>JAPQWN010000010.1:52303277-52903277 GCA_028538565.1 Umbellularia californica
CAAGATTATTCTATTGCTGTCGTTTTGTTCTTTCTGTAGTGCAAACCTATTTCCTAAATACTGAATTAATTCTGTATATACTCGGAACAATAGTTGATCACCGAATGTTACCGTCATTTGCCATTTGCGAATGAATGCAACATTTGTGGATTTCAGATACATTTACATAATCCTTTGTAAAACAATTTATTATTTTCAGTCTATCAATTGACTGGTCCCCGGACATATATACTCCAATTCTTATATTAGATCCATTTTGTTTTTCCTAGACAGTTACATGCATTGATGTAATATTTGAGTAGAAGAAGAATCTAAGTGGATCTAGATATAGTGACCAGGTGTTACTCACAACAAGTTTTGTTTAGTGCCTCCATGTTTTGGATTTTTCAAATGAAAATGGCTATAGCACTAACAAGATGGCTTTCATGTTAGATAACAGGAATCCTCAAAGCCATCTACAAATCTCCACCGTTTGATCATACGGCTAGGGATGAGAGATTCTCTGAATCTCTTAAGCATCTACTGGGGCCTTTTCTAAACAGTCAAGATCAATAAAGTATGGGGCCGTCATATAAAGTATTGAGGATAAGTTGCGTTTGCCCGGAGGTAGCTCAGTTGGTGAGACACTTCCCTCTCTATCGCAGTACGGATGGTGAGGGACTCGTGTGAGTCTACGTGTATTGGTGTGTGAGCAGTGAGCACTTTTTTTTTTTTTTTTGCTATCGGAGGGTTCCCAACCCTTTGGGCTGGACTAATCTCTCCGGGCCCAGAGGGAAGCCGGGTAAACTCCCATGTAGCTTCAGTGTGGTAGTTTAGTTTCGAACCTACAACCTCCGGATGCAAACCGTAGTCCTAAGCCAACTGAGAGCACTTACCTTAAAAGATAACCTTAACATCGAAGGAAAATGGGAATAATTTGCTGAAACAATGTTTACAAGTCAAACCTATCATGAGGAAAGTCAGAAACTTTCAATAATCAAAATAGTATCTGGGACTAATATTCAGAGATAATCCTGCAAGCATTTTTACTATTTCAGCCCTCTCTCTATAGGACCATGTTTATCCCTACTCCTGCACGCCACCATCCAATTGATCAAATCCACACCATCCAAATCACCTATGCTAAGTTGGTGGGTCACACCCACATAATCAGACAAACTGGGCCATTTTTTACCCTCAATTTTAATAGGCATTTTTTCTAGGACATTGAATTCTCATTTCATTTTCAACTTTTTGGGTGACTTGGTTTGATCTGTATGATTTTGGGTTATTCACAACCAACTAGGGCTTTTAAATTTTGGACGGTTAGATTGATCAGATCAAGCTTAAATGATGATGATGATGGTGAATTTTTTCTTCAGTAGTACTCCCCGAGCTAGACTAGAAACTTATTTTATGAACTCTTCTTAAAGTGAATTTGTAACTACATCTGGTATGATTTTGACCAGATCCAAGAAATCCTGCTTAAACTGCTTTACCATCCAAACACTGAGTGACAAATTTAGCAAATTTTCAATTATAAAAAGAGGGCACTGAAATCTGTGCAGAAACAGTGGAACAGGTGTCATACTAATAGTGAAAAGTTCACTTGCTGCTTAGTTTGTATAGAAACAATAGTATTTTTTTTATTTTGCAATCGGAGGGTTCCAAATCCTTTGGACTAGATTAATTCCTCCGGGCCCAAAGGAAATGCGGGTAAACTCCCCTGTAGCCCCAGTGTAGTAGTGTAGTTTCGAATCTATAACCTCCGAGTGCAAACCGTGGTCCTAAGCCAACTGAGTTACCCCTTGGGGTTAATAATAGTATAAAAAACATATTATTGTAAAATGGGTTGAATGAAAAAGTTGAAATCGCAAATCCAACCACGGATAGATGGGATGAGAACTAGATCACGATGATGATGAAGATGAAGAGCATGTAGACATATCTCTATACAAGTTTTGGTTCATAAGTGCAACAGTTGCTTTTAAAAAAAAAAAAAGTGCAACAGGTGCATGTTACCAAATACATGTGTTGTATTACTGGAGATAGATTAAATCAATATCCATTGTGGCAAATGAATGCTTGCTAAAATGTATGAAAAGAAATTGCAATAATTAACTTACCTTACTGACCTGTCTGGTCGACCCTTCAAGTCTTGTGTTCGACTAGGACCCGATGGCCAGCCAAAAGCTGAGACTCTAATTACTGAAACAAAGGAGGTGGGTGAAACTGCTAAAGTGCAAATATCCAAGTTTCAAACATCTTCACCAAATCGATACCAACTGGTGTGTTTTGATTTTAGTCTTTTCTGGTGCCATCTATGATGCCCAGCTACAGGCAATGATAGGGTCATGGATACAGGGATCAGGGTATGACTATACTTCTGGGTATATAGGACACTATACTTCTGGGTATATAGGACACGGACACGGTTATGGATATGGCTCTCCATAAACTTTCTTTTTCTTTTTTTGAATGTTAACTTTCATTGAACAGATTTAACAATACACGAGGGAAATATTGAAAAGGGGAAAAAAAAAAGATGGTGTCTACAGAAATCCCATGAAATTGAGGAAGCGATAGTGAATTTGAGCTTGTACGTAAGACCTTCAGCCATGGTACTGGAACCCTCAAAGCATCGGGAATTCCTCTCATTCCAAATGATCCAACTGTTTAGAAATTTTTTTTCGAATGTTTCTGAATTAATGAAATCATCATTATTTGTGTATGTGTGTTGAAAAGTAACAAACTAATTAAAAGTGAAATCTGGGATCTAAGAGAGAGCCCACACACACAGAGAAAGCCAGCCTACACAAGTATATGTGCATAATTGAGTGCCAAAATGAGTGCTCAATTTCTCTACAGCAAGGAAAGATGTTTACTAATTAAAGGAAAATGACTGATGTCCTGATAGACGCCAGAGATCAATGTGCTCTTTCAATGGCGTATCATGCAATCCTAACTTTTCATGGTTAGAGAAAATGGCTTCTGGCAGTGCAAAAAGTCCGTATTTGGACTTGGTATCTGCACCCTTCATTCGTATTTGTAAAATTCATGTTCCTGGATTCATGAGGTGTCCTTCCTGCATTCATAAATTTATGCCGTGTCTGGGCATCATATTAAAGTCGCAAACATCCTCAAGTTTACGCTATTGATTTGTTGTGCTATTAGTCTTCTTTTGAGTTAATGTCTTTTCATTCTACACCAAACGAAATTTAAATTGCTTGTAGCTACTAATAAGCAAAAGACTTGTTGATGATAGAATATGACTGTGACTGACGTTTTCATTTGTCCTAAAGAAGAATGGTTTCTATTATCTTGTTCTAGAGCATCGTTTTGAACCCCATATATATTATTTCAGAATAGGCGACATGCCTATCTTTTGTATGGTGTGTCTAATGCTTCTTTTTCAGTTGTAAGATTTTTATTCACTGTATTCATGACTTGTCCTTTTTCAGGCCCACAATCTTTGTCATGCACAAACATCAGTCCTAATCTCCAACTTCCAAACATGAAGCGAAAAACAAAATCTAATATTAGATTCGCCAATCCAAAAGTCAAGAATTCTAGAACACTGGTTTTCCTCAATATCAAACTCATTTAATTCCACCTAGCTATAACGGTGAATTGCAAGCATGGGGCTAATGTGTCACCCACCCCACCCACCCTTGCATGTGGTTAGTTAACAATTGTTACATGATTATGGGCCTTCAAATCTAGGTCACTGTGGGGCTTTTTAACTATATAAATAGGTATCCATCTGCATGATTGGTCATCGATTCATCGCATATTGGTGATCGTCCTTAACAATGTATCTGTTAAGCTTATGTGTCTCTTTCTTCCTCCTCTTCTGCGAGTTTGCTCATGCTACTTTCTCTTCTGCTATGTGTTCAACAACTCCGCCTATCAATCCAGTCCCAATTTATCCTGAAGATGTAGAATTGTTGAAATTTGCACTGAATCTAGAGCACCTGGAAGCAGAATTTTTCTTGTTTTCAGCTCTAGGATATGGACTAGATGGCATTGCTCCAGAGTTGGCGATGGGGGGACCTCCTCCGATCGGAGCTAAGAAAGCCAATCTTGACAAAGTTACACAACAGATTATCGCTGAATTTGGCTATCAAGAAGTCGGCCATCTGAGGTTCGCTCTCATTTTATTTATGTGCATGGGCGTTTCCATGGAAATGAAGATCAACTTCAAACTTGGTTCATGTAACTATTAGTTTGTAGTTTGGTGCAGCAGTTTTTCGCAGATTTTCATTTCCCTTGTCATGCTGTTTTTCTACTCTTTTAATTTTCATGCTCTTTTCAACTCACCTGAGCTACAGCGAGCCAACTCGACTGATTGATCACTGAGTCAGATGGGTCAAAAGGGCCTGTCTAAATTCAAATAAGTACTCGGTCTTAACTCGTGATCTTCAGAGTCTGAGTCAAGTTTCTGAGTTTTCAAACACGTTTCCTTCTGATATTGAGCTTGTTTTGTCTTTCAGGGCTATTAAATCGACGGTTGGAGGATTCCCAAGGCCTCTATATGATCTAAGTGCTAAGAATTTTGCAGAATTGTTCAACCATGCATTTGAATCCCCTCTTGTTCCTCCCTTTGACCCTTACCTAAATAGCCTCAACTACGTCTTAGCCTCCTATGTGATCCCTTATGTGGGCCTGGTTGCTTATGTGGGTACTATCCCAAACATCAACGGCTATGAATCAAAGAGAGTAAGTACTTACCAGAGCTCCTAACAAGAGGGTCCCAACTCCATAGTTGCATACATGATCAACAGCATCTAGATATGAAAAAGGGTCACCGAATAAGCATTGGTCCTATGGGTCCTGGCCTGGGCCTACTCCAATTTTGGGATGGTGTCTGGGTCTAGTGCACCTGGTTTTTGTCGGGGTGCTTGGCATTCATTCCTGTGAAGCCAAACCCAACACCTATCTTTTAATTGGAAATAAATACCCAGCCAACACCATAGTAATTCAAATCCTATGAAAGGCACAGTCCCATCTATATGGCAACCTTCTACGCTTCAGCCTTCACCTCTTAAATAATCCTTGGTACAGCTCATTTGACCATGAACTCCTACTTCTTCTATACAAACAAACAGGCCTTAGTCATTTGTTTGGACTTGGGGCTAGTACTTGTTAAAAGGAAACACATGTTGATCTTAAAAAACTGAAATGGGTCATTGAAACAAAGCCAGCAATTGTCTTCCTTAATTCAAAAAGCTTTACCCCAGACTATGAAATACTGATGACCCTCTTCCTCTTTAATCCCTAGTCTTGGAATAGCTAAAATAATATTGAAAGTACTGGTATTTCACTTTGCGACCATTACATATGCTTTAAAGTATGGCCACCTGTAATGAAAATTTTGTTTCAGCTGTTAGCAGGGCTTTTAGGTGTGGAATCAGGGCAAGATGCAGTGTTCCGAACCATACTTTACGAGCAAGCCGATGAAGTTGTACATCCATACAACTACACAGTAGCAGAATTCACAAATCGCATCTCTAATCTGAGAAATGAACTCGCAATGTGTGGCATCAAAGATGAAGGACTAATTGTTCCAAAAAAGCTGGGGGCAGAAAGTAGAACCACCAGTAACATTTTATCAGCGAATGTTGATTCTATTTCATATGCGCGAACACCTGCAGAGATTCTGAGGATTGTTTATGGAACAGGCAATGAGCACAAACCCGGAGGCTTCCTTCCAAAAGGCGGCAATGGAGCAATTGCTAGATCATTTCTGACAATGCCATGAACTGAAGAGCATTGTTTTAAAACTCAAATTGGCTCAACTCAACTCAAAAGGGTTTTAAAACAATGTTTGTTACACAGCATTTTGCTTCTCTTATGAGAAAAGTATATGATGAAATAAGTCATTAAAACTAGCTGGAATTTAGCATGATCACATGCTAAATGAGCAGTATGAACTTGGTCTTGTAATGTTATTCTTGTTCTTTCTTGATATATAGACATATATATATATATATATATGCGTATGTGTGTGTTTAAAACAATATTATGGTATCAGACCGAGCCGTGAGATATTTTCGTTTCAAATTTTTGGAGCAGGTGACAATTCATGACCCAACTAACACACTAATCTAACCAGTTCTGGCCTAACTGCCGATACTAGATCTCTTGGGTATGCTAGAACTACTGCAAAGGTTCTTATCATTGTCTATGGAACTGGAGATGAAAGCAAGCCAGGTGGCTTCCTTCCAAATGGTGGCATTGGAGAGATTGCAAGAGGATATCTGAAATGAAATGATGAAACCATCCAAATATAATTACATTTTGATATTTTTGTTTTCATAGAATCTTCTGTCTTATCTTTTTCTTTTATGTGATGGCCTTTCAAGACCTGAACACTTTTTGGGCTTTTTCTTTTTCTGTAAAGAACATTAGCAATCTTCCTCAAAATAAAGGAAAAGTCAAAGAGGAAAATAAACTGCACTTTAGGATGTACTTCTAGGCTTCAAGCTCCATATGTTTCTATTTTCATGAGAGAAAGGAGTCCTGCATTCCTATTACTTCTATTACCGAATGATAGGGTTTCGTGAATGATAGAAGAACCACTTCTATTTTCCATATAGCTCAATTTTTCGCCTGACATATTATTAATCTATTTTTTCCTTGTGATGGAGGGAGGAAGATTGCGTGGGTTATGGGGTGGAAAGCATGCAGATCTATTCATCCTTTTTTGACTAATGAATAAGCAACCTCACTAAGGTTCCTTATATATAAAAGTGTCCATCTCTTTCTTCGACCATACATATGCCTCAACATGTGTCAGTCATCCAAGCATATGTATAATCAAAATTTGCGTGATAGAGAGAACAATGTTTGATGGGGTTTGGGTTGGAGAGTGCATGAGTCTACTCATTCTAATTTTAGCTAATGAATCTCCAAGTTTGCTGCTGAATCTTATGTCGCTTTTGGACATGTGCCTCTGCCTGTCCTTAGCTTGAGTAAAGGAGTAGTATTTCATATTAACAAACACTATAAAAACTTGTTCATTTAGTTCCCTGTGATAAAGAGAACAAAATTTGATTGGGTATGGGGTGGAGAATCTGCTATCTCATTACCTTGCTTAGGAAATTGGTTTCTATAAAAGTTAAAGGCCCCACCTTTTTTCTCCTCCACTCTCTCCTTTACATGCGTCAATCCCAAGCACAAGTAAAGTTGGATTATTTCATATTAACCAAGAGACTGTAACAATTTATTGATCTGGTTTTTCTTGATAGAGAGAACAATATTTTGATGGGGTATGGGTTGGAGAGCACACAGGTTTATTCATTCTGTTTCAGCTGATGGCAGGGCTCTTAGCTATTGTATCAGGCCAAGATGCAGTTATCAGGACATTGCTCTATGAAAGTGCAAAAGAACTAGTCCACCTTTACAACCACACAGTTGCCAAATTCCCATCTGAGGAACTGTTTGGGTGGCTGTGGAAGGAAAGATGAAGACCTGTTTGTTGGAAGAAAGGCAGGTGCAGAAGGGAAGATATCCAGCAACATTTGGGCGTGCTAGAACAACTGCAGAGGTTCTAAGCAGTATCTATGGAGCTGGAGATGAAAGAAAGCCAGGTGGCTTCCTTCCCAGTGTTGGCAATGGAGAGATTGCTAGAGGATATCTGAAACAAAATCAGTGAAACTATCCACTAATAAATTTTTTTGATATTTTTGTTTTCATGGCTTGCTTTCAAGCCACCTTGTGGATAAAATTATGGTTTATCTTTTGTCTCATTCAATCTTTCTTTTTTTTTTTCTTTTATGTGATGGGATTTTTAAGACCTAAATACAAATCTCAATAAAATAAAGGAAAACAAGCTGAGCCCTGGGCATAATTCGAACTTGTTTGTTCAAAGATGGGATTCATCAAGCCATGGATTTCTATTTCCAAGGCTGAGAGGAATCCTGAATTCAAAACCCTTTTCTTATAGAACAAGAGGATTTCACGAAGGAGAGAGAAACCACTTCTACTTTCCTGAATGCTCAATATTCTGCCAGGCATATCATTAATCTTTTCACTTTAATCATTGATGGGGTGTGGGTTGGAGAGCTCACAGGTCTATTCATTCCATTTTTGGCTAGTTAACATGAAGCCTCAATTTGGTTCCTCAAGTTCATGTTTGGCATTCAAATCCTCAAAGATTCTTCACCAGTTATTCTGATTTGGAAAATCCATATTTGACAATTGTAAATTCTCGGAGATCTTGATGAGGATTGTCCAAACCCCCCGCCAATAGGATTTGAAAATCCTTGGCTTCATGGATTTATACACACCTATACCAGTTTTTATTATCTACATACCAATACTCATTGATGTAAAATCCTCAGCCGTACAAATCCCCGGCAGGGATTCCTCTCTGCTGCAGATTTCACTTTCATGTGTCAAATTAGACCAATGGCATACACCGATTGGATTTGAATTTGGGCCAATACATATCTAGTGAAAGCCATGTTTGATCAAGCAAAGCTGGCTACATGGTCCTGACTCACCCAAATTGGTACAGCAAGTCATTATGTCGGGAGTCAAATTCCTGCAGAATCAGTTTTCCGTGGCATGTACACAGACATGTCGTTAACCCCACTTATGCTCATAACGAGTAAAGGAATTCCTGCAATTGAATAGATATGCCACATGTACCTGAAGTAGGAGAGAGTAGAAAACACTCTCACCAGATTCAGATATCATATGTATGATTACAACTAGTTCCTTATCCTCCTCTCTTTTGGATGGAGCCCAGACCAAATTGAACATCTGATGGAACATTTTGGCATGGGAATTTTGTTTGATTATTGCAAGCTTGGGCTATATTCCATTAAGAGGTGCACATAGGGTGGAAATTTGAAAGAGAAATTCAGTGTTCAAGTGCCCTTAAATCTTAATACTCTCCTGACCAACACAAACCTTTCATCTAAATCTAATGTCGCTAAATCCATGAAACAAAGAAAGAAAGCTCAAAATAGCTACTATATCTGGGTAACATTACTCTCACAAACAAAAGGTCCAAGAAAAAACCAGAAATGATATCAAATTCTCTACTACTGACGGAGTTCGACTCTCTTCTTCTGCCAAAGCCTATCAAGAGCACCGTCCGCATCCCCCTGAAACACCAACCAAACACACATCAGCTCTAAATAAAATAACAATGTACAAGACAACAACAGAAGCATGATGTGTAATGTTTTTAACGTTAAAAGAAGATGAAGAAGAGGAAGATAGATCAGTGATGCTCTAGAAGCTACATCCTAGAAGTTAATATCTTGGTTTCGGACATGAAGTTTAATAAAAATTATAACACAATCAGAACTTCAGAATTTGGCCATGCAGTTTAATAACCTGTGGGTTAAGGGCCTGTTCGGATGCCTCACAAAATGCAACCAAATTGAGTATTTTGGCAGCTATGCATATGTCCAACAACTTGGCCAGAACACAAAGCGGGGCTGGATAGGGGAGGGTATCCACTTTTTCTCCGTTCCATCCCCGCAACCAGTACATTTGCATGCAACCTAAAGATAAAACCGATACTGATTTTGGCAAAACATTGCATGCTTTGCCAGGGATATCTAAAATGCCCTACACCAAATAATATTATAAAAAAACTTCAATGGCAGATCCAGTTGGGAGTCCCATCAAAGATTACAGAGATATACTTTTAGTTGAACCTAAAATAAATCTCATTTTGATTTAGAGTATGGAGACAACGCATAGCAGTCGTGCATCCTTCATATGGCCAGTACCAAAATCTGAATGCCGCTAGTAATTTGCTTAATGCACAGTAAAACATGCTTTAAAACACTATGGGCAAACATGAACCCAAAGAGGGGTCCAACGAATAACTAGTTTGCAACTTCTACAACTCATGGTTTCAAAGTTAGCACATAAATATCCACATAGAAATGCAAAATAAAAAATAATGTTCCTATCAATTAAGTTCTGTGGCAAAAGGCACCGTTATTAAGTAAACATCCTAATATAGCAATAAAAGCAAGTAAACATCCTAAGATAGCAATAAAACAAGTAAACATCCTAATATAGCAATAAAAACAATGTAGAATGTGTAGGATAGACTAGAACCTGAGCACGGACAAATCCGCAAAGGGCAAAGGTAGTGAAGTGGCCAGTATACACGCCACTCTCATCCAAATGTCCAATATTTATCTGAACAGATGCATGATCTTTTGAAGTAATGAGTCTGTTCGTCGCAGAACTGCATAGTAAACAGAACACATCAATCACATCAAATCAAAGAATGTGCTCAATGCAGCACAAACAAATAGTTCCAACAGCATTACAAGATTAAACAGCAAGGAAGATTATACCATTTCCTGGGGATGTAGAGATCCATGTTCTGTCCTTCCTCGTTCTGCATCTTGGTAATTGGTTCAATAAGACTATAAAACCGAAGAAGAACAAAAAACCTGAAGGCATGAAGATAATGCATTTTTCATCAGATCAAGAACAGTAGTTTTAAGTGATGTATTTTATTGTAGACCATTCAACAGAGCCCAATTGACATGTTTTAGGAACTTCAGGAACTTCACACATTATGACAGATCCTAACAAGGGCTGTTGACCAGCAAATGTTAGCCAGATCTTTGCTAGGGCTGTTGACAGGGAACCTTTTGGCCGAGTACATATGAAATTCAACAAAGAGAGTAGTGGGAGTAACTGTAACTCCCTAAAGGTAGCCAAATGCCTCATCACCTAAATAGTGATGCGCATGAATGGATTACGATCGATTGCTACCAATTCATTCAATTGACTGCCCTAAGGGCAGTCCATTCCTGATCATTCCATTTCGAGTTGCATTGTAAAATCCCCATTGTGAAAACCCATTCCAGTTACCATTTAGCGTTGCAACTGATTGTGATAGTCAGTTACTTCTGCAGCCACTTCTTTCTTCTAACCAATGATAGATAAAAAAAATTCCATTCGCCATTCATACGTCTCTTTATCTTGGCACTCTCATAAAAATCTCCCTAATTCCATCACCTCATTTTCTATCAAGCTCAACCCATCAAACACAAAGCCAAAGTATATCTGGATTGACTACAAAATTTATCTCCATTCATAGAAGAAGTATCTTTTGTTTTGAATTTCATCATCTGGGAATGACTTTTCCAACTCATCCCTAACAATGTTGTAAGACCTTTAGATACAACTGCTGCTCACTCCACCTGCCCATATTCAACTCAACATTGAAAAACTCAGCGAGTTGCCTCTTGACTCTACCGAGCTACCTCATTTTATTTTATTTTTTCGAAACGGTTATTTTCATTAATGGAGCAAACAGCACATGAGAAAATTATTGACTTGCACAAACAGAAGCACAAGAAGGACAGAACAAAAGAAAGAGACCCCTGGGACATATCTACATGGACTCAACACAAGAAGAAGCAAGCTCCTTCCAATGGTGCATAATCTGATCTAAGGAGAAATCTTTGAATAACAGATTGATAGACACCCATGGAGCGACCAAAAACTTAGTTTTCTCCATCAAACGTCTTTGACTAGTTAAAACCCCTTCAAAACATCTGGAATTCCTCTCCTAGTCACTCCCTTTCGAGCCACCTCATTTTTGACAAAAACCAAAATCAATTATACGTGATTCATTCTTAAGGTTTGGAGTTGGCAATTTAAAAATGACTGATCAAAATGCAGTAAATTTACTGATTTGAATCTATTATTATTAGTACATACAAATATTTGTATTTCTAGATTTTAGAAGTGGTTATTCTACATTCTATTGTTTCAAAAAAAAACATGACTCTCCCGGGTCTCCGAGTTAGACTCTGTGACAATATTTTAGATCCGGATGAGCGGAGTCGAGCCTGAATCATGAGTTTTCTAACCTTCATTCAATTAACAGTCTATAATATTCTAAAGTAGTATTCTAAAAAGACAATTTCTCTCCTTCAAAATCAACGTTTCACAAAATCGAAGATTTTCAGTTGTTATCTCTTAGTTGGAAGCTACATTCATTCACTACCCACAAAGAGAACCCAAGATTGATTAATACCCTCCCATATCGAAATCATCGATTCAAGAAATGCGCACTTGCAATTATTGCCATTATAACTGCTTCCACTATTATCATCTGATTGCAAACCGTTTATGGAGATTGTAGTTTCGTTTCAGCTCGATGATTGCTTTCTTTCAAGAAGGTAACAAGTAAGATTTTTATTGTTGAGAATCACAATCCGAAGCAAGAAATCGAAGGAATGAAAGAAAGTAACGATTTTTCATGATTGATTACAATACGAGAGAATCAGAGATTTTGAGAAAAACCCTAGAATGGTGTTTATAGAAGGAACGATTTCTTACCCAATATTCAACTGCTGCTGCTACGAGATGCGAAAGAAAGAGCGGCAGTAGAAAACCCTAAAACGGTATGTATATATATATATATTAAAGTTGGAAAATTCTACATGCACCCACCAAGTTTGCTTACTACAATCGCATCCCTCCTTCACATGTAATTTTTTTCTTCCAGAGATGGGTGTGTTCAGCAAAAATAGGGGTGCATATAAAATTTTCCATTCCAGTTATGAATGGCCTATAAATTTATCCCGTTCAAATAAGAACCCGGTTAGGTTCGGCCCGGCCCAGCCCAAGCCCGATAATACAGGGTAGCGGACTGGGCTTGGATAATTATTTTACAACCTGACCAAAATGGAATTGGAAATGGGCAAAATAAGCCCATCTTGTCCAGGCTTGGCCCGACCCATGCGTAAAAGGCATTAGTTCGTGCCCAATTTTGGTTTAGTCATGACCCAACTAATGATGATGATGTAGATAATTTCGCCAAGCGTAAACGCTTTTAATCACTTAGAGAAATAATCCGTAGCGGTGAAGATAAAGCGACGACCTTTGCTTGATGGGGGAGAAATAAGATCTATGATGTCCATACCTCAGGCTTTGAAAGGCCATGAGATCGCTATAGAATGCAGCCATTCTGGAGGCAAATTAACATTATCTTTATGAACTTGGCATTGTTGGTAGCGTCTAGCAAATTGCATAGCATCAACTATCATGGTAGGCCAATAATAACTCAATCTTTTCATTTGTTGTAGAACTTAGGACCAGCCTGATGAGCTCCACAAAGACTAGCATGAACTTCTCCGAGTGTTTCTTCGGCCTCTTGCTACGACAAGCAGCGTAGAAGTACTCCGTTGAAGGATTTTCTGTAAATGATTTTTGAATGAATATCCAAATGAAAGTTTGGGGCTCATCTTTGAATGCTTACTTTTTTTTTTTTTAATCTTCAGGTATGATTCCAAACATAGTATAATCAATGAATGGATCCCTCTAGTTGCCGATTAGAATTATAAGGATTGAGATCCGACTTCCAACCACTAGGTGGCATTCAGCAATTGCTTGGAGTGTGTTAAAAGAAAGGAAGATCCTTTTTTCACAAATTGTAATGTGCATATTTTATCCTTCCTAGATTGCCATGGATGCAACAAGTCCAGCCAAGGCATTTGTACGGACGTTTTCACCTCTAAAGATGTGCGTGATGTAATAGATGTCAACTTTTTGACAAAGTGACTAAGCCTTATTGTAGTAAGGCAATAGATCAAGTTTCTTGACTTCATATTTCTGATTCATCTAGCTCGCGATCAATTGAAAGTTTCCGAGGACTTCCAGCATGGTGATGGCGGACTCAAGGGTGAGTTCCAATCCTAATATCATAGATTAGTATTCAGCAGCATTGTTTAAACACGGTTCTAGTAGCGAAAAAGCATGTGGAATCATGTATTTGTTGGGACTAACAAAGAGAATGCCAACTCCCAAGATCAGTTTTCTTTTTTCATTTGTCCTAGTTGCACCATGAAAGTACATGTCCCAGGAGGCACTTGGTGAGGAAGTCTCCACGTTGTAGATGGGTTCGTCCGAAAGATCATCTCTGAGTTGAAAATCTTTAAACAATGGATGCTATGCAAGAAAGTCTGCTAAAGCTTAATATTTGATTGTCTTTCACTCTTTTGTGGTACACACCTAATATCAAATTACGATAGAAGGATAGACCATTTTGCCAGTCTGGCATTGAGAGAACCTGCTTTTATGACAAGGACTTTCAAGAGGTTGGTCCTCGAAATCAGGCAGCCAACGAACTTGATACATTGATGTTTATAAAAATCAATTTTATTGGACATTTCTAAAAACTGATAAAGAAGAACAAAATTGATTGTCAAAATGAAAACAGATTAACCATCTAAGTGATTGTCCTAAATTAGATTGTTAGGAAAGCCCAATAGAGTTGATTTTTTCAAGGATCCCTAACTTGTAACTCACTATAAATTTCATAGTGCTAATAGACACACGGAAATATCGTATGCTGGTTAAAGAATTATTGTTTATATGTTCACATGTCTATAATTGTTCAACAGAGATTACTTTTTCCATATATTTCATCCTTAATAATAATTAATATGGTTCCTTCCAAGTTCCACCACTCTTTCTTCATTCTTGATTAAATGAACCGGCACTGGTCTCAATCAAGTAATATATGCCCCATTAGACTTATGTTAATATGTGAAAAACAAATTAAATATTGATGTCTGCATCTATAATTGTTCTACGTATCATATCGCGGAACACGGCGTTCACGTTGTCGTAAACATTGACCTGGTGGGCCCATCTTATAATCCATTTCATTGGACAATAAAAACAGGGCTCTTCTAATAGTCACCCACCCAAGTTTGAAATCCAACTAGTGGACTAGACAATTGAGTCGGCTGTGCACTTTAGATGGTGAAAACTCATGGGCTATGAATCAAGTGGTCAGGATGACGATTCAAGCCTCCGTCACCAAATATAGGGCCGGTAGGTCTTTCGATCCCTCGGAAGCATCCCATCTCCAGGTGGGCTCCACAGGACCGTGATTAGCATATGGGGGCCCCACTCAAATGAAGTGAAAAATTAGGAGCGAAGGCTCACGAATTTAATGGCTTTACTAATCTGCAAATACGCGTATAGTATACGCCCCCCTTCATATGTGGATACGCGTATAATATCCGTTTATAATATCCCGCGTATACAATACGCGCACACACACATATATATACCCCTAACGCGTAGAATATGCAAACCCCTTCAGCTTTCGCGCGCATGCTCTCTCTCCGTTTGATTCAAAAATCTTTTCTTGAGTGGCACGATTTCTCAATCCCGCGAAGAGATGGAGAGAGAAGATGGAGAATCGAAGGCATCTTCCTCCGTCGGTATGTAATCTTTAGTTTTGATTCCTAGGGTTTTCTTGTTTATGATGTTTCTGCTTTGTTTGTTATTGTGGAATTGCTAGGGTTCTTGTGGTTGTGATTTTTTTTGTCGTCTTCGTTGTTGTTAGGGAATTATAGGGTTCGATGTAAACGTGAATTTTCGCATGGGTTTGTTACGAACTTGGAGAATCGAAGGCCTCTGTTTTGTTTGATTTTTGATTGTGAGATTCTTGTTTAGAATCATTTGATTGACATTGGTAGCTTCTTTCTTTGGTTTATGGGGATGTTTGCAGTGCATGTATTCTTGATATAATGGTTTCTTAAGAAATTCTCTTTGTTTCTCTTGAAGGTTTGTTCAAAACCTAAACCATCTGTGTTCGTGAAATGGGTTTCTTCAGAGCACTTTCTATTCTTTATTCCTACCTGCTTTTCCTTTTCTTTTTTTCTTTTGATGGGTTTGTAAAGGACCCGTTCATTACATGTTGGTTTCATGGGTTTCCTCAAATCATACCAACAAACCCTTCGGGGCTATAGAAGAAGGGCATACCGTGAATTGCACATTGAGCAAATGTTAATTAGGAGTTGGATATCAGTTGGATTGGTGATAATAATTTTGGTAGATTTGGTTGAAAGGAAACAATACTGCTTAGGGATAAGGTCAGACCAATTGAGTTGGTTATTGAAAGTATGACTTGTTGACCTTTTGAACTAAACTGGGAAAGATAAAAGTAAAGGCATAGTGGTTATTATCAAGGTTTGTGAAGTTGATTCTTGATGATGCTTAGATAGAAAATCCGAGGCCTTGTGGAATTCCTGGATCACTTAGAATGAGAAGGATGAGGATCTAATGAAATACTATGTGTTGATGAAGGAAATTGATGTGAATTAGGTGAAGATTAGAGCACATGGAAGGCATATTGTTCAATATTTGGTTCTCGTTTGAGCGATTGGTAGTGGAAGACATTTGATCTTTTCTGTTAATAGAGCACTTTGTAATTTTGTTCTTCTTCGATGACATTATGGTTATTGTTAACAACTCCATGTATAAAGTAAAGAAACTGACTCTTAGCTAAAGTTTATGGGTTTAGACTACTTAAATTCCTCCTTTCATTTTTTTTTTTCATATGAATAGTATCTAGTATCTTTTTTTTTTTTTCACCATCATCTCATTTATGAATTTGTGCCGTTCTTTGAAACTTTGTAAATTTGGAAATTTCCTAGGCTTCTTTGGTTCTTTCTGCAGATTTGATGTTTCTTAACAAAAAATGATTTGTTGCCTGAAAATTTTCATGTGCTATGTAACTATGGAAGTAGGCATGTTCTCTCTATTTGGAGCTGAATGTGCATGTGATTCAATGTAATAGTTTTTCTGCTCTGTTGGGCAGATTTGTTGGTTTTATGTTGTGAAGGAACGCTGAGAGGACTGCTTTGCACGGCTAGCTTCTGTGCTTGGCCTGAAGCTTGCAAATTTTGAGATTGCATAGTTTTTTCCCAGATTAAATTGTGTTATTGTATGATTATTTCAACTGTGCATCCTTGTGGGAACATGAATTCTTTTGCAATGTGGACATTGAAGGTGACTTTGTGACTCTGAATGTGGGATGAGAAAGAAAACATTATTTTGGATTAATAATTCCTGTTCCTCAAGCATCTTAGAAAATCTGAAGCCTCTATGAAGCCCCATTGTTCCTATTAGGCAATGCTATGTCTTCTTTGTAAAATGTCACTCCTTATCAATACCAGGGATTCGCGTTTGGTTTATTTTCGAGTTGGGCCAGTGGGTTGGGTTTGTAATCAACACCAGATGTAAAACAATCACCCACAATTTTGACAAAATAACAATAATAAAACACACTAGATATAGAGTAGTTTTCAAATTTTATCTGTAAAAGTGCCTAGCATGTTTTTAGTATTAAAATATATATAAAGAGAAAAAAAATCAGAGGATGTTTGTTGTCATGACAAAATAGCTGTGGGTTGTTTACTGTTGCAGTGTTCTTGTTGTACTCCTGCTGTTTGTGTAATATCTTGTTCACTTTTTGTTTTTAAACAAAATATAAATAGAATAGATTTGGGTGTCAAGTTTCCTAGAAGGAATGAAAAGATAACTAGCTGAAGTAAAACAGGGAAGAAAAAAAATAGAAATGGTGGGCAGGATGGAAAATTGCAACCTTAGAATATAAGGAATAAAAATATTTGAATGCTGAAGGCTGGCCTGACCTTAACTCAACTGTCTTTGGGTTGAATACAAAATAGAAATGGAATTGAAGAAGCTGCGGTTATGAATGTTGGCATGATATGGTTTCTACATGCAAGGTGGAGCCTTGCAAGAGTGGGAAGCCTACATCATACAGTGGGCTCCATTGGGCCCGTTTGGCAATTTACTAATACAATTAAAGTCAAGTAAAGTCTCCATTTTCGAGACAAGATGTCACATCAAATGCACTTTATTCAAAATTCCCTCCATCTTTTTCATACAAAAAGTCAAAAAGATTCCATAACAAACAACTAAAACCAAAATACCATCATAACCCACATATATTTTATTCTTTCTTCAAAATCAACTTTACTTGACTTGACTATATTAGTAGAGTTACCAAACTGGCCCTATGTGGTCATTTAAGAAGTTAAATCAAGTAATAATCATTCCTTAACGCCTAGAAAAAAAAAGGTTTAGCATTAATTAACATATGTAATTGAGAACTCCAAGTAAGAAAGGAACAAAATTTCTTACTCGTAAATCAATGTTTAATTGGTAATAGACATTCTGGCTGCCCTAAATATCTGATGAGTAGGTGTTGATATGAGATACTGTGTACTTCCATTTCCATAATCATTGCAAACTGCACATTCATTTATACATGAGGGCCGCATTATAGGGCTGTCTTTTTATGCCAAATGCTTAATATTGTTGCTTTCAGCAGAACTTAATTTCCACTTGTTCAAATTAATATAATTGAGTGATTGTTTACTAACACTGATCATGCTCTTTTTTGTTACTATTCTTTTGCAATTTGCAGCTTTATCCTGTTTTCTCCCCCATCTACACTCAACTTGGGATCAAATGATCAATATCTTTGGTACGTTCCATCATCACCTCTTCCATTATGATTTAAATGGTCAACGTGGAGTGACAGAACTTGTGGGGACCTATATTAGGGAAGTTGTGGTTTAACTCTTATATTAACACTTGAAAAGTTGATCCTTTTTTAATGCATCTTATTTTACACATGCATTTTATTGCTTATTTGCTACATATGGATTTGCATATTGATTGACCTATGGGCCTATGCAGAACTCAATGGCCTAGATGATTATTTATGAAGTAAGAAAACTTGTACTTCTTTCTTTTTTAAAGATCCACTAGACATGTAAATCATCTTCACATGCAGCTAAGCTATTTTTAGTTCTTCTGATATTTGAGCTTTTTTGATAGTAGATAACTTTGTAATTTTGTTCTTCTTCAATGATGTTATGGTTATCGCTACAAATTACATGTCACTTGTGCCATATATTTAGTGAAGAAATTGACTTTTAGCTAAAGATTATATGGCTAGAGACTACTTCCTGCAGTCTTGTCATAATT
The DNA here is from genome assembly GCA_028538565.1 of Umbellularia californica. NCBI lineage: Eukaryota > Viridiplantae > Streptophyta > Magnoliopsida > Laurales > Lauraceae > Umbellularia > Umbellularia californica. The sequence goes on from JAPQWN010000010.1 coordinate 52,322,076, forward strand.
TTCATATGAATGATAACTTGACGGTGTCTAGTTATAAATAAGGAATTTCCAAGATATAGAGTATTTTTCAAATTTTAGCTATAGAAGTGCATGACATGTTATTAATATTAAAAAGAAAAATATATAGATAAAAATTCATAGGATGTTTGTTGTCATCCCCAACTAGCCGCTGGGTAGTTAGATATACATCAATCTAACATTGTATATCACTTCAAAAGAAGTAAAATTTGGGTGACTGCATAATTAGGGAAAAGAAATAATGCCTTTGATCAAGAAAATATGGGCATCTTACCAACTAGGTAGTCCTCTCGTACTAAAATTCAATTCAGTTTTATATAAACCTCTTTTCCTTTATTCTTTGTTTTGCACAGTCAACTGCACAATCTAATGTCATGCAGTCAAATATTGAATCTGCTGTAACCGACGTTGCCTCTAATTCCACGTCATAAATCTTGAATCTTGAATCTGCTGTACAAACCTTGATCAAATGGATCTCCGAAGTCATAAATCTTACCTTGTGAGATCCTGACATTCCTATTTCTTCAAGAATATGATAATCATATCCATCACCATAATTTTCATTTGGTGTCGTTCATCCATAGTTGAACCCTCTAATTCCACGTGTGCGTAGTTAATTAAAATTTGGAGTCTTTTCTTCAAAATCTTGATCAACATTGAAATCAGTTGGATCATCGATGCCTTTATTTGGAAGTGTCAAAGGCTGTCACCATGTTCATAGGTATCAAATTTTAGCATTTCATCCACATCTTGATATTGGAGTTGCTACACAATGGCGCAATCCGATGACCACAAATAGGAAAATATGATTGTTTAAGTGTCATTTTATAGTCAGATTCACCTTAATTCCGAAATTCAATATTTGATCAAATCCCTGATCACCTATTGATAGTGTATGCTTATTACACAATCATGATCTTATTTTGGCTCATTAACATGATCCTCGTAATCATCAACTAGTTCCTTTCAAAACGATATTGGGCATTTCTTCGTTGGGGTAGTGGACCCCCAGTAGCGGTACTTGTAGGAAAATGCACGTACCTGGTTTTGTGAACCGGGCTTGGGCACAAATTTTGCGCGTGACTTGGGCCGTGAATACGTAGGTTCCACCTCGCTTATTGCTGTGTACTTAAATCTTTTGTGACTAACTCGGCCATTCATTCCATGTTTTAATCAGAATTTGTTGATGTTGTCCTAACATGGATGTTTGAATCATTTGACGCATAGGGACGATCCAGATGATCGGGTAATTGATCTGTCGCGTTAGATCATCTTTGCTAAGTACCGAGGAAAGAGATTAGTTTTTTTCCATATTACATCAATAATGAACTTTCCAAAAGAAGAAAGAAACAACATCATTGATTATTCTTCACTTGGAGTCCACATGTTGTTGATATTTGGCCCATTGTTTCTTTCTTCAGACGTGCCCATTTTATTTAGGTCGTTGAGTCGCGAAGAAATCAGTGCACTGAATCTAGCACCTCTTAAAGCAATATTGGGCATTTCTTCAGTGGCGTAGTGGACTCGCACTGGCGGTACACATAGACAAATGTTGGATGCTGTTTCTATGAACCACGTTTGGGCGCTAATTATGGTTTTGAATGGGTCGTGAACATGTAGTTCCCACACCGCGCGTTGTAGCCTATTTAATTATGCTGCATGGACTCTTTTGTAGAAAATTGTGATCGACGAATGATCGTGACTGATCCAATAATTTTTTGATTTGAACACCGGATAATCCTGGATATCTTGGGCTTAGTTTGGAAGTCTAGCTTGCATCGAACTTCTCCATTCATTCCATATTTTAACTGGAATTTGTTGATCTTGCCCTGACATGGATGTTTAAATCATTTGATGCTTAAAGACGATTCAAATGATTTGCCGCGTTGGATCGTCATGGCTAAGCATCGAGGAAAGAAATCTGTTTTATGGATTCCTTGTTACATAGATAATGAACTTTCCTAAAGAAGAAAGAAACAAAATTCCTCGAGTATTTTTTCACTTGGAGTCCACATTTTGTAGATAATTGGCCCCTTGTTTCTTTCTTCGGATGTGCCCAATTTATTCAGTGTCTGAATGAGGAAGAAAGAAATGCACTGAATCTAGTTCCTTTCAAAACGATGTTGGGCATTTCTTCATTGGGGTACTGGACCCCCAGTAGCGGTACTTGTAGGAAAACGCACGTACCTAGTTTTGTGAACTGGGCTTGGTGCAAAACATGCACGCGACTTGGGTCGTGAATACGTAGGTTCCACCCTGCGTATTGCTGTGTACTTAAATCATCTGTGACTAAATCGGCCATTCATTCCATGTCTTAATCGGAATTTGTCGTTGTCCTAACTTGGATGTTTAATCATTTGATGCAAGGGACGATCCAGATAATCTCGCATTTGATCTGTCGTGTTAGATCGTCGTTGTTAAGTACCGAGGAAAGAGATCAGTTTTTCCTTATTACATCGATAATGAACTTTCCAAAAGAATAAAGAAACAACATCATTGATTATTCTTTAGTTGGAGTGCACATGTTGTTGATATTTGGCCCCTTGTTTCTTTCTTCAGACGTGCCCATTTTATTTAGGTCCTTGAGTAGCGAAGAAATCAGTGCACTGAATCTAGCTCCTTTTAAAGAAATAATGGGCATTCTTCAGTGGCGTAGTGGACTCACACTGGCGGTACTCATAGACAAATGCAAAATGCTGGTTCTATGAACCACCTTTTGGCTCTAATTGTGGTTTTGGTTGGGTCGTGAACATGTAGTTCCCAAATCGCGCGTTGCAGTCTATTTAATGATGCAACGATGGACTCTTCTGAAGAAAATTGTGGTCGATGGATGTGCGTGAGTGATCCAATAATTTTTTGCTTTGAACACGAAATAATCCTGGATATCTTAGCCTTAATTTGGAAGTCCAGCTTGCATCGAACTTCTCCATTCATTCCATGTTTTAACCAGAATTTGTTGATCTTGCCCTAACATGGATGTTTAATTCATTTGATGCTTAGAGACAATCTGTCGCGTTGGATCGTCATGGCTAAGTATCGAGGAAAGAAATCTGTTTTATGGATTCCTGGTTACACAGATAATGAACTTTCCTAAAAAAGAAAGAAACAAAATTCCTCGAGTATTCTTCACTTGGAGTCCACATGTTGTAGATAATTGGCCCCTTGTTTCTTTGTTCGGATGTGCCCAATGTCTTCAGTGTCTGAATGAGGAAGAAAGAACTGCACTGAATCTGGTTCTTTCGAAACAATATTGGGCATTTCTTCATTTGGGTAGTGGACCCCCCTAGTAGCGGTACTTGTAGGAAAATGCACGTACCTGGTTTTGTGAATCGGGCTTGGGCGTAAATCCTGTGTGAGTTGTCAATGCCTAGGTTCCACCCAGCGTATTGCTGTGTACTTAAATCTTCTGTGACTAAATTAGCCATTCATTCCATGTCTTAGCAGGAATTTGGTAATGTTTTCCAAACATGGATGTTTGAATCGTGCGACGCGTAGGGACGATCCAGATGATCGCGCGTTGGATCTGTCGCGTTAGATAGTCGTTGCTAAGTACCGAGGAAAGGATCAGTTTTTTCCATATTACATCGATAATGAAATTTCGAAAAGAAGAAAGAAACAACATCATTGATTATTCATCACTTGGGGTCCACATGTTGTTGATATTTGGCCCGTTGTTTCTTTCTTCGGACGTGCCCATTATCTTAGGTCCCTCAGTTGCGAAGAAATCAGTGCACTGAATCTAGCTACTCTTAAAGCAATATTGGGCATTTCTTCAGTGGCGTAGTGGACTCGCACTGGCGGTACTCAGAGACAAATGCTGGTTCTATGAACCACGTTTGGGCGGCAATTGTGGTTTTGAATGGGTCGTGAACATGTAGTTCCCATACCGCAGGTTGCTGTGTATTTATATATGCAGCGATGGACTCCTTTGAAGAAAATTGTGGTCGACGGATGAGCGCGACTGATACGATAATTTTTTTGATTCGAACCCCAAATAATCCTGGATATCTTGGCCTTAATTTGGAAGTCCACCTTGTATCGAACTTCTCCATTCATTCCATGTTTTATCCGGAATTTGTTGATCTTGCCCTAACATGGATGTTTAAATCATCTGATGCTTAGAGACAATCCAGTGTTATGTCGCGTTGGATCGTCATTGCTAAGTACCGAGGAAAGAAACCTGTTTTATTGATTCCTTGTTACATAGATAATGAACTTTCCTAAAGAAGAAAAAAACAAAATTCCTCGAGTATTCTTCACTTGGAGTCCACATGTTGTAGATAATTGGCCCCTTGTTTCTTTCTTCGGACTTGCCCAATTTTTTAGGTGTCTGAATGAGGAAGAAAGAAGTGCACCGAATCGAGTCCGATTCAAAACGACATCGGGCATTTCTTCAAAAGGGTAGTGGACTCCCAATAGCGGTACTTGTAGGAAAATGCACGTGCCTGGTTTTGTGAATCGGGCTTGGGCGCAAATCATGCGCGCTACTTGGGTGATGAATGCGTTGGTTCCACCCAGCGTATTGTTGTGTACTTAAATCTTCTGTGACTAAATCAGCCATTCATTCCATGTCTTAGCTGGAATTTGGTGATGATGTCCAAACATGGATGTTTGAATCGTGCGACGCGTAGGGACGATCCAGATGATCGCGCGTTTGATCTGTCTCGTTAGATAGTCGTTGCTAAGTAACGAGGAAGGGGATCAGTTTTTTCCATATTACATCAATAATGAAATTTCCTAAAGAAGAAAGAAACATCATTGATTATTCTTCACTTGGAGTCCACATGTTGTTGATATTTGGCCCGTTGTTTCTTTCTTCGGACGTGCCCATTTAACTTAGGTCCCTGAGTTGCGAAGAAATCAGTGCACTGAATCTAGCTACTCTTAAAGCAATATTGGGCATTTCTTCAGTGGCGTAGTGGACTCGCACTGGCGGCACTCATAGACAAATGCAGGATGTTGGTTCTATGACCCACGTTTGCACGCTAATTGTGGTTTAGGTTGGGTCGTGAACATGTAGTTCCCAAACCGCGCGTTGCAGTCTATTTAATGAGCGCGACTGATACATTACTTTTTTGATCTGAACACCAGATAATCCTTGATATCTTGGCCTTAATTTGGAAGTCGTGCTTGCATCGAACTTCTCCATTCATTCCATGTTTTAACTTGAATTTGTTGATCTTGCCCTAACGTGGATGTTTAAATCATTTGATGCTTAGTGATGATCCAGATGATCTGTCGTGTTGGATCGTCATGGCTAAGTACCGAGGAAAGATATCTGTTATCTGGATTCCTTGTTACACATATAATGAACTTTCCTAAAGAAGAAAGAAACAAAATTCCTCGAGTATTCTTCACATGGAGTCCACATGCTATCGATACTTGGCCCTTTGTTTCTTTATTCGGACGTGCCCAATTTATTCAGTGTCTGAATGAGGAAGAAAGAAGTGCATTGAATCAAGCTCCTTTCAAAATGTTATTGGGCATTTCTTCATTGGGGGTAGTTGACCCCCAATAGCGGTAATTGTAGGAAAACGCACGTACCTAGTTTTGTGAACCGGGCTTGGTGCAAATCATGCATGCGACTTGGGTCGTGAATACGTAGGTTCCACCCCACGTATTGCTTTGTACTTAAATCATCTGTGACTAAATCGGCCATTCATTCCATGTCTTAATCGGAATTTATTGATGTCGTCCTAACTTGGATGTTTGAATCATTTGACGCAAGGGACGATCAAGATAATCTCTCGTTTGATCTGTCGTGTTAGATCGTCATTGTTAAGTACCGAGGAAAGAGATCAGTTTTTCCTTGTTACATCGATAATGAACTTTCCAAAAGAAGAAAGAAACAACATCATTGATTTTTCTTCAGTTGGAGTGCACGTGTTGTCAATATTTGGCCCTTGTTTCTTTCTTCGGACGTGCCCATTTTATTTAGGTCCTTGAGTAGCGAAGAAATCAGTGCACTGAATCTAGCTCCTCTTAAAGAAATAATGGGCATTCCTTTAGTGGCGTAGTGGACTCACACTGGCGGTACTCATAGACAAATGCAGGATGCTGGTTCTATGAACCATCTTTTGGCGCTAATTGTGGTTTTGGTTGGGTCGTGAACATGTAGTTCCCAAATCGCTCGTTGCAGTCTATTTAATGATGCAGCGATGGACTCTTCTGAAGAAAATTGTGGTCGATGGATGTGCGTGAGTGATCCGATAATTTTTTGCTTTGAACACGAAATAATCCTGGATATCTTGGCCTTAATTTGGAAGTCCATCTTGCGTCGAACTTCTCCATTCATTCCATGTTTTAACTAGAATTTGTTGATCTTGCCCTAACATGGATGTTTAATTCATTTGATGCTTAGAGACAATCTATCGCGTTGGATCGTCATGGCTAAGTACCGAGGAAAGAAATCTGTTTTATGGATTCCTTGTTACACAGATAATGAACTTTCCTAAAGAAGAAAGAAACAAAATTCCTCGAGTATTCTTCACTTGGAGTCCACATGTTGTAGATAATTGGCCCCTTGTTTCTTTGTTCGGAATTGCCCAATGTCTTCAGTGTCTGAATGAGGAAGAAAGAACTGCACTGAATCTGGTTCCTTTCGAAATGATATTGGGCATTTCTTCATTGGGGTAGTGGACCCCCAGTAGTGGTACTTGTAGGAAAACGCACGTACCTGGTTTTGTGAACCGGGCTTGGGCGTAAATCTTGTGCGCGAGTTGTGAATACGTAGGTTCCACCCCGCGTATTGCTGTGTACTTAAATCTTCGGTGACTAAATCGGTCGTTCATTCCCTCTCTTAGCCGGAATTTGTTGATGTTGTCCTAACATGGATATCTGGATCATGCGACGTGTTGGGACGATCCAGATGATCGCGCGTTGGATTTGTCGCGTTAGATCGTCGTCGCTAAGTACCGAGGAAAGGGATTAGTTTTTTCCATATTACATCGATAATGAAATTTCGAAAAGAAGAAAGAAACAACATCATTGATTATTCTTCGCTTCGAGTCCACTTGTTATTGATATTTGGCCCGTTGTTTCTTTCTTCGGACGTGCCCATTTAACTTAGGTCCCTGAGTTGCGAAGAAATCAGTGCACTGAATCTAGCTACTCTTAAAGCAATATTGGGCATTTCTTCAGTGGCGTAGTGGACTCGCACTGGCGGTACTCAGAAACAAATGCTGGATGCTGGTTTTATGAACCATGTTTGGGCGGCAATTGTCGTTTTCAATGGGTCGTGAACTTGTAGTTCCCATACCGTAGGTTGCTGTCTATTTATATATACAGCGATGGACTCTTTTGAAGAAAATTGTGGTCGACGGATGAGCGCGACTGATAGGATAATTTTTTGATTCGAACACCAAATAATCCTGGATATCTTAGCCTTAATTTGGAAGTCCACCTTGCATTGAACTTCTCCATTCATTCCATGTTTTATCCGGAATTTGTTGATCTTGCCCTAACATGGATGTTTAAATCATTTGATGCTTAGAGACAATCCAGATGATCTGTCACGTTGGATCGTCATTGCTACGTACTGAGGAAAGAAATCTGTTTTATGGATTCCTTGTTACACAGATAATGAACTTTCCTAACGAAGAAAGAAACAAAATTCCTCGAGTATTCTTCACTTGGAGTCCACATGTTGTAGATAATTGGGCCCTTGTTTCTTTCTTCGGACGTGCCCAATGTCTTCAGTGTCTGAATGAGGAAGAAAGAACTGCACTGAATCTGGTTCCTTTCGAAACGATATTGGGCATTTCTTCATTGGGGTAGTGGACCCCCAGTAGCGGTACTTGTAGGAAAACGCACGTACCTGGTTTTGTGGACCGGTCTTGGGCGTAAATCCTGTGCGCAACTTTGGTCGTGAATACGTAGGTTCCACCCAGCGTATTGCTGTGTACTTAAATCTTCGGTGACTAAATCGGCCATTCATTCCATGTCTTAGCTGGAATTTGTTGATGTTGTCCTAACATGGATTTTTGAATCATGCGACGTGTAGGGACGATCCCGATGATCGCGCGTTGGATCTGTCGCATTAGATAGTCGTTGCTAAGTACCGAGGAAAGGGATCAGTTTTTTCCATATTACATCGATAATGAAATTTCGAAAAGAAGAAAGAAACAACCTCATTGATTATTCTTCACTTGGAGTCCACATGTTGTTGATATTTGGCCCGTTGTTTCTTTCTTCGGACGTGCCCATTTAACTTAGGTCCCTGAGTTGCGAAGAAATCAGTGCACTGAATCTAGCTACTGTTAAAGCAATATTGGGCATTTCTTGAGGGGCGTAGTGGACTCGCATTGGCGGTACTCAGAAACAAATGCTGGATGCTGGTTCTATGAACCACGTTTGGGCGACAATTGTGGTTTCGAATGGGTCGTGAACATGTAGTTCCCATACCCCAGGTTGCTGTCTATTTATATATACAGCGATGTACTCTTTTGAAGAAAATTGTGGTCGACGGATGAGCGCGACTGATACGATAATTTTTTGATTCAAACACCAATTAATCCTGGATATCTTGGCCTTAATTTGGAATTCCACCTTGTATCGAACTTCTCCATTCATTCCATGTTTTATCCGGAATTTGTTGATCTTGCCCTAACATGGATGTTTAAATCATTTGATGCTTAGAGACAATCCAGATTATCTGTCGCGTTGGATCATCATTGCTAAGTACCGAGGAAAGAAATCTGTTTTATGGATTCCTTGTTACACAGATAATGAACTTTCCTAAAGAAGAAAGAAACAAAATTCCTCGAGTATTCTTCACTTGGAGTCCACATGTTGTAGATAATTGGCCCCTTGTTTCTTTCTTCGGACGTGCCCAATGTCTTCAGTGTCTGAATGAGGAAGAAAGAACTGCACTGAATCTGGTTCCTTTCGAAACGATATTGGGCATTTCTTCATTGGGGTAGTGGACCCCAGCAGCGGTACTTGTAGGAAAACGCACGTACCTGGTTTTGTGAACCGGGCTTGGGCGCAAATCCTGTGCGCAACTTTGGTCGTGAATTCGTAGGTTCGACCCCGCGTATTGCTGTGTACTTAAATCTTCGGTGACTAAATCGGCCATTCATTCCATGTCTTAGCCGGAATTTCTTGATGTTGTCCTAACATGGATGATTGAGTCATGCGACGTGTAGGGACGATCTAGATGATCGCACGTTGGATCTGTCGCGTTAGATAGTTGTTGCTAGGTACCGAGGAAAGGGATCAGTTTTTTTCATATTACATCGATAATGAAATTTCGAAAAGAAGAAAGAAACAACATCATTGATTATTCTTCACTTGGAGTCCACATGTTGTTGATATTTGGCCCCTTGTTTCTTTCTTCGGACGTGCCCATTTAATGTAGGTCCCTGAGTTGCGAACAAATCAGTGCACTGAATCTAGCTACTCTTAAAGCAATATTGGGCATTTCTTCAGTGGCGTAGTGGACTCGCACCGGCGGTACTTAGAAACAAATGCTGGATGCTGGTTCTATGAACCACATTTGGGCGGCAATTGTGGTTTTGAATGGGTCGTGAACATGTAGTTCCCATACCGCAGGTTGCTGTCTATTTATATATGCCGCGATGGACTCTTGTGAAGAAAATTGTGGTCGACGGATGAGCGCGATTGATACGATAATTTTTTGATTCGAACACAAAATAATCCTGGATATCTTGGCCTTAATTTGGAAGTCCACCTTGTATCGAACTTCTCCATTCATTCCATGTTTTATTCGGAATTTGTTGATCTTGCTCTAACATGGATGTTTAAATCATCTGATGCTTAGAGACAATCCAGTGATCTCTCGTGTTGGATCGTCATTGAGAAGTACCGAGGAAAGAAATCTGTTTTATGGATTCCTTGTTACACCGATAATGAACTTTCCTAAAGAAAAAAGAAAGAAAATTCCTCGAGTATTCTTCACTTGGAGTCCACATTGGCGGTACTTAGAAACAAATGCTGGATGCTGGTTCTATGAACCATGTTTGGGCGGCAATTGTGGTTTTGAATGGGTCGTGAACATGTAGTTCCCATACCGCAGGTTGCTGTTTATTTATATATGCAGCGATGGACTCTTTTGAAGAAAATTGTTGTCGACGGATGAGCGCGATTGATACGATAATTTTTTGATTCGAACACCAAATAATCCTAGATATCTTGACCTTAATTTGGAAGTCCACCTTGTATCGAACTTCTCCATTCATTCCATGTTTTATCCGGAATTTGTTGATCTTGCCCTAACATGGATGTTTAAATCATTTGATGCTTAGAGACAGTCCAGGTGATCTGTCGCGTTGGATCGTCATTGCTAAGTACCGAGGAAAGAAATTTGTTTTATGGACACAGATAATGGATTTTCCTAAAGAAGAAAGAAACAAAATTCCTCGAGTATTCTTCACTTGGAGTCCACATGTTGTTGATAATTGGCCCATAGTTTCTTTCTTCGGACGTGCCCATTTAATTTAAAGCCCTAAGTTGCGTTGAAATCAGTGCACTGAATCTAGCTACTCTGAAAGCAATATTGGGCATTTCTTCAGTGGCATAGTGGACTTGCACTGGCGGTACTCATATAAAAAAGCTGGATGCTGGCTCTATGAACCACGTTTGCGCGCTAATTGTGGTTTTGGTTGGGTCGTGAACATGTAGTTCCCAAACCGCGCGTTGCAGTCTATTTAATGATGCAGCAATGGGCTCTTTTGAAGAAAATTGTGGTCGACTGATGAGCGCGACTGATACGATACTTTTTTGATTTGAACACCAGATAATCCTTGATATCTTGGCCTAAATTTGGAATTCCTGCTTGCATTGAACTTCTCCATTCATTCCATGTTTTAACTTGAATAGGTTGATCTTGCCCTAACGTGGATGTTTAAATCATTTGATGCTTAGTGACGATCTAGATGATCTGTCGCGCTGGATCGTCATTTCCGATGAAAGATATCCCTTTTATGGATTCCTTGATACACAGATAATGAACTTTCCTAAAGAAGAAAGAAACAAAATTCCTCGAGTATTCTTCACATGGAGTCCACATGCTATCGATTCTTGGCCCCTTGTTTCTTTATTCGGACGTTCCCAATTTATTCGGTGTTTGAATGAGGAAGAAAGAAGTGCACTGAATCAAGCTCCTTTCAAAACGTTATTGGGCATTTCTTCATTGGGGGTAGTTGACCCCCAATAGCTGTACTTGAAGGAAAATGCATGTACCTAGTTTTGTGAACCGGGCTTGGTGCAAATCATGCACGCGACTTAGGTTGTGAATACGTAGGTTCCACCCCGCGTATTGCTGTGTACTTAAATCATCTGTGCCTAAATCGGCCATTCATTCCATGTCTTAATCGGAATTTGTTGATGTCGTCCTAACTTGGATGTTTAAATCATTTGATGCAAGGGACGATCAAGATAATCTCTCGTTTGATTTGTCGTGTTAGATCGTCGTTGTTAAGTACCGAGGAAAGAGATCAATTTTTCCTTATTACATCGATATTGAACTTTCCAAAAGAAGAAAGAAACAACATCATTAATTATTCTTCGGTTGGAGTGCACATGTTGTCCATATTTGGCCCCTTGTTTCTTTCTTCGGACGTGTCCATTTTATTTAGGTCCTTGAGTACCGAAGAAATCAGTGCACTGAATCTAGCTCCTCTTAAAGAAATATTGGGCATTTCTTCAGTGGCGTGGTGGACTCACACTGGCGGTACTCATAGACAAATGCAGGATGCTGGTTCTATGAACCACGGTTGGTCGCTAATAATGGTTTTGGTTGGGTTGTGAACATGTAGTTCCCAAATCGCGCGTTGTAGTCTATTTAATGATGCAGCGATGGACTCTTTTGAAGAAAATTGTGGTTGATGGATGTGCGTTAGTGATCCGATAATATTTTGCTTGGAACACCAAATAATCCTGGATATCTTGGCGTTAATTTGGAAGTCCAGCTTGCATCGAACTTCTCCATTCATTCCATGTTTTAACTAGAATTTGTTGATCTTGCCCTAACATCGATGTTTAAATCATTTGATGCTTAGAGACAATCCAGATGATCTGTCGTGTTGGATCGTCATTGCTAAGTACCGAGGAAAGAAATCTGTTTTATGGATTCCTTGTTGCACAGATAATGAACTTTCCTAAAGAAGAAAGAAACAAAATTCCTCGAGTATTCTTCACTTGGAGTCCACATGATGTAGATAATTGGCCCCTTGTTTCTTTCTTTGGACGTGCCCAATGTCTTCAGTGTCTGAATGAGGAAGAAAGAACTACACTGAATCTGGTTCCTTTCCAAACGATATTGGGCATTTCTTCATTTGGGTAGTGGACCCCCAGTAGCGGTACTTGTAGGATAACGCATGGACCTGGTTTTGTGAACCGGGCTTGGGCGCAAATCCTGAGCGCAACTTTGGTCGTGAATTCATAGGTTCCACCCCGCGTATTGCTGTGTACTTAAATCTTCGGTGACTAAATCGGCCATTCATTCCATGTCTTAGCCGGAATTTCTTGATGTTGTCCTAACATGGATGTTTGAGTCATGCGACTTGTAGGGACGATCCAGATGATCGCACGTTGGATCTGTCGCGTTGGATAGTCGTTGCTAAGTATCGAGGAAAGGGATCAGTTTTTTCCATATTACATCGATAATGAAATTTCGAAAAGAAGAAAGAAACAACATCATTGATTATTCTTCACTTGGAGTCCACATGTTGTTGATATTTGGCCCCTTGTTTCTTTTTTCGGACGTGCCCATTTAACTTAGGTCCCTGAGTTGCGAACAAATCAGTGCACTGAATCTATCTACTCTTAAAGCAATATTGGGCAATTCTTCAGTGGCGTAGTGGACTCGCACTGGCGGTACTTAGAAACAAATGCTGGATGCTGGTTCTATGAACCACGTTTGGGCGGCAATTGTGGTTTTGAATGGGTCGTGAACATGTAGTTCCCATACCGCAAGTTGCTGTCTATTTATTTATGCCGCGATGGACTCTTGTGAAGAAAATTGTGGTCGACGGATGAGCGCGACTGATACGATAATTTTTTGATTCGAACACAAAATAATCCTGGATATCTTGGCGTTAATTTGGAAGTCCAGCTTGCGTCGAACTTCTCCATTCATTCCATGTTTTAACCAGAATTTGTTGATCTTGCCCTAACATGGATGTTTAATTCATTTGATGCTTAGAGACAATCTATCGCGTTGGATCGTCATGGCTAAGTACCGAGGAAAGAAATCTGTTTTATGGATTCCTTGTTACACCGATAATGAACTTTCCTAAAGAAGAAAGAAACAAAATTCCTCGAGTATTCTTCACTTGGAGTCCACATGTTGTAGATAATTGGCCCCTTGTTTCTTTGTTCGGACGTGCCCAATGTCTTCAGTGTCTGAATGAGGAAGAAAGAATTGCACTGAATCTGGTTCCTTTCGAAACGATATTGGGCATTTCTTCATTGGGGTAGTGGACCCCCAGTAGCGGTACTTGTAGGAAAACGCACATACCTAGTTTTGTGAACCGGGCTTGGGCGCAAATCCTGTGCGCAACTTTGGTCGTGAATACGTAGGTTCCACCCCGCGTATTGCTGTGTACTTAAATCTTCGGTGACTAAATCGGCCATTCATTCCATGTCTTAGCCGGAATTTCTTGATGTTGTTCTAACATGGATGTTTGAGTCATTCGACGTGTAGGGACGATCCAGATGATCGCACTTTGGATCTGTCGCGTTAGATAGTCGTTGCTAAGTACCGAGGAAAGGGATCAGTTTTTTCCATATTACATCGATAATGAAATTTTGAAAAGAAGAAAGAAACAACATCATTGATTATTCATCACTTGGAGTCCACATGTTGTTGATATTTGTCCCGTTGTTTCTTTCTTCGGACGTGCCCATTTATCTTATGTCCATCAGTTGCGAAGAAATCAGTGCACTGAATCTAGCTACTCTTAAAGCAATATTGGGCATTTCTTCAATGGCATAGTGGACTCGCACTGGCGGTACTCCGAGACAAATGCTGGATGCTGGTTCTATGAACCACGTTTGGGCGGCAATTGTGGTTTTGAATGGGTCGTGAACATGTAGTTCCCATACCGCAAGTTGCTGTCTATTTATATATGCAGCGATGGACTCTTTTGAAGAAAATTGTGGTCGACGGATGAGCGCGACTGATACGATAATTTTTTTGATTCGAACACCAAATAATCCTGGATATCTTGGCCTTAATTTGGAAGTCCACCTTGTATCGAACTTCTCCATTCATTCCATGTTTTGTCCGGAATTTGTTGATCTTGCCCTAACATGGATGTTTAAATCATCTGATGCTTAGAGACAATCCAGTGATCTGTCGCGTTGGATCGTCATTGCTAAGTACCGAGGAAAGAAACTTGTTTTATTGATTCCTTGTTACATTGATAATGATGTTGTTAGCCGGAATTTGGTGATTTTTTCAAACATGGATGTTTGAATCGTGCGACGTGTAGGGATGATCCAGAGGATCGCGCGTTTGATCTGTCTCGTTAGATGGTCATTGCTAAGTACCGAGGAAAGGGATCAGTTTTTTCCATATTACATCGATAATGAAATTTCCTATGGAAGAAAGAAACAAAATTCCTCGAGTATTCTTCATTTGGAGTCCACATGTTGTAATTAATTGGCCCCTTGTTTCTTTCTTCTGATTTGCCCAATGTTTTCTGTGTTTGAATGAGGAAGAAAGAAGTGCACCGAATCTAGTTCCTTTCAAAACGACATTGGGCATTTCTTCAATGGGGTTGTGGACCCCCAGTAGCGGTGCTTGTAGGAAAATGCACGTATCTGGTTTTGTGAACTGGGCTTGGGCGCATATCATGCGCGCTACTTGGGTCGTGAATGCGTAGGTTCCACCCAGCGTATTGTTGTGTACTTAAATCTTCTTTGACTAAATTGGCCATTCATTCCATGTCTTAGCCGGAATTTGTTGATATTTTGCTAACTTGGATGTTTGAACCGTGCGACGCTTAGGGACGATCCAGATGATCGCGCATTTGATGCTTAGTGACGATCTAGATGATCTGTCGCGTTGGATCATCATGGCTAAGTACCGAGGAAAGATATCTGTTTTATGGATTCCTTGTTACACAGATAATGAACTTTCCTAAAGAAGAAAGAAACAAAATTCCTCGAGTATTCTTCACATGGAGTCCTCACGCTATCGATACTTGGCCCCTTGTTTCTTTATTCGGACGTGCCCAATTTATTCAGTGTCTGAATAGGGAAGAAAGAAGTGCACTGAATCAAGGTCCTTTCAAAATGTTATTGGGTATTTCTTCATTGGGGGTAGTTGACCCCCAGTTGCGGTACTTTTAGGAAAATGCACGTACCTAGCTTCCTGAATCGGGCTTGGTGCAAATCATGCACGCGACTTGGGTCGTGAATACGTAGGTTCTACCCCGCGTATTGCTATGTACTTAAATTATCTGTGACTAAATCGACCATTCATTCTATGTCTTAATCGGAATTTGTTAATGTGGTCCTAACTTGGATGTTTGAATCATTTGACGCAAGGGACGATCAAGATACTCTTTCGTTTGATATGTCGTGTTAGATCGTCGTTGTTAAGTACCGAGGAAAGACATCAGTTTTTCTGTATTGCATCGATAATGAACTTTCCAAAAGAAGATAGAATCAACATCATTGATTATTCTTCAGTTGGAGTGCACATGTTGTCGATAATTGGCCCCTTGTTTCTTTCTTCGGATGTGCCCAATGTCTTCAGTGTCTGAATGAGGAAGAAAGAAGTGCACTGAATCTAGTTCCTTTCGAAACGATATTGGGTATTTCTTCATTGGGGTAGTTGACCCCCAGTAGCGGTACTTGTAGGAAAACGCACGTACCTGGTTTTGTGAACCGGACTTAGGCGCAAATCCTGTTCGCGACTTGGGTCGTGAATACGTTGGTTCCACCCCGCGTATTGCTGTTTACTTAAATCTTCTGTGACAAAATCGGCCATTCATTCCATGTCTTAGCCGGAATTTGTTGATGTTGTCCTAAGATGGATGTTTGAATCATGCGACGTTTAGGGAGGATCCAGGTGATCGCGCATTGGATCTGTCGTGTTAGATCGTCGTTGCTGAGTACCGAGGAAAGGGATCAGTTTTTTCCATATTCCATCGATAATGAAATTTCCAAAAGAAGAAAGAAACATCATTGATTATTCTTCAGTTGGAGTCCACATGTTGTTGATATTTGGCCCGTTGTTTCTTTCTTCGGACGTGCCCATTTAACTTAGGTCCTTGAGTTGCGAAGAAATCAGTGCACTAAATCTAGCTACTCTTAAAGCAATATTGGACATTTCTTCAGTGGCGTAGTGGACTCGCACTGGCGGTACATAGAGACAAATGCTGGATGCTGGTTCTATGAACCACGTTTGGGCGGCAATTTTGGTTTTGAATGGGTCATGAACATGTTGTTCCCATACTGCAAGTTGCAGTCTATTTAATTAAGCAACGATGGACTCTTTTGAAGAAAATTGTGGTCTACGGATGGGCGCGACTGATACGATTATTTTTTGATTCGAACACCAAATAATCCTAGATATCTTGGCCTTAATTTGGAAGTTCAATTTGTATCGAACTTCTCCATTCATTCCCTGTTTTATCTGGAATTTGTTGATCTTGCCCTAACATGGATATTTAAATCTTTTGATGCTTAGAGACAATCCAGATGATCTGTCGCATTGGATCGTCATCGCTACGTATCGAGGAAAGAAATCTGTTTTATGGATTCCTTGTTAAACAGACAATGAACATTCCTAAAAAAGAAAGAAACAAAATTCCTCGAGTATTCTTCACTTGGAGTCTACATGTTGTAGATAATTGGCCCCTTGTGTCTGAATGAGGAAGAAAGAAGTGCAGCGAATCTAGTTCCTTTCAAATGACATTGGGCATTTCTTCAAAAGGGTAGTGGACCCCCATTAGCGATACTTGTAGGAAAATGCACGTATCTGGTTTTGTGAACCGGGCTTGGGCGCAAATCATGCGCTCTACTTTGGTCATGAATGCGTAGGTTCCACGCAGCGTATTGCTGTGTACTTAAATCTTCTATGACTAAATCAGCCATTCATTCCATGTCTTAGCCGGAATTTGGTGATGTTGTCCTAACATGGATGTTTGAATTGTGCGACGCGTAGGGACGATCCAGATGATTGCGCGTTTAATCTGTCTCGTTAGATAGTCGTTGCTAAGTACCGAGGAAAGGGATCAGTTTTTTCCATATTACATCGATTATGAAATTTGGAAAAGAAGAAAGAAACAACATCATTGATTATTCTTCACTTGGAGTCCACATGTTGTCGATATTTGGCCTGTTGTTTCTTTCTTCGGACGTGCCCGTTTAATGTAGGTCCCTGAGTTGCGAAGAAATCAGTGCACTGAATCTAGCTACTCTTAAAGCAATATTGGGCATTTCTGCAGTGGCGTAGTGGACTCGCACTGGCAGTACTCATAGACAAATGCAGGATGCTGGTTCTATGAACCACGGTTGCGCACTAATTGTGGTTTTGGTTGGGTCGTGAACATGTAGTTCCCAAACCGCGCGTTGTAGTCTATTTATTGATGCAGCCATGGACTCTTTTGAAGAAAATTGTGGTCAACGGATGAGCGTGACTGATAGGATACTTTTTTGATTTGAACACCAGATAATCCTTGATATCTTGGCCTTAATTTGGAAGTCCTGCTTGCATCGAACTTCTCCATTCATTCCATGTTTTAACTTGAATTTGTTGATCTTACCCTAACGTGGATGTTTAAATCATTTGATGCTTCGTGACGATCCAGATGATTTGTCGCGTTGGATCGTCATGGCTAAGTACCGAGGAAAGATATCTGTTTTATGGATTCCTTGTTACACAGATAATGAACTTTCCTAAAGAAGAAAGAAACAAAATTCTCGAGTATTCTTCACATGGAGTCCACATGCTATCGATACTTGGCCCTTTGTTTCTTTTTTCGGACGTGCCCAATTTATTCAGTGTCTGAATGAGGAAGAAAGAAGTGCATTGAATCAAGCTCCTTTCAAAATGTTATTGGGCATTTCTTCATTGGGGGTAGTTGACCCCCAATAGTGGTACTTGTAGGAAAATGCACATACGTAGTTTTGTGAACCAGGCTTGGTGCAAATCATGCACGCGACTTGGGTCGTGAATACGTAGGTTCCACCCCGCGTATTGCTGTGTACTTAAATCATCTGTCCCTAAATCGGCCATTCATTCCATGTCTTAATCGGAATTTGTTGATGTCGTCCTAACTTGGATGTTTGAATCATTTGACGCAAGGGACGATGAAGATAATCTCTTGTTTGATTTGTCGTGTTAGATTGTCGTTTTTAAGTATCGGGGAAAGTGATCAGCATTTCCCTATTACATCGATAATGAACTTTCCAAAAGAAGAAAGAAACAACATCATTGATTATTCTTCAGTTGTAGTGCACATGTTGTCGATAGTTGGCCCCTTGTTTCTTTCTTCGGACGTGCCCATTTTATTTAGTTCCTTGAGTTGCGAAGAAATCAGTGCACTGAATCTAGCTACTCTTAAAGCAATATTGGGCATTTCTTCAGTGGCGTAGTGGACTCGCACTAGCGGTACTCAGAGACAAATGCTGGATGCTGGTTCTATGAACCACGTTTGGGCGGCAATTGTGGTTTTGAATGGGTCGTGAACATGTAGTTCCCATACCGCTGGTTGCTGTCTATTTATATATTCAGCGATGGACTCTTTTGAATAAAATTGTGGTCAACGGATGAGCGCGACTGATACGATAATTTTTTTGATTCGAACACCAAATAATCCGGGATATCTTGGCCTTAGTTTGGAAGTGCTGCTCGCATCGAACTTCTCCTTTCATTCCATGTTTTAACTTGAATTTGTTGATCTTGCCCTAACGTGGATGTTTAAATCATTTGATGCTTAGTGACGTCCAGATGATCTGTCGTGTTAGATCGTCGTTGTTAAATACTGGGGAAAGAGATCAGCTTTTCCTTATTACATCGGTAATGAAGTTTCCAAAAGAAGAAAGAAACAACATCATTGATTATTCTTCAGTTGGAGTGCACATGTTGTCGATATTTAGGCCCTTGTTTCTTTCTTCGGACGTGCCCATTTTATTTAGGTCCTTGAGCATTGAAGCAATCAGTGCACTGAATCTAGGTCCTCTTGAAGCAATATTGGGCATTTCTCCGTTGGTGTAGTGGACTCACACTGGCGGTACTCATAGACAAATGCAGGATGCTGGTTCTATAAACCACGTTTGGGCGCTAATTGTTGTTTTGGTTCGGTCGTGAACATGTAGTTCCCAAATCGCACATTGCAGTCTATTTAATGATGCAGCGATGGACTCTTTTGAAGAAAATTGTGGTCGATGGATGAGCGTGAGTGATCCGATAATTTTTTGCTTTGAACACCAAATAATCCTGGATATCTTGGCCTTAATTTGGAAGTCCATCTTGCATCGAACTTCTCCATTCATTCCGTGTTTTAACTGGAATTTGTTGATCTTGCCGTAACATGGATGTTTAATTCATTTGATGCTTAGAGACAATCGAGATGATCTGTCGCGTTGGATCGTCATCGCCAAGTACCGAGGAAAGAAATCTGTTTTACGGATTCCTTGTTACACAGATAATGAACTTTCCTAAAGAAGAAAGAAACAAAATTCCTCGAGTATTCTTCACATGGAGTCCACATGCTATCGATACTTGGCCCCTTGTTTCTTTATTCGGACGTGCCCAATTTATTTAGTGTTTGAATGAGGAAGAAAGAAGTGCATTGAATCGAGTTCCTTTCAAAACGTTGTTGGGCATTTTTTCATTGGGGGTAGTTGACCCTCAATAGCGGTACTGGTAGGAAAATGCATGTACCTAGTTTTGTGAACCGGGCTTGGTGCAAATCATGCACGCGACTTCGGTCGTGAATACGTAGGTTCCACCCAGCGTATTGCTGTGTACTTAGATCATCTGTGACTAAATCGGCCATTCGTTCCGTGTCTTAATCGGAATTTGTTGATGTCGTCCTAACTTGGATGTTTGAATCATTTGACGCAAGGGGCGATCAAGATAATCTCTCGTTTGATCTGTCGTGTTAGATCGTCGTTGTTAAGTACCGAGGAAAGAAATCAGTTTTTCCTTATTACATCGATAATGAACTTTCCAAAAGAAGAAAGAAACAACGTCATTGATTATTCTTCAGTTGGAGTGCACATGTTGTCGATATTTGGCCCCTTGTTTCTTTCTTCGGACGTGCCCATTTTATTTAGGTCCTTGAGCATTGAAGAAATCGGTGCACTGAATCTAGCTCCTCTTAAAGCAATATTGGGCATTTCTCCAGTGGTGTAGTGGACTCACACTGGCGGTACTCATAGACAAATGCAGGATGCTGGTTCTATGAACCACTTTTTGGCGCTAATTGTGGTTTTGGTTGGGTTGTGAACATGTAGTTTGAAAATTGCACGTTGCAATCTATTTAATGATGCAGCGATGGACTCTTTTGAAGTTAATTGTGGTCGATGGATGAGCGTGAGTGATCCGATTATTTTTTGCTTTGAACACCAAATAATCTTGGATATCTTGGCCTTAATTTGGAAGTCCATCTTGCATCGAACTTCTCCATTCATTCCATGTTTTAGTCGGAATTTGTTGATCTTGCCCTAACATGGATGTTTAATTCATTTGATGCTTAGAGACAATCTGTCGCGTTGGATCGTCATCGCTAAGTACTGAGGAAAGAAATCTGTTTTATGGATTCCTTGTTACACAGATAATGAACTTTCCTAAAGAAGTAAGAAACAAAATTCCTCGAGTATTCTTCATTTGGAGTCCACATGTTGTAGTTAATTGGCCCCTTGTTTCTTTCTTCGGACTTGCCCAATTTTTTCAGTGTCTGAATGAGGAAGAAAGAAGTGCACCGAATCTAGTTCCTTTCAAAACGACATTGGGCATTTCTTCATTGGGTTAGTGGACCCCCCGTAGCGGTACTTGTAGGAAAGTGCACGTACCTGGTTTTGTGAACCAGGCTTGGGCGCAAATCATGCGCGCTACTTGGGTCGTGAATGCGTAGGTTCCACCCAGCGTATTGCTGTGTACTTAAATCTTCTGTGATTGAATTGGCCATTCGTTCCATGTCTTACCCGGAATTTGTCGATGTTTTCCTAACATGGATGTTTGAATCGTGCGACGCGTAGGGACGATCCAGATGATCGCGGGTTTGATGCTTAGTGATGATCCAGATGATCTGTCGCGTTGGATCGTCATGGCTAAGTACCGAGGAAAGATATTTGTTTTATGGATTCCTAGTTACACAGTTAATGAACTTTCCAAAAGAAGAAAGAAGCAAAATTCGTCGAGTATTCTTCAAATGGAGTCCACATGCTGTAGATAATTGGCCCCTTGTTTCTTTCTTCGGACGTGCCCAATTTATTCCGTGTCTGAATAAGGAAGAAAGAAGTGCACTGAATCAAGTTCCTTTCAATATGTTATTGGGCATTTCTCCATTGGGGGTAGTGGACCCCCAATAGTTGTACTTGTAGGAAAATGCACGTACCTGGTTTTGTGAACCGGGCTTGGTGCAAATCATGCACGCGGCTTGGGTCGTGAATACGTAGGTTCCACCCCGCGTATTGCTGTGTACTTTGATCATCTGTGACTAACTTGGCCATTCATTCCATGTCTTAATCGGAATTTTTTTTATGTTGTCCTACCTTGGATGTTTGAATCATTTGACGCAAGGGACGATCTAGATTATCTCGCATTTGATCAGTCATGTTAGATCGTCGTTGCTAAGTACCAAGGAAAGAGATCAGTTTTTCCTTATTACATCGATAATGAACTTTCCAAAAGAAGAAAGAAACAACATCATTGACTATTCTTCAATTGTTGGAAAATGCACGTACCTGGTTTTGTGAACCGGGCTTCACGACTCGGGTCGTGAATACGTAGGTTCCTCCCCGCATATTGCTCTGTACTTAAATTCTCTGTGACTAACTCGGCCATTCATTCCAAGTTTGAACCGGAATATGTTGATGTTGTCCTAATCTGGATGTTTGAGTCTTGTGATGCGTAGGGACGATCTAGTTGATTGCGCTTTTGATTTGTCGCGTTAGATAGTCGTTGCTGAGTACCGAGGAAAGGGATCAGTTTTTTCCATATTACATCGATAATGAAATTTCCAAAAGAAGAAAGAAACAACATCATTGATTATTCTTCACTTGGAGTCCACATGTTGTTGATATTTGGCCCGTTGTTTCTTTCTTCGGGTGTGCCCATTTAACTTCGGTCCCTAAGTTGCGAAGAAATCAATGCGCTGAATCTAGCTACTCTTAATGCAATATAGGGCATTTCTTCAGTGGCGTGATGGACTCCCACTAGTGGTACTCATAAACAAATGCAGGATACTGGTTCTATGAACCACGTTTGAGCATTAATTGTGGTTTTGGTTGGGTCATGAACATGTAGTTCCCAAATCGCGCATTGCAGTCTATTTAAAGATGCAGCGATGGACTCTTTTGAAGAAAATTGTGGTCGACGGATGAGCGCGACTAATCCGATGAATTTTTGATTTGAACACCAGATTATCTTGGATATCTTTGCCTTAATTTGGAAGTCCAGCTTGCATCGAACTTCTCCATTCATTCCATGTTTTAACCGGAATTTATTGATCTTGCCCTAACGTGCATGTCTAAATCATTAGATGCTTAGAGACGTTCCAGATGATCTATCGTGTTGGATTGTCATGGCTAAGTACCGAGGGAAGATATCTGTTTTATGGATTCCTTGTTACACAGATAATGAACTTTCCTAAAGAAGAAAGAAACAAAATTCCTCGGGTATTCTTCACTTGGAGTCCACAAGTAGATAATTGGCCCCTTGTTTCTTTCTTGGGAAGTGCCCAGTTTATTCATTGTTTGAATGAGGAAGAAAGAAGTGCATTGAATCTCGTTCCTTTCAAAACGATATTGGCCATTTCTTCATTGGGGTAGTGGACCCCTAGTAGCGGTACTTGTTTGAAAATGCACGTACCTAGTTTTATGAACCGGGCTTGGGCGCAAAACATGCGCACGACTTGGGTCGTGAATACGTAGGTTCCACCCCACGTATTTTTGTTTACTTAAATTATCTGTGACTAAATTTGCCATTCATTCCATGCCATAGCCGGAATTTGTTGTTGTTGTCCTAACATGGATGTTTGATTCATTTGACGCGTAGGGAGGATCTGGATGTTCGCTCATTTGATCTGTCGTGTTAGATAGTCGGTGCTAACAACCGAGGAAACACATCAGTTTTTTTCTTATTACATCGATAATGAACTTTCCAAAAGAAGAAAGAAACAACATCATTGATTATTCTTTAGTTGGAGTCCACATGTTGATATTTGGCCCTTTGTTTCTTTCTTTGGTCGTGCCCATTTTATTTAGGTCCTTGAGAAGCGAAGAAATCGGTGCCTTGAATCAAGCTCCTTTTAAAGCAATATTGGGCATTTCCTCAGTGGCGTCGTGGACTTGTACTGGCGGTACTCAGAGATAAATGCTGGATGCTGGTTCTATGAACCACGTTTGGGCGGCAATTGTGGTTTTGAATGGGTCATGAACATGTAGGTCCCATACCGCAGGTTGCTGTCTATTTATATAAGCAACGATGGACTCTTTTGAAGAAAATTGTGGTCGACGGATGAGCGCGACTGATACGATAATTTTTTGATTCGAACACCAAATAATCCTGGATATCTTGGCCTTAATTTGGAAGTCCACCTTGTATCGAACTTCTCCATTCATTCCATGTTTTATCCGGAATTTGTTGATCTTGCCCTAACATGGATGTTTAAATCATTTGATGCTTAGAGACAATCCAGATGTTCTGTCCTGTTGGATCGTCATTGCTAAGTACGGAGGAAAGAAATCTGTTTTATGGATTCCTTGTTACACAGATAATGAACTTTCCTAAAGAAGAAAGAAACAAAATTCCTCGAGTATTCTTCACTTGGAGTCCACATGTTGTAGATAATTGGCCCCTTGTTTCTTTCTTCGGACGTGCCCAATGTTTGCAGTGTCTGAATGAGGAAAAAAGAACTGCACCGAATATGGTTCCTTTCGAAACGATATTGGGCATTTCTTCATTGGGGTAGTGGACCCCCAGTAGCGGTACTTGTACGAAAATGCACGTACCTGGTTTTGTGAACAGGGCTTGGGCGCAAATCGTGTGCGCTACTTGGGTCGTGAATGCATAGGTTCCACCCAGCGTATTGCTGTGCACTTAAATCTTCTGTGACTAAATCAGCCATTCATTCCATGTCTTAGCCGGAATTTGGTGATGTTGTCCAAACATGGATGTTTGAATCGTGCGACGTGTAGGGACGATCCAGATGATCGCGCGTTTGATCTGTCTCGTTAGATAGTCATTGCTAAGTACCGAGGAAAGGGATCAGTTTTTTCCATATTACATCGATAATGAAATTTCGAAAAGAAGAAAGAAACAACATCATTGATTATTCTTCACTTGGAGTTCACATGTTGTTGATATTTGGCCCGTTGTTTCTTTCCTCGGACGTGCCCATTTATCTTAGGTCCTTGAGTTGCGAAGAAATCAGTGCACTGAATCTAGCTACTCTTAAAGCAATATTGGGCATTTCTTCAGTGGCGTAGTGGACTCGCACTAGCAGTACTCAAAGACAAATGCTGGATGCTAGTTCTATGAACCATGTTTGGGCGGCAATTGTGGTTTTGAATTGGTCGTGAACATGTAGTTCCCATACCGCAGGTCGCTGTCTATTTATATATGCAACGATGGACTCTTTTGAATAAAATTGTGGTCGACGGATGAGCGCGACTGAAACGATAATTTTTTTTATTCGAACACCAAATAATCCCGGATATCTTGGCCTTAGTTTGGAAGTCCTGCTCACATCGAACTTCTCCATTCATTCCATGTTTTAACTTGAATTTGTTGATCTTGCCCTAATGTGGATGTTTAAATCATTTGATGCTTAGTGACGTCCAGATGATATGTCGCGTTGGATCGTCATGGCTAAGTACCGAGGAAAGATATCTGTTTTATGGATTCCTTGTTACACAGATAATGAACTTTCCTAAAGAAGAAAGAAACAAAATTCCTCGGGTATTCTTCACATGGAGTCCACATGCTATCGATACTTGGCCCTTGTTTCTTTATTCGGACGTGTCCAATTTATTCAGTGTCTAAATGAGGAAGAAAGAAGTGCACTGAATCAAGTTCCTTTCAAAACGTTGTTGGGAAGTTCTACATTGGGGGTAGTTGACCCCTGAAGCGGTACTTGTAGGAAAATGCACGTACCTAGTTTTATGAACCGGGCTTGGTGCAAATCATGCACGCGACTTGGGTCGTGAATATGTAGGTTCCACCCAGCGTATTGCTGTGTACTTTGATCATCTGTGACGAAATCGGCCATTCATTCCATGTCCTAGCCGGAATTTGTTGATGTTGTCCTAAC
Organism: Umbellularia californica; assembly: GCA_028538565.1. NCBI lineage: Eukaryota > Viridiplantae > Streptophyta > Magnoliopsida > Laurales > Lauraceae > Umbellularia > Umbellularia californica. Next base: position 52,347,554 of record JAPQWN010000010.1, read on the forward strand.
TTGGATGTTTGAATCATTTGACGCAAGGGATGATCAAGATAATCTCTCGTTTGATCTGTCGTGTTAGATCGTCGTTGTTAAGTACCGAGGAAAGGGATCAGTTTTTCCTTATTACATCGATAATGAACTTTCCAAAAGAAGAAAGAAACAGCATCATTGATTATTCTTTAGTTGGAGTGCACATGTCGATATTTGGCTCCTTGTTTCTTTCTTCGGACATGCACTTTTTATTTAGATCCTTGAGTAGCGAAAAAATTAGTGCACTGAATCTAGCTCCTCTTGAAGCAATATTGGGCATTTCTTCAGTGGCGTATTGGACTCGCACTGGCGGTACTCAGAGATAAATGCTGGATGCTGGTTCTATGAACCACATTTGGGCGCTAATTGTGGTTTTGGTTGGGTCGTGAACATGTAGTTCCTAAATCGCGCGTTGCAGTCTATTTAATGATGCAGCGATGGACTCTTTTGAAGAAAATTGCGGTCGATGGATGTGCGTGAGTGATCCGATAATTTTTTTCTTTGAACACGAAATAATCCTGGATATCTTGCCGTTAATTTGGAAGTCCAGCTTGCATCAAACTTCTCCATTCATTCCATGTTTTAACCAGAATTTGTTGATCTTGCCCTAACGTGGATGTTTAATTCATTTGATGCTTAGAGACAATCTGTCGCGTTGGATCGTCATGGCTAAGTACCGAGGAAATAAATCTGTTTTATGGATTCCTTGTTACACAGATAATGAACTTTCCTAAAGAAGAAAGAAACAAAATTCCTCGAGTATTCTTCACTTGGAGTCCACATGTTGTAGATAATTGGCCACTTGTTTCTTTCTTCGGATGTGCCCAATGTCTTCAGTGTTTGAATGAGGAAGAAAGAACTGCACTGAATCTAGTTCTTTCGAAACGATATTGGGCATTTCTTCATTGGGGTAGTGGACCCCCAGTAGCGGTGCTTGTAGGAAAATGCACGTACCTGGTTTTGTGAGCCGGGCTTGGGCGCATATCATGCGTGCTACTTGGGTCGTGAATGCGTAGGTTCCACCCAGCGTATTGCTGTGTACTTAAATCTTCTGTGACTAAATCGGCCATTCATTCCATGTCTTAGCCGGAATTTGTTGATGTTTTCCTAACATGGATGTTTGAATCGTGCGACGCATAGGGACGATCCAGATGATCGCGCGTTTGATGCTTAGTGACGATCCAGATGATCTGTTGCGTTGGATCATCATGGCTAAGTACCGAGGAAAGATATCTATTTTATGGATTCCTTGTTACACAGATAATGAACTTTCCTAAAGAAGAAAGAAATAAAATTCCTCGAGTATTCTTCACATGGAGTCCACATGCTATCGATACTTGGCCCCTTGTTTCTTTATTCGGACGTGCCCAATTTATTCAGTGTCTGAATGAGGAAAAAAGAAGTGCACTGAATCAAGCTCCTTTCAAAACGTTATTGGGCATTTCTTCATTTGGGGTAGTTGACCCCCAATAGCGGTACTTGTAGGAAAATGCACGTGCCTAGTTTTCTGAACCGGGCTTGGTGCAAATCATGCACGCGACTTGGGTCGTGAATACGCGGGTTCCACCCCGCGTATTGCTGTGTACTTAAATCATCTGTGACTAAATCGGCCATTCATTCCATGTCTTAGTCGGAATTTGTTGATGTGGTCCTAACTTGGATGTTTGAATCATTTGACGCAATGGACGATCAGGATAATCTCTCGTTTGATTTGTCGTGTTAGATCGTCGTTGTTAAGTACCGAAGAAAGACATCAGTTTTTCCTTATTACATCGATAATGAACTTTCCAAAAGAAGAAAGAAACAACATCATTGATTATTCTTCAGTTGGAGTGCACATGTTGTCGATAATTGGTCCCTTGTTTCTTTCTTCGGACGTGCCCAATGTCTTCAGTGTCTGAATGAGGAAGAAAGAAGTGCACTGAATCTAGTTCCTTTCGAAACGATATTGGGAATTTCTTCATTGGGGTAGTTGACCCCCATTAGCGGTACTTGTAGGAAAACGCAAGTAGTTGGTTTTATGAATCGGGCTTGGGTGCAAATCCTGTGCGCGACTTGGGTCTTGAATATGTAGGTTCCACCCCGCGTATTGCTGTGTACTTAAATCTTCTGTAACTAAATCGGCCATTCATTCCATGTCTTAGCCGGAATTTGTTGATGTTGTCCTAAGATGAATGTTTGAATCCTGCGACGTGTAGGGATGATCCAGGTGATCGCGCGTTGGATCTGTCGCGTTAGATCGTCGTTGCTAAGTACCGAGGAAAGGGATCAGTTTTTTCCATATTACATCGATAATGAAATTTCGAAAAGAAGAACGAAACAACATCATTGATTATTCTTCACTTGGAGTCCACATGTTGTTGATATTTGGCCCGTTGTTTCTTTCTTCGGACGTGCCCATTTAACTTAGGTCCCTTAGTTGCGAAGAAATCAGGGCATTGAATCTAGCTACTCTTAAAGCAATATTTGGCATTTCTACAGTGGCGTAGTGGACTCGCACTGGCGGTACTCATAGACAAATGCAGGATGCTGGTTCTATGAACCACGTTTGTGTGCTAATTGTGGTTTTGGTTGGGTCGTGAACATGTAGTTACCAAACCGCGCGTTGCAGTCTATTTATTGATGCAGCCATGGATTCTTTTGAAGAAAATTGTGGTCGACGGATGAGTGCGACTGATACGATACTTTTTTGATTTGAACACCAGATAATCCTTGATATCTTGGCCTTAATTTGGAAGTCTTGCTTGCATCGAACTTCTCCATTCATTCCATATTTTAACTTGAATTTGTAGATCTTGCCCTAACGTGGATGTTTAAATCATTTGATGCTTAGTGACGATCCAGATGATCTGTCGTGTTGGATCGTCATGGCTAAGTACCAAGGAAAGATATCTGTTTTATGGATTCCTTGTTACACAGATAATGAACTTTCCTAAAGAAGAAAGAAACAAAATTCCTCATGTAATCTTCACATGGAGTCCACATGCTATCGATACTTGGCCCATTGTTTCTTTTTTCGGACGTGCCCAATTTATTCAGTGCCTGAATGAGGAAGAAAGAAGTGCACTGAATCAAGCTCCTTTCAAAACGTTATTGGGCATTTCTTCATTAGGGGTAGTTGACCCCCAATAGCGGTACTTGTAGGAAAATGCACGTACCTAGTTTTGTGAACCAGGCTTGGTGCAAATCATGCATGCGACTTGGGTCGTGAATACGTAGGTTCCACCCCGCGTATTGCTGTGTACTTAAATCATCTGTGCCTAAATCGGCCATTCATTCCACGTCTTAATCGGAATTTGTTGATGTCGTCCTAACTTGGTTGTTTGAATCATTTGACGCAAGGGACGATCAAGATAATCTCAAGTTTGATCTGTCATGTTAGATCGTCGTTAAGTACCGGGGAAAGAAATTAGCTTTTCCTTATTACATCGATAATGAAGTTTCCAAAAGAAGAAAGAAACAACATCATTGATTATTCTTCAGTTGGAGTGCACATGTTGTCGATATTTGGCCCCTTGTTTCTTTCTTCGGACGTGTCCATTTTATTTTGGTCCTTGAGTTGCGAAGAAATCAGTGCACTGAATCTAGCTACTCTTAAAGCAATATTGGGCATTTCTTCAGTGGCGTAGTGGACTCACACTGGCGGTACTCATAGACAAATGAAGAATGCTGGTTCTATGAATCACGTTTGGGCGCTAATTGTGGTTTTTGTTGGGTCATGAACATGTAGTTCCCAAATCGCACGTTGCAGTCTATTTAATAATGCGGCAATGGACTCTTGTGAAGAAAATTGTGGTCGATGGATGAGCGCGAGTGATCCGATAATTTTTTGCTTTGAACACCAAATAATCCTGGATATCTTGGCTTTAATTACGAAGTCCATCTGGCATCGAACTTCTCCATTCGTTCCATGTTTTAATCGGAATTTGTTGATCTTGCCTTAACATGGATGTTTAATTCATTTGATGCTTAGAGACAATCCAGATGATCTGTTTCGTTGGATCGTCATCGCCAAGTACCGAGGAAAGAAATTTGTTTTATAGATTCCTTGTTACACAGATAATGAACTTTCCTAAAGAAGAAAGAAACAAAATTCCTCGAGTATTCTTCACATGGAGTCCACATGCTGTAGATAATTGGCCCCTTGTTTCTTTCTTCGGAATGCCCAATTTATTCTGTGTCTGAATGAGGAAGAAAGAAGTGCACTGAATCAAGTTCCTTTCAATTTGTTATTGGGCATTTCTCCATTGGGGGTAGTGGACCCCCAATAGTTGTACTTGTAGGAAAATGCACGTACCTGGTTTTGTGAACCGGGCTTGGTGCAAATCATGCACGCGACTTGGGTCGTGAATATGTAGGTTCCACCCCGCGTATTGCTGTGTACTTTGATCATCTGTCACCTGTTACTAACTTGGCCATTCATTCCATCTTTTAATCGGAATTTGTTGATGTTGTCCTAACATGGATGTTTGACTCATTCGACGCATAGGGACGATCCAGATTATCTCGCATTTGATCTGTCGTGTTAGATCGTCGTTGCTAAGTACCGAGGAAAGAGATCAGTTTTTCCTTGTTACATCGATAATGAACTTTCCAAAAGAAGAAAGAAACAACGTCATTGATTATTCTTCAATTGTTGGAAAATGCACGTACTTGTTTTTGTGAACCGGGCTTGGGCGCAAGTTGTGGGCACGACTCGGGTCGTGAATACGTAGGTTCCTCCCCGCGTATTGCTGTGTACTTAAATCCTTTGTGACTAACTCGGCCATTCATTCCAAGTTTGAACCGGAATTTGTTGATGTTGTCCTAATCTGGATGTTTGAATCTTGTGATGCGTAGGGACGATCTAGTTGATCGCACGTTTGATCTGTCGCGTTAGATAGTCGTTGCTAAGTACCGAGGAAAGGGATCGGTTTTTTCCATATTACATCGATAATGAAATTTCCAAAAGAAGAAAGAAACAACATCATTGATTATTCTTCACTTGGAGTCCACATGTTGTTGATATTTGGCCCATTTCTTTCTTCGAACGTGCCCATTTAACTTCGGTCCCTAAGTTGCAAAGAAATCAATGTGCTGAATCTAGCTACTCTTAATGCAGTATTGGGCGTTTCTTTAGTGGCATGGTGGACTCGCACTAGCGGTACTCATAAACAAATGCAGGATGCTGGTTCTATGAACCACGTTTGAGCATTAATTGTGGTTTTGGTTGGGTCATGAACATGTAGTTCCCAAATCGCGCGTTGTAGTCTATTTAAAGATGCAGCGATGGACTTTTTTGAAGAAAATTGTGGTCGACGGATGAGCGCGACTGATCCGATGATTTTTTGATTTGAACACCAGCTTATCTTGGATATCTTTGCCTTAATTTGGAAGTCCAGCTTGCATCGAACTTCTCCATCCATTCCTTGTTTTAACCGGAATTTATTGATCTTACCCTAACGTGGATGTTTAAATCATTAGATTCTTAGAGACGGTCAAGATGATCTATCGTGTTGGATCGTCATGGCTAAGTACCGAGGAAAGATATCTATTTTATGGATTCCTTGTTACACAGAAAATGAACTTTCCTAAAGAAGAAAGAAACAAAATTCCACGAGTATTCTTCACTTGGAGTCCAAAATGTAGATAATTGGCCCCTTGTTTCTTTCTTTGGACGTGCCCAGTTTATTCATTGTCTGAATAAGGAAGAAAGAAGTGCATTGAATCTTGTTCCTTTCAAAACGATATTGGCCATTTCTTCATTGGGGTAGTGGACCCCTAGTAGCGGTACTTGTTTGAAAATGCACATACCTAGTTTTATGAACTGGGCTTGGGCGCAAAACATGCGCACGACTTGGGTTGTGAATATGTAGGTTCCACCCCGCGTATTGTTGTTTACTTAAATCATCTGTGACTAAATCTGCCATTCATTCCATGCCATAGCCGGAATTTGTTGTTGTTGTCCTAACATGGATGTTTGATTCATTTGACCCGTAGGGAGGATCCGGATGTTCGCGCATTTGATCTGTCGCGTTAGATAGTCGTTGCTAAGAACCGAGGAAATAGATCAGTTTTTTTCTTATTACATCGATAATGAACTTTCCAAAAGAAGAAAGAAACAACATCATTGATTATTCTTCAGTTGGAGTCCACATGTTGATATTTGGCCCCTTGTTTCTTTTTTTGGTCGTGCCCATTTTATTTAGGTCCTTGAGTAGCGAAGAAATCGGTGCCATGAATCTAGCTCCTCTTAAAGCAATATTGGGCATTTCTTCTGTGGCGTTGTGGACTCGCACTGGTGGCACTCATAGACAGATGCTGGATGCTAGGTTGTGAACATGTAGTTCCCACACCGCGCGTTGCAGCCTATTTAATTATGCAGCGATGGACTCTTTTGTACAAAATTGTGTTCGACGATTGAGCGCGGCTGATCTGATTATTTTTTGATTTGAACACTAGATAATCCTGGATATCTTTGCCTTAATTTGGAAAGTCCAGCTTGCATTGAACTTCTCCATTCATTCCATGTTTTAACCAGATTTGTTGATCTTTCCCTAACATGGATGTTTAAATCATTTGATGCTTAGAGACGATCCAGATGATCTATCGCATTGGATCGTCATCGCTAAGTACCGAGGAAAGAAATCTGTTTTTTGGATTCCTTGTTACACAGATAATGAACTTTCCTAAAGAAGAAAGAAACAAAATTCCTCGAGTATTCTTCACTTGGAGTCCACATGTTGTAGATAATTGGGCCCTTGTTTCTTTCTTCGGACGTGCCCAATTTATTCAGTGTCTGAATGAGGAAGAAAGAAATGCACTGAATCAAGTTCCTTTCAAAACGATATTGGGCATTTCTTCATTGGGGTAGTGGACTCCCAGTAGCGGTACTTGTTGGAACATGCACGTACCTGGTTTTGTGAATCGGGCTTGGGCGCAAATCATGCGCGTGACTTGGGTGGTGAATATGTAGGTTCCACCCTGCGTATTTCTGTGTACGTACATCAGCTTTGACTAAATTTGCCATTCATTCCACGTCTTAATCGGAATTTGTTGATGTTGTCCTAACATGGATGTTTGAATCATTTGACGCGTATGGACGATCCAGGATCTCACGTTTGATCTGTCGTGTTAGATCGTCGTTGTTAAGTACCGATGAAAGAGATTAGTTATTTCCTTATTACGTCGATAATGAACTTTCCAAAAGAAGTAAGAAACAACATCATTGATTATTCTTTTGTTGGAGTTCACATGTTGTTGATATTTGGCCCCTTGTTTCTTTCTTCGAACTTGCCTATTTTATTTAGGTCCTTGAGTTGCAAAGAAATCAGTGCGCTAAATCTAGCTACTCTTAAAGCAATATCGGGCATTTCTTCAGTGGCATAGTGGACTCGCACGGGCAGTACTCATAGACAAATGCTGGACGCTAGTTGTATGAACCATGTTTGGGCGCTAATTGTGGTTTTGAATGGGTCGTGAACATGTAGTTCCCACACCGTGCATTGCAGCCTATTTAATTATGCAGCGATGGGCTCTTTTGTAGAAAATTGTGATCCTCTTTTGTAGAAATTTGTGATCGACGAATGAGCGCGACTGATCTGATAATTTTTTGATTTGAACACTAGATAATCTTGGATATCTTGGCCTTAATTTCGAAGTCCAGCTTGCATCGAACTTCTCTATTCATTCCATGTTTTAGCCAGAATTCGTTGATCTTTTCCTAGCATGGTTGTTTAAATCATTTGATGCTTAGAGTCGATCCAGATGATCCGTCGCGCTGGATCGTCATCGCTAAGTACCGAGTAAAGAAATCTGTTATATGGATTCCTTGTTATACAGATAATGAACTTTCCTAAGGAAGAAAGAAACAAAATTCCTCGAGTATTCTTCACTTGGAGTCCACATGTTGTAGATAATTGGCCCCTTGTTTCTTTCTTCGGTCATGCCCAATTTATTCAGTGTCTGAATGCGGAAGAAGGAAGTGTGCTGAATCTAGTTCCTTTCAAAGCGATACTGGGCATTTCTTCATTTGGGTAGTGGGACCCCTGCAGCGGTATTTGTAGGAAAATGCACGTACCTGGTCAGGCTTGGGCGCAAATGATGCAAGCGACCTGGGTCTTGAATACGTAGGTGCCACCTCGCGTATTGCTGTATGCTTAAATCTTCTGTGACTAACTCGGCCATTCATTCCATCTTTTAATCGGAATTTGTTGATGTTGTCCTAACATGGATGTTTGACTCATTCGACGCACAGGGACGATCCAGGTGATCGCGCGTTTGATATGTCATGTTAGATCGTCGTTGCTAAGTACCGAGGAAAGAGCTCAGTTCTTTCCTTATTACATCGATAATGAACTTTCCAAAAGAATAAAGAAAAAACATCATTGATTATTCTTCACTTGGAGTCCACGTGTTGTTGATATTTGGCCCCTTAATTCTTTCTTCGGATGTGCCCATTTTATTTTGGTCCCTGAGTAGCAAAGAAGTCAGTGCACTAAATTTAGCTCCTCTTAGATCAATATTTGGCATTTCTTCTGTGGCGTAATGGACTCGCACCAGCAGTACTTATAGGCAAATGCCGGATGCTGGTTCTATGAACCACGTTTGGGCTCTAATTGTGGTTTTGGTTTGGTTATGAACGTGCAGTTCCCACACCTCGCATTGCTGCCTATTTAATTATGCAGCGATGGACTCTTTTGAAAAAAATTGTGTTTGAGGGATGAACGCGACAAATCCAATAATTTTTTGATTTGAACACCAGATAACCCTAGATATCTTGGCCTTAATTTGGAAGTTTAGCTTGCATCGAACTTATCCATTCATTACATGTTTTAACTTGAATTTGTTGTTGTTGTCCTAATGTAGATGTCTAAATCATTTGATGCGTAGAGACGATCCAAATGACCACGCGTTAGATCTGTTGCGTTATATAGTCGTTGCTAAGTACCGAGAGGCGAGATCAGTTTTTTCCTTATTACATCGATAACGAACTTTCCAAAAGTAGAAAGAAACAACATCATTGATTATTCTTCACTTGGAGTCAACATGTTGTTATTTGGCCCCTTGTTTCTTTCTTCGGACGTGCCCATTTTATTTAGGTCCCTGAGTAGTGAAGAAGTCAGTGCACTGAATCTTGCACCTCTTAGATGAATATTGGGCATTTCTTCTGTGGCGTAGTGGACTCGCACTGGCGGTACTCAGACAAATGTCGGATGCTGGTTCTATGAATCGCATTTGGGCACTAATTCTGATTTTGGTTGGGTCGTGAACATGTAGTTCCCACACCGCTTGTTGCAGTCTAGTTAATTATGCAGCGATGGACTCTTTTGAAGAAGAGTATGGTCGAGGGATGAACGCGAGTGATCCGATAATTTTTTGATTTGAACACCTAATAATCCTACATATCTTGGCCTTAATTTGGAAGTCCAGCTTGCATCGAACTTGTCCATTCATTCCATGTTTTAACCGGAATTTGTTGATCTTGCCCTAACATGGATGTTTAAATCATTTGATGTGTAGAGGCGATCCAGATGATTTGTTGCGTTGGATCGTCATCGCTTAGTACCGAGGAAAGAAATCTGTCTTATGGATTCCTTGTTACGTAGATATTGAACTTTCCTAAAGAAGAAAGAAACTAATTCCTCGAGTATTCTTCATGTGGAGTCCACTTGTTGATAATTGGCCCCTTGTTTCTTTCTTCGGATGTGCCCAATTTATTTAGTATCTGAATGAGGAAGAAAGAAGTGCACTGAATCTAGTTCCTTTCAAAGCGATATTGGGCATTTCTTCATTGGGGTAGTGGTCCCCCCAGTAGTAGTACTTGTAGGAAAATGCACGTACCTCGTTTTGTGATCTGGGCTTGGGGGCAAATTATGCGCACGAGTTGGGTCATGAATATGTAGCTTCCACCCCGCGTATTGCCGTGTACTTTAATTTTCTGTGATTAACTCGGCCATTCATTCCATGTTTTAACCAGAATTTGTTGATGTCCTAACATGGATGTTTAAATCATTTGATGCGTAGAGACAACTTAGAGAATTTGCAACTGATGCACACGACCTATCAATCTGGTGGACTTTTCATGACTCACTCATCCACAGTGCTATCTATCAGATCACAAATCTGGATCTCTGAACATTAGCCACACTTGTATAAAATGGGAGGGGGGGGGGGGGGATTAGAACACTATACGTTGTGATGCATCTTCTATAGGCCACAGTCCTCATTGTACCTACGTTGCTTCCTGTTGGTCTTTCTGTAAACCAGAATGATGTCTCCTCCATGATGACACAGAAGTCATCAACAATATCTCAAAAAGTAATAGTCAATTTATTGTTCAGCTTCTAAATGCAAGATGATTTTTTCACTATCATGCAGCTTCTAGGAGTGGATTAATTAGTGGAAGCAGAATCGGAACAATACAGAAAAAACAAAAGAAGACTGCCAAAAGGAGTTTGAGGACATTACATAGGATATGAGTGAGGTGGAGTTGTTAGTTGTACTATAATGACTAGCCAATAGGTGGTTCAAGAGTTACCGAATAAATGTTGCTTAAATTCAGGGACAAACAGACTCAGCCCTCGTGCATCTTTCAAGTGGATCAGTATGGTTTCCTTATGATTGAGGTGGAGTTGGTGGTTGGGCAAGTGACTAACCGATAGGAGGGGGTTCAAGAGTTACCAGATAGTTTATGGTTAAATCAGTGACAAACTGACACAGCCCTTGTGCATCTTTCAACTTGATCAGCACGGTTGCTATATAAGCCTTCCATCTATCATAATTGACTCATGCACCTGGATCAACCGGCAACTGAAGTAAGAAGAGTCCATTTGTAATGACAGGACCCACCTGCATTTTGACTTATTTTCAGAATAAAAGTGAATATTGAGGCTGCAAGATTGGATATAGGATCTCTGAACTAAGGATGCATGGCAGAATTTCCAAGTACATTTCATGTATCATCTTGCTTTACGGCCTTTTGGACAATCCCATGACTTAAATATGGAATTCTCGTCCACTACTGTTCATGACTACGAATGATATAAGGTATTTCCTCTTTTGCTTTACAATCTTCATTGTTAACTTCTGGGTCTTTGAATGGGACCTTCAATACCCAGATACTTGTATATGCTTAGTGTATGTCTCCACAGGATACAATAATAAAATGGGCATACTTGTAATATAGATGATTTTAGCATTTCATACTGTATCAGGTCCATTATTTCATAATGTTTCATTTATTCTTCATACTTCTCAACATAAAATTGTTTGAAAGTAATGTTGTTAGCAGTACCTTCATTAAGTTTGGAAATATTCTGAAGATGAGAAGTAATACTTTGTGTAAAGAACAACCAAGTTACATGCACGGTGTGAGCTTTTTGTAATAGAAGTCAAAATATTGAATATGAAATATCATGTTATGGATAGAATACCTGAATCCATTTTTGTGTCTTTGATTTCAAAGTATAGAACAGCGTCCCTGCTTCCCCTATCCATGTTCGTATATGTATCTATATTCGGGCATGATAGGATGGGACTAATGTTCCCACTTCCCCAGAATGAGATGAGTCTTTCCTTATTCATTCCAGGTCCTCACTTTGTTAGACATCCAACTTCCACTTATCTTTCCAGATTCAAATTTTGGTCACAAAAAGTTCAAATTTTGCTTCTTCTTTTTTCGAAGATTTATGATTATTTCAAATATAAAAAAATGTTTCGTCTTGTTATTTATACAGATTTTTGTTCTTTTAAAATGAAACTCATACCTATGCTCTTTGATTTTCATAGGAAGTAGTAACACCCATTCTTTCTCCTTTCGGTACTCGGACAGTACAAAACTTTGCTGGTGAATGACCAAAACTAGAAATAACTGGCGTCTCCATAGAAAAGCATTTGTATGTGCATGTCCACATGTGAAATTATACCCACAATTTTACAACTCACTATTTATGTTTTGCAATTTCAGCCATCTTTCAATGTTCCAGTCTGATCTAACCTTCAGAATATTGATTTTAACTTTAACTGCATTGCTAGGCTGCTAGCATTCTTTTCTGTGCAATAGTATATTAGCTGTACGCCTCACTGATTATCAAAAAATTAATGAGCATTTTTACAGGAGAAGCCTGCTTTGTTTAACATAATCCAATCAGTAAAGAAAATAGTTAAGATGGATCATGCAAATTATCATGAAAGCATCCTTTTGGGTGACAATAAATGGTTTCATGAAAGGTTTTATGGCCCCTCTCGGTTTATCTTCATTATAGCAATCTGTCATCTTTAGCACTATTGGAATTGTCAAGGAATCAATACTATAAGCTTCCATTTCGTGGGACTGTTTTTCATTCTGTTTCTGAGTGGCTGATTTCAATGGAATGATGACAACTGAATTGAGGTGATGAATCCTAATTCCTAACAAATAAAGGAAAATTGTCAAAGTTATTCACAAGACTTCTCAAAAACTTTGTGATCGACCTGTTTTACATTTGATACTTATTCCAAAACCAATATGCTGCATTTCAATTTGCTGCCTTTTAGTATTAAAGCAATGCCTAATGCTGAATGGTTCAATATAGTATTTGGTAAATTTTCAAATAAATAATATTCTTAACTGGGACAGAAGTGGGAAATATTGACAGCAATATTTAGCTGATATATGACATTTTTCTAAGGAAAGGAAAATAGTTGCCAGGCCAAAGGAATAAGAAAAAACATGAGTATGAAGAGGCAAATGTGAAGATCTACGGGATATCGTCACTGGCCTAATCCATCTATCTAGGGTTGGCTTTGTAGGTTCTACTTCATAATATGTTTCCATCTTTGTTGAAAGGTGGTTAACCCCCCTACATTTGTTTTGAGTTTTCTTATTTTCTCTTTTCTTTTTATTTGCAGCGGGATCAATCAAGTGCTGTTAATTTGTTGTGTATTTGAGCATATGGCGCCTGGCCTTAGAAGAAAGAAAATGTTTATATACAGAAAATGATTATGTGAATTTGTTAGGGAATAATTTCCACAAAGTGCATCGAAACAAGTTCTTTATTTTATTTGAGAACCAAGTTTACAATCATGCCAAGCAGGCTAGCTCTCTTAACCCGTAAAGGTTCCTACATAAATAAACTTTGGTACCACTCAAGAAAAAGTTAAAATGAAAACAGAGCACTGGGTTTGTATATTTTCATTTTCATATTTGTTGACCTGAAACCCAAATTCCCATAGAGGTCTGTCTTTCAAGCTATATGAGTTTCCCCACAATTTTGAGATTAGATTAGATCGACTTGGAGCGGAATATTTTTCAGACTTCAAACAAGGCATGACAGAGCAAAATTTATAATTAGTCAACTAATGTTTATTATGGATTCTCTTTGATGTCTACAAAGTTTATTTTAAAACAGAGCACAATATTTTGTTATAATCTTCTTTAGTCAATTCTAACTACATTGCTATTCTTTAGTCAAAATAGCATATACCACCACTTTATCGGTTTTCTGCTTGTGCGCCCAAAATGCATAGCTTTGTAAATATCATCCTTTGTGTAACCTCAAAGTTGCCTATTATGGGAATATTGTGGTCAATAACGCCTAATATATAAGCAGGAGATTTTTCATCTCCGAGACTCCGACCATGGATCGGCTTGTTTGGAACATGTGTACAGATGTGAGAATGCTTGAGTTTGAATCTCTGGTATAAATAAAATCAACCAAAATAAAATAGAATAAAGAAATGAAAGATTTTCAGATCTTTGAGCTTTTTCAGTGGACGTAGACGGTTTTGCCGAATCACGTTTTTCTTTATCTTTGTGGATTGGTTGCTTAATATTGTGTGGATTTGTGTGTGCTTGATCGTAGATTGCAGATTGTTTGTTCCACTGCGCGACTTTTCCCCGACAGGCTACACTATTGCTTGTTGGTTGTAATCATCCTCAACTCAGGCAGGTAGAGCCGGGCATTGGGTTAGTACAAGTGCGCCCCACATGCAGGTAAACTGAGCCCAAACCTGTGCCAGAATAAAACCCAAATTGCCAAGCCCGGCCCTGAGACCAGGTGATGTTTTTAATTTTATAATATTACATATGCAAATCAGTGATATCTTTTATATAGGATTTCAATATGCTAAGAGGTGCCTTTCACCCGATGGATGCAAATCATGTGAAGATGATGTGATATAATTTCTTTGACCCTTATTCTTTTTTGTTTGTATTTTCCCCATTGTCTGCATGAGTCTATTTGAAATGTACTTATTAGTGCAAATTTAAGGAAACAAATTATTAAAGCTAAGTTGGACTGTTCGAACCTAGACAGTCACCTTCCCTCACCCGAAGACAATCAACTTTGGTTCCAAAAGCCCCCGAGTTTCAACAATATCTCTTGGAAATCCAGCATTAACTTAAAATAGAAATAATTAAAATAAATTTGCAAATAGAAAATGGATGATCTATTTACTCTATTTCAAACTGAAACCATCCCCTCGATGAAATACAAATAACTTTACCTAAATCTATTGTTCCAAAGGTCAAGGGTGACATATCTTCATGAGATTTTTTCTTAAGAGCACCAATCACCCAGCCTAAGCCCTAAGGTTGACATAATCCCCCATCATCGATGTCTCTCAAATATATTGATGTTTAATGTTGTTAAGGGCTGAATAGCTGACAGTGTGTAACATATCATTTCTATTTTTTCTAGATAAATGACATAAATAGCTTTTATTTTAGCTTAATTATCAAACTTTAATCACTCAAGTTAATTTTAATGGTCTATTGATTTTCTGATTTTCTACTGCCATCGGCAAAAATAAAAAATAAAAATCCTCATGTTTCTTGTTGCATTGCATTGCCGGTCCGAAGCCCGGAAAAAAGGGGGTTGAAAGTCTGATTCACACTGGGTGGACGGTGACAGTATAGATAGGAATAATTAGAGAATGTTTAGCTTACGTTTAATATCGAGCTAAGCCCAGGCCCGACCCTGGCACAGTCCAAGCCCGCACTGGGTGGGATTCAACATAGACTCGTTCAATTTAGGGCTGGAATTGGACAACCCCCGGCAGACCCATCTAATATTCATGACAGAATTGGGACACAACCCATGCACCCTTGACAGGCCTAGTTACAATGAAAACGGGGCAGGTCTTAGCTGTGCCGGATCCGAGCCTAATAATCAAGAAAGAACCATACACGACTCAGTCCGGATCAAGTAGGGACTGCACCGGGTTATGTCTCAAACCTGACTGACACGTACAACGACCCGTGATTGTATAATTTTTTTTTATTGCATGCAATACCAAACCCAATCTATGACAGGTACAGCCGTACAGGTCGGGTTTGATATATTGTCTAAACTTTTTCGTAAAAAAAATAAAAATATAGTACCTATAATAGTGTAAAACGCAGAGCCGAATCATGGGATGCGGTTGCGCCTATCAAACCACGGTGCACTTCTAAAACCTATATTAAGATTTTAGGTCTATTTAAAAAATATTCAATAAAAATTATGGGTCTACCTTCAAAATCCATATGAAGAATCTTCGGTTCGCCGCCAAAACCAACAAAGATTTTAGGCCCGCCACAGGGCAAAAGAGAGTTCCTACCAAGGGCGGGCCAAGGATTTTCGTTTGACAGGGGGCTGATAACGGTCAATTGAAATAGTCTATATATAAAAGAACTTTTAGATGACTAACAATGAGAAAAAAAATATATCCAAAGATAAAAATGAGAGCAGCCCATTTATAAAATTGGAACTTGAGCTCAAGCACATATAGCCCGACTTAAGTCCATTAAGAATCCTACATTGTCAAGAAAGTTTAGATGGTTGTACATAAATAAATAATATCATTGTAAGTAGTTGAGAGAGGGCGATCCACCAATGCCGATGCGCCCATGCCTGAGGGGTTCAAAGGGTGGGAGAAAACTTGGAGTCAAAATGAGGCGGGGAGACGACTCGAAGTTGAAGACAAAAGGGCCTAGTTGGAGAAGACACAAAGTCCCAATGCCTATTTATGGGCCTTTTCGGGATCTGGTGGGGGCCCAAAGTCGACGAGAAGAGAGTTTGATCGGAGAAAGGGTGGAAATCCTAGGACCCCTTAGGGGCCTTTTTCAAACCATGTGTCTGCTGAAGCCCCCACCAGCTAATACATGGGTCCGCCCAGGTTTCCTGTTGGCAATTTTTTTTTTCTTAGAGTCTAGAAGAGTTCTTGCAAGTTGCAACTACTTATTTTCTTTTCTTTTTTCCTTTTGCCGCAGGGGCCAGGACCTAAGAGAGCTCACACCAGTAGTGTGGAAAGAGAAAACCCACATAGTGAGAAAGAGAGTCCACACAAATGAGATTAGTGGCACACCCAGGGGTCAGTACTGGGTAGCTGAGTGACAAAACCAACTGAGCAACTCCAACAGACCCACACGTTTTAAAAAAGGATGATGCGAGCAATTGCTTTGGGACTTGAGAGTCAATGCATTTACATATCAATTGAGTTGAATGGTTTCGGGTGCATATATAGATCCAAATTGCCCGACCAACCCATCACCCATGTGTTTTGACATTTCCAAAGACCAGTAAGAACCGCCACAGGGAGAAAGTAACGGAGAGGAAGACTCCTCCTTGAATGAGAAAAGTTGTTTCAGAAAGAGATTCCTGCATTCATCTTTGAGAATGGCCCCACCTCCTATTTTACTTTTTATGCAGACGGTTTAGATTGATTATCAAATTTTACGAGTAATTGTCATGGGTCCATGCCATGAATTCTGGTCAAGCGGGTCCGGTCATGAATTAGTGATGTTTTGGTCAGTGGGAGGGGTTGGGTGATCGATTGATCCCATGTTCTCCTGTTCCTTGGAATTCCTGCAAAATCCCGCGTGTAACACGCACCAAGTCGTCAGCACACCAGTGCAGATGTGGAAATCAACAGCAGGGCCCACCTATTAAAAGTTCGAGTCAGCCAGAGTTGGTGAAGTGGAATAAGACATGAGTTTACTCCGGATGTCCTTAATTCAAAGTCAACCTCAGATTTACCCGGTATAAACGCATTTATGTGGGTTTAGTGGACACCATCAAAGATGCTTGCATCGTTTAAAAAAAAAAGGGGGGGTTTTCCCAAATTTTATCCAATCCGGAGTTGGTCACACAGAAGGATTGGCCGTTTGCTTGTGTTATCACATATTTTAGCAAACGATCAATCCATCAGTAAATTTACATTGGGAGGGCACTTGTTTTCAAGGAGCATATTCTCCTGCGGTGTCCATACACAGAGTGTATTGGGAGGGTCAGCTTGAGATTTAACTGGTGGGGCCCACCTGTTAGAGGGATTTCGATTCTTATAATAAGTGGGTTCCACTGGATTCCTACTCCCTTGACTGGGGAATGGTTTAGGTCAAAGCGTAGGAGGATCCGTATTCATGAAGTGCTTCACGAGCCCCTGGCCCTTGGCCCCATTCTTCATGGCGGTGCTGATTGGACACGTGGACTTTGAAGAGGCTCATTCACCTTCCTTCACCCACACAAGATGTGACTGCATGAGTGCATATATATTGCATTTGTAAAGATAATGTTGCTAACTATCTGATTTCATATAATAGGGTGGCTGTCCGTACATTTAATTTGGGCTAGACTAATCTTTAAGGTCTAAGATCGGGTAAATCTCTTGTAGCCTAATGTGATAGTGCAGTTTCAAACCATCAATGTCACGGAGCAAACCATTGTCCTAAACCAATCAAGCAACCCCTCAAGATTATTAGGTGATACTAAATTGTGTTTGGACAATTGGACAAATATATTAACTCAGGACATCATGTGCGTAGCCAGGTAAAAGGGTGGGTTCGAGTTCAGATGCAAGCTTGAGTTGGGACCCAAATATAATATTATAGACCTCTTTACAAAAAAGCTCTTTTAAAGGTGATAAATACAGTGAAGGGCCCAAGTATCACACTTTAAAATGAAAATAGAGGATCTCTATTCCATGATACTATGGAATAACCCGACATTCGTGGAATAACAAGACATACAAATGCTCTCATTCCATGATTTCATTAAATATTGGATTATTTCATGCTTTATTCATGAGATTTGCATGAAGGTTAATTATTACATGATATTTCCGACATTCTATGAGATAATGGAATAAAAGGTCATCTACCGTCATAAAGAAGCGTTACGGCCTCCCTTCCTATTTCTCAACAGTAAGGATATTTTTATAAAATTTATAATAGTATAGGTATATATATATATAGGGGGATGTTCATATGCATCCATCCCTCACCATTTTTTCGTGAGGGACACCCCTTTTGGGGAAAAAGCAAGTACAAGGTGTACTTTTGTACTTTGCTTTTTCCCCACTTTTGTACTTGCTTTTTCCCCAAAAGGGGTGTCCCTCACCAAAAATGGTGAGGGATGGATGCATATGAAGACCCCCCATATATATATATATATATATATTAGAGGGTTTTACAGAAAAATTCCCGGTAGGTAGACGTCCAACTCTATTGGCCCCACTTGAGCCCACCTTTAATTAGTACAAGCCCTTTGAAAATCTTGTCATCTCTTTATGTGACATTAGTTACAATTTCACACTGATTTAACTTTCACTCATTGTTTGATTGAATCTCGAACAAATCTATAGGTAACGCCATTAAATTTTAGGATTGTTAAATCAATGGCTAAGAAGATATGGCGGGACTGATTTTTTGGATAGTATCTTATTAAAAAAAAAACCCCTATATTTTCATCCAATACGAAAAAGGCTCTTATATTTTGTGTTTTTGTTTTTTAATAAACCCTTCGTACTGTACAAAAAGTAACTATCCTCCATTAATTTTTTTTTTATTTTCAATTGATTTACCTTTAAGAAAAGCTACTTTCACTTGAGACAAAAAGTAAAAAAGATGATTTTGTCCCCTTAAACTTTAAGGACCTAAAATTGAAAGCTATTATCATTTGAATATCATGATATCACATATTTTCTTAATCTACATCTAAGCCTTTCCATCGCTATACCTCCTTTGGTCATCATGGATCTAGGTCGGCTCATTTATCCATAAAAACTAACAAGTCATCTGTTGCACTATGAAACCAGGGGCCTATTTTTTAAAAATATAAGACATGGGCCTAATTTTGAGGTTATCTAAAAATACAAAAGCCCTTTCGTGAGAACCTTTTCTGCTCTCCGACACTGCCCGTTAAGGCAGGCTTACTATCTCGTCTCATCTAGTATTAATCATGTATCTAAGTAGGCTCCACAAACTAAACTATGTAGTATATTTGTAGGAGAACATTCTCCCTTTTTGTTTGGTTGGAAAAGAAAGGATGTTTGCTATTGTGTAGTGTTGTTAGGAATGCTCATAGCCTAGGTCGACAGGGCAAAAGCTCTGCAAGCCTGACATGTGATTAGTTGCTGTTCCTTGAAAACACGTTCAACAACGGGCCACATAGGAATGCATGTTTTAACATTAAGTTGGCGAATGTCCCACTTGTGCATGTGCTAACGCAACAACTATCATATCTCCTTTTTCACATCCAATATTATTTAGAATATTCTCTATTATCAAACTCGGCCAACTAGCCATCCCTAGTTAGCTACCTCACCATTTCAATGAGGGCGAAACCAGCTACTGCACTTCATGCGATACAAAAAAAAAAAGAAAAAGAAGTGATTCTTAGTGGCAGAAAAATCTGTTTTTAGTAATAATTTTTTTCTGCCACTAAAAAGTCAGCTAATATAAAAGCCATTTTTAGTGGCGGAAGTTATTTTCTACAGCTAAACCGCTTAAAAAGCTTAAACAGTACTTTCTCAGGCAAAAACCACACTTTTAGTGGCACAAACAAATTTATACAACTAAAAGTCACATTTTTTGTAGTAATGGATCTTTTAAATTATATGGTTTTAAGACGGGGAGAGAGAGGTAGAGAGATCCATTGCATTCTTCTTGGGGAATGGCCCTGCCCCTATTTTCTTTTAAAAAAATTCTCTGGACCCACCTCTTATTTAAGTGGACTGTCTAGACTGACTAACCAGTTTTAAAAGTCATGACCATGGGTCGGGTCCATGCTAGGAAATTTTCACGCGGTCCGGTCAAAGTCGGTGGGAGCAGTTTCCTGAGTGGCTGATCCCACTTTCCCGGGTCCCTTGAACTTGGAAGTCCATGCCGCCTGTAACTCTCACCCTGCCCTTACTGTGACCATTGGATTGTTATTACAACTAAACATACAAGATGACAAAAGAGTTTACTGGAGTTTCCGTGTAACACATGACAAGATATTGCTAGTCATTTAATCTATGTAAACGTTAATAACAATCAACAATGATAATAGCATATATTAGGATAAAATTATATGAGATAATTTATCATGTGTGTAGCAGTCTGTGTAAGCATCTAAAAGTGTAGGGAGGGTAGTGTACGGATTCATTGATTTATGTTTTGTGACAGTAGGCCCAAATCTGATTGAATCATTGGATTCAATTCAATCCCAAAT
This sequence comes from Umbellularia californica, assembly GCA_028538565.1. NCBI lineage: Eukaryota > Viridiplantae > Streptophyta > Magnoliopsida > Laurales > Lauraceae > Umbellularia > Umbellularia californica. The sequence goes on from JAPQWN010000010.1 coordinate 52,368,004, forward strand.
ATAGGCCCAGATATAATATTATATATTACATTTTTTTCAAGTTTTATTAACTTCATTGTAATATATAATTATTATATATATATATATGTTTATGACATATAATATATCCTCATTAAATTCTTATCCCATTAATCTTGGAGTCAAACTTAGAATATAAAATATATACATATAGGTAGATAGATTGAAACAAATAGTACATCAAGAGAATTATTATAAAATTATGTTAATTAGAATGTAAAAAGGTTCTTATTTTCTCAACTTGTCTAATGAGGACAGCCCATCAAGCCAACCTTAGAATAACGAGATAAAGGATGATGATGATGATGATGATGATGGGAATATGGGCCATTTCAGTTTTGGCTTTGGCCAGAACAGTATATAAAAAATGGGGTGGTAGGGAGTCTCTCAGAAAGAAGATCTTGATCAGAAAACCCTAACCTTCCAAATAAGTCTCCATCAATTGGACAATTAAAAGAAGGAATTCTGCAATCAATCTAATCCCAAATCACATTTAAAAATGTAAAGTCACTTGACCTTGGCCCTGTTTCTTTACTAGTAGTGGTTGGAGTTTCTGTTTCTTTGCTAGTAGTGGTTGGAGTTTTTGGTACATGATGTCTGGTATTTCAAAAGTCCTTGTTTCTTGTAAAGAATTTCTAAATTCCAGCGCACGATGAGTCCCAATTTGCCTTAGAAAACTCATGAATTCCACCCTCTTTGTATTTTGGCGGAATTCCTAATGCTCAAGTCCGGGAATTCATGAATTCCCGAGACACAAGTTCCTTTCCTTAACCAGATGCCCTACCCCACAGCCCACAGACATTCAATGCACGCACTAAGTTATTGCATGCATTAAGAATTCTCCCTAAGCAATGTAGGGTCCACTTTGAATCCCAGCGTGCACGTTGTGGTGACCTCTCTATATATACATGTTCCCATGAGCACCTATTGCACTGCATAACTTGTTTGCTGTGAGGAATATAGATTGAGAAAATGAAGTCTTACCTGTCTAGGCCTAATAATGCCTTTGAGAAAATACTTCCTCTCCTCTTCTTGGCCTTGTTACTATCAGGGGCCGTCAGCTCAACTGCAATGCGTGCCCATGACTATCCCATAGGTAATGTTTATTATTGGCAATAATTAATGAGTATATTACAATAATTATTCCATAATCCTACGAGCTGACTACATATATATATTGCTCGTATACAGTTCAGCTCATGAGGTACACTTAGATGCATGTCTACCAATGGGATAAAAAGAGATGAGAAAACAAGCATGACTGGATTTTCCTAGCCTTGAATTTAACAACTTTAAAATTTAACGGCCTCTTGATTGTAAATGTTTAAGAGACTCAATCCTACAGTGAATAAAAGCTAAATGAGTGTAAAATTAGATCCGATGCGTGATCTTGGGATGACAAGAATTTTTTTTTAAGCTTGTAAGAGAACTTTTTCTGTGCAGTCAAGGCCTCAAAAAAGCGGGATTAAGGTTATATTTGAATCAAATTTTGAATTTATTTTTGGATAAAAGTACCACTTGACACTATTATTAGTCAGTCTTTCATTTGATTGATTGTTAATTTTTTGTTATGAACTGAGATTAATGTTTTTGAGCTTTTTAGATGGCAATCGTCTTCTGATGGATTCCGGCAGCATTACACCACAGAAAGTAACCCCAAATATTCCACCTCCGTCTCCCAAACCAAGCCCACATCCATCTCTAGGTAAGTAAGAATGGGCGGCAGCAGAGGACTATTCATTGTTTTTTGTTGTTACAATTCAATGACCATTGAATTACGATTATCCTGATCCAATGGGTGTAACTGTAACCAGCTTGAGGTGATTTAAAGATGTAGTTATGGGTACTACTAAAGATGTAGTTATGTGTACTACTGTCTACTAAAGATGTAGTACGCATAACTATGCTGTATGTTATGCCTTTTTTTGTTAAGGGCAAAATATATTAGAAAGAGAGGAGGAAAGCTATGGCAAAGGTAGCCAAAAAAAGGACAGAGGGAAAGGCCTTAAGGCAAAACAGAAGCCAAAAGAAGAAAAGTCCTATAGGAGGATTACAAAGGAGTTAAAAGCAAAGCTAGCCTGCATGCATGTTATGCTAACCTCTCTCTCTCTATATATTTATGCATTATCCCATGACCACCTTATTGCATTGCAAAACTTGTTTGTTGTGAGGTATGGATAGAGGAAGAAAATGGAGTCTTCCCCATCTATACGTACCTAATAATGCCTCTGAGAAAAACCTTCCTCTTTAACATCTTGGTCTTGCTACTATCGGGACCCATCAGCTCATTTAAAATGCCTCCCCATGACTATCATCCCATAGGTAATATGTCTATTATTGGGATAATAAATGAGTAGATTGTGATAGGAAAATATTCTCCGGCTCGGACTGCTCATTTAGACCGTCCCCAAAGGTGGAATCCCGAATTTCACACACTCCATAGTGATGATGGGTGCACCCAAATGGACTGAGAGCGCAGAAATTGGAGAAAATCATCCTATTACATTAATGCAATACCTTAGCATGTGCCAGTCTCAGTCCTCAGCTGAAAATGGAGGATTAGGGTGATAAAAGAATCAGCTCTAAAAACTTCATGAACTAAATTTCGAGCCTACTTTTAAATTAACGTAACACTTACCATCTCACATGAATAAGTATCACTATTGGTTCAAAAATAAAAAATTTTGCTATAAACTGAGGCTATTGTGTTTGGGCTTTGTAGATGGCAATCCTCTCCGAGATGATTCCAGCATCATTGGATCAAAGAGGGGGAAGTTCTCACCTCCGCCGCCAGCTCCACGTGGAAACCCTCCTGGTAAGTAAGAATCAGGCACCGATGGGGGAGGACGGTGAAGTACATTCATTGTGCTGTAGTTACCATACAACGACCGTTATGACCGTTGGATTATGATCATCCTGATCCAATGGGTGTAACAATCTTGAGGTGATGAAGGATTCAGTGAAGGGTTATGCATCGTCTAGTGCTCCAGGTATGAAGTAAGATGAATTTAGAGCCTAGTTATGGATACCACACTCTTTGGTGGCATTCCTACTAAATAAGTTGTCTAAGTTGTCCCAACAGAGTGGCTCATATTAGTATGTATGGCTTCAAGATGTCTGTTTCTCTTTGGTGGAATGTAATAAAGATTATATGATGCAATAAAAGACAATGTTATTATTAATCTTTTTTTGGTTTACATGGTTTATTTCATTCTATCAATTAGTGTTGCACACAGAAGTGGAAACCTAGCTATGATCGACAATCAAAACACACAAGAAAACACAAAAAAGGAGAATTTAAGTTTTCTGACAGTATACCTACATTCAAAGAAAAAAAGAAAGGCTTCATCCTTTTAATCCTTAAATATATGGTTCACAAGTTACATCTCATATATATATATATATATATATGGGAAATGCTCCTATGAGAGACACTCTCACCAACTTAAATGCAAGGACCCCCAACTTAAATGTGAGGGCCCCCACCCATCTCTCATAAAGTTGGTGAGAATGTCTCTCATAGAAGCACTTCCCATAAACTTCTCATATATATATAATAGGGAAATGTTCTTATATATATATATATATATATGGGAGATGCTCCTATAACGCCTTTACATTTAAGTTGTTGGCATTGAATATTGATATGAGAGCCCTCACCTTATCTCTCATAGTAAGGTGAGAGAGAGATGGTCTCATAGAAACATATCACACATACACACACACAGATATATATATATATATATGCTAATACATGACATCAAGTCAACATTTGGAAAAGAATATAAGATGGGTCTAAGTGATTGGCCAATATCTATGACCCATACTCATGGGGCCAAACACAGATATGTATTAGTATATAAGTGATTTAATTGTAAAAAAAATAAATTTTCCTCTACTAATGCCTCAAGGATTTGGTAGGAATGATTAGCCAAAGATACTTAATATGTTATTAGAGCTAGCCAGTCGAGGGTTTGAATCCTATGAGGAACGACTCAATACAATACAAATACAAAAAAACAAATGTGTGCATTGAAAAAAAAACCCATATTTTACTTGAGGGGAGTATTAAGTAAGAAGTATTTTCGCTCCCTCTATTAACACCTTGTGGTTTTGCTAGGTAGGAACGGTTAGTTAATAAAATTTAATATTAATCCTGAGATAGAAAATAATATAGTTCATTTTCCATCAACATCATGTGAGATTGATATAACACTGATACCAATATTTTGTATCTATTTATTGAGAAAACTGATGCATATGGTCCAATATTTAGAAACATGGTTACAAATCCGGTTGTTAGGAGCTTGTGATGCTCTACGTACAGCTCATCTCCACCATGGATATGTGTCTACTTATATGTGCTCTATTCAAATATGCTTTCCTTTCTGGTGAAACTAATATTGTGTCTACTTACATGTGCTCTATTCAAGGTTGACTCTATAAAAAGCCTTTCTCACAATTAATACATAATAAGATGGAAGATTCACAGTTGACTTATCAATGAAAAGAAGCATTCATCTCATCCTTCCTCCAAAAGGTCAGGCTCATCCTTTCCACGTTCTTGGAGCCCATGGGTGACCAATATTATGATTTTAATCATTAATAGGCCAGGATGGCAAAACATGAACCCCAAGAGGCCAATCACCCCACATCAAAAAGGTTGGAAATCCTAGGACCCCTTAGGGGCCTTTTTCAAACCATGTGTCTGCTGAAGCCCCACCATCAGAGTCCAGAAGAGTTCTTGCAAGTTGCAACTTCTTATTTTCTTTTCTTTTTTCCTTTTGCCACAGGGGCCAGGACCAAAGAGAGCTCACACCAGTAGTGCGGAAAGAGAAAACCCACATAGTGAGAAAGAAAGTCCACACAAATGAGATTAGTGGCACACCCAGGGTTCAGTACTGGGTAGCTGAGTGACAAAACCAACTGAGCAACTCCTACAGACCCACATGTTTTAAAAAAGGATGATGCGAGCAATTGCTTTGGGACTTGAGAGTCAATGCATTTACATATCAATTGAGTTGAATGGTTTCGGGTGCAAAGATAGATCCAAATTGCCCTACCGACCCATCACCCATGTGTTTTGACATTTCCAAAGACCAGTAAGAACCGCCACAGGGAGAAAGTAAAGGAGAGGAAGACGACTCCTTGAATGAGAAAAGTTGTTTCAGAAAGAGATTCCTGCATTCATCTTTGAGAATGGCCCCACCTCCTATTTTACTTTTTATGCAGACGGTTTAGATTGATTATCAAATTTTACGAGTAATTGTCATGGGTCCATGCCATGAATTCTGGTCAAGCGGGTCCGGTCATGAATTAGTGATGTTTTGGTCAGTGGGAGGGGTTGGGTGATCGATTGATCCCATGTTCTCCTGTTCCTTGGAATTCCTGCAAAATCCCGCGTGTAACACCCACCAAATCGTCAGCACACCAGTGCAGATGTGGAAATCAACAATAGGGCCCACCTATTAAAAGTTCGAGTCAGCCAGAGTTGGTGAAGTGGAATAAGACATGAGTTTACTCCGGATGTCCTTAATTCAAAGTCAACCTCAGATTTACCCGGTATGCATGCATTTATGTGGGTTTAGTGGACACCATCAAAGATGCTTGCGTCGTTTAAGAAAAAAAAAAGGGGGGTTTTTCCCAAATTTTATCCAATCCGGAGTTGGTCACACAGTAGGATTGGCCGTTTGCTTGTGTTATCACATATTTTAGCAAACGATCAATCCATCAGTAAATTTACATTGGGAGGGCACTTGTTTTCAAGGAGCATATTCTCCTGCGGTGTCCATACACAGAGTGTATTGGGAGGGTCAGCTTGAGATTTAACTGGTGGGGCCCACCTGTTAGAGGGATTTCGATTCTCATAGTAAGTGGGTTCCACTGGATTCCTACTCCCTTGACTGGGGATTGCTTTAGGGCGTATTTGGATGTATGGTGAATTGAAGTATAGTGAGGTGAAGCATCAAATCAAGAAAGAATAAAATATATGGTGTTATGATGGTGTTTTATTTTTAGTTGTTTTGTATGGAATCTTTTTGACTTTTTGTATAGAAAAGTGGAGGATCTGTATTCATGAAGTGCTTCCCGAGCCCCTGGCCCCATACCTGCCTTTCTTCATGGCCGTGCTTATTGGACATGTGGCCTTTGAAGAGGCTCATTTACCTTCCTTCACCCACACAAGTTGTGACTGTACGAGTGCATATATATTATATTTGTAAATATAATGTTGCTAACTATCTGATTTCATATAATAGGGACGTTGTCCCTCCACTTTGGGCTAGACTAATTTTTAAGGTCTAAGATCGGGTAAATCTCTTGTAGCCTAATGTGGTAGTGCAGTTTCAAACCCCCAATATCACGGAGAAAACCATTATCCTAGACCAATCAAGCAACCCCTTGAAATTAATAGGTGATAATAAATTGTGTTTGGACAAATATACTAATTCAATACTAAATTGTGTTTGGACAAATTTATTAACTCAACACATCATGCGCGTAGCCACATAAAAGGGCGGGGTTTGAGTTAAGATGCAGTCCTGAGTTGGGACCCAAATATAATATTAAAGACATCTTTATAAAAAAAAATTCCTCTTTTAAAGGTGATAAATACATCGAAGGGTCCAAGTACTACACTTCAAAATGATGGTAGAGAATCTCTATTCCATGATACCATAGAATAACCCAATATTCATGGAATAACCCTACATACAAATGCTCTGATTTCATGATTTCATTAAATATTTGATAATTCCATGATATAATGGAATGTCCCTTTATTCCTGAGATTTGCACGAAGGTTATTACATGATATTTGCGACATTCTATGAGATAATGGAATAAAAGGTCATCTACTGGCATTATGAAGTGTTACGGCATCCCTTCTATTTCTCGACATTAAGGGGCATTTTTATAAAATTTATAATATTATAGGTTTATATATATGGATAGTATTCAAGTGCATCTATCCCTCACCATTTGTGGTGAGGGACACCCTTTGTGGGGAAATTTCAAGTACAAAAGAGAAGTATATTTCTCTTTTGTACCTCTCTTTTGTATTTGAAACTTCCCCAAAAGAGGTGTCCCTTACCACAAATGGTGAGGGATTGATGCACTTGAATATCCTCTATATATATTATTTTTATTATATTTAATATAATATACAATTAACATTTTTATGTATATCACATATAATATATTCAGTAGTGGACCCAGTATTTTCGTTTGTACCGGGCAGATCCAAAGTTAGCATAAGAGTTTAGAGGGGGGGCCAAGTCCACATTGTTCCACTACAAGATCATCCTAACCACACTCCCTTATTAAAAGTGAAGGCCACATAAATTATTCACAAATATTCAGGACATTGGAATCACGTGACCTTCGAGAACACTCGGTTTGCCCGCATGCATCCAAAATTTCCAGCGTAGAATGGGGAGCCGAGATTTGAATTCACACGGGTACGTTATGCTGACGGCTGAGTGGCTGACCTCTCTGTATGTACTTGATCCGATGACCATCTTATTGCATTGAAAAACTTGCTTGCTATGACTGCTAGGTATGTATTTGGAAAACGGAGTCTTCCCCATCATGAGCTTTAATGCTTTTAATAAAATCCTTCTTCTCCTCTTCTTGGTCTTGTTAGTATCATGACTGGGGATGTAAATGGATTTAGATTCTCTGGTTATGAAGAGGTTTAAATCGGGTTTGAATTCTTGATAAATAAACAGGTTCAGGTCTAAGTTTTTTTTTTATTTTACCTGTGAAGATATTCGGATTCGGTTCCACCTTGCTTTCAACCTATGGATTTAGCATCCGACGTATATGTTACCTCAAATTTCAAGAATCACTCCTAAAAACTAAACTTTTTTTCCTCATATCATTCTTTACAATGACCCGGACCCGTTTCATATACGGAACTGGTTTTGGTTCTAGTTAAATATTTTCATCAATGGTTCCGTGTCCACTATATATCCGGACCAAAACCGACAGATTACATCCCTAATTGCATCAACTAAAATGCCTGCTCATAATCATCATCCCATAGGTACTGCTTATTATTGTTATACTTAATGGGTGTATTATGAAAATTCTTCCATGTACCAGTCCAAGGCCTCAGAAAAAGGAGAATTAAGGTCATAAATTAAAGAAATGGCTTTAGAAACTCCATAAACTGAGTTTCGAGTCTACTTTTAAATGATAGGACTTGAGCTATCTCGCATGAAAAAGTACTATTATTCTTTTAAAGTTTTTTACACTACAACTGAGGTTATTGTGTTTGGGCTCTGTAGATGGCAATCCTCTCCGAGATGATTCCATCAACATGGGTACAAGTTGGAGGTATTTGGACCATTTAATCAACTCTTAGGGGACAAGTCTCGGGCCTCAACTAGCAGGCCTCATGCTCACATCTCAGCTCAATCCTTTAGATGGGATCCGAAGTACTATTTTTTATTCTGCTGGTTAATCTGAAATGTTGCAAAAAGATGTGTTCCTGTAAAAACTAAGTCACATGCACGCAAGAGAACCAATAAGAAATTGGAAAAGGTATTTTTCATGAAAGCTCTCTCCCCTTCCCTACCATTCGTTTTGATTATCAGATCCCTTACATTTTTTTTATTATTATGGACAACGTTTTCTCAAGTGTTTTTCCTATAAAAAGTTTAAAATATAAAAGCATCTAGTTAATTCAACACTTGTCATGATGATAGTTGATGATGATGATAGAAATAATCTAGTGTGGTCACGGTGCAATTAGCATCCTAGTCACTTGGGCGCACCTATGATCAATCTGACCTCCTCGGCTCTCTGTCGGCCCGTTTGGTAACTTTACTTATAAAGTCAAATAAAGTTAAGTCAATTTAAACATCCCATCAAAAGCACTTTTTACCAAAATTCCTTCCATCTTTTCCCAAAAAAGTCAAAAAGCAACTTCCTTTACTCACTAAAAGACAAAAATATTCCACTTTTCCATACAAAAAGTCAAAAATATTCCATAACAAACAACTAAAAACAAAATACTATCATAACCCACTTATATTTTATTCTTTCTTTAAAATCAACTTTACTTCACTTGACTCAATTAATAACCCACTTATATTTTTTTTATAGAATTGGCATTCAGCACCTTTGTTTATAGTTAGTTTAAAAATTGGCATTCACCACCTATTTGATATTCATGCAACTTTTGTTCGGCATTGCATTGGTGAGAGAGAGAGAGAGAGCATGTAGGGGCCAAAGATTGTGAACTTTTTTTCCAGAAGGAGAGAGACTTTTTGAAGGCAAGGGCCAAAGATTGTGGAAATTCTCTCTTTTTTTTAGACAATATTCTCCTACAAGCATAGTTGATAATTAGTACAACTCTATGGGCTGTCCAACTCTATGGGCCCCACTTGAGCCCACTTCTAATTAGTACAAGCCCTTTGATAATCTTGTCATCCTTTACATGGCATTAGGCACAATTTCACACTGATTGAACTTTCGCTCACTGTTTAATCGAATATCAAACAAATCTATAGTTAACGCCATTAAATTTTAAGGTTATTAAATCAATGACTAAGATGATATGGTAGGACTGATTTTTTGGGCAGTATCTTATTTAAAAAATCCTATATTTTCATCCAATATAAAAAAGGCTCTCATATTTTGTGTTTTTTTTTTTTTGTACTAAAACCTGCCTACTGTACAAAAAGTAATTATCCTCCATTAATTTTTTTTTATAATTTTCAATTGATTTACCCTTAAGAAAAGCTCAAATGACTCTGCACTTGAGTCAAAAAGTAAAAAAGATAATTTTGTCCCCGGCCTTAAACTTTAAGGACCTAAACCTGAAAGCTATGATCATTTGAATATCATGATATCACATATTATCTTAATTCACATCTAAGCCTTTCCATCGCTATACCTCATTTGGTCATCATGGATCCAAGTCGGCTCATTTATCCGTAAAAACTAATGAGTCATCTGTGACACTATGAAAACTGGGGCCTTTTTTTGGTAAAAATATAAGACATGGGCCTAATTTTGAGGTTATCTAAAAATACAAAAGCCTTTTTGTGAGAACCTTTTGGGCTCCCCACCGCTGCCCGTTAAGACAGCCTTACCATCTTAACTCATCCAGTTATTAATCATGTATCTAAGTAGGCTTCATAAGCTGAACTCTATAGGAAGAATATTTTGCATACTTGTGTACATTCGACGTTTGCAATTGTGTAGTGTTGTTAGGAATGCTCATAGCCCAGGTCAGACAGGGCAAAAGCTCTCCAAGCCTGACATGTGATCAGTTGATGTTCCTTGAAAACGCGTTCAACAACGAGGCCACATAGGAATGCATGTTTTGTCAAATGTCCCACTTGTGCATGCTAATGCAACAACTATCATATCTCCCCTTTTCACATTCAATATCATTTAGAATATTCTCTATTATCAAACTCGGCCAACTAGCCATCCTTAGCTAAAAAAAAAAAAATGTGATTTTTAGTGGCAGAAAATCTGTTTTTAGTAACAATTTTTTTCGGCCACTAAAAGTCAGCTAACATAAAAGCCATTTTTAGTGGCGGAAGTTATTTTTGACATATCAATTGAGTTGAATGGTTTCAGGTGCATATATAGATCCAAATTGCCCTACCGACCCATCACCCATGTGTTTCCCATCACCCATGTGTTTTGACGTTTCCAAAGACCAGTAAGAACTGCCACAGGGAGAAAGGAAAGGAGAGGAAGACTCCTCCTTGAATGAGAAAAGTTGTTTCAGAAAGAGATTCCTGCATTCATCTTTGAGAATGGCCCACCTCCTAATTAACTTTTTATGCAGACGGTTTAGATTGATTATCAAATTTTACGAGTAATTGTCATGGGTCTATGCCATGAATTCTGGTCAAGCGGGTCCGGTCATGAATTAGTGATGTTTTGGTCAGTGGGAGGGGTTGGGTGATCGATTGATCCCATGTTCTCCTGTTCCTTGGAATTCCTGCAAAATCCCGCGTGTAACACCCACCAAGTCGTCAGCACACCAGTGCCTACGTGGAAATCAACAGCAGGGCCCACCAATTAAAAGTTCGAGTCAGCCAGAGTTGGTGAAGTGGAATAATACATAAGTCTACTCCAGATGTCCTTAATTCAAAGCCAACCTCAAATTTACCCGGTATGCACGCATTTATGTGGGTTTAGCGGACACCATCAAAGATGCCCGCATCGTTAAAAAAAGAAAAAGGGTTTTCCCAAATTTTATCCTAACCGGAGTTGGTCACACAGTAGGATTGGCCGTTTGCTTGTGTTATCACATATTTTAGCAAACGACCAATCCATCAGTAAATTTACATTGGGAGGGCACTTGTTTTCAAGGAGCATATTCTCCTGCGCACGCGGTGTCCATACAGACACAGTGCATTGGGAGGGTCAGCTTGAGATTTAACTGGGGGGGGGGGGGGGGGGGGGGGGGCACCTGTTAGAGGGATTTCGATTCTTATAATAGTGGGTTCCGCTGGATTCCTACTCCTTTGACTGGGGATTGCTTTAGGTCAAGGCGTAGGAGGATCCTTATTCGTGAAGTGCTTCACGAGCCCCTGGCCCCATACCTGCCTTTCTTCATGGCCGTGCTCATTGGACACGTGGCCTCTGAAGAGGCTCATTTACCTTCCTTCACCCACACAAGATGTGACTGTACGATTGCATATATATTACATTGGTAAATATAATGTTGCTAACTATCTGATTTCATATAATAGGGAGGCTGTCCCTGCACTTTGGGTTAGACTAACCTTTAACGTCTAGGATCGGGTAAATCTCTTGTGACCTAATGTGGTAGTGCAGTTTCAAATCCTCAATATCACGGAGCAAACCATTGTCCTAGAAAGTGATAACAAATTGTGTTTGGTCAAATATACTAATTCAATACTAAATTGTGTTTGGACAAATATATTAACTCAACACATCATGTGCGTAGCCAGGTAAAAGGGCAGGGTTCAAGTTCAGATGCATGCTGTCACAGCCCCGCCCAACTCAGCATGAAATTGTCAGCTTTGGCCCACGTGCACGCGCGTTCAGATGCATGCTGTCACAGCCCCGCCCAACGCAGCATGAAATTATCCGCTTTGGCCCACGTGCACGCGCGGGGACTTCCCAGGAGGTCACCCATCCTAGTACCGCTCCCGCCCGAGCACGCTTAACTACGGAGTTCTTATGGTTTCCGGTGCCGCACGGTTTTAAAAGGCCTCATGCTACGTTAATATGGGGTTTGACTTATAAGCCCAGGGTTAGGACTTGGATATTTCTGATGCGGGCTAACAGAGACTCACCGTTTGAAGCCCGTGGTTGACACGCTCCGCCCCGTAGTTAAGAATGCCGCCCGGACCAAATTCTCACACATGCCGAGTTGGGATCCAAATATAATATTATAGACATCTCTACAAAAAATCTCTTTTAAAGTTTATAAATACAGTGAAGGGTTTAAGTACCACACTTCAAAATGACGGTAGAGGATATCTATTCTATGATACCATGGAATAACACAACATTCATGGAATAACCCGACATACAAATGCTTTGATTCCATGATTTCATTAAATATTCGATAATTCCATGATATAATGGAATGTCCCTTTATTCATGAGATTTGCATGAAGGTTATTACATGATATTTCCGGCATTCTATGAGATAATGGAATAAAAAGGTCATCTACTGTCATTTTGAAGTGTTATGGCCTTCCTTCTATTTCTCGACACTAAGGGGTATTTTTATAAAATTTATAATGTTATAGGTTTATATATATTATTTTTATTATATTTAATATAATATACAATTAACAATTTTATGTATATCACATATAATATATTCAGTGGTGGACCCAGTATTTTCGTTTGTACCGGGCAGATCCAAAATTATCAAAAGAGTTTAGAGGGGGACCCAAGTCCACATTGTTCCACTACAAGATCATCCTAACCACACTCCCTTATTAAAAGTGAAGGCCGCATAAATTATTCACAAATATTCAGGATATTGGAATCACTTGACCTTCGAGAACACTCGGTTTGCCCGCATGCATCCAAAATTTCCAGCGTAGAATGGGGAGCCAAGATTTGAATTCACACGGGTACGTTATGCTGACCTCTCTGTATGTACTTGATCCGATGACCATCTTATTGCATTGAAAAACTTGTTTGCTATGACTGCTAGGTATGTATTTTGAAAGAGCCATGCTACTCGCAAATGACCATACTGCCCCTCCCTTGTGGAGTCGGGCCAGTCCCGGGACAAGAGTCCCGGGACAAGTAGAGTTTTTCATTTTGAAAACAACGGAGTCTTCCCCATCATGACCTTTATGCTTTTAATAAAATCCTTCTTCTCCTCTTCTTGGTCTTGTTAGTATCAAGACTGGGAATGTAAATGGATTTAGATTCTCTGATTATGAGGACGTTTAAATCGGGTTTGAATTCTTGATAAATAAACAGGTTCACTTCCAGGTTTTTTTTTTTTTTTTTTTACCTGTGAAGATATTCGGATTCGGTTCCACCTTGCTTTCAACCCGTGGATTTAGTATCTGACGTATATGCTACCTCAAATTTCAAGAATCACTTCTAAAAACTAGACTTTTTTTCCTCGTATCATTTTTTACAATGACCCGAACCCGTTTCATATACGGAACTGGTTTTGGTTCTAGTTAAATATTTTCATCAATGATTCCGTGTCCACCATGGATCCAGACCGAAACCGACCGATTACATCCCTAATCGCATCAACTAAAATGGCTGCCCATAATCATCATCCCATAGGTACTGCTTATTATTGTTATACTTAATGGGTGTATTATGAAAATTCTTCCATGTACTAGTCCAAGGCCTCAGAAAAAGGAGAATTAAGGTCATAATTTTTTTCTGCCACTAAAAAGTCAGCTAATATAAAAGCCATTTTTAGTGGCGGAAGTTATTTTCTACAGCTAAACCGCTTAAAAAGCTTAAACAGTACTTTCTCAGGCAAAAACCACACTTTTAGTGGCACAAACAAATTTATACAACTAAAAGTCACATTTTTTGTAGTAATGGATCTTTTAAATTATATGGTTTTAAGACGGGGAGAGAGAGGTAGAGAGATCCATTGCATTCTTCTTGGGGAATGGCCCTGCCCCTATTTTCTTTTAAAAAAATTCTCTGGACCCACCTCTTATTTAAGTGGACTGTCTAGACTGACTAACCAGTTTTAAAAGTCATGACCATGGGTCGGGTCCATGCTAGGAAATTTTCACGCGGTCCGGTCAAAGTCGGTGGGAGCAGTTTCCTGAGTGGCTGATCCCACTTTCCCGGGTCCCTTGAACTTGGAAGTCCATCCCGCCTGTAACTCTCACCCTGCCCTTACTGTGACCATTGGATTGTTATTACAACTAAACATACAAGATGACAAAAGAGTTTACAGGAGTTTCCGTGTAACACATGACAAGATATTGCTAGTCATTTAATCTATGTAAACGTTAATAACAATCAACAATGATAATAGCATATATTAGGATAAAATTATATGAGATAATTTATCATGTGTGTAGCAGTCTGTGTAAGCATCTAAAAGTGTAGGGAGGGTAGTGTACGGATTCATTGATTTATGTTTTGTGACAGTAGGCCCAAATCTGATTGAATCATTGGATTCAATTCAATCCCAAATATAGGCCCAGATATAATATTATATATTACATTTTTTTCAAGTTTTATTAACTTCATTGTAATATATAATTATTATATATATATATATGTTTATGACATATAATATATCCTCATTAAATTCTTATCCCATTAATCTTGGAGTCAAACTTAGAATATAAAATATATACATATAGGTAGATAGATTGAAACAAATAGTACATCAAGAGAATTATTATAAAATTATGTTAATTAGAATGTAAAAAGGTTCTTATTTTCTCAACTTGTCTAATGAGGACAGCCCATCAAGCCAACCTTAGAATAACGAGATAAAAGATGATGATGATGATGATGATGATGGGAATATGGGCCATTTCAGTTTTGGCTTTGGCCAGAACAATATATAAAAAATGGGGTGGTAGGGAGTCTCTCAGAAAGAAGATCTTGATCAGACAACCCTAACCTTCCAAATCAGTCTCCATCAATTGGACAATTAAAAGAAGGAATTCTGCAATCAATCTAATCCTAAATCACATCTAAAAATGTAAAGTCACTTGACCTTGGCCCTGTTTCTTTACTTGTAGTGGTTGGAGTTTTTGGTACATGATGTCTGGTATTTCTAAAGTCCTTGTTTCTTGTGGAGAATTTCTAAATTCCAGCACACGAAGAGTCTAAATTTGCCTTTGAGAATTCATGAATTCCACCCTCTTTGCATTTTGGCAGAATTCCTAAATGCTCAAGTCTGAGAACTCAGGAATTCCCCATACACAAGTTCCTTTCCTTAAGCCGTACCCCACAACCCACAGACATTCAATGCACGCACTAATTTATTGCATGCATTAAGAATTCTCCCCAAGCCATGTTGGGTCCACTTTGAATCCCAGCGTGCACGTTGTGGTGACCTCTCTATATATACATGTTCCCATGACCACCTATTGCATTGCATAACTTGTTTGCTGTGAGGAATATAGATTAAGAAAATGAAGTCTTCCCTATCTAGGCCTAATAATGCCTTTGAGAAAATACTTCCTCTCCTCTTCTTGGCCTTGTTACTATCAGGGGCCGTCAGCTCAACTGCAATGCGTGCCCATGATTATCCCATAGGTAATGTTTATTATTGGCAATAATTAATGAGTATATTACGATAATTATTCCATAATCCTACGAGCTGACTACATATATGTATTGCCCGTATACAGTTTAGCTCATGAGGTACATTTAGATGTATGTCTACCAATGGGATAAAAAGAGATGGGAAGGTCTCTTAGACTAGGGAGAGAAAAAAAAAAACTAGCATGACTGGATTATCCTAGCCCTGAATTTAACAACTTAAAAATTTAACGGCCTCTTGATTGTAAATGTTTTCGAGACTCAATCCTACGGTGAGTAAAAGTTAAATGAGTGTAAAATTAGATCCGATGCGTGATCTTGGGATGACAAGAATTTTTTTTTAAGCTTGTAAGAGAACTTTTTCTGTGCGGTCAAGGCCTCAAAAAAGCGGGATTAAGGTTATATTTGAATCAAGTTTTGAATTTATTTTTGGATAAAAGTACCACTTGACAGTATTATTAGTCAGTCTTTCATTTGATTGATTGTTAATTTTTTGTTATGAACTGAGATTAATGTTTTTGAGCTTTTTAGATGGCAATCGTCTTCTGATGGATTCCGGCAGCATTACACCACAGAAAGTAACCCCAAATATTCCACCTCCGTCTCCCAAATCAAACCCACATCCACCTCTAGGTAAGTAAGAATCAGCAGCAGCAGAGGACTATTCATTGTTTTTAGTTGTTACAATTCAATGACCATTGGATTATGATTATCCTGATCCAATTGGTGTAACTGTAACCAGCTTGAGGTGATTTAAAGATGTAGTTATGTGTACTACTAAAGATGTAGTACGCATAACTATGCTGTATGTTATGCTTTTTTTTTGTTAAGGGCAAAATATATTAGAAAGAGAGGAGGAAAGCTATAGCAAAGCTAGCCCCAAAAAAGACAAAGGGAAATGCCTTAAGGGCAAACAGAAGCCAAAAGAAGATAAGTGCTGTAG
This sequence comes from Umbellularia californica, assembly GCA_028538565.1. NCBI lineage: Eukaryota > Viridiplantae > Streptophyta > Magnoliopsida > Laurales > Lauraceae > Umbellularia > Umbellularia californica. Next base: position 52,384,697 of record JAPQWN010000010.1, read on the forward strand.
GAGATTACAAAGGAGTTAAAAGCAAAGCTAGCCTGCATGGATGCATGTTATGCTAACCTCCCTCTCTCTACATGTGCATTATCCCATGACCACCTTATTGCACTGCAAAACTTGTTCGTTGTGAGGTATGGATAGATGAAGAAAATGGATTCTTCCCCATCTATACGTACCTAATAATGCCTTTGAGAAAAACCTTCCTCTTTAACCTCTTGGTCTTGCTACTATTGGGACCCATCAGCTCATTTAAAATGCCTCCCCATGACTAGCATCCCATAGGTAATGTCTATTATTGGGATAATTAATGAGTAGATTGTGATAGGAAAATATTCTCCGGCTCGAACTGCTCATTTAGACCGTCCCCAAAGGTGGAACCCCGAATTTCAGGCACTCCATAGTAACGATGGCACCAACCCAAAATGGACTGCAGAGCGCAGAAATTGGAGAAAATCAACGTTAAAGCAATACCTTAGCATGTGCCGGTCTGAGTCCTCAACTGAAAAGGGAGGATTAGGGTTACAAAAGAATCAACTCTAAAAACTTCATGAACTAAATTTCGAGTCTACTTTTAAATGAGCGTAACACTTTACTATCTCACATGAATAAGTATAACTATTCTTTCAAAAAAAAAAAAATTGCTATAAACTGAGGCTATTGTGTTTGGGCTTTGTAGATGGCAATCCTCTCCGAGATGATTCCAGCAGCATTGGATCAAAGAGGGGGAAGTTCTCACCTCCGCCGCCAGCTCCACATCGAAACCCTCCTGGTAAGTAAGAATCAGGCACCGATGGGAGAGGACGGTGAAGTACATTCATTGTGCTGTAGTTACCATACAACGACCGTTATGACTGTTGGATTATGTTCATCCTGATCCAATGGGTGTAACAATCTTGAGGTGATTAAGGATTCAGTGAAGGGTGCATCGTCTAGTACTCCAGGTATGAAGTAAGATGAATTTAGAGCCTAGTTATGGATACCACACTCTTTGGTGGCGCTCCTACTAAATAAGTTGTCTAAGTTGTCCCAACAGAGTGGCTCATATTAGTATGTATGGCTTCAAGATGTCTGTTTCTCTTTGGTGGAATGTAATAAAGATTATATGATGCAATAAAAGATAATGTTGTTATTAATCTTTTTTGGTTTACATGGTTTATTTCATTCTATCAATTAGTGTTGCACACAGAAGTGGAAACCTAGCTATGATCGACAATCAAAACACACAAGAAAACACAAAAAAGGAGAATTTAAGTTGTTTGGCAGCATACCTACATTAAAAAAAAAAAAAAAGAAAAAAAAAAAAAAAAGGCTTCATCCTTTTAATCCTTAAATTTATGGTTAACAAGTTACATCATATATATACATATATATATATATAAAATAGGGAGATGCTCCTATAAAAACATTTCTCACCTTACTATGAGAGATAAGGTGGGGCCCTCACATCAATATTCAATATATATATATATGGGAGATGCTCCTATAAGAGCATCTCTCACCTTACGATGAGAGATAATGTGAGGGCCCTCATATTTAAGTTGTTGGCATTGGACATTGATGTGAGGACCCTCACCTTATCTCTCATAGTAAGGTGAGAGATGCTCTCATAGAAGCATCTCTCATATATATATATATATATATTGAATATTGATGTGAGGGCCCTCACCTTATCTCTCATAATAAGGTGAGAGATGCTCTCATTGAAGCATCTCCCATATATATATATATATATGTGTGTGTGTGTGTGTGTGTGTGAGCATGGCTCTCCTAAGCTGCAGCTTCACTTATCTTAAGTTGGAATAGTGTTGGTCCCACAAATCAAAGTTGATTATATCTGCTTTTTGTATAATGGAACTGAAAAATCCAGTTCTGATTGGATTTATCTTGATTTTAGAGACGATCATCATACAAAAAACAGTATAATCGACTTTGATTTTGTAGGACCAGCCATGTTTCAACTTAACATAAGTTAAGTTGAGCTTAGGAGAATTGGCCCATATATATAGGGGGGTCTTCAAGTGCATCCATCCCTCACCAAAAATGGTGAGGGATAGATGCATATGAACATTTCCCATATATATATATATATATATATATATATATATATATATATATGCTAAGCCAAAGGACCAATCAATACACGACATCAACCCAACATTTGAAAATGCATATAAGATGGGTTTAAGTGATTGGCCAATATCTATGACCCATACTCATGGGGCCAAACACCAATATGTATTAGTATATAAGCGATCTAATGTAAAAAAAATTGCTTGTACTAATGCCTCGAGGATTTGGTAGGAATGGTTAGCTAAGGATACTTAATATGTTATTAGAGCTAGCCAGACGAGGGTTTGAATCCTACGAGGAACGACTCAATACAAATACAAATACAAAAAAAAAAAAAAAATGTGAGCGTTGAAGAAAAAAACCCATATTTTACTTGAGGGGAGTATTGTAAAAGTATTTTCGCTCCCTCTATTAACACCTTGTGCTTTTGCTAGATAGGAATGGTTAGTTAATAAAATTTAATATTAATCCTGAGATAGAAAATAATATAGTTCATTTTCCATCAACATCATGTGAAATTGATATAATACTGATACCAATATTTTGTATCTATTTATTGAGAAAACTAATGCATATGGTCCAATATTTAGAAACATGGTTACAAATCCGGTTGTTAGGAGCTTGTGATGCTCTACAGCGCATCTCCACCATGGATATGTGTTTACTTATATGTGCTCTATTCAAATATGCTTACCTTTTTTTTTTTTGTGGTGAAACCAATATTGTGTCTACTTACATGTGCTCTATTCAAAGGTTGACTCTATAAAAAGCCTTTCTCACAATTAATACATAATAAGATGGAAGATTCACAGTTGACTTATCAATGAAAAGAAGCATTCATCTCATCCTTCCTCCAAAAGGTCAGGCTCATCCTTTCCACGTTCTTGGAGCCCATGGGTGACCAATATTATGATTTTAATCATTAATAGGCCAGGATGGCAAAACATGAACCCCAAGAGGCCAATCACCCCACATCAAAAAGGTTGGAAATCCTAGGACCCCTTAGGGGCCTTTTTCAAACCATGTGTCTGCTGAAGCCCCCACCATCAGAGTCCAGAAGAGTTCTTGCAAGTTGCAACTACTTATTTTCTTTTCTTTTTTCCTTTTGCCACAGGGGCCAGGACCTAAGAGAGCTCAATCCAATAGTGCGGAAAGAGAAAACCCACATAGTGAGAAAGAAAGTCCACACAAATGAGATTAGTGGCACACCCAGGGGTCAGTACTGGGTAGCTGAGTGACAAAACCAACTGAGCAACTCCTACAGACCCACATGTTTTAAAAAAGGATGATGCGAGCAATTGCTTTGGGACTTGAGAGTCAATGCATTTACATATCAATTGAGTTGAATGGTTTCGGGTGCATATATAGATCCAAATTGCCCTACCGACCCATCACCCATGTGTTTCCCATCACCCATGTGTTTTTACATATCAATTGAGTTGAATGGATTCAGGTGCATATATAGATCCAAATTGCCCTACCGACCCATCACCCGTGTTTCCCATCACCCATGTGTTTTGACATTTCCAAAGACCAGTAAGAACTGCCACAGGGAGAAAGGAAAGGAGAGGAAGACTCCTCTTTGAATGAGAAAAGTTGTTTCAGAAAGAGATTCCTGCATTCATCTTTGAGAATGGCCCACCTCCTATTTAACTTTTTATGCAGACGGTTTAGATTGATTATCAAATTTCACGAGTAATTGCCATGGGTCTATGCCATGAATTCTGGTCAAGCGGGTCCGGTCATGAATTAGTGATGGTTTGGTCAGTGGGAGGGGTTGGGTGATTGATCGGTCCCATGTTCTCCTGTTCCTTGGAATTCCTGAAAAATCCCGCGTGTAACACCCACCAAGTCGTCAGCACAGCAGTGCATATGTGGAAATCAACAACAGGGCCCACCTATTAAAAGTTCGAGCCAACCAGAGTTGGTGAAGTGGAATAAGACATGAGTTTACTCCAGATATCTTTTAGTTAAAACTGACTTCAGATTTACTTGATATGCACGCATTTGTGTGGATTTAGCGGACACCGTCAAGGATGCCCGCATCGTTAAAGAAAAAAGGGGGTTTTTCCAAATTTTATCCTAACCGGAGTTGGTCACACCGTAGGATTGGCCGTTCCTTGTATTATCACATATTTTAGCAAACGATCAATCCATCAGTAAATTTACATTAGGAGGGTACTTGTTTTCAGAGAGCATATTCTCCTGCGCACGTAGTGTCCATATACACACAGATTTTATTGGGAGGGTCAGCTTGAGATTTAACTGGTTGGGCCCACCTGTTGGAGGGATTTCGATTCTTATAATAAGTGGGTTCCGCTGGATTCCTACTCCTTTGATTAGGGATTGCTTTAGGTCAAAGCGTAGGAGGATCCGTATTCGTGAAGTGCTTCACGAGCCCCTGGCCCCATACCTGCCTTTCTTCATGGCCGTGCTCATTGGACACGTGGCCTTTGAAGAGGCTCATTTACCTTCCTTCACCCACACAAGATGTGACTGTACGGTTGCATCTATATTGCATTTGTAAATATAATGTTGTTAACTATCTGATTTCATATACTTGGGAGGCTGTCCCTACATTTTGGGCTAGACTAATCTTTAAGGTCTAGGATCGGATAAATCTCTTGTGATCTAATGTGGTAGTGCAGTTTCAAATCCTCAATGTCACGGAGCAAACCAATTTCCTAAACCAATCAAGCAACCCCTCAAGATTAATAGGTGATAATAAATTGTGTTTGGACAATTGGACAAATATATTAACTCGGGACATCATGTGCATAGCCCGGTAAAAGGGTGGGTTCGAGTTCAGATGCAAGCTTGAGTTGGGACCCAAATATAATATTATAGACCTCTTTACAAAAAAGCTCTTTTAAAGGTGATAAATACAGTGAAGGGCCCAAGTATCACACTTTAAAATGACAATAGAGGATCTCTATTCCATGATACTATGGAATAACCTGACATTTGTGGAATAACAGGACATACAAATGCTCTCATTCCATGATTTCATTAAATATTGGATTATTTCATGCTTTATTCATGAGATTTGCATTAAGGTTAATTATTAAATGATATTTCCGACATTCTATGAGATAATGGAATAAAAGGTCATCTACCTTCATAATGAAGCGTTACGGCCTCCCTTCCTATTTCTCAACAGTAAGGGATATTTTTATAAAATTTATAATTGTATAGGTTTATATATATATATATATATATATATATATATTAGAGGGTTTTACCGAAAAATTCCCGGTAGGTAGACGTTGCACGAAATAGTCCATTCTAAATCGTGTTGCACAAACGGGGTCCATCAAACCAGTTTTGGTTATGTTTTTAGTTAAAAGGAGGGTGGGACGCTAGCGTTGCTCCATTCTAACAGCGTTGCTTTTCACAAACCTACATTTTAGATGGTCCTCTTTCACTCTTTTCATCTTCTACAATCAGCTTCATTGCAAAGGGGAGCAGGGACAAAGAGAGAGAGAGAGCCCCGTCTAGTGAGGCTCGGCTGGGTCAGGAGTGCACCCTCCGACTCACCCACTTCTTGCATGGTTGCAGCCACGGCCTGACTCTCCTTTGTGTTCCAGATGTTGGTGAGGAACTCGTCCATATTCATGGACCCAAAGTTCTTCACAGGTTCACAGATTGCGTGCTGGAACTCGTCCAGGGTGAGGGAGTAGATGGACGATTGCCGAGCCAGAGGGAATTCTTGTGGCGATTTCTCAGGCTCGTTCTCGCCTTCGGTGTAGATCATGGGTAGCTGCTGGATGAGTTGAGAGGAAGAGGCCATAAGGGGTATTATGGGTAATGAGTAAAAAAATTGATTGATGTGGAATGTGGGAGTCGTTTCAGGCAAGAGATTCGGATGAGATCGTTGTTGTTGAACAGCCTCCAAAGAAGCTTCAGGCCATGGCCACTGCAAAAAATGGTGAAACTACATGGTTCACCAATAAAACAATTTTATATCTTCTCCGTAAGAAATGAGAAACGACGCTATCGTCACCTAAGTCAGAGACGAGTGATGCTAGAAGTTAAAAAAAAAAAAAAATGATAAAAGAATCATTTCATAAGGCCCTAACTAAGGGAAACCATTCCATGCAAAGGCCATTTACCGGGAATTTTTCGGTAAAATCCTCTATATATTATTTTTATTAGATTTAATATAATATACAATTAACATTTTTATGTATATCACATATAATATATCTAATGGTGGACCCAGTATTTTTGTTTTAGAGGGAGCGGACCCAAAATTATCATTAGAGTTTAGGGGGGGCCCAAGTCCCCATTGTTCCACTATAAGATCATCCCTTATTGAAAGTGATGGCCACAGAAATTATTCACAAATATTCAGGACATTGGAATCACATGACTTTCTAGAACACTGGGAATTGGCCCCACAGACACGCACCGCACACACGCACGCACAGCGACCTTGCCCGCATGCATTAAAATTTTCCAGCGTAGAGCCCACATTTGAATTCCAACGGGCACGTGATGCTGACCTCTCTCTGTATGTACTTGAGCCCATGACCATCTTATTGCATTGAAAGACTTGTTCGGTGTGACTGCTAGGTCTTCTGCATCATGACCTGAGAATGCTTTTAATAAACAAAATCCTTCTTCTCTTATTGGTCTTCTTAAGATAAGAATGGAGATGTAAATGGATTTCGATTCTCATATTACGGGGAGGTTTCAATCCATTAAAAATGAGGTTTGAATCCTTACTTACTCCCAGAAATGTAGATGGGTCTCGGCTTAGGTCTTTTTTTTTTTTTTTTTTTTTTTTGTAACTTTGACCTAAAGATATATGGATTCGGCCTCACCTTGCTTTCAACCTGTGGACTTAGTACCCGATGTATGCATTACCTTAAATTTCAAAAATTACTCCTAAAATTTAGGTTTTTTTCCTCATATCGTTCTTTATATAGACCCGGATCCGTTTCATATTGTGGACCGGTTCTGATTTCAGTTCAATCTTTTCATCAATGGTTCCATTTCTAGTTCGACCCTCTCATTAATGGTTCCATGTCCACCATGAATCTAGACCGGAACCGACCGGTTACATCCCTAACCACATCAACTAAAATGCCTGCCCATAATGTGAGCGTTGAAGAAAAAAACCCATATTTTACTTGAGAGGAGTATTGTAAAAGTATTTTCACTCCCTCTATTAACACCTTGTGCTTTTGCCAGATAGGAATGGTTAGTTAATAAAATTTAATATTAATCCTGAGATATAAAATAATATAGTTCATTTTCCATCTACATCATGTGAAATTGATATAATACTGATACCAATATTTTGTATCTATTTCTTGAGAAAACCGATGCATATGGTCCAATATTTAGAAACATGGTTACAAATCCGGCTGTTAGGAGCTTGTGATGCTCTACGTACAGCTCATCTCCTCCATGGATATGTGTCTACTTATATGTGCTCTATTCAAATATGCTTACCTTCTTTTTTTTTCTTTCCTGGTGAAACCAATATTGTGTCTACTTACATGTGCTCTATTCAAAGGTTGACTCTATAAAAAGCCTTTCTCACAATTAATACACAATAAGATGGAAGATTCACAGTTGACTTATAAATGAAAAGAAGCATTCATCTCATCCTTCCTCCAAAAGGTCAGGCTCATCCTTTCCACGTTCTTGGAGCCCATATGGGTGACCAATATTATGATTTTAATCATTAATAGGCCAGGATGGCAAAACATGAACCCCAAGAGGCCAATCACCCCACATCACCCCAAGGTCCATGGTGGGTCAAGAGGTCCAAATTACCTTCGATTAACCAAGTTGGGTTCCCCATTAAGGGATGATTTTGTATTTGTTTCCAGTCCTGTTGTCTGCTACAATGAATAAATCTTATATACCAAAAGAAAAAAGATGTTGGGCCTGTTGGCTACAAGTTGGAGGTATTTGACTCATGTAATGAAATCTTTGGGTACAGGTTGGGCTTCAAGTAACAGGCCGCCCCATCTCGACTCGATCCTTTAGACTGGGCCCAAAGTACTTGCTCATGACTACTAGTTAATCTGAACTATTCTCTGAAATCAAGGAGAGAATGCTGCAAAAGAGATGTGTCCCTGTCAAACATAAGTCATAAAAAATCATTAGAAAAAGGTCCATTTTTCATAATTAAAAGGTACCTCTCCTTGGTTTTTTTATATCAATTATTTTATCGCGAACAATATTTTCTCACAGCCCTAATCTAGCCCATTGTGGACTGGGCTCAGTCTGGCCATAGCAATGAGCAGCCAAAGTGTTGCAGGTGCTGTTTCTTGTTTTTCAGCTCCCCATCTAATTAAGTTATATTCAATTGTTCAATTGCTTCCATTGATTATTTTATATCACTCTCATGAGCATGAATTGGGTTTGTGAAATTCACTGAATGTGGGAAAGCCCAAACATTAGTTTGGTGTCTCTCCTACACCAACACAGATCCAATAGGCAAATATTCTTGTTGTCAAGTTTTATACCAACTTGAGCTAATGGATGATGGTTCTGGTTCTTATAAGAGTGGGTCTCAGTAGTTTCATCTGACTCCAATTCCTCACCACATCAAAGGTGTTCATGATCAGTTCATGAGCTGGGTCGAGCTGGCCGGGCTTGTTTACACACATCCTTTTTAATTATTGGTCGTATTATGGAGGCCCGAGTTTAGCTCATGGAGATAGAAGTCAGGCCCAGGCCCTTCTCATTTCTGGAAATATATACTGATTTGTACTGTCATTTTGACCAGGCAACTCCTCCAAATACATAGCCCCAGATATCACCTTCTGAAGGCATAGACCAAGCAATAAGGTCTGAGCCTGACCATGGGACTAAAATATGGCCCAAACCATGCTATTCATTGGGTTAGGCTTGGGTTTGCTTGATCCATGAGCGGCCTAACCATCAAGTGTACTTGAACAGGCCGGATTACGTAGGACACTCTTTCTCTCTCTCTCTCTAATAAATTTCCTCTCTGGGTCCCACTATACACAATTTCTACTCTATGATCCAATGGTCTGATAGCTGTAAAGTCACATTTTACTAATATTATGACTGACTTCTGTTTGTTGCACTTGACTTTTTTAAGGGCAGTTTGATAACCATTTTTTTATTCACTACTAACCTCTGGATGTTAGTGGTGTTGAATTCAAATGAGAATCTCATTGTAAAGATCAAAAAAAAGAAAAAGAAAACAAAATCAAATGAGCATTATGACTTAGCAACAGATCCATCATTTGTGTTTTGAAATAGATTTTAGATTAAAAAATAAAAGTTAGTGTGGTGTTTATCAAGTGTTTTCTGATTTCAAAGGCAATGGATCCTATCATTGTCCTTTTGATTTCTTTATATTTTATACATTGATGCTTGCTTAGATGTGAATAAAAGTATCACAAACCCACCTCATGATTTTTACCAATGCTGCCAAGATTGATGAGAATCAAAGGTTGGACCTTAGTTACAAGATGAAGAGATTTAGATGGATCAGGCTGGCACACCAACTATGAGCTGAACTTGGGCCTATTTCCGGCCCCAGAAGCAAAATGACAGGGCCAATGATGTCAATGGGCTGGATTATGCAGTATATCTGTATATGGGACTTGGAGGAGATTTTTACACTGTCCAAATTAATCTTGTTTTAGACTTTCATATCCCCATCTTAATCCAGTCTTATTCCAGGTTTGGAATTGAGTCGCCAACATTGGACCCAACTTCGAAGGTTTAAAATTGTGAACAGGACTGATCAATATACCAATCCCAACCAAAAAACAAAAAAAAAAAATCAGTCACTAGACTTGCTAGACCTATATAATGCAAGTTATAAATGAACCTTTAAAAGCTACATGGGTTTAATGCATTGGATCCAGGTCTGGTCTGTTAATAAATCAAACCCAACATTTGGATCTAGATTTGTTCCACCAGACCAACATCCCTGGCTTTGCCAAACGCATTCAAACAGAGGCAAGATAAAGGCCCATTAACCAGCATAATTAAGGCCCATTATTGTAAGATATGTCGTCTGGAACCAAAAAAAAAAAAAAATGTAACCGGACGTAAACAAAAGGGGCCTAGATCCGGTCCATAAGACCGTAAAACCTCAGTATATATCCAGCCCAAAGCATGCAAGTTTCACTGGGCTTCTTATGGTGAAACCCAAGAAGTTTGAGATTTTCCAAACCTATCAGTACATCTCAAGAACGCTGCTGGGTCGAGCACGAACCCAACCAGATTCTGACCCAAATTGGAGGGGCGTAAGCCAGAGCTCGGATTAAACCCAAATGGCCAAACCAAGCCAAACCTGAGCGAGCCCGGCCCAACATATTTTGGCATGGTAGTGAACCAGAGTATAAGACAATTACTGAGGCTAAGGAACCAAATGTCTTATCACACATTTGTTTGTGGGACCACTTATCGATTCAAAGATATGTCACTAGGATTTTTGTAACCATCAGTCTGTAGCACTTATTGTCCCAAATCCATGTGACTTTGATGGGTTGATTTATTGCCAAAAGGAATCAAAATCGTACTCCTTTGCTTTGGAAAAAAAAGCTCATGGGACCTGAATAATGCTTGTCCACTGGTCCATTTCAGTGGTGCCCACCACTTTCAGTGACCAGTACCAAATTGTTCGTTTAGGCAAACAGAAATCGACCCATCACATTGATTTTTCTGAGTTTTCTTTCTTTTTTTTTATTATGTAGAAACCCATCTGATTGATTTGGTGGTTTAGCTAGAATTATTATTGGAGGACCCCATTAGCTTTAGCCCACCAAACAACAAGTAGGTTGCATTGCAAACCAAATGGCTTCAAAATAGACTGTTGCCATGGCCTTTAAAGCTTCAAGTATGTCATGGAGTCTCCCCCTTTTTGTTTAAAATAAATCTTGAAAAATCATATAAAAAATGAAAATGCTGAAATTATCCTTTGCTAAGATGTTATTAGGGTGTTTTAAATGTTAGTATAAAAACCTAACACATTATAATATACCCATATGGGCATTCATCATGTTATATAGGGCCCTCTTACACACATGCCAATCGCAGTAGTTAAAAGGTGTAATTCTTGTAATTGGATACTCCTGCTTGTCACCTAATTACCCAATGTTTGATCCTTAGGTTTTGTGGCAAGACCTTCTCTTTCTATCAGAATAAGTTTCTCAGTAACTAAGATCTTACGGGTCTCATCCCCCTTGGATAAAAAAAAAAAAAACCAAAACAGTATATCTAAAATTAATTCTAAATAAGATTAAATTTATAGATATTTTCATCATTATATCGTAAAATGCTGGATTTTATCAACCAACCCAAAATCGGCTTTCGATTGTGATCAATATGGTTAAACCAGATTTGTAAGATTAATAGGGATGATGGTAGGGAGTTTTATGAAAGAAAAAGAAAATTGCAAGTTAGCTATAACTTAAAAAAAAAAAAAAAAAAAGTTTTTTTTTTTAATGTTTCAAAAAAGTATTTTCTAAGAGCAGTTTTTTTAATCTTAAGATGTTGGACTTATGTGGTCAGATGTTCCTCCATGGAGTGGATGTCCATTACTCAACCAAGGGCATTTTGGTCATTTAATACAAATTTGATGGCATAATTGTAATAAATAGGGAGAAGGCAGCGAGAATGACTTTGTTTGATTTCAAATGATATGGGGGTAGAAAGGGAAAAAGAAGTAGTGACAGCTGGAAATTGACGTAGTGGTTTTTCCTTTTTTTTTTTCTGAAGGACGCGCATGCACCGATGTCTTGAGATGCAGTGGGGCCCACCTCACAGCGAATGCAATTTGCAACCGACGACGTGCTCTTTACGTCCCGTCTTTCAGCGTCATAACGGCGTCCTCACGATCCGACCGTTACACCTGCCGCGTCCTGCGGCTCGGATCTAATGGGATTGGGTCGGGCCGGGTCTGGGTTTCTTCAGGTCCGGGTTTTTATTTGGTAATCTCGTCCAAATTTTGGCAAAGTACTTAGGATTGAAGCAAATGGTTAGACATCATAATACACTAGCGAAAAGGCCCATGCTTAGCACAGGCAATGTAATTCACAATATTATATAGTGAAAAATATTATAAAAGAAGGATTTGTAAATAGAAAGGGGAAGATGTAGAGAGTAAAGGGAAGAGAACGGACACATAGAGAAAATGAAACGATGCACTAAAATGTTGAAAACATACCGAGAAGAGGTAAGAAGTAGAGAGAAATGAGGAGTTTTAGTATTAAGGAGTCATAAAGGAAGAGCTTCGGTAGTAATTAAAGAGGGTTTAAAAACGGAGAGGGTAGAATAAATCTATTAAAAGAAGGAGTCAAAACAAAATTCACAAGGGTCCAAATCAAATTGTAATTAATCTCTTATTTCTCAGTTCGCTTCATATTTGATTAATTCCATATATTATATATTCATTTGAGTTTAGTTTTATTGTAAAATGGTTGTCATAGAAAATTAATGACTATATAAGAAATCATATAAAATAATTATTTCAAAAGTTTGATCATCCATACTTGAAGTGCATAAGTATGAAAATAATAATAATAGTATTTATAGGCCCCAATATTCTAAAAATATAGTTATTTTTGTAAATACCTCGTAGATAAATTCCATCTCCTGGTCAATATTCCAAAATGGGGCTGGGTCCCTTCCTCATTAATTGATTTTAAGTTTTTATTGATAATTATTAACAAAAAGATGTTCTGTGGTGTAGTGGTAGGGTTGCCCTTTGGAATCTATATTGTCCTGAGTTCGAATCTTTGTACATACCATGTTTTATTTATCTGACGCGACTTAATTTACTCCGACTCGTTTGCAAGGGTCAAAATAAATTAAATTGGATAAGTCCAAATCAATTGCTTCGCTTCATATTATATAATTGTTTGAAATATTTCATGTATGTCTACTCTTAGACATGACAAAGTTTAAGTATTGCTCACACAGCTATTCGTGTGATATAATAGGGCCGTACAATATTTGTACATAATGCCTTGAGCGATATCATAGAACCATCTGATATCATACTGTTATTATACTACTATGTTGAAAATATTTAAATCTCGACCGTTGTTGTGCAAATGTTAGGTCTAAAGGGTGTGGTAGAGTCATAATTCCTTATTTTTTATAGATTGGAGGACCCTAGTTTTTTATTCTAGACCCCTTAATAGAAAGTCGTCCTATTATTTGTGCATTTGTATGATTTTTTGTGTTTTTCACCCAATGAACTACCTTTCTATATATAACGGAGGATGTTACTGCCCTTTGGGCCAAAATAATCCCTACGAAGTCCGGGGGAGCCGGGTAAATCCCCAGTGGCCCAATATAATAGTGCAGTTTCGAACCCCCAATCTTCGAATATATATCATGATCCTAAAGCAGCTGAGCTACCCCTTGAATTTACCTAATGTTTACAAATGGAAGAGCACATGCATGGCCCGTAACCATTGCCCATCCATATCAGGGAGCCACTATAGATTCACTGTGCTGATTATTGGAACGTTCCGCGGAGTCTCTAGGGTCTTAACGCCGTTAGGGGGCAGTAGCAATTGGCCAGGTAGACGGAAAGGCCGATAGAAGTCAGAAGAGAATTAGATAACGGCGACAGAAAGCAGAGAAAACGTGTTGGTCAACAGTAACAGATGCCTTTGAAGTTGAAATGCTTGGGAGTTGGGAGTAAGGTGCAAACCCTAGATGCCGTTTTCCACACTGATTTCTTTTAATTGTTTTTCAGTCCATCATTCATTAAATAATAACACTATTCAAACTAAATGCCAATTAGCTCCCACTATCAACATGCCCACCTTTTTCTATACAAATTACAAAGCTAACCCCAACCTGTAGATTTTGCAATCAAGGCCTTCTCCAATCTCAACACCATCAAGCAGGTCCATACCATACCCCCTTGTAAGAATTTCACTATAGCCTCTAACAACTTTTTTTTTTTTTTAAATTTACTACTAGAGTTATGATTATGATTTTACAAGTTTTTATAATTAGATGCCACATGTAGAACTAAGAATGCACAATGTGTAATGGTGGAGTCATTGGTAAAGTCCCATTCAAAAAGGACAATAAAGAGAAGCCAATCCAATGATACAAAATGTTTGACTATTAATTCATTTAACGGACAGAATTACTTAGATAAGTTTACAACTTAAATATAACCCATAGCCATAATTATTTGACAACTAGCTACACTACTTAAATATGAAAACTACATTAAAGATAATTAATAGTTCATTTAAAATAATTAAAATAAACTACCTGATTATTTACGTTTAAAATAGTCCAAAAGAATTCAACATATCACCGATAAATAAAGATTTTATCTTTGGCCTGTCCAAAGTCTAAAATCAAATCCTAACATAATATTCGGTACTGCATTAAAGCACGGTTGCTCTGCAATGCAGTCCATCGATATTAGTGTCAGTTATTTATCAAAGAAAAAAAATCAATATAGTGTCAGTTATTAAGAGGAAGCGCATGAAATTCAAGGGGATTCTACCTTCGGGTCAATTCGAATGGACTCTCTTATCTCTTATAATAGCATTGACACAAATGAAAATTTATCCTACATCAATGCATTAGTTATTTTTGCCTTTTCTTTTTAAATTAAACATTAAAAAAATAAAAAAAAAATTATAGGCCTTAACTCTTTCTAACTAATATGTTTTTAGAATATTTTTATTTAAAAAATAATAATAATAATAATTGTAACGCCATACCCTTCACGCATGTTTGATATTGTCCGCTTTGGCCCACTGGCCTCACGGTTTTGCTTCTGATGGGCCTCAACTCATCAAAAGGCCCCTCATGAAAGGTAAGGGTGTAAGCTCTACATATAATCTCATTCACTTTCCTCTCTAGAGTCAATGTGGGACTTCGGGGCGTCACAATAATAGTGAGAATGAAACTTTTGAGTAATTTTTTTACTGAAAAATATTCAAGTGAGAACTAGTTCTCACCTATTATATTAGAATTATTTTGCAGGGCCCAACTAGCAATCCATTCAAACCTAGCAACCAATAAAGAACCACCTGATAGTCATTAATCCCAAGGACTGGCATACGTCCGAATGGACTGAACCCTTAGATCGAGGGTTGAATATTTTTTTAAATATAAAGGCATTAAACTAGTGAGTCACGGATGAAGGTGTTAAGGCATGGATTTGGAGTCAAACTTGATACTTAGATGGTTTCACATAGATCTTTCCATCTCCTCCGGTTGTATCCTCAAATGGAGTCCACAATTGTGCCCTACAAAAAATTCTCACATAATATATGAGAAAAGTTTCCAACTTAATATTACCCTTTTATATTTACTACTAAACATAAAAGTCAGCAATAGTCCTGGCTGTACCAGTGGCAAATTCTGTAATTTGTGATAGAACAAAGGTCATTTACAACGCCCAATCAACCTTATAACATCCTTTCCTTCTCTCTTTCTCCTGCCCGCCTCCTATTCGACCGATTGTCTCAACAGAGACTTTACACACAAAGAAGAAAGAAAGAAGCAGCAAAGCAGCAGCAGCAGCCAAAAATGGCGAAATGGTCTCTCTCCTTCCTCCTTCTCCTCCTCCTCTCTCTCATCTCCGCCTCCCTCGCCGGAAACCACCATCTGGGTTGGATCCCCACCCAATCCGTCTGCCAGGGAACCGTCGCCGAGTGCCTCGCCGATGATGAATTCGCCATGGATACCGAGTCCAACCGCCGCATCCTCGCCACCAGCCAGTACATCAGCTACCAGGCTCTGAAGCGCAACAGCGTCCCCTGCTCCCGCCGCGGCGCCTCCTACTACAATTGCCGCCCCGGAGCTCCGGCCAACCCCTACAGCCGCGGATGCAGCGCCATCACTCGATGCCGCAGTTAGTTCTCTCTCGAATCCCCCTTAGTTCTTTTGATGTATCATGTTGTTGTTAGTATTCATGTTCTCTTTGTGGGCATTTTATCATATATGTGGTGGGTGGGTGGGTGTGGTGGGTTTGTTGTTATACATGGAATGGGAAGAGATTGGATGGTAATTTTACTTTGTTTGTCTTGAAAAAAACCTGGTGGGTGTTTGTGGAATCATAATTTATATGAGTTTAATGTGTAAAACAATTTTTTTCAATATTGGTTCTTATTTCCTTCTGTGTTCTTGGTTGTAATGTATAGGGTTTTGGGTTTTTTCTTTTATAGGATCTAGCTGTTAGAAATCTAAGTGCGTTTGTTGCTTTGGGCATTGCAGATCATGTGTTTGTGTATATTCCCAAATGGGTGTTTTCTCGTTTTGTAGTTCCTCAATTGAAAGGGAAGATCTTGGAATTTGGGTTGAAATCGGAATCGTATAAATTTCTGAAGAAAAAAAATGCGATTTTGACGGCACCCCAAGATTTCTTTTTTGGTGGTGTTTGGGTAGATGGAATTATATGGAGAATCCGTGGAAATGCGTGGAATTTCATCCGTCTCCATGGGTTATGTGCATGAAAATAGATGGAAATCTCCTTTCCGGTTTCCGTGTATATCTTTCCAATTTTTTGGCAATTGGGTCTGATGGGAATATTGATAGATGTTCTAAAAATGCAATTTTGGGAGATGCATGGATGTTTCCATTCCATCTTGGAATCTGATTCTTCCAAAGTCCCTATTTTTCAAGGAAAAGGTGAGAAGGATGGAATTTGGGAGGGGAGGGGAGGGTGGGAAACTGAAAACCCCACTTTCATAGGTTACTTTCTGGTCACAGAAAGTGATAATTTCGGTGGATGTTCAGCTTGTTTTCCCCCAATATCCGGTGGGTGCTTTTGCCCTTTCCAGTTTTCTTCACCCAAATCAAGTGCCAGTTCATAGCTGGTCAGACATAATACAATTTAAAAAAAGAATCAGTGGGGACAGGAAAGGCAGAAAAGTAGAAGCCCCATGTGATGGAGTTCCTGTTCCAATTTGGAGTGGGAAAATTTTGAAATAATTCATGAGAGATCATTTATTATCTGGTGCACACATCCAAACAGGCCCTGGAATTAAGAACCAGGTGTGGGGTGTGTATAGGGCTGTCAACTTGACCTAAGCCTGGCCTACAATTATGCCCACTTTTACTGTTCATTGGGCCTGGACCAGATTCATATTCATAGTTTATGGTCTTGAAAACCATGGATGGGACTTGGGACACTTGTTCTTAACATGTAATTCCTCCTCCGTATTACGGAAAAGCCTTTAATTAATCGCACATGACATTTATCTTCAAGTTTGATGCAGCATACTTTAAGTGTAAAGAGAAAAGTTGAATTATTTTTCCTCAAGTAGGAGGAAAACTGTATCATATAGGAGTGGTGGATTTGGTGCTGTAGAATTTTAGTGTTGCATGGTCACATTTGGCAGTTAAATCTTCAAGCGGTCTTCATCGATTTTCAACTAAGTAGGGAACAAACAACCCATATTTTGACAATAGATTTGGATTAGTGAAAATCCTCATTTTGATGATTTTCAGGTCCTATTCCTTCTATAGGATTTGAAAATCTTTAATTTTGCAGGTTCGTGTACCAATAACAATTTTTTTAACCGTACGCATCGATGGTGGGGAATCCTGAAATCTACAAATTCCTCAGCACATTACACATCTTGAATTCAATCCTCATCAGATGGTCCCAAGATGCTCACCCTCCAATCTTTTAACAGATTCCCAATTTAAGGCCTAGTGGGTCTCTGTGGGTCTCATTATTTCGTCTTTGGGAAGCTGGATACTGACTCATTTAGCTGGTCGTTGGACTACCAAATGGGACCTCTATCTTTAACTACTAGAATGGGAGTTATGATGGTGACCAGACACTATAATGCCAAATTGAAAGCAAATGGGTCCACTGATAAAGGTGTCATTAAGAAATGTTTTCCATTTTTCTCCCTTTAAATGTCTCTCAGTGGGTGGACTATGTTGGTGGGGGGAAGAATAAAGAGCAGGAGAAAGTTTGAATTAAGTATGTGTTTTAATTACTTAGTTAGATGATTTGGCATCACCTAACCTAGATATGATCCTTTTTATTAATTTAATCAGGCCTAGTTACTTGAAAACTTTATTTAGAGGAAGTTAAGCTTAAGGGTTGTTGGGTAAAAGCATGTTTAATGAGAACTTGAACAGCAAATTTCAGTATTACACTAGAATGGGTATATGTTGGCTTTTAAAATTCTTGAATTGCATATTGCAATATCCATGAAAGATTAGCTTTTTTGAAATCTGTGGAGGGCAAGTGAAATTTTCACTATTATTCTTTAAAATGCTTGAATCTTTTTAATTGGGTTCTTACACTGAGGCCACGTTTGATCAATACAATCCCTTCACACAGTGGCTTATTTGAATTGGTAATCTTCTTAATTTCTAATTTTTAATGTGGTCTGATTTCTCGTTGATACGGGCATTAATCACCATTAGGCTGTGACAAATTTGCGTGAATAAAGTCACTAAAGATCAAACTTTAGAACATAAAGCAGCACAGAACAAAAAAAAATAGTAGTTGGGGAAAGACTATATGAAAAAAGAATAGCAGTTAAAAGGAAGGAGAATCGACCCCAATTGGAAATGGGTTTTCTACAGTTCAAGTACTTATTTGTGCAAGAGAAGGATTCCACAATCTACAGTGTTTTTATTTTCATCTCATAGAAGGGGGAGTGGCAAATTAAAATCCTCTCTAAGAAGAAAAATCACATCATTCTTTCTCTTTTCTGTGAAGAAAATGTGTTACACCAAACAACAAAATACTAGTCGGATAGAATGTCAAAATGATTTTCCTCTCAATCTTGGAATTCTCTCCTCACAAAAATACATCTTTATGACACGTTTGTAAAATGTCAGCAAAACACTGGTTCTATAGGCTTTTTCTCTTCCGTGAAATTAAAAAAAAAATCTCCATTAAAAATACTTTTTTTATGAAATCTAAGAAATTTAGTTTATTTTTATGTTTTCCCTCACATGAAGAATTTTTGCCATTACACACAACTAGTGACCCCTAAAATGAACGATACTGTGAGTTTTCCCCACAAAAAGTTATTAACTGGTGGGCACAGAATACATGACAATGTCTGTTTGGGTCACACACACATGAGTGGGCCACACTGTACAAAATCATATCTGCAGGCTGTCATTTTCCTTTTGCTGGTGAGATGTCTGTCTCCCCTGCCCTAACAGTAAGCATTCAATTTCAAAGGCATTCCATTCTGGCCATTCTAAAGAAGGGGATGATTTCCCTGCCCTCTACGTCAACCAGAATACTCATTATCAAAAGAAAACAATCTACCATAGTACATTTCATTTACTTCACAGTTGTGGGTCTTAAAGTCACTTTATTGGACTAATTTACACCATCAAATCACTTGTGCACTAAAAACCTTAAATAAAATAATGCTAATGAAACATATTCTAAAATAAGATTAAGAAAGTTGGTTTGATGGTGATGCAAGACACAGGATTTTTCAAGATGTAGCCCTGAATTTCTAAAAATGCATATAATGTGAAAGGGTTAGATCATACAAAACGCTCACAGCTTGTGTAAATCAACTTTTGGTGGTTGCGTTTTAAACATATGTTCTACACAATTAATTTGACAATGAACCCAACTTGTATAGGAGAATAGTCGAATTCAAGCTTCACCAATAAAATTATAGAAATGGGTTGAGAGTTCTTATACCTTTCTCGGCCTTTCGGCTAAAATCAAGGGTCGAGAGAGTTCTTGAGTCCAGTCCTCGGAAGATTTGAACTCTTTGAATACATGACTACAGAAGATCATTTGTTCTTCATCATCATCATGGTGTAGTATTTTTAACTCAAAGGTGCTAATCACTTTTGATTTTTGAAGTACACCTTTTGATATTTGAACACCCATGGGCCCTCTTCTTAATTGGGGATTTCAATGGCTAATGATGTGATCACATAAAGGTAAACTGGTTTCATTGAATGTAATCCCCACCTAATAAATTACATTACAAAAGTAAAGCAAGTAGAGCAAGTATTTTAGAAGATGCAAGCATCTAGATTGTGGCTTTTGTTTGTATTCTATCTATAGCATCCACAGGACTTAGGTTCTTAATGTTTATTAGCCATTTAGTAGTGGGGTTGGGACAACAACAGAGACCTGCCAGACTAATAAATAGTAGATTTTAAGGCACCCCTATTTTGATATCTGGATTGGCTGAAAGTGTTGATTCTGTCCTTAACCAAGAGTGGTAATAGGTGGATTCCACCTAGGTTAAAAAACAAACAAACAAGCAAATTGCCATTCATAGGCATTGACCTTCCCCAGTAAAGTGGCCATGGCATTTTTGTCACTTATCTCTTCTCCAAACACAATGGACAATTGGGATCACTTTGGGTCAACTCGCGGTCCATTCAGATCCATAGCTGGTTACATAATGTGCTAATAATTTCGAAGTTATAATGGAAATGGACACTAACCCTGTGGTCTAGACCAACATTATGAGCTAAAGATGGCAACAGGGTCATATACAGAACTACCTAAATAAAAACCTGAGAAAATGAGGTATGAGACCTGAAATTGACAATCGGGTCTGGGCTCAATTCCAAAAGAATGAGGCCCATTTAGCTTGGGTCCTGTTGACACCCAAAAAAGCAAAACCTCAAATGTGAAGTTTAACGTGGGGATGATGGGCAATAAGAAGTACCATATTTGCTGAGCCAGCACCTTCAGAATGAGGGGATTCCAAGACTTCCTGAAACAAAGCATCCCTCCCATGGTTCATCATATAAGAAAACCCCATAAACAATACTATAAACAAGCCTTGTAAATGATATATGTTTTATCATCTGCTTTACTGTTTACTTACTTTCTAACCTACTGTCATTCTAAAACTGTTAACTGGCAAGGAGATTTTACCTGAGGTGAAGAGAGTTTGAGGATTCATTTTGATATAGAATAAGGAAGTGGAGAAAACCTTCTTGGACTGGTGGCACATTTGTGTAAATCCGTGGAAAATCGGTTCTGCGGATTTTTTTTTCTTCTGCAAAAAAAAATCCCAAGCCCCCCCAAAAAAAAAATCCCTTTCTTTTCTTCTGTTTGGATTTGTTTTAGAGAATATTGACTCCTCTGGCAGGCAGAAAAAGAAACCAATTTTTTGTTATTAAAACGTAAGATTTGACACAACTATGCTTTTGTTTCAATGAAGGTTTAAACGTAGTCTTCTCCAACATAATTTTCTTGATTCAAGTTAAAACACTCTGGAGAATCACCACTCAGAAAAAATGGTGAATATTCCCCCAGTATTCTCTAGAGATTTCTCCTGGCCAATTCCTCACTCTGTTATTCTCCCATCCAAATGATAAGGGCGGAGTTCAACAAGAGATCAACCAATTATTGGATTGTTTTTAGAGGGTGAAACTGTGAAAGATGGCAACCATCTCCTATCAAAGAGGAAAATATTGATGGTCCCCTGGTGATCTTTCACTCATGACCCATTTGATATAAGCCTATCTATTTACAAAAAGTCTATTTAAGAACAAACAATTCCTTTGGAAGTTGGCAAACATGACACTCATGCATACTCGAAAGATGTACCCAGAAATTATAAGGATGATCCTGGTCATTTTGCAAACAACATGGTTACATGGCTAATTCTCATATAATTTAGATCAAAGTCATCATGAACCGAGCATGATTATTATTATATAAGACACAAATTGGCTAGAAAAGCCCACTTCCATTGCTTACAGAATATTGGAAGTACCAAAGCAATACACAAATAAGTATGCCTTTTTTTTTTTTTAACAACCCAATTTCTGTTAATATATAAAATAGGATGCATAAAATATCACTACAGTAGCCTATATTTGTTTTCCACTGACCCCTTGTTGAAATACATAGTAACGCTAGTAAGCAGACGATAATCAGGCAGTTAATTCATGGTCTACATCCACACCAGCATAGTTTCTGATTAAGTTCTTGCTAGATGGCAAGCCCGCAACCACATCCTCTTCAATTCCACACTCATTTGTTCCTCTCCTGATCTTGAAGTAACCATCCTGCCAAAATCCATTTAAAAAAAGAGTTCAACTTTGGGTTTTAACAGACATCTTCTAAACAATGATGCCCAGAGGCTAGATACTTCAAAATAGGCCAAGTATAGTGTTGTATTGTATCCAATACTTCACTTTTTATGTGACAAAACCATGTCCCTGCCATGTCCTTGCCATATCCATTTCATTCTGTATCTGGGAATCCTACCTTCCAACTACCACAGTGTATTTTACCAAAAAAAAAAAGCTACCACAGGGTAAGGAATAAATTTATCAACATACATCACCCCAGCTTCTATTCCACTGATTTGCAAGAAGCTGCAATACAGAACAAACAAAATTAAACCAATAAATTTCCAGAGCATGAAGGGGCTGTAAAACTTGAGATGGTTAATGACTAGAAACAAACCCAATAATCCTCTCCATCATCAGTGGTCCCCCATCCAATCAACTTCACAGCATGACCACCCATAACATAACCGGTGATGTGCTTGTAAACTCCTGACTTGTAGTGGGCAAAATCCTGCAATACATCACAACAATCAGGTCAACAAAAACTTAAAATGCAGCAAAAGGCAATCCACAACTAAATTCATACAACTTAACCTTCAAGGAATAAAAAGGAATTGCCAATAACTAGGACAATTTCCACTTATGTCAGAATACTTTAAAAAATTCGCCATCCTACCACTTACTGCTGGTCCCGTTGAAATGGTGAAACTACCATTCCATACAACCATAGTTTTCAGATGCTTTCCGTTGACAAGAATGGGACAGTTACTGGGTTAAGTTGACCAACAAACTTGACGGGTTGGAAAAAAAGTATGCAAATTTCATAAGAACTGTTCTTTCAAATCTTTTGTTTTTGTTTGAAGTATATTTTAGCATCTACAATTTTAAGGCTTGTGAATTATCACTCTCTTTATTTTAGCAAGGATAAAATTCCTAAAAAAATAACCTAGCCAACTTGGACAAAACAGGACAAGTCAAGCCATGCTAAGGGCAAATGACTAAAAAGAATGGACACTGGGAGTCAGTACAAATCTAATTACTGACTCTGTTCCAATGGTAAAAAAGCAGCAGGATCAATCACATTCTCGACCAAACAAGCGTTAGGATTAGAGCAAGTCCCTTGTTTCTTTCTCAATGGTAAAGAATGAGGGGTGTGGCCTTGCAAGCTGCCTTTATTGGGAGGGTCAACCAGGCATTGACTAAAACTCTTACAAACCAATTTCAACCCTAACCAATTGCCTAATACGTGACTGACCTAGCAAACTCGGCCACTTTCCTAGTTAACCCACCGGCTGAGAAAATATACATACAACTTATTAAGGTGGAAAAGAGGTAGATTTGAGAAAAATAAGTAAATGGTAAGAGAAAAGGAAGTCTTTTTGTTACCTCGTAAACAGTGAAGGCGACTTCCACAGGACCATTCTTGTAGACTTCTACCATGATGTTGTATGGATCAGAATCAATTCTGTATGCATTAACACTGAAGTGCTTTGATTCCGCCCAGATTTGGTTCTTCACTTGGCACTTCCTCACACATTTTGGGGTCGGATAGGCAGGTTCACATCCGGGGTGAGAACATCCGATGTCATCAAAGTAAGGGTCACACTGTCATAGCCCATATGTTTTACAACAAACCTCAGAAAAATTACTAAAATATCTGAAAGAAACTAAAAAGTAGCATAAGTCATCTGTTTCTCTCGAGATCAGACCAAACCAATTCCATAATGAATGTTAGTAAGAAGATTACTGTAGCATAGAAATAAGTTAAAAAAAAAAAAAACCTCAATTTCAAGTGTCCTCAAATTAATCTGCATAGAGCACTCTTTTTTGGCCTTTGGCATAAACAAGACATGTAAGGAAGTTCATACCCAGTGAGCCTCGGAGGAATGCAAAGCAATGCCGTTAAGTCATCACCAAACAAATTTAATAAGCTAATGAAGGTGCGTGGTGTAGTGATAAGGTGGAGATTCTGTGTTTGTTTTCTAAAGGTGTGGGGGTTAAGGGACTTTAATGAAGCCAAGGTGTTCACAATTTTAGAGGCCTTCGGTATCTTCTCTTTTAATGCTATTTCTTGGGCCTAATTTGGCAAGAGTAAGCCGGGGAAGCTTTAATTCTTCTTTAATGAGATCAAGGTTCTGAATTCTTATTCTAGTGTGGTTTTTTGCCAATACGTTAGATCAGACAATGGTTTAGCTAAACAGGGGGTTACAAGGGTCTCTCCTAGGGAGTTTTTAGTTTTCTTGTAATATATCTTTGTAGGTTATAAGTCTTTTATACCCTTGGTCCTTGAGGAGTTATAATATTCTTGTTTATGGTTTAATAAATATTCCTGTTACTTCTCAGAAAAAAGAAAAAAAAAAGCTATTAAGCTATGTAAATTATGCCATATATATATATATATATATATAATGAGAAGAACGTTGGCCAATTAAGAAGCAACATATGCACAGAATGAGTGTAGCAGATGAAAATGTTGAGGTGGATGTGTGGTAAAACTAGGAATGATAGAATCAGAAATGAACGTTTTCAAGAGAATTTAGGGATAGTGAATGGAAGTAGTAAAAATAAATCTAAAGAAGTGCAACATATCCGAGGATTTGGCTCAGGATAGATCAGAATGGAGAAATAGAATTCATGTAGCCGACCCCAACATAGTTGGGACAAGATCACCAAACAAATCTATAAACACTCTAAAGATGGAAAAGGAAAGCCAACAAATTAATGAATAGAGGTAAGGGAAGAGATACCTCTTCAGTAACAACCCCATGATGGATAAAGTATCGCCATGCACTAATAGGAAAGCCTCCATCACAACCATCTCCACACATAAATCCGCAACATGATAAGAGGTCATTAGCAGACAGTGAAACATTCTGCAACAGATGATGAATGAACTAGAATTAAAACGAAATACCTACATGGATCTTTTTTTCATGTTATTGTATTGTAAAAGTAAAAGTACAATTTTATAGAATCTAATATCCATATTAAGCAGAGGCTACCATGCCAAAATGAATGCAGAACCGATCTGATAGTGATTCGACTGCACCAAAAGCCCAACAAGAACCACAATGTCCCTGCATTATCAAAACTAAATCAGTTGAGTAATTATTACATACAACTAATTAAATTAAATGAATACTACATCAAAGGAAATCAGTTCACCTGATCTTTATTTGTCAAAGTGAAGATGGGCCAGAAGTTTGAAAACAAAACTTGTTAGCTTCTCATATGAAAGATTTCTAAATTAAGAAAGATAATGAAGGAAACAGACCGAGTATTCTTCCGATAGTGCTACACTGAGACCAAGCTGTTCTTGCATCGAATTGCTTTGGCAACTTCAAACCTTTAGGGTGAGTTTTCACTGGAGTAGCATCCAAATAACCTTGAGGTGTTGGTTTCACCCCAAGAAGATGACTGAATTCACCAATCTACAAGGCAGAAAACAAACTTAGCAATTGGCAGGCATGCGATGAATTTGGAAATAGTTCACCATGAGATGAAGTGAGCTCAGACACTTGGGACTCACTGTGTAATTGGAGAATCGAGGATTCATGGAAGCTTTCCATCCAGCCTTAGGGTTTGCATTAATCTCTTGCACAATTGATTCCTGTATGAAAAATCAAAAAATAAAGAAGGGTTAGCTCAGTAGCATAATAAACAAAAGTAAACAGTATAAAACTAACATTTTACCCATGCCCCATGGGTCATATGAAAAAAAACAAAAAAAAAAAAAAGAAAGAAAAAAAAACCTGAAGAATCTCAGATGTAGTCCTTATCAGAGGAATTGGTTCACCTGAAACCACCTGCAATTATAAAGGCTTGAGTTCAGATGGTAAGCAGTGGTGTTTCTCATTTTCTATGCATAAAATAATATCATAATCACAAGTGACCATCCAACTGGCAAAGCACATATGCTAGATAGACAGAGTTGCAGTTGCCATTTTCTGATTGGGAGGAGAGAGGACTGTGATGCCATCCTACATTGCAGGAATGGGAATATGGGATGTTGAAGGTAATTCTGCTGAATTCAACATGGTAAGGAATTGATGCTGCTGGCAGTCCATGATGACAGCACTGCTCCACAGGATATTTCTCACTTTTCCTTTTTGTTACAGATATGTGAGAGCTTGGACTGAAGCATGGATGAACATTACACCATGGGTGGGTCACCCACATATTCAGTCTTTTAGTTCATCTCCACTTCCACAGTTACAGCACATTGGTTTGGTTGAATCACACTGATAAGCACTATTATCAGCACCATACAATAGGTGGTCCGTTTCTAAATGTCCTATTCACTACTCAGTACTAAGGGTTGATCACACATTATAATAAGAAGGGTTTTGATACACAAAATGATTTCCTTACTACACGACGCTAGTGAATCATCTGAACTGCAATAAGTAATCTATTGCAACCACCTACGCCGTGGTGATGTGCAGACTCACAAGAGGGGGCCAGATAATATCATAACACCACAGTGATTCCTAACACAATACTGCCCCATGGATTGGCAGTCAGCCCAATATTGAATCATGTAAAAAAAATAAAAAAATAAAAAGAAGTATGCACTTATTAAAGTGTTAAACCGTGAGGGCTTAATTATGATGTGAAAGCGTCCTATTGGGGGGGGTCACTACAGGATCAGACCCAAGCTTTGGGGAAATGAGAGATAAGCAACAATTCAATAGGGAAACCTACAAAAAGTGGTCCCTAGTGCTTTGCTGGGATCAAGATGAACAGTGCTCAGTGCTAATTTCCTTAATCATACTCCTATCTCTCAATCTCAATAGTAAGACGTTGAGTGCTCAATATGATGCTCTCAAGCCCCTTTAGAGATGAGTTAGATAGACACATGATTCAGGGAGATTTATCTGCCCATGTTATCCTATTGAAGTAACCCCCCTGGTAAAAATCCCACCAAGGAGGGTTTAGACGGTGGGATCTGCACTGGTAAGGCCACTTAACATCCTTACCACCATATTCCAGGATTCGATCCACACTTTAGTGGTCAATAAAAGTCATTTTCATTGAAGCCCCATATGTGCATAATATCATAACAGTAATTTGGTCACTCTACTGATTAAGACCCATCTGTTCAATGATCTCAATCACCAAACCATGGTGATGGGTCATACTCGTCAACTCCCAAATAGACTTTGAGAATGTCGCATATTGAGGATCAATCACCGTGTTACTCATATCCAATCAAATCCAAGCCACCCATCCAATGACCAGCTCTCAAATCCCACCCCACAAAAGCCCCCAACTTTCCAAAACAGAAGGTAAATCTTCGACTTTACAACCAACCCCAAATTCCAAAAACCCCCCCAATATACCAAAACATTGGTTTTCACTTTTCATACATAACAGAGATAGAAATCAAAACATAGTCTCTTAGTTAGGAAAAAAAAAAAAAAAAAACCAAAACCTTCAACAGAAGCAGTGAGAAGAGAAGCAGAGGAGCCATGGGTCTTCAATCAGAAGCTCCAATCTATCAAAACAATCAAACAAAATGAAACCCAGAACTGAAAATCTAACCAGAGATTAGAAGAATCAAGAGACTGAGAGAAAGATTTCCACCATTAGAAAAAAAGAGAGATACCTCTGATTGGAGCGATGGAGAGTCGATGATTGCTAAAGAGAAGAGACGTGTGAGATAAATAGAGGAGAGATACTGACATTTTATACAAACGAAGTCAGATGAAAGACATCATCTTTGATGCGTTTTTCTAAAAGATGAGATTTTTATATTGTGGTGCAGTTCCCATCACAGGAAGTCCTAAGTAGTCCCGCGGACCACTCTATATTGTAGCTGCGCAGGAGCATATTATACTGGATTTTACACGTGAAAAATGAGGCTTAACCATGTTGGTCCAATTTAGTAGTTTATGTGATTTAGATTGGAGTAAACTTTGTATCTAATTGATAGCTTAGGGCACATTTGTTTACATGTAATTTACATTTAAAGATGAAATTGTCACACCAGCAAAAGTCTATAGTTTTTAAATGATTCAAAAAAGGTTTTCTGCAGAAGTTTAACAATCATGTTTGGTGCGGATTTTTTTTCCTCAATGAATTAGTGTTAATATTATTTGATGTGGTTGCGGATTTTTTTATTAAAAACTAATACTAAAGAGGAAAGCGAGGAAATGAAATAATAAAGAGGGGAGAAGTTTTCTATGGAAATAGACTTTCTAAACCCCTATGGGAATCCTATTTTTAGGCTAGTTAAAAAAAAAAGGCGAGTAGCCAAAAAGCATTGTCGCATAATATTTCCGTACTGAACTCATGAAAAAAGCAATTTTTCATAATAAAAAAAATAATACCTTTTTTGTGGAAATTGATTTCACAAAGGTGCCCATAGGTTGTGAAAATGTAGGCCTAATTATGTAAGAAAATAAGTTAGTGATGTAACCACGTTTTCTTCCATCAAGCAATACCACTTTATTTTTTTTCCAAAAAGGATCCAAGCTTGCTATAGATAAACAAGGTGAGTCCACAACTTTATTCACAAGTGGACCTAGGTACGCCTAAAGCCTCCACCTATACCCGGAAAAAAGTTAATTTTTTAAAAAAAATTATGTATATTATGAAGATTAATGTGTTTCTTTTTTAACATTTACCCCTTCCTCTAATATTTCTTTTATACCTTCTCAAGTTGAATTTCACAAGTCCACCCTTGACTTTAGCACCTTTATACTTTGAAAGGTGAACCTCATATGCATGTATTTTTTTTTTTTACCTTACTTGACCACATAACGCAAATGCAATTTCTCTTATATTAACACATAGTTTGCTTATATTTTTTTAAGAGGAGTCCTATATACATTAATCAAGTGAACAAGAAGGGTAGTATGGTTCCATCTTTATGGAAAAACTCTCATGATAGTATAATTTCTTAGAGTTAATTTTTTATTTGTTGAAATGTTTTGAATCAGCTGAAGTTTAATTTATTATATAATATACATTTTTAGTGCTTAACCCATACTAAATTATTTCTTAAAGTGATCTTTGATGAGCATGTTTTAACAAATTAAAGCCCTTTAATAAGCTGAGGTGGAGTTGTAAGAAATGGAAGATGGTGAGGTAAGTGAGGATGATCTCTATTTCGGGTAGTCCAGTGGAACACTTCAATGTCTCCGAGTATATATGAATTTCCGCCTCTCTCGTCCTACTGGAATTCAGCACGTGGACGCATCTTTTCAGATTTTGTGTTTTTTAATCTTTCTTTCAAGTGTCCTTAGATTGCACGCATCATGCAATACGTCTCTGGTTATTCCTCGGACGTCTAAACCATGTGAAGGGATCACACAAAATAGTCATACTTTCCAATCAAAACCAGCACATTATGCATTTGATGAAATTAGGTACATTGACGGCAATTTTCCAATTCAGATCATAGATAACTTCAATTTACCAATTCAATCATCTTCCATTGTATTTGTGTGGGTGATTTTGAAAAAGTTCCCGGGCTAAATAGATCAGCTGGCGAGAAGTTCCCAAGATATATAGATAAAGCTAGTGAGGAATATAAGGGTGCATTTAGCATCGTGTCATTTGGATGTTCCCATGTTCTCATGAGATAAGAAAGTGTAGAAAACATTTTTGGTATGTGTAAATGATTGTTTTTAATTTTGTTCTCATGAGAAAGAATATCAAAATCTTAACTCGCCAGCATTATTAGATGTTCCCAGCGGCGACAAAGTCTTCTCATCATCATCATTATCATCAAAGTCTTATCCCTTTTTAATTAGGTCGGGTTTCTCCTTGTCCTAGTTTCCTGTCATTTTTTTTCTTTTCAGGATAAGTTTGATTTTTACTTTATTGTATCTAATTTGGGGTGTATTTGGTTGGGCTTTTAGAAGTCAAAAGGGGGCCCTTTTTTTTCAACTCTGAAAGTTTATTTTGACAGGCGCAACTTTGGTACTTGTTTTTCACTGCAAAAGCATTTGAGGTTAATTAGTTTTTTTTTATTTATAACCCAAGGTATCTCCATAGGAAGCCTTTGCTCGAGGGACACTTGTTTCTGGACAGCCAAGAACTAATCCCTAGGAGCACATGCAAATACTCATATCAACATGTACTGGGTTACAAGGGCAGATACAGGAAATTCGACTTGGGGGACTCTATGTAAAAGAAATATTGGTGGATGGTGCAAATTAAAAAATAAAAAAAAAACATGTAATAATTCTCAAAATCAGCAGAGTTTTGGGTCCGCCCCTGCCGGGTAAAATCATGGGAGGTAACCATCAAAAGTAAGTGTCAAACACATTCGCGTTTTATTTGTTAGAACATAAAAGTAATAATCATAATAAAACTTTCATAACAAGAGAAAAATTATACAATATAAAGAACCTTCGTGTTTTTTTTTTTTTTGGTTGATAGAATACCGACACCCCCTCCCTTCTCGAGTTCGGAAGTTCCTGACCAACGGAGCCACGGATCTATCGGATTGAGAGATGACTCTCCACTAAGTTGCTAGTGGATTGGCATTTGGCAAGAGCCCTTTAGTTCAAATAACGCATTAAAGCCTTTTCTTTTCTTTAATATTAAAGTCATTTCTTTATGTTTTTCCAGAAAATGATCTCATTTTATTTTGCAGAAGGGTGAGAGTTCTCTCTCTTTTTTTTTTTTTCCTAAATTGGGTAAGTGGTATAGTACTTGTGGCATCAATACCTAGACAGTTTGTGTGAGACACCGAGACGAGACACCCTGTCAATGGGGCGCCCCTCATGATTCTGGCCAAAAACAAAGCCGAGGCAATTCAGATGATACAAATGAATGAGGAGATGGGACTAGATAATCCAAATGAATGAAGGGATACGGAAAATATGATTCTTAACCTGCTAGATTCTCATAGTAATGCAGTATATTCAAGCATTGACCGAGTGTTCAGGACCACGGTTCCTCCCTCTTCCGGAGCTAGATGTCTTGGTATCGACTCCCGGTTCCCCCTTTTTCAGGAATCAAATGTTGAGTCCACTAGTGCTACCACCTAGGGGCCACATGGGTGTTTACCCGGCTTCCCTCTGGGTCCAAAGGGATTAGTCCAGCCTAAAGGGTTGGAAACCCTCCGATAGCACAAAAAAAAAAAAACATGCATGGCTGGCATCAATAATCAAGATCAATTTGAATACCTAAATAGAATAATCTATTCAACAACATTGCTTCGGGTTTTTTTTTTCCCTTCGAAGAACCGGTTCACTTCGTGATTTCTGATATTTCAGGGCTACTGATTTATTTTTATTTTTTATTTGGCTATCGGAGGGTCTCTATAGTGTTGTAAACGGGTTGGTTCCGGTCCAGATCCATAGTGGACCCGGAACTGTTAAGGAGAAGGACGAACTGAATCCATAACCGTTTCGAAACCGATTTCTTGACTCTGGAACAGGATCAAAAACCACATATGGGACAGGTTTGAATCTAGTTCCGGGTCTAGGTAGAGAATGATATTAAAATATATATATATAATTTGTAGATGTTTTTTAAAATTGAAGTAATATGTCAGGTCTCGGGTTCACGGATATGAACCAAGGTGAAACCAGACCTAGACCCATTTACTTATTGGGGCCTAAATAAAGACCCAGACCTTGTTTTTTAACGGATCAGAACCTCCGAGTAATCGAAGAATCAAAAACCCATTTACATCCCTAGTTTTCAACCCTTTGGACTAGACTTATCCCTCCAGACCCACAGGAAAGCCGGGTAAACTCCCTTATAGCCCCATTGTGATGATACAATTTCAAACCTACAACCTCCGGGTGCATACCGTGGCCCTAGGCCAACTGAGCTACCCCTTGGGATTAACCGTGCAGGTTCACATTGAATTAAATCACCAGCTAACATTGCATTCCAGAAAGGAGCGACCGACTGTGATGGCTCCAAAAGCATATACTTTATAAAAGCAATCAACGGTTTGGTTTGCAATTTATACATCTAGCATGGATATCAATGACCCATCCGGACATCTGTTATGTTAAACTACTATTAGTGGGGTCGAGCCCAGCAAAATGGTAAATAGGATGTGCGGGTCGCCTGAGTCTTAAAACAATGGAACACATCTAAAGCTCACCTTCAGCAAGAGATTTACAAGAGGCCAATTGAACAGATAGATCTGCCAGACTTGTAGTCAGGTAGGTTTTGGGAGGACTATGATAAATTGATCGAACGCCCCGTAGTGGGAGAGAATGCCCTAACCAATCAGCTTGTCGAAGTTTTTGATTACTTTGCAAAATGCATAATCCAAATCAAACATGTGTGAATCTGAGAATGAAAAATGGGACATTAAAAACACACAAATACCTACAACACACTGTTGATATCAATCGAGTAATAGCAATCCTAGTTCTCACATCTGGAATTTCAAACATGATAATAAACAGTCACTGAGGTTTCTGTTCGTCTGTTTCAATTAATGGAACTCACACCATGTCAGCTTGCTTGTACTCTGTTGAGAAGCTCACGCTGATCCATCTGCTGGCTTGGATTCATCACAATTGGCATCTGCCGGTGGCAAGGGCGAAGGAGCACCCTCCACGCCCATTTCAGATTTTAGATCATTGATGCTTTTCTCCAACTCCTCTATCCGGCTTCCCATGTCATCGAGTGCATCGCAGTTAAGGAAATCACAAACTACTGTTTATCCAATATTCAAATGAAAACAAGGAAAAAAAATCTAACAATAACTTTATTTGCATTACCAAGACAACAGAGTAAAAGTAGCAAACAAGTTTTTTTTTAATTTTATTTTATCGGTAAAGAAGATAAAAAGTCCACAGATGAAAGAGATAAATGGGTGATTCCCATGACAAGGAAAAAGACAGATTCTAGATTGCACGCAGCAAAACTTTGTCGTGACACATTGATGGAAGAAAGGTTAAAACCATGCCAGTCCATGCCTTTCCAAAATGTTGGTGGAGCACATCATGAAAAACACATTGATTATCGTGACACATCAACGTTCAAGATGGTTAAAAGATGGAAATAATGGTCTACTATCCCTGTTCCATGAGTAAAATTTAGAAGAATGATATCCATCCAACGTAGTGTGGTAGATGAATCACCACAATGTCATTTTCCACAAATAAACTTTCCAACCCTTTTTTTCCCCTCTGGTGGGGTGGGGGGTGTTTGGGTTTGGTATGGAAAAGGCAGCCCGTTCGTGGAAAAGAGAAGTCTACACAAATGTTCCCTTAATGTGGCTAGGAATTTCCAATGGCCTCAGTGATAGCAGAACGAACCATCCAATCTGCCAAAAGAATCGAACACAACTTGAGGTACAAAGCACAAACAGACAGAATCCTCATAAGGGGTACATCAAAACATGCTATATAAATGGACATTGATCCCACAGGCAGAAAACTGAAACTAGTTAAGGTAACAGTACTTGAACATAGGATGAGTGGCTTGCAACAGTTTTGAATGCAAACAAGGTCTCCAAACCATCTTTTTTTTTTTCTCTTCTTTTTGGTAAAAGGAAAGCCTATCATTACAGGAGAAACAAAACCGAACAAACAACCAGCTGTTCAAATGTAAACCTGAGAGCCAACATGATATTCAGAGTTGGAGGCAGTGGCTAAGAGTGGGTCCAAAATTGAAACATAATTATGTAAGAGATGACACTTCTTTTTTCTTTTTCTTTTGTTACTCTTTGAAATGGTAGAAGATGGCACTTAAAAAAATCCATATGTATCTTCCAGTAAAATAGTCCCTTTTAAGTACCATCCTTACGTTCACCTCCCTCATGAAAGAGGGTAGGGTTGCTTAGTTGTAGAAAGAAAGAACAACAGAACTAACTACCAAGTGTCACAATGATAATGCTTAATTGAGTTAATAACATCAGAAAAGAAGACCAAGTAAAAGGATATTCTTTGAGACTATGGACTCGGACATTACCTGAAACCTGGATTGCTGCAAACATAATTTTTCAATAACAAGAATATTAACAAATTCTAGTCTTAAAACACAAATATAAGAAACTCACCATCTGCTGAAGAAGGTTTTGCACCTGAAAAGTCAAACAGAATACCAGGTAAGGATTGCAATCACTTTGTCTTCAGCAACATCCTGAGAAAATAGGCTAGGATTGTGATTTATGATAGATGGGGGAAAAACGTATATGAATATCTGATTCTCCATAATATGAAACACAAGCACTAAAATCTTGCCAGTCTTTGAATTTGAATCTCTGTTTTTTCCACCTTTTTTTCTTTTCTTTTCTTTATTTTTTTTTTCTTTTTTTGGTCTCCTTTTTTACATAAAGGATAGAATCATAGAAAGGAATTACTCACAAAAGCAGTCATATCAGCAGTGCTTTGTTTCGTATCATCTGATTCTTGTCCCTCCTGCAAGAACAGCTAATCAAAACACACTCCACAATGTGTGCCCAAAAATTCAATATAATGTATCATTGCATGGAAGAACAAATATATAGATCTCCATTTTCCACGGTAGGGAGGAACTTCGAAGAAAGGGTATTCAAAAGGCCGGCTAATTCTAAATCCAAAAGCAATTAAAAGGGGTGCTATTAAAAGAAAAGGGAATTAAAGCACGCATTGGAAATGAATGCTGTAACCAATGAGTCCTGCCTTATGTGGGCCATGATGAAGTAAAAAAAAAAAATTCAGATATTCGAACTAAACCTTCCGATCAGTGGCCATAAAAAATACAACAAACACTAAGAATAGCCATCTGCACTCTTAAAAAAAAAAAAAAAAGACGAAAGAAAAAAAAAAACCATCGAGGCACTGACTGTATGGTTATGATCGTCCATGTGATGTGATAGCCCTGGATCACTATCCACACAGCCATAATGAGATGTATTGGGCCAAATTCTTAACATTCCAACATTTGTCCCTGAAAGAACAGAAGCTGCACATTGTTTAGACATCTCCTACCTAAAGGAGACATCCAGGAGTTGAGTCTGTCTTTCTGGTTATCCCGTTTTAGTCTGCCTAAACTCCCAGCAACACTATAATAATAGCAATGATGATGACGACAGTAATTAGAATAAAAAATTCTGTATCTAAAATTCTCAATACCATTTTTTCTTGAAAATTGCTGTCTACTTAACTACAACTCACTCCTTAAACTACCCTTCATGCCTCAATTTAATGTCAATGGTTACTTCCTCAAAGAAAATTCTTGCGGAGATTTAAACAACCATCTCTAATTGATACTTCTATGACGGTTCATCTTACGTTGGCCAATACTTAAACACATGCCAGTGCACATGGATGGCATGGAATGAGGGTTATGGCTATCTATAGTGCCTTCCGTTTAAAGAAAAAAGGCTCAATGAAATGAATTGCGCCTTAAACTTTTCAATAATAATATTACTATTGTTACTTGCAAGAGTAATATTTTATCATTCTCTATTTTATCATTGATAGCTTAGAAAAAGAGTTACACACCAAAACTTTTTATGCTTAGATAGATATCGAGAAGAATTAAAAAAGAAAAAAAGAAAAGCAATTATCAAGAGCAGAAATGACAAGCATCAATGCATATATGACTGGAGGAGCTCCTTTAGTTATCTATTCCCTATATGAGAACAAACATAGAACAGCAGAATCTTGGAATAAAAAGGATACTAGAACCGTCAATAACATTAAGGAGTGGCAACAAAACCATGCAATGAGCGGGCAAAATTAGAAACAAAAATATGGGTCATTTCTACTTTTACAGATCAAGAGGAATTAGTAAAAGATTATGAGCAACATGCTTTAATTAATGCAGACAGGCTTGATGAGGTAAAGGCATCACTTAAACAATTTCTACGCTCAACTCCAAACTCAACATCAGCCAAGGCAGGTTGATTGTTATCAGTTAATTGCATTTCTTTGAAAAAAAATGTGCGCATCTCTAGTGTTTTAAAACTTGGACAAGTCAACTCGGACTCAGTCATGGACAAGTCGATTTGTAAGAGACTTGGTCAAGTCCTATGAGGGAGGTGGGGCAGTGTGGGGTTCTGTGCATCGAAGACAAAAACAAAGCATTTTTCTTCCTTCCCAACCTTTGCTTTTCCTTGCTGTCTCTCTTTCCTCGCACAACCCAACAACAAAACAAACATCCAAGATGCCATGAACAGAAGAAATACAAAACGGCCAAACAGCCCTTTCACTTACAAGATAAAGCCCAATTCTCTGGCAATATCTTCATGGTCTTGGGGTGTACCAAAATGGCTTGAATTCAATTTTAGCCTAAATTGTAGTTAAAAAGGAAGTAATTGGGAGTGGTTCTGAATGAAATTGATTGCTTTTAAAAACAGCCCTCACCTCCTTGCTTTCAGAAACTACAAAAAAGAAAGTTATCTTCAAAGGCTATCTTTCAGCCAATATTAGACAATTTGCTGATTGGGAAAAACTTAGCCTTTTGAATGATAATCCTTATATAACAGTGTATTGCTGTTAATCCAAAACCTACAGGAAATGCCAAACTTAGTACACATTTAAAAAAACTTTTGTATCAAATCAGAAGGGCCAGATTTGGATAGAAAACACGTTTTTTTTTTTGGAAGGCCAAACAAAGTTTTTTTTAATGAAAATAAAAAAATAAAAAAAAGAGATGGGACTCAACCCGAATTGCCAAATCACACCCAACTCAGCTGAGTTGACCTACTCGACCCGACCATGGCTGATTTGGGGGCCAAGTCCAAGTTTTAAAACAGTGCACTTCTCAGCTCCACACATTTTAGTTGGTAAGGACTGATATGCACATCAAAAGCCTACAACAAGCTGAAACTACCACAATTCCAGACCATGATTGTTGGCTGCTTTTGTTTCTTCTACTTCAACCCACCAGTTTATGAATATTACCCCTTCATTACTTCTGAAAAGGACACTGTTAAAAGATCAACATGCCAATGTCTGAGAAGAATTAGAGTGTGTGTTATTTTATTTCAGTTATTCCATTTTTATATGGAGCAGTTTTCCTTCCTTTTTTCAAATGAATTTGAGTATAGAATTATGTACCCAAATCTGTATTTGAATGTCACATATTTAAGTGATAGCTATACTAATTTTGTCATTGTTACCATGCAGATGAACATGAGTATTAAAGTCCATCCAACAAGGGCACGTTTGTATAACCGTTTTTCCATAGAGACGGAAAAGAAATGCAGGACGTTTTTCTACAAAAACATTTTCCATCATTTGGTGTGAATGTTTTTTTGCGAGGAAAAGCATCAAAAGAAGGCAATTTGCTGTGAATCTGAATAAAATGTTTCCAATATTAGGGGGTTAAGGAAAAAAATTCTGTGGAAAAGCATTTCCGATGTGCACAAATGTGCCTAAAAGAAATATTCACATTTTCATCAATTAGACAAGTAATGCATATCATAGAATTGCTTGTCAATATGAATTCCAGCACAAACTCTTGAGGCTGTGACACTAAACAAGAGGCTTCAAAAACATAAGTATGAAGAATGGTCAATGACTTTGAAGCCATGAAGCTAAACAGACTTCACAAACATGAATATAAAGAATGGTCAATGACTTAAAAAGCGGGCATTGGTTTTGATGCCATGAAACAAGAACATATAAGCGTGTATCCCAGTCTAGTGCCCATCAACTATCATGTAAATTCATTAAAAAAAAAAAAAGACTGTCAGCTAAACCAGCTTTGTCGGGAACAATTTTATGTTCAATAAAATTGAAATTAATGTAACAGTTAGAATAAGATCGTTACTTCCTAAACACAACTTGCAAAGACAACTGAATCAAATCATGATACTAATGTTCATGGGGCAAAGCAGGATAAGCATGTATAGCAGGCCTGCTATCATGGTGTCATGCTACATCATCTCTGCCCTGCATCTGCATCAGAGAAAAACAACCTAGTAATGCATATAACCAAGCCAAATTCATGGCTATTTTCAAGTTAGTCTTGTACAGGTTATATTCACCTAGCACCTTTTTTTTTTAATCAAAAGATCAATGGTAGTTCATTTTGTGGCAAAAATGCAGGCAGGGAAACAAATCTGAAAAACTCACGATTGCTCGCCGGAAGGCTCAACATGATTATGATCCAGCCCACCACACATTCAATGTTCATCTTGTCATCAACATCCAAGCCTTATCCTATATATATGGGGTAATTTATGGGATTGCCATTGTTTTCCCACTCAACCCTATTCAAAGCCATGTTCACCGTAACATCACGAATATGAAAGTGAAGAACAACAACAAACCAACCAATGTGGATCAAACTAACCAAAATGGCACACTGGACATATCAATTCAGGCTATAATTTTACTTTCTCAGCAAGAAGTAAAATCCCACCTATACAAGCAATACACAGCTACATATCAGCCATACCCTAACAGCAACACATATGGGAATCTTTTTCCCAGATCAAAAAATGATCCAATCCCAACACTTGAACCCATTTTCCCATAAAATGTGAGTATCTCTCAGTATAGAATCTCAACAAAAAATTCAAAAAAATGAAAAAATATCAAACATCCATAAATATCTCAGAGCCATAAAATGCATACACAAAATGAAATGTATAAGGCATGTTAACCATAAACCAAGAGCATTCATACAGATCCAAACAACAAGAGAAGCTAAAAAAAAAAAAGCGCCGAATGAGAAATCAAACAGATTTGAAACGGAACTAGGTCTGCTGTGTAAGACGGATTTCAAAGCTAAAACTAGTATGGAATTGTGATTTGAAAAAAAAATAAACAACAGAGCAATCGAAGAGATTTGAGGAGATATATGTTAGGATCGAAGGATCGAAAATCAGAAACCCTAACCCTAACCCTAACGTACCATTTTATCTTCTCTTGCGAATTTCTGGCCCCTTTTCGTTCGCGCTTTCTGATTGGAAAGTTCTTACAAGGGGAGTGGAGAGGCTCGCGAGGGAAATGATATCAAGTAGAAGGGCTTAAATGCGAATTACGGAAATGCCCATGGTAGTTCGCATGAACTTCCGATAGTGCCATTACAGTTCCGGTGTGCGTCTTGCACAGTGTTATTGATGGCGGATCTGCTGTCCGAATGATTGGACCAGTTTTTATAACGATGGGATCTTATGTGTCTCAATTGGGCTCATGGCATCTTATGATTTTATAAGAACTAACTCAATTTTACTTCAATCCAGTGATAAAAATCTTGAAAATATAAGTGTATATGTTACAAATTTAGATCCAAAGTCATCTCTGAGCTCAATTAGAGTGAGATTTGAGATAATGGCTACATGTAGTAACAGGAATGTGGTTAGAAAGAACCACATCAAACAAAAACAGGCCTCACTCATTGAGTATGAAACTATGAATATTAGTTGACATCTGTTTCAGTGGTGGTAAGGGTGTGTGTATCTCATCTCACACAGCTGCTCACGGATCGTTCATCGTAAAGATAGGTAGTAAAATTAGGTCATCGAATGAATGCAACCCTCAAGGGTTGAGGATTGGTAATATGAAAAACCAGCTCCATCCAATCATTCAAATCCCTTGATCGTAATGGTTTACATTTACAAATGTTTGTAATGGCTGAGATAAAAATAAACCCATTTCAGATATGGAACCACATTGGATGAAGTTGATTTTTTTCCACATACCTAGCCCTCATGATTTCCAATTGATTTTCCCAATCAGTTTTGACCTCATGTCAGTCCATGCTGCCTTGGATCCAGCACATTCTCTCACCTTTCTTTATAGCCTCTTTTAATTCTATTTTGAAATTTAAATCTTTTATCCTCAACCATTGCCGCCCACAATTCCTTTCATCTTCAACCCCCAAAATTCAAATCCTGCAAGGCTCCCTCATTTTCATATTTCTCCAGTTTGAATTTCTTAATCTTCAAGAACTGGACAACAGCCAAATTTCTTTACAAGTCGCTATTTAACCCATTCTTATTTTGCAGCTATTGTCATCATTTTCCACTCTCTTAACAGTTCTTGACCCACCATTACCAAACAAATCAAACCAAATCTTAACTACTAATTCAGGATTTTGATTGAAGGCAGACCCGAGTTCTCCAACTTAATTAGTCCACATAAGTTAACCCAATCCAGTAATTCAGGTTCAGGGTCA
Organism: Umbellularia californica; assembly: GCA_028538565.1. Classification (NCBI taxonomy): domain Eukaryota; kingdom Viridiplantae; phylum Streptophyta; class Magnoliopsida; order Laurales; family Lauraceae; genus Umbellularia; species Umbellularia californica. The sequence goes on from JAPQWN010000010.1 coordinate 52,424,792, forward strand.
CTTCTTCTACTTCTTAGGTTTGGCTAGGTTGAGATTCCCAACCCCAGTACTTAATAGGTTTTGCTTTGCATAAGATGATTCTACCTGCTAACAAATGTGATTTCTTCTGCATACCTGTAACATGATGACAATTATAATGACCTTAACTTTAGTATTAATATCATCTAAATTTCCTAGTATGTTTTGACAAAGAAATTAAAAAAAAAAAAAAAAAAAAACCCCTTAGACAATGAAAGATTTGAGAACCACCATGGTAACAGACAACAAAATCACTAATTACCACATTTTCTGTCACTCCAAATTTTCTAATAGGAGCCATCAACTAGCCCTACATCCAGAAAATGATATTCGCCACGCACAAAAATGTATATAGATGTAGATTGGTAACTGTGTTCTTTGGATGCATTAGAGCATGTAAGCGTCTTGATGCACTGACCCATCCATAGTGTGAGTGACAAATGATTGATGTCCACACTTTGCATTGAAAACTGTTTTCAGTCGTGAAAATACTAATGTATAGTGGAGGCCTTATTCCTCCTTTCTTTGATGTGGTTTGCTATCCACATAAGGATATTCACATGGAGCAATCCAAAGCCCCCATAATATAGTAAGATGTATACAGAACAGTAAAAGAGATGACAAGAAGTTTGAGGGATAGATGTTCCAGCAAATTTCCACTCCTCCAAACAAAATCAATCTGCAAAAGAGGGGAAAAGGAACCAAAAGATAGAAAAGGAAAAAAGAAACGTTAAGACATTTAGGGCCTGTTCGTATGCATTAGATTACAAAGAAATTCATAGTCAAATGAGCTCCACCAAGGATTATTATATAGGTAAGGGGTGAAGGATATAAGGTAGTAATGTAGATGTCCCCTTAACTTTCGTAGGATTTGATTTACTAGGGTGACGGCTGTGTATTCATTTCCCATGTTCCCTTGATTCTATTTTCATTAAAGGGGAGATTATTTGATGGTCATTTTTTGGATGTTCACCTTTGGTTCCTCCTTTTTAACCACTTATGACACGAATTCCTATGCATTCAATTTGCATGTATTCTATGCAAACAAACAGGCACTTAATGGTTGACTTAAATTACTTGAAGCATGCAGCATAAATAAGCAATGAGCATCGTACCGAAGCGGAGTAGGAAAAGGCGTCTTCCACAGAAGAAATGGTAAACTGTAAAAGTACCTGCATACACAGCATCCACAGCACAAAGATTATCCCAGCCATCTATGATAAAAAGACACCCAGGCAGAAAAGTGAACATTTTGTTGTCATAACAGACTGTAGAGAAAATATAACAGCGGAAATGTTGAAGAACACCATAATAAAATGCTACAAATAAGACGCTTTATCTGGTTAATTATAGGGAATATACATCATGGGCTCATTACAACAAAGGTAAAAATTACCAAAACACAGTGACAACATGAAAAAATAGTGAATGAAAGGAACAATCTTGAGGCATCGAATATCATAGTTCCTTCTGAAATTTCTTTTTCTAGAGATCATTTTGATGGTCTGACAGAAATCAAATTCGAATTCTACTGAACAGACTATTCAGTCAGCAAAGACGAAAGCAACGTGACATACTCTCCATAACAACCCAAGATCATATACAAAGTTGCCAGCAGTTACAGTTCCAGGAAAATTCTACAACATGATATCCATGATATATAACCATAATCATAGAACCTCCGTTAAACAAAGCTTACCATGAATAGAACTGATAATGCAGTGATCGGGCGCATACAATGCCAATGAAGTTCCCAACAAACATAACCGTCACAATATCTGAATAAATTGCACATGATAATTAGTTAACAGGAATCAAATAAGAATATAAGAACATACAAGTAGAAAGGGAGGGAATAAGCAGACTGGTTCTTGTAACTTGAATTAAAAATAGTTCCTTACGTTCTTTACTGAGAATCTTGAAGGTGGAGTCATGATTAAGAGAATGACAGAAAGAGGAGGGTCTTGATATCACACTACTCAAGTTTTCATATGAAAATCTAGAACGCAAGAAATGGAGAAGCCCTCCTTCATGCCTGCAAACATCTAGTTCCATAAGTTGACAAATCCATGCTGACCAAAATATGTTGTTAAGATTCTAGAAGTAACAAGAAAGGGAAACCATAACAAAAAGAAAATCAGATACCCAAACAACACACTTCAACAGAAGGTGGGGAAAATCAGTCCCCAACTGTTGCCAACTGGTTAGGGACGTGTAACTTGAGTCTCTTGCAAAGCTAATAAGACACCTCTCTCTTCTTTATTTTACAGACCCATGCAAATTAATGTACAATAATTGGTGAAGCAAAAAATTTCTAGTAGTACAGGAACAAAAGTTATAAGTTGGACCCACCTTCTGTTCATGCCAATCATAAGGTGGCCCTCATCATGACTATATCCAAAAATGCATCAGAAAATCGTAATCAAATGTTTATAACAGAATTTTTTTTTTTATCATTGGACAAACTTTCCAGTTACACACATTTAAGATCATCCAGTATAGAAATTTTCTGGCTCCTGTATAATGGGGAGACACAGATAAGGTCTAGATCATATGATAGATGATGCAGGACAGGCCCACGGTCCCCATGGATCGCTCCACCAATGGGCCCAGCCCATCAACCTCCACCAAGCTCTTTGGGCCTGGCCCATCTATTTTCATGTTTTAGCTCAATAGGGTTTCATTTTATGGTTTATATTGGATGTTTTAATGCTGACCATCAATGTATTTGGATGTTCCAGATTAGTTTTAGGTTTTTTATTTTCCTATATAATAATGTGATATTGTGATGCCTTCTTTTGGCTTTAGTAAATGATTAATGAAAATTTTATCAAGGTGATTTTGGGGTTTCACGAGTTCTCTCTTCTTCCTCGCCTGCGATGGAGAACTTGGTGTAGGCCAATTTTCAGGCGAAAGCTTGACCTATCCCCTCCACCCTCCATCTCTACCCGCCTCGCATCTGGTACCTGCTCTACATCAATAGAGCTTTCCCGGGTCAAACAAAAACAAATGTCACTCCTTTTATCAGACAAGAACTCCCATTAAACACAACTAGAGACGAGTACAGGCATAAGCAAATAATAAAAAAACTAGGAGTCAGTTAGAAAGTGAAAACAGCACATATTTATGTAGACCTATAAAAAGTTCAAGTATTTACTTGCACCATTTATAATGAGCAAAAACTGTAAGGAGAACAAGATGAACTGTCAGCAAAATGGTAGCGAATCCTTTTGATACAAAAACTTCTTCTGGAACAAACTTGAAGTTCACAGACCTGATAAGAATGAGTGAACGTGAAATTCAAGATAATATATTGGTAGAATCACATAACATACAACTAATGCACTGATGTGCTATTTACATAAAAAACCATCACATAAGAAAAGGCATTTTTGCAGAAAAATAAAACAGATTGCATTAAAAGAAACAAGGGAATACAGAAACAGGATGTGTTAAGTTGAAATATGCCCCAAAAAATGTTAGGAGAAAAAGGAAGTTACACTCCCAACTCCAATCCCATATAGGTGTGATAAGACATTGATGATAATGATAGTCAAGTATGAATCAACATAGCCAAAGTATCCATGAGAGGGAAAAACGCTTAAAGAATCATTGGCAGTCCAAGAGAACAATTATAAAACCCACCAATAAACTGTTAAAAAAAATCCACCAATAATTGTATCTATTCTGTTGTACTTCAAGTTTGAGGTACGATTGGTTATTTAGGATTATCCATTTTTGTATGGACTTGGAGGAGCTCAGCAAGACCATTTTCCCACCCTTTCTACCCCAAGCCTAAAGTCAAAAGCAGAATGTAACATCCATATGCATGGCTAAGGCCTTAACCATATATGTCTCCATTGCATTTAAATTATTCAGTAAGCAAAATTAGCATATCAATATCTATATGTTACAATTATCACTTGTTGGAGCCTCTAGAAAACTCAGCATAAATTATAAAGGCCACCAAAATCAATTATTTATTCTCATGATCTATTAAAAGATTGAGTCTGAAGATGGCACCAGAAGTGGATGAAGACCCGGCCAAGATTGAAAGCTCTTGATATGTACTCAATTGGTTGAGATAGCAAAAAGGGCAATCCCAACAAAATCTGCAGGATAGTTCAACAAAACCTTCTATTACTAAGATGAGCATTTATTTAAGATTTTAGTAGGTGATGTGTGGATGATACTCTGACAGAATTGATCTTTATACTTTGCTAGCATAGGAGCTTATTAACTTTTCCAACTATCCCATATCATTAATACTGGTGGTAGGTGCTTCTAGTGATGTAGGCAAGAAAAGGCAGAAGAAAGTCCCGATTAACAGTTAATGTGTTACATGATTTCTGAGCCAACTGAATGCATGGAAAAAATGGATGACCATCAATCCATTCTACCAAATATTCAAACAGCTTTCATTGAAGTGAGTCCAAGGGCCTTAAAGCTATATATCACTCTTCTTTTTCTTTTCTTTTTTGAAAAGTAAGCTAATATAGTTCTTCTGTACCTTCTTTACATAAATAAAGTGGTGCAAGTGTTCCAACCCTACACAAGTACATTCTGCCCAGCACATGTTCAATGATAAATTGAGCCTGAACTAGAATAATTACATTAATGTATATCATCCAACTAAGTTGTCAGAGTCATTATCAAATACACACCTGAACTAATGCCGCAGCAGATAAGGAAGACAGAACCCCGCCTAAATTCATCCCCTATAACAACGATTTTGGCAAAACAAAAAAGTTGCCACATTTAGACAGAGTATAGGGCCAAGATAAAACTGCTTAAGAAAATTTGATTTAGAGGGAGGCTGTATCCCAAATTCCCAATGTACCCCATTTCAGAAAAAAGGGGCTATGGCCTGGTGATTCGTACCATTGATCTGATTGCAAAATGGGGGCTCCCCTAAAAAATTTGTAAATTAGAATACGATAATCTGATGTTTGGCTTTTCAATGGACCAAGTGGTAGCCCTTTATTTCTAGGTTATTGATCACAGGATGAAAATCTCCCAACCTGGAAGACTTCTACCATACGCTAATCCATTATGAGGGTCTGTTCTGCTAATCCATAATGAGGGTCTGTTCAACAGATCAATCGTATTTATCACCAAACCATGGCCCCACCATATGTAACAGGTGCATCAGGACACGATACTTTATTTAATGTCGTCATGCTTCAGGATTCAGGACCCTTCTATTTATATGTCTATAACATAAGCTAACCAAATATACCTTCAACATGAGAACCAATAGTGGCGGGGCATATAGTAGCACATTCATCTTGATTGACACAGCACCACTATAAGCAAAAATAAGAAAGACAAATCAAGTCCGGTGCCATACATCTTGAATATTAAGCATGAAATTTGGTTACCACCTGAAAATAATCAATGCGAGATGCCATCGTTGATAAAGAAGTGAAGCCAGTGCAGCATGGAGTAGGGTCATTGCAAAACAGTCGTTAAAGAGACGGAGAACAAAGATGGAATGAACTCTTTTTGATAAAGAAAGCAAACAAAGTGCCCACCATGGAAGCTGCAATATCTTTTATGATCAGCGCAAAGGAATTAAAAAAAAAAAAAAAAAAACATATGTATTGGGGGAATATATAAGTATGAGTTGAGCATAATTCAATATTATGGCATGCAGAAATTCTCCTATTCAAGGCATCTTTGGATAATGGATATAAGTTTAAATATCTTTAAATGGTATCATCATATTTTTGCATTTGGATGTACTCCATATCACAATTGGGTTACATATTTTTGTAGAAGCCACAGAACAGACGGCTATCCATTCCACTACACATTTTAGGACCCACAGGATTAAGGAAAAAAAAACATTTAAAGCATTATGGTTTAATGCCTTTCCCCAACATTGATTTGTGGCAGAAAAGCAGGAGATATGTTATCTGATGCAGCTCGTGTGAGATAGACCCACACTCATTCCAGTCAAAATGAAATTCAACATCACCAAATTTTGTTCTTTCCTTTTTATTTAAACACCTTCATTTCGGATACATGAATCTAAGTTAACTTAGATATCTTTCTTACTTTAGAAAACATTGATTGGTGTTTATATCAAGAATACTAGACTAATTAATTTATATCAAGAATGCTAGATTAAGTATGATTCATTATTTTCTTCCTTCTAAAAGTATGGAAGACCAGCTGAAAGGATGATTGATTTGAAATAAGATTTTCCTGAATATTGTTAGATTGTATGGACTCAATCCATCAGTTGATGTCATAAATTGATTAATTTCTTTATTTCTCAATAAAATCATGCTTTTCTTTCATGAAATGAATGTTGTTTTATTACTTTATGCACATGACCAATACATATGACATAACGGTTCATGAGTTGAACCGGGTCCCATTAGTATATTAGATGTGATATATGTGTATGGATGAGATCCACACACGAGAGATATATGTCACAAATCTTATACTTAAAATATCTTCACAACCAGTGATGAGACTGGACATCTCATCTGATAAGGTTACAACACTTTGATCACTATGAGATAGTGTGATTTGTCTCGATCATCAGAATGAAAGATTTTGGATCAATGTGCTGGTACATTGGATGTATTGAAGGACCATGAGAAGCACCTTATGGGATTCCGTCTCAATAATAAGGTCTGCTCTCATAATTCCCTAGCAATAGGCTCTCAATCCTGAGACATTGATGAACTCAAGTTTCTATCTATTCATTTGCTTTGAGTCACCAATGAGTGAGGCCAACTATAGGTCAACACCTTGGTGTCTTGGGTATGTGGTAGTAGGACTGTGAAAACATTGAATAATCAAGATGGAATCTATCTCTATTATCCCCTTGTGCCAATTAATGGATTTGTCATTAGTAAGTGCGCACCCATCTCGATTAAGAGTTAATTGGATAGTACTGATGATCATAGTGATTAATTGGGGCTCAAGGATAATAAGATGTGGAACTAATATTGGAAGAGACAGATTTATTCCAATTGATCCATGGATATTGATAGAGGGGCCTACTTGTGGTAATCGGGAAGTTTAGGGTCTTCATTGTAATTTATTCTTAAGACTGGAGTGTAATTGCATTTATATAGTGGTGTTATTTGCAATTAACTGTGGGCCCGGATTGCACATGAAATGTGGGGTCGCGTGTCCCAGTTGGAGCCAGCTTTCTATGGAATCCCTAGTGGTCCCCACGCTAGCCCAAGTTATTAGAAAGATACTAATCCTATTTGAACTCTAAAAGGAAGGAATTAGAAAGATACTAGTTATATTTAAAGTAGGACTTCTAATAGTGGTAATAATATACTTACTAATTGATGTGGAAGTAAGACTTCTATTTCAATTAAGAGAAGAGGATACTTGAGAGATTATATAAGGGAACTCATCCCTCTTGGACGTCTATCATAATATAGTGAAAAACGTCCCTCATTTTTGTGCAATGGTTGCACTGCTCTCTTCTCTCTTCCTCTTCTAGTTCCTTAGAGTTTCGAGTTGGGTTTTCTCTTGAAGATTCCACCGATCTTCTTGAGAAGAGATATCTAATTCGGGTCATAGCGTGGAAGGCTAAGAGGTGGTGGAGATTCTGATCTTAGTTTGTAGAAAAGTTCTACATCAACGAAAGTGATCAACTTCTCCATTAGAGCACAACCGAGCTCCTAAGGTATAATCTGCTTCCTTGTATGTTGTGGATTGTAATGGATGATTGTTCGTTTCTGTTCTATCTTTTAGATAGTTTTACTTACTGTACATGATCATGAGATTGAGTGTTATGCATCCTGGATTGGGTTTTTGGCCTTATGGATACTTGATCCTTGAGTCAAGTGGGTCAAAAGTTTTGAAAATCTATCCACGAGGCCCACCTACTTCCAACAAATATATCCGAAGAAAATCTGAACATTTTGAGATTTTCCCAAGAGAAACTTCCATTAACAAAAAAAATGTGAAAAGATGACGGTATGTATTAATGAGAGAGAGAAAAAGGTTAGAGCAAGCCAATGAAGCATATACAAGATAATGACTGGCCCAACAGAGGGCAGACTCCAAGAGCAAGGAAGCTCAACAGGAAGAGGAACTACATTTGTCTACATTAACAAATGTCACCGGATGCCTACAAAATGATTGTTGGATATTCATTCTTCAATATGAAATTTGGAGCTTCTATGGGTAAGCTTGGGCCAGCTAGTATTGGTGGTGTGCTTTCCAATGGTAAGGGCGAGGTCTTAATTATGTTCTCTAAGCATATTGGTGTTTGCAATTCTAATGAGGAGGAGGTGTTAGATATTTTGGAAGCTATTCGTTTGTTTTCAAGTTATTGCATTGAGGAGCTTATCGTGAAAAGCGATTCTTCCGATGCCATCTCATGGGTGTCCAAGCGAAAGGTTCTCCCTTGGAAATTCAGTTTATTTTTAATGAAATCAGGGAGTTATCTTCTTCTATCAATGTTGTTTTCTACCATGAGGTTAGATCTACTAACTCTATGGCAGATAGTTTAGCTAAGCAAGGGGTCGAGAGGTTGTCTCCTTGGGTGGGTGTTGTTATGTAGTTTCTCTTGGGGGTGGCGTTCAATGCTCTTGTACCCTTTTGTGTTTTCTTTCCCCTCTTCTTCTCTTTGTATTTACTTTTTCTTTAATGAATGTTTCTGTTGTCATTAAAAAAAAAAATGTGAAATTTGGTGATGTTCTCTCATGTAAACATCCAAATCTTTCATAAAGCCCCCAATAAATGATTATTGGATATTCATTCTTCAAAGAACTCCTATGCCTAACATCATTATTCTTGGCATGTCCATCTTATATGTACCACAAAAATCTTCCCCAAAACATGCAACCTTTCTCAGGAAAAATAATTGCTTCCTGTTATAACTTCAGGACAGTAACCACTACAATCTTTTTAAGTCCAAATGTTTCACATATCCAGATTGCTATTTTGGAAAGATAGTGTATTAAGTAGGATGTCCCTATGAGGTAATGGAAAATGGAATTATACATGGATTTTATCAGTCATTATAAAAATAAATTACACATCTGTAACTAGTAGATACATTAAACATACTTCACAGAATACAACCATTCAAATATATGTATGTAAATATTTATATGCAGAATACACAACAGCACAGATGCTTAGCAATGTGTGTCAATAAACTTATAATGGCATAAAATCCAGCATTCACAATTTATAAAATTACACAAAGATGATTAATTAAAATATTAACAGATAAATCTAAGATGATGGAGACAAAAGACGACGATGATGAAATAAAATCTAATAAGCGGTAAAATATATTACAGAAAATCTTTTTTTTTTCATTTCAATAGATAATAAAGAGTTACTAAATTCATAGAATTTTGGAATAGGAAGTTCACACCACATTGGTCTTGATGTAGATGAACAGGATGATCCCCAGATTTATAATGTATAGAATTCCAAAGAGAATCTGAAAAGGCAAGAATGAAAATAATGAAATTTCCAACAAGTGAAAAGAAAAACATAAATGGAGGAATACAATGCACATGAACCAGAAGCAAACTAAATAGGAAAGCTTTGTGTTTCTACTGATATTCAAATCAGTATAACCTGTCAATGTCCAACAAACATATGGCTGCTATGAAAATAATATATCAAAATGGGAAAACCAAAATAAACCAACACAATATTCACAACAAAAAAAAAAAAAATGGAACAAATTGAAATGAGAAATCATATCAACAACAATCAAACAAAGCAAAAAAGAAACATTTTTTCCACATTCATGTAAATACCTGAGCTGGGTAGACCTCTCCTCCAGTAACAAACTGAATAGCTGAGTAAACATAGAGAAACCCAGCTGGATAAACCAAAGGGCCAGTGTCTCCTTTCAAATTCCTGTAATCTCTCTCTCCTTGAAGAAACCCACTTACCTGAATTCCTTCAAAACCCATTAAAATCTCAACCAACTCATCTCTAACAAGTAAAAAGAAGAAAACCCAGAACAGTACAGATAGCAAAAACTGGAAAATATACAGACCTGAGACATGTATGCATCCCAATCTATCTTTGTGTCTGAAATTGGATAAGAACCCAATAACAGAAACCCATCATATACAAAGAAATGCAAGAAATCAATTGAATAAGAACACAAGTAATCGAGGGGGAGATTGGTCTCTTACATGGGACATAAGCGATTATGAGGGAGACGAGAAAGGCGTCGAGAACAAGTAAGATAGAAGCAGATATCTTGTAGCCATTGGGAATCGGAGGATCCGCCGTCGCCGTTTTCACTGCCATGGCGCCCTCTCTTCTCCCTCTCCCCCTCTCTGCGTTGATACTGGTGTCATAAAATACTACCCCTGGCCAAAGATATCTAAGCCGTCCAATAGGTGGGGACCACAGTTAGATGTCTGATAAGTTGTAAGGGTGGTCCTTTTCTTGGCATGTGGGCTCACCAACATGGCCACATGAATATATGGAGTTTTGCTTACTTTGCTGTGACACATAATTTTTGCTCTCTTCTTTTCTTTTCTTTTCTTTTTTTTATTTTTTATTTTTATTTTTTATTTTTATGTTTTGACCTCACATAATTTTTTTAAGTCATTGATAACCTTGCATCCTGCTTTGGTGACAAAGGATGAGATATTTCTCTCAAAATTTAGATTAAAAAATGACAAAAATTGCTCATATTTATGTGATTTTGATTTTTTTTTATTTTATACAATATCATGCAAAAGCTCCCCTTTATTGGGTAGAAAAGAAGTATGCCTATGCAATATCGCACATTTTATAATTATATTATGTAATATGGTGCAATAAAAAACATTTTAATTCATGAAAACTACACGAGTATGACACCTTACCGCCAAGAAAAATAATAACAATAATTTGGTTAGAGTGTCTTCTTCTTTTGTTCATTTGTTTTTTTTTTTCCCGCCATATTCAAAGAATTTCACATGTTTTTTAGCAAAAAAGCATACACTTAGAGATATTTTTCGCAAGTCTTGGCAAAAACAATTAATTAAATTATCTCAACATCTTTTTGCCCACTATTATCCCAATAATACAAGTGCTTTTAACTTTTAACAAATGCACTCTCGACTCTCTTAAAAAGAATAAAGCCAAAAAACAACCTCATATTATACCATATTTATTATGCTTAGTTTAAATTTTTCTTAAATTATAAAAAATACATTTTACAAAATAAGCTTCAAGGAGCACAACCATAATAGTTACCAACCGATTTTGGCACCCATAGTTATATGCATGTATACACAATAACATACACAAGATTTTTTTAGCTTAATTAATTTGAGCATTTCAAAGAAAAAGCTTATCATACCCAAATGTATTTATGTCCGATTTAGGCAATTTTTTACTGAACTTTTATCCATATTCCATATGTCTACTCTTCAATCCAACGTACATTCCTACGTATTTCATTTTTAAATTTAGGGCAAGTCATTGCATGAAGTTATGTTTTTAGTAATTCTTATTAAATTTGCTAAAACTGAAAATCTATGAAATTGAAGTATGAATATCCAATCATGGCTATAGTGAATAAAATCTTGAAAAAGTTGGAGTTTATCTATATTTTCGCCTTATTTCTCTCAATATTCACTGTTTCAATATAGTTTTTCAAAACCCATTTTACATGAATGTAAATGGGTCTTTGAGTCCCCAATTATCCGGAGGTTCCGACCAATTAAAAATTGAGTTTGGGACCTTATTTAGATCCTAATAAGTAAATGGGCCTGGGTTTAAGTCCTTTTTTGGACCCTTGATCTAAACGGGTCTTGGTCTGAATCCACCTCAGTTCCAATTTGACACAACATATTAACTCAATTTTCAAAAATCTTTCTTAAAAGGTAGTTTTGTTTTTTCCATATCATTCTCTATCTAGTTCTGGACATGTCCCATATGCATTTTCGATTCTATCTTCTCATTAACGATTCATATTCCACCTTCTTAACGGCTATTGTATGTAGTCGACCCATTTACATCCCTACCATTTTACCCTTAATTCCTAGGAATACTGAAAGTTAACCTCACCCAACCTAAATTTACAACTTATACAGTTATACCCATAGGCCATAGCCCATATATATTCAGATCTGGGTCGACCCCAGTTTGAAGTTGAGCTGACTCATGTAAGTCACCCCACCTCGAGTTGGGCCAGAATCTGATGGAACCCTCCTGAGTTACACTTGCCCAAGCAACACTCATCCCCGTGTAGAACTGATAGAAACCGGGGACTCAAACATCATCAAATAGTGCCACATCTTCCTCCCACTTGTCACCTTCTAACTCTCACTCCTCCATTAAAACAACCAGAGTCAGAAAAACAAGCTCATCCACAAAGAACACAGCTCCCAGATCTCCAAAAAACTCCCCCTCAACCTTCCTCCTCTCATCTTCCTTCTCTTCCTCTCTCCAGAAACTAACTACACACATCAATGGAATCTTCAGAAGCCAAACAACGCATCAAAGACCAACCCGAACAGAGCATCAAAGACCAACCCGAACCGAGCCCTGACAGCAGCCAAAAGATAACCAGCAGGAGCAAGAGAGCCAAAAAGGTAGCCATGGCCAGAAAAGGCCTCAGATCTCTGGGCTTAGCCATTGGCCTCCCCTTGTTGCTAACAGCCCTCACAATCTACCTTTTTCAACTCGGCCAAGGCTACGACGAACTGGTCATCTCTGCTTGGTACCCACCAATATGGCTCATCCACCTGGCCGCTCTCTTATCATCCTCTCTCATGGGTCTCTCTGCATGGCTTGTTTGGGCTGAGGGCGGGCTCCACCAGCCTGCAACTGCATTCCCTCTGTTTGTGACCCAGTTGTTTCTGGGGCTGCTGTGGGGTCCGGTCGTTTTTGTGATGGGTGCAACTCGACTGGGTCTGGTGGTTGGGTTGGTCCTTGTGGCTGCTCTTTATGGGTGTTTGATGAGGTTTCGAGAAGTGAATCCGATAGCTGCGGGTTTGGTGAAGCCTTGTATTGCATGGGCTGTGTTGCTTGTGATTATGAGTTTTGCGCTCATTTAAAAGGTGGTTTTGTAAGCAGGACCTTGTTAACATGTGGGTGTGTTTTTTTTAGGTGTGGTTTTGAATAGGTAGCGTGGTTTTTCCTTTCCTATGCTTTGTATGGAATAGTCTGTCTAGATGAAATCTCAATGTAAAAATACGAAATATATACAAGGTTAGTACTGTAAAAACTTTCAATGGACAATCTGTAGAGAGGATCTTGCAAAACAAATCATGTGCCAGGTTTTTGAGGGCCCACTGGGGCTTTGTGGATTTGCCATTTGAGGCTTTTGGCAGAAGGGCAGATATCGCAAAAGATTCAATTTGTAATTAGTTTTTATTGTGATATTTCAGGTGTGAAAGAAATCAGGAGAGAGATTAAAAGAACACATACATAGATAAGGGCAGTTCATATTTACAACACTGACTTCAATGTTATACACCTGTTCGCACTCATTTAGCATGAACTTTGGTTTGAAATGGTGTCCAAAGGGGCCATTCTCTTATCAAAATCTCATATTTAAAATAATTATGTACTTCACACCATCCTTTAAATGGGGGTTGCAATAGCAATCAATTAATTCTAATTTTTCTCTGCAATCCAAAATTGCAATTCGGATAAGATGATTTTGAGAACTCTCTAAAAATGTAAAAAAAAAAAAAAAAAAAAAACACACACACACACACACTTATGTGGGCCTTGAGTCATGACTCAGATTCAATATTTTCTTGATAAGTTGAGCACTTCAGCATTTTCTTAAAATAAGTTGAGCATTTCAATATTTTCTTATAAATAAGTTGAGCACTTCAATATTTTAATGTACTGTGTGGGATAAGCTTCACAGGGGTTTTGTGGTCCTCTGTCTTTCACACATGGGATATGGGATTTCTGAAACATGACATCATGTTTGTTTGAAGTTTGTTTGAAAGCACCATCAATGTCTCACAAGATCATATTTGTTTGAAAGAACTATTAATGTTAAACAGATTAAACACGTCAAATCTTTACATCTCAATAACCAAAAAAAATATAGGTGGTGGTGAAGACTGTCCTAGGCATCCTCTGTATTGTTTTGTACTCATATCTTGTTAGGTGTGAAAATTCTCAAGAGGGAAATGAAGTAAATGGTTCCCAGCAAGCTGCCTCTGTCCAGGAGAAAAACAGAACAAGGAAGAACTCATGTCTTGGGTCAAAATTTGATGTCAATCTGGGTCATTGGAATGATAAGGTGAAGTTAATGAATCCAATGGTCGTCTCCACTCGAACTGGAAAATGCAATTATGAAAACATCAAATACCCGTAAACTCAAAACTAGCAAAGACAATACACAGCTTATAAGTTAATCCACTGGCTTAATTTGATCTCTTCTCCATGGTACATCTTTAGCAGACCCACTTTGTAGGTGGTTCTCCACTACCTTTCCAACAACATATACATTGTCATAAACGATCCTTCTGTATTGTGCCACAATTGCCTTGTTAATACCTAGTAGTAACAAAGATTTGTTCAGCTAGAGAATCCATTCATGGCTGCCAATGTAGAAAAATCAATGACCCGCATCTATACATGAGACTGTTGTAACACCAAGCCATGCAAATAAGACTGAAGGTCCACAGAGCTCTTACTGTCATTTCTTTTCAACATTACAAATCTCCAAAACATAGAAAAAATATATGTTACAAATACCAGTTGAATCACTTTTTGCTAGTATGAACACAGCTCCTTATACTTGAATCGCTTTTTGCTAATATGAACACGGCTCTTCTTTCTTCCAAAGATTTCTTAATACTGTGAGCAACAAGATGATCATATCAGTTGGGAAGCCTTAGGTTAAGCCTCCTTAGCCATATTGAATGAAGCACCATGTGGGTGACATCGAAGCTCTGCGCCGGGCGATTGAGCAAGAAATGTCTTTGCACATCTATCACCCTTGCCTGTAACATTAGATATCTAGCCAATGTAATATTTTGTAATATCACCTTAATATCCTCTATCCCATCTATGGGTATTTGTACAGAGAATTGGCTCCAATCTAAAACATCGCTGAATGGAAGCGCATAGTGGTCGGAGATTATCACCGGGACGCAGCCGGTGGAGATGGCTTCTACCAATCTAGGACTGGCCACTTCATATCCACTTGGGCACAAACAGAACCTGCTCTGGCTCATCAATTCAGTGTAGTTTTGGCCTACTGGGAGGGTGTCATGGACCTGAACCTCATCATCTTTGTCCTTCCAGTGTTCTAGTACTAGTTCTCTTATGTGGCCGTGTGCACCACCAGCAAAGAAGGCTAATATAGATCGATTTGAAGGCGATTGCCCGACGTCCATTGTAGGGAGGAGATCATAATGGATGATGTTTATCTCAGGTATTGCAACATCTCTTTTGGGCTGAAAACCTTCAGAAGTGTTAGCATTGCAAAGAACCCGGATTAAATTTTTGAAGAGCTCAGGGTTGGCCCTAGAAACATCCGGTGCCTGATAAACCATAAGTAGAAATGTTATGAAAAATACAATATGTGGTTTTGAAATGATTCTTCAAGGTGTTTTATACACAAGATAAAACCTTCAAATATCATGTAGAAGTGTATACCATGGAAAGGTGAAGCCTACCTAAATGCTTGTTCTGTGTGGATCATGGGTTTAAGGGACCTTTGTGTGGATTAAAAGGTGGGCCAAATGTCACAATAATTTTCAATCAGCTAATAACAAGAATTATAAAAATTAAGTGAAAAAACTACCTAAATAGATGGTCTAACCCTTCATTTTAGCAGTAGAGAGCTTTAATGTGTAATGGTTTTATTAGTGCAGTTTCTATATTTGGGGTCAGTGACAAATAGGATCAGGTGCCAATTTCAGCCAAAATGTAAGAGCCAAGATAATACATGGAGCTAAAAACTCAACCCAAATTCAGCCCTTGTGGACTCTCTCTCTCTCTCTCTCTCTCTCTCTCTCATATATATTCATAATACATGTAAAAGTAAAAAGGGAGAAAAGGGTTGACTTACTCACCCAGTCATGGCAAGACACAAAGAAATGGTCAGCCCCTTGGCTTCTGTTCCAGTAGGGGTACTTGTTTGAAATAATACTGATGTAGTCAGTGACCAAGTGCTGGAGAGGTTCCCTGGAGTAGGACTTGGAGGGCTTGTTCACCAAACTTATAACATTGGCTATGCTTACTGGAAGGAAGAAGGCATGGGCCTCGTGGGGATGCCTCGCAGAGAATGGGCTCCTCCTACTCTCCATCTCATTGATGAACTGACCTTCTACTGAGTAGATGCTGTGGCAAGGGCCATCATGGATGAGCGGGGGCTCCCCTTCTTTGTATGTCCACACCTTGAATCTCCTCTCCATCTCAATGTGGCTCCTAAGGTGCATGTAAAAGAATAAACACCAGAACGTTTATGGCAATTTTATGCATTGGCATTTCCATCCAAAAACAAGAGTTTTATGTGGATATATGCACATTTGAAGTTCACATGTGGAGAATTGAGGATATGATTAAACTCAAATGGATTTAGATGTTGCTTCTTGTCCTATTGAAGGCCACTAAAGCCCTTCTGTATGTAGTAAGTCAGTACTCTTTAAGCAGTGGTCGATTTGGTTTGAGGGGGTGGACCCAGACAGATAATTGGATTTTAGGTGCAAAATCAGGATTGACAGGGCGACCCCCAACAAGAATGTACTTGGGTCTGTCCCTGCCCTTAAGAAGTATTGCACCTGCATGACAACAATGGATTGAAGGAGGGGAAAAGGTAGAAAAAATGGAGAGGGAGAAAACTCTTATACATCTCAAGCTTGTACAATAAAATAGGTTTCTCCACCATATCTCTGCATCTAACACACCCAAGAAGCAATTAGGACTATTGAGGCTATCATTTGGATACAGAGAAAACAAGTAGATAAAGCTGTCCAAAGTACAATTTTGAAGTGCAAACAGTTTTCTCCTCATTCAAAGAAACCATTAATATCAGTATGCAGCTTTCTCAACTGATGAAAAGCATAGGCATTGCGATAAATGGCTCCTCTTGGCACATAGTTCTCCTCTTTGTAAGATGTGTAACTGCGTGTAGTAACTGCTCTCCGAATCGATGCTCGAGCTCTGGCAAGACCCAGTTCGATTTCCTCCAAATCACTCTTCTTCTTCAGCACTTTCTCCTGGAACAAGACAAAAAAGAAAGAAAGAAAAAATCCATCTATGAACACATTTTCAGTCCCAACAAAACTTACATGAACTGCAAAGTGGAGGTAGTTTTCTACTTACTTCACCAACATTATTGATCAGAGATATGCTTGTTTCTGTGTTAATATTGAGAAGTTGATAAGTTGGTAGGATTTTTGTGGTTCCATGGTTTGTATGTGTGTGGTTTTGTGAGATGAAGCTGTGGAAGAGATGGAAATGGCGTTGGTCCAAGGGAGAGAGAAAGAAGATGAGGAGAGGAACGAAGAGAACGAAGGGGATGTGAGAGGAGGGGCAGTTGAAGAATAGCATTTCGTGGAGATGGTGCAAATCTTTTTTTTGGGGGCAAATGCATGTTGTTTCATTGTATGTAATAAGAGAGAAAAGAGGAGAGAGTGGGAGAGAGGGTACCCTGCTCAAAGGACAAACGGTTGGGACTCATCATCCTCTGCTGCAGACAGCCCACCAAGGCACCTACACTTCGGCTTTTGAAAAAAATTATGACACATGGCACGTTTGTGGGTCCTCTGGCCCACCATATACAAGGAGAGTTTGAGAATTAGACATTGATAACTCTAAAAATAAGCTCTAATTCTGTGATTTTATACATGTTTTGGATGAAATAGCCTAATGAAATTTTCAAAATGATGTAAGTAGAGGATTTTACATTGCAAGCTATAAAAAAGTGGGCTCCAATTACCATAATTTCTAATGGTGGGCTCCAATTATATCATGAAATAAGAGCCTTTCTTGTATAATTTTACCAAACAGATTAATTGTAAATTAAAAATAAAAAAATTAGAGCTTTTATTTTAGACTTTAATTTGATTAGCTCTTACTAATTAAATTAGAGTTTTCAAACGGACCATATATTGCTAATAGTTGTGGAACCACAATGCGCCTAAATGGATGGTTAGAAATTAAAATATATTATGCAAGGACTCATCATGCAGTAATGTCCAGGGAGGGTTAGATTTTTGTAGATGTGAAGAAAGGCCACCCAAGCAATGTAATAAATTAATCAAGAAGGCCCCACCTCCAAAATCCAATTCACCCAAGATCATTGTCCAACTTCATGTTATTGACGAAGAAAACTTCACTTCATAGTCATGCCCACGGGCAATCTTTTTTCTTTTTTTCGTTTTCTTTTACATAAGTATTCCGACATTTTTGACTCAACATCAACCCCAGGCCACACCACTAAATCAATACAAATGCATATTAGAAAATTTAGGACAAGGTTCGAATACAAGATGTGGGATACAAATCCACATCTTATGTGACTCCCACAACTTCATGTTATGGTTTTTTATTTTGAGCTTTTGACTATCTTTTCTTAGACATCATCCATTTAATAGTGGGGTCAATCAAGTATTCAACTTTTATGTGTAATGGCACGGTGCACAAACTATGCTTGGTGCATTATACAACTTCTAAAAATTTCTAAACTCTACACCATTTTGACTCACATCTTTTGCCACTCCTCAGCTTTATGTTATGGTTTTTTATTTTGAGCTTGTGACTACCTTTTCTTAGACATCATCCATTTAGTAGTGGGATCGATCTAGTATTCAATTTATGTGCATTGGCATGGTGCACAAACTATGCTTGGTGAATTATACAACTTCTAAAAATTTCTAAACTCTTATACCATTTTGAAAAGCAAATCAAAATGAGTCACTATAAAAAAAGAAAGAAAAATAATAAAATAATTTTATGCATAAAAAATCAATAAGCTTAGGCACCTCACCTAATTTGATCCAACCTAATCAAACATGACTCATCCACTGGGTGAAGTGCAATTGGAGTTAGGCTCAAGCCAATTTGGTTAGGTTTCATCCCAATCACCACTGCACCTATTCAAATATTGATAAAACTACAAGCATCCAGCTCACCACACATCGGGACCACTTCATGTATAGTGCTTTAAAGGGCATTCTTGTCATTTCCCCATAGAAACTAACTGTCTGGTGTCATGTCACATGCACTGTCATATCAAGGACTTTCTTGTAAAAAGAAAGGTGCCTTTTTGATAAGTTTTGAGAATATAGGGGTCTTCTTGTAAAATTCTCTATCTAATAAACGCACCCAAACGCGCCAAAAAAGAGAAGCACAAATCGAATCAAAAGTAGAAACAGAACTTGTGCTTCTGTGCAAAGAGAGAGGAGGAGAAGAAGAAGGAGAAATGGCGTGCGTGACCACAGGATTTTGGTGCTCCTCCAACGTGAAGATGCCGATGCTTTCTTCCATGTCTTCTCCAAGGATCAGTTGCAGATCGATTCCAATGCCTCCATTAAACCCTCGCGATCCTTTCCTTTCCAAGCTCGTTTCAGTCGCCAACTCCGAGAATCCAGAAACCCCACCTCATCTCGATCTCTTCGGAAATCCAAAGCTCATGGATAACACTGATCAGGTGAATTAACAAACGAAAATCCATTGTTTGAGTCATTTTCTCGAGTTCATTACTCTTTGTTTGATTTCTTGGTTGATTTCATTGTAGGCGTTTTGATTAGGAACAAAAATAGTGGAGAGAATATATGTTTATCCATAGTTCTTAGAATCTGGCAATTGGGTTTTTTATCTTTTAACATTTTAGGATGTGGGTTCTTGTCACATTTGTTTTTCTCTGTTCTAGTCGCTTCTACTTGCATGTTTTATTGTTTCTTTGTTGAGTTTCTAGATGGGTTTTATTTGTGAATTCAAATGATACTTTCAGTCCCAATGTTCGCATACTACAATTGATGATGATTGATGGTGTAAATGCTGGTTTTCTTCTTTTTAATCCCTTTGATGTTGTATCGGTTGATTGTTGGTGTTTCTGTAGAGTGGATCTATTGATTATTACTATATCATCTTAGTTTCCTGATCTCAAAATGGTTTTTAGAAACAGTTTCATTGTTTTATTTGAGATATTGGGTTTCTGTATCTTAGCATCATTCCAAAAGAAAAGGGTTTCTGTATCTTAACTAATTTTAGTGGAAAATCATTTGTAAAATGTTGTTATTATAATGTTAAATTTGTTGCCACGTGAGCGCTTGGTTGAATACACCAACCTCATGTTTTGTTCCATACCCTTTTCATTTTTAGTCTGCAAACTGAATTTTACAATCAGATTCTCGGCTGTCTTTTTTTTTTTTCGGTAAATCGTTTTCAATTATCTTAAATTACAGACATGGTACTTTTCAATCCCTCCCCTTATCCTTTTCACAATCTCTTTTGATGGTTACTTTTTCATATGTTGTTTTTGTATTCCTGTTTTGAAGAGGTTTGTGTTTTCGTCACCCTTTGGTTCTCTTTGGTGGAGGGTGTTTTCTAGTTTGTTCAGTCATCATCATCATCATCATCGTCAACTTTCATGTTTTTTCTCGAGTCTTGACTGTTGTTGTTGTTGTTGTTGTGAACCAGGTTGAGAGTGCTGTTATGTACAATGAACACAGGCCGAGACAGCATTCGCTGGACTTGCGATCGTTGCTTCTTCGTGGACGAATTGTTTACATCGGCATGCCTGTAAGTCTTTCCAGCTTGAATATTTTTGGTTGCTAACCTTATAACTCTTCGTTTTTCATTAAAAACAAGATTAAACTTGAAGGGGTAGACACCTTGCTTTAAGTGATCATCAGATGTAAGAACATTGATTCCTTTTTCCTCTAGTTTTGCTATGTCTTTCATCTTTATTTTCTTTATCGTTAGTAGTCTTCCATTGTATTACTAATTCATTCTCTCTACTAGATCTTTACCCGATAATGCTAAAAAAATCTTCATCTCTGTTGATTAGTTGGTACCAGCTGTGTCAGAGCTTGTGACTGCACAACTGCTTTACCTGCAATGGATGGATCCAAACCAGCCGATTTATCTTTATATCAATTCATCTGGAATGATTCATCATGATCTAGTACAGGTATGTGGTCTATGGATTAACTGGATCTTATGAAATATTTTTCAAGCTAACATTTGCTAGGTTGGTGGTACAAGTTTTTAGTTAAAGTTGTATTCAATTTCAAACAAAAATTTCAGGATCTTGCCCTATAGCAAATGATTCAAGAACATGAGATTCATTTTCCTCGTGATTGAAGACAGTCCTTACAAGTGGTGCAAATTTAAGAATAACCTTGCACTAGGCCAAGTTAAATTTGAGCCCCCGTTCCATTGAAACACTACCTTAATATATTGGTTTGATAGAAAAGTAAGTTATCATGCCCAACCAAGTTTTTGTGAGTGTGTTCTCGGCACTTTTGATCTTCCTGCCCCCCGTCATTTGAGTTTTGCTAAGATAGGCCCCCCGTGTGGACCTGAATACTAGAATCCCTTATTTGTAATTATATATATATATATATATATATTTTTTTTTTTCAATAAAGTCATTTTTATATGCAAACTTTTAGATGCATATTTGGTGTTGACTTAACGAAGAAACGACATGCAGAGATGTGGTTATTTCTTGAATATACAAAATATCTATTATATACTCCACAAACAATGAGTTAGGTTAGGGTCTAAATTGGGTAATAGGCATGGATTTGGATATACAAGCTAAGATTAGATACTGGTTTTGGTCTCGTACCATATTCCCATTTGGGTATGGGTCAGGGACTAGGT
This sequence comes from Umbellularia californica, assembly GCA_028538565.1. Taxonomy (NCBI): domain Eukaryota; kingdom Viridiplantae; phylum Streptophyta; class Magnoliopsida; order Laurales; family Lauraceae; genus Umbellularia; species Umbellularia californica. The sequence continues at coordinate 52,446,584 of JAPQWN010000010.1, forward strand.
ACGCCATGAACCTGTTTTCATTGCTGATTTCATAATGTATTGGCTTTTCAAGAGAAAATGATGGAAATGTGACTCTAGCCAGCGTCTCCTTGCATAATTTAGTACATAGTTATTTTCTTTTTAATGAGGTATGCTCATTTTTTAGTGGCCTGAGAGAGAGAGAGAGAGAGAGAGAGAGAGAGAGAGAGAGAGAGAGTATAGTGAACTGCATATTAACTTCAGCTCCTTGGGGTCCACGGCCCACTATTGATTAGTGCAGAGAGAGAGAGTATCGTGGACTGCATATTAACTTCAGCTCCTTGGGGTCCACGGCCCACTATTGATCAGTGCAGCTCCCTTGATTCTCTTGTCGTCCCATGATATATTATTAGGACCAATTTTAAACTCATTGAACCTTCACTGGGCGTTGGATTGAATCTCAAAAAAATCTATGGCCAAGTGAGATAGAACAATTTACATGAACAAGATTTGACTGCAATTTGGGGCTCAAACAGTCTGTAATGCTTATTGAAATACAAAAATAGGGACTTTTTTGATAATTTGAAGGGTACAGTGTCTGTTTTGAGATATTCAGAAATTCTAAATGTGAGAACAGGTCCTCACATGCAGCCTGTTTTGAAGCATTGGATGGCGGGCCATGTGAGTCCCACAGCATAGAATGGCCCAGCTGTTCGTACCAACCAGCAGTCATTGCTTTAATTCCTTCATTTTCTTGCCCCTTTTAGCTACTAGTTAGATCTATCCAGCAGCCAAATATTAGGAAATAAAGATAATATGATTTAGAAGGGGATTTGGTTGATGTTGATGGGGATTTCTAGTATACTTGTGCATCATTCGACTAGTTACTGTGAAAGTGACAGTGGGAAGTTTCTTTGTTTGCCTTTGTTTGTTTTAGCAAGTGAGTGATGAATAGGTGTCTTAATAGGAATTACAGGTGTCAAGATCTTCTCGAGAGCTTTCTTAATGGTTGTAATACATTATATGAGATTGTAATGTGACAGTGGTGGATAGTTGACTGTTTTGTGAATTTGATTTGAAGTAACAGTGGGTTTTCCAGCCACTTTTTCTCCATCGTTTGCTTCTGTCTTTATTTCCCACTGATATATGCTTGCATTCTAAGCATATTGGGTGGGTCATTCTTACTCATTCTCTTGCATTTTTATGTCCAATACCTGTATACTGCTGTAACAGCAGTATTGAAGACTGTGTCATTAAGACACAATTAAGCTTTAAGGTTGTTAAATCAATGGCTAGGAATTAGGATAATCTGGTGCGGCTGACTTTTTGGCTGTCCCTTATCCATAAGGGGACCTTTCCATCTGGCCTCCTCCCATTAGTAGACATACATCTTAGTGGGCCCACAAGCTGGACCTCGTAGAACATTGCCCCTTACTCAAATCATTAATTTCATCAATGCATTCCGTCCATCAGCAGGCTGCAGTCATGATGGTGGGGAACAACTTGTGGATTCAAATAAGCTTCTTCCATAGGATCGTAGGAGAATGTAGCTTTCAAATCCAGACATCCGTAAGAAAACCATCCCACCAGCCAATTTCCTCCCCATTTTTTCAAACTTCCCAAAATAACCTTATTACTTCCCTTCTTCTTCCGCTCCATTCCTTCATCTGCACGTCTCCACCAACAACCATTGAATTGATGAAACAAAGCAGAGAGGAAGGAGAACGACCACCGACGCCCATTGGAGATAAATGAGACAAAGGAGGGTCACAAATCACAATGTAGTTGGGTACTTAAGGCCCCACCAATAGGTCCTCCCTAAAACGTGTATACTTAGATGGACCCCACTTGCAGAACTGTCTTCGTGTCACCACACGCGTGCAATCCACTTTGTCACATCCCGGTCCCGAATCACCCTGGCCTAGGGTAATCCCCGAGGTGAAACACACGTACTCCCGTGTGATTGTACCTGTCGCGAGTCAAACACAAGCACACGAAGGAGAAGACTATTCCACTCGTGAGTCGAACTCACTGATAACTATCAATCAACAGTTCATATAGCGGAAGCTTATAACAAATGATCATCATAACCCTGTACAATCCCATAAATAACATTCAAGTTTAAAATCAAAAGAAGTTATACATTGGTACAAAATGTTTGTCCAAAAGAAAGTTCTATATATCGTTATCAAAATACATAACAAAATGAATTGAATTTGGTGTGACTTCACAAAAAACATTAGTCACACATCTACTATGCTCTCAAAATGTCCTGACGCTCTCCGAACCGAGGAGTCTCTACATGGGCCCGACCCCAGGCCACTCCTCTAGTCCTGAAGGTACCTCCTGGGTACCCTTATCTCCCTCCGCGGTCTCTGTAGGACCGGGGGCTGCGTCTGTGCCTGTGACACCAAGAATAGTATCTCAATACAACTATTTAGCAAGCATAAACAGTAAACAGGGATACAATGAAGTTTTTAAGGACAATAACAATTTGAGAATAAAAAAAATAAGACGAGTAAAAGAGAAATTAAACAATCCATTTTCATGAATAAATCCTATATGTCATTCCTTTTAAAACCATTAAAGAAACTATAATACAAATTTTGGCAACTACATAAAGCTCATCCTCTCATTGAGAGCAAATCGTGTTGGGATGTCACTAGGGGTCCGGCCAAAGATCCTCCTAGCTACCCGGGTCCTGGAGTTCCGGTGCTCCAGTCTGTCAACTGCGCAGCGACGTTCAATAATAAACCAAGACTTAACCCCGTCGAGTACCGTCCGGTCGAAGCTAAGTAGTGCCGACTTATTCAAATCAATTTCGTTTGCAATTCAAATCGAGTGACTATTCAAATATTTGGATACACCCAATGGCGTTATCCATATCAATATCACATAATGTATAACAATTGGAGAGCAATATATATAACCATTTTATCGAAAATTGATGTAATTACAATTCTCGTTTTCAATACTTAAAGCAATTATTTAACGACTATAACAATTGATAATAAATTATTATTCATATAATCTATTGTCATTCAATACAAGATTAATTTATAAAATCAACATGTTATTGTTTTCTTAGTGTCACTTATGATGATCTCATGTTGGATTTCTAAATTAATCTTCATGGCTTAACAATAGGTTAATGATTTCATTTGGGCTTAATTAGAAGGATTAGGGTCCCAATACTAAGACATAATGAAACCTAAGTTCCTATGGTAAGGGGGTGTACATCCTAATTATCCATTTGGGATTGATTAGGATGGTTAATTATGGATTAAGAGTAATAATATACCTTCATTGAACCAAAAAGAGGCTCTCCAGACTGGTTTAGGCAGTTCTACCGGTAGAAATTCCGGTAGAAGAAGTTCTACCGGTAGAACTACCGGTTTAGGCTTCTCTACCGGTAGAACTTCCGGTAGAGACAGCTCTACCGGTAGAACTACCGGTTTAAGCAGCTGGATTTCCTTCTCCAGGCTCTCTGCCAGATTTTTGACTGTTTCTACCGGTAGAACTTCCGGTAGAACAGGGGTTCACAGTTTTCTTCAACTCTCTGTGTGATTTCGAGCCGTTTCTACCGGTAGAACTTCCGGTAGAACGTCTCGAGTTCAATTTTTTTTCTTCTTCTTTCTATTTTAATCTCTTCCAAATGAGCCTCCTTGCTCTCCAAACACATACACAAGAATTCTATACTTCCCAAAACAACTACATAAAGAAATCCAACGCATTTACCTTCTTTAAACATAAAAACCCAATTTTATGGAAAGAGAAAGAGAAAACTTGAATCAAATGAGAATGTATAACAAATGCAAACCCAATTTATGTTTATACTTGCCTCAAAGAAGAGCTTATAACTTCACACCCACTTGACTTGAGGAAAAACCCAAAAGCCCCAATATTCAAACCCTAATCATCATAAACACATAGAAATGGATGAGGATGTAATGCATGTATGAGGATGGGTCTATTCATCTCTAAGATGCTCAAAATCATGGTCAAAGGGTTTTGCTACTCACCTTTAGTAGGGATTTCGAATTTGAGATGGAATAGAGAGTGTTGGAAGATGTCTCTTGTCACAAGGTGAAGAAGAAATGGAGAAGATGAAGATGATGATGCCCACTCCACTCTTAAAGCACATGCAATAGTTCTTGAAGGATTGAATGAGGAGAGTGAGTAGAGGAGAATGGCAAGGAGAGTTGCAGAGAATGGAAAATAAAATGAATGAAGGAAGGAAGGAAGGGCTAAGGCTTATATATATAACATAAGAATAGACTTTTGCAACTTAGCCCATTGGATAAGAACATTTTCAAATTAAGTCAATTGAGAGTCAATCTCCTCAAAGAGTGGTCAAATGAGGTCAAGTCCATTATGAAAGTTGATAGGGTCGACAAGATACACGCGTTGGTGGTAAAATGACGTGCAAATGATGCAATTTGTGAAAATCAAGAATTACGAAAAAGCTCTTAATTGCATTAAACCGAGTCAATCGGTGTCAACTCATCTATTTAGGGTTCAAAACTCACCCAACTCAATCAAATGCATTAATCAATACTTATTCATCATAATTGGGAGTCAAGCATAGTTAATTTGGCTGATACCCAATTAATTAGCAATAATTAAGGTTAATTAGGCTTGGGGTGTAACATTCTCCCCCTCTAGGAATCATTCGGTCCTCCGAATGAACAAACCTTATCAAATAGTTCGGGGTAGTGGCGTGCCACTTGTTCCTCGAGTTCCCATGTAGCTTCCTCCTGTCCATGGTGCTCCCATAGAATCTTCACCCATCGAATTGTCCTCGTCCGTAGCACTTGTTCCTTTTCGTCGATGATTTGAATTGGACGTTCAACGTAAGTTGAATCAGGCTTGATTTGGACTTCATCGTGCTGTATCACATGAGATGGATCACGGATGTACTTTCGGAGCATAGATACATGAAAAACATTATGAACTCCTGCAAATTCTGGAGGAAGGTTGAGTCTATAAGCTACATCACCAATTCGACTCTTGATCTCGAACGGTCCAACATATCTTGGTGCAAGTTTGCCTTTTTGCCCGAACCGTATTGTACCCTTCATCGGAGATGCTTTCAAAAATACTAGATCTCCAACTTGGAATTCGAGCTTCCTTCTTCGATTGTCCGCGTAGCTCTTCTGTCGGGATTGGGCAATCTTCAACTTTTCTCGAACTTGGAAAACTTTCTCCGCTGTATCAGCAACAATGGTAGGTCCATGGAAACTTCTTGTACCGACCTCTTCCCAGCATACTGGGGTTCTGCAACTACGACCGTACAAAGCTTCAAAGGGTGGCATCCCAATAGCTGAATGAAAACTGTTGTTGTACGCGAACTCGCATAGTGCCAAGTGCTCATCCCACTCACCTCCGAAGTCAAGAACGCTTGCTCGAAGCATATCTTCTAGCGTTTGTATGGTGCGTTCGGACTGTCCATCCGTCTGGGGGTGGTAAGCGGTGCTGAAACTGAGTTTAGTGCCCATAGATTGCTGGAATGACCGCCAAAATGAAGAGACGAATCTTGAATCTCGATCGGAAACTATCGAAACCGGAGTGCCATGAAGACGAACAATCTCCTTCACAAAGAGTCTGGCCATGTCATTGAACTTCATACTTTTCTTGAACGGAATAAAATGAGCCGATTTCGTCAACCTGTCGACTATCACCCAAATCACATCATGTCTACGGCTAGTTAACGGAAGACCTGACACAAAATCCATTGATATATGCTCCCATTTCCACTCAGGAATGTGCAGCGGATGCAACAAACCCGGAGGCTTCCTATGCTCAAATTTCACCTTCTGACACGTGTAGCACTTCGATACGAATTCTGCTATTTCTCTCTTCATATTGTTCCACCAGAATCGTCTCTTGAGATCTCTGTACATCTTCGTGCTCCCAGGGTGTATAGCATATTTGGCATAGTGTGCTTCTGTCATGATTGGAATTGTCAATTGCTGAGTCTTTGGCACGCACAGTCGATCTCTAAAATATAGGACTCCATCCACCAATTGGAAATCTGGCTTATCAGCGATGTGATCTCTAATCTTGGCCAAATCAGGATCTTCAAATTGTTCTTCCTTGATCTGGTTCATAAATGTAGGCTCTATCACTGACATAGCAGCTAACATCACAGAATCATCAACCCACTGAACTTCTACATCCAACTCTTCAAAAATATCCAATTCCATCCATTGAGTATCCATAGCTGCAGTCATAGAAGATTTTCTACTCAGTGCATCTGCCACCACATTTCCTTTTCCTGGAATATATTTAATGGGAAAATCATAATCCTTAATGAACTCTAACCACCGCCTCTGCCTCATATTGAGGTCTTGCTGAGAGAAAAGATATTGCAAACTGCGATGATCCGAATGTACTTCAAATTGTTCCCCGTACAGATAATGTCTCCAAATTTTCAATGCAAAAACAATGGCGGCTAATTCAAGATCATGGGTGGCATAATTCTTCTCGTGAGTCTTCAGTTGCCTTGATCCATAGGCTATCACCTTTCCATGTTGCATAAGAACACACCCTAGACCAATTCTAGATGCATCAGTATAAATCACAAATCCTCCTGTACCCTCAGGCAATGATAAAACTGGGGCGGTTGTCAACTTCTCCTTCAGAATCCGAAAATTCGCTTCACATTCTTCGGTCCAAATGTATGGTACATCTTTCCTAGTCAATTTTGTCAACGGAGCTGATATCTTCGAAAAATCTTTCACAAATCGACGATAGTATCCCGCAAGACCTAAGAAACTCCGAATCTCTGCCACATTTCTCGGACTAGACCAGTTAATAATTGCTTCTATCTTAGCTGGGTCTACTCTAATACCATCTCGAGTTACAATATGTCCAAGGAATGCCACTTGTTCGAGCCAGAAAGCACACTTCTCTAATTTAGCGTACAACTGATGAATCCTCAAAAGCTGAAGAGATGTCCTAAGATGATCAGCATGTTCTTCTCTTGACTTGGAGTAAACCAAAATATCATCAATGAATATCACGATAAACTGATCTAGGTAAGGAGCGAAAATCCTATTCATCAACGCCATGAAAACTGCCGGAGCATTGGTTAGGCCAAACGGCATCACCAGAAATTCGTAATGGCCATATCTTGTCCTGAAGGCTGTCTTCTCAATATCTTGCTCACGAACTCTAAGCTGATGATAACCCGATCTAAGATCGATCTTCGAAAAGTAGGCTGCTCCTTGAAGCTGGTCGAACAGCTCATCGATGCGAGGCAACGGGTACTTGTTCTTAATCGTCACTTGATTGATCTGTCGGTAATCGATGCACATCCGAAAAGAACCGTCCTTCTTTCTCACGAACAATACCGGAGCTCCCCAAGGTGACATACTTGGACGAATGAGTCCTTTGTCCAAAAGATCTTGCAACTGTTCCTTCAACTCTCTGAGTTCTGCTGGAGCCATTCTATAAGGGGCCTTCGAGATAGGGGCTGTACCCGGAATCAAGTCTATTGGAAAATCCACTTCTCTTAGAGGAGGCAGTCCTGGAACTTCGTCAGGAAACACGTCAGGGAATTCGCACACTACTGGAATCTCTTCCAACTTCGCTATCGGCTCCTTCTCGGTGATAAACGCGAAGTAACCTTCACATCCATGCTCCAGAAGCTTCACTGCATCCAAGGCTGACACTAGTCCATTGTTCGGCTTCTCTCTTCGTACACCCTCGAACACCACGTCCGTCTTGGGTTCTTGCACTTTGAAAGTGATTGTCTTGTGGAAGCAGTCAACACAAGCCCGGTGCTTAGCGAGCCAGTCCATCCCGAGAATAACATCAAAATCGTGCATCGCTAGGATTATCAAATCAGCTGGCATGACGAGTCCTCCAATCTTAATGCTGCAACCTGGGTAGTAGTTCTCACAGACTACTCTCTTACCCACCGGGGTGGTCACCGTCAAAACAAAAGGAACTCAGGTGGTTGCTGAAGATCACAAGCAAATTTGGGTGCCACAAATGAATGTGTAGAACCTGAGTCAAACAAGGTCCTAGCATTCCTAGTACAAACCAAAATAGTACCTTCAACTACATTCCCTGCTGCTGCTGCTTGTTCATGGTCCAAAGCAAAAACTCTGCCTGCTTGCTGGGGTCTCTGTCTGGCCTGTTGTCGTTGTTGTTGCTGTTGCGGCCTCGGTGGTGCTGGTAGTGCCATACGTAGGGGAGGTGCTGCAAGTGCGGGTCTGACTTGTTGCTGAGGGAATTGCTAGGGTATTCCTCCCTGAAGGTTCCTGTTTCTTGGACAAGTAGCTGCCTTGTGCTCCATCGATCCACAAATGACACAAGCCCCCGTAGTTCTCCAACACTTCTCCGTAGGGTGTCCTTTGCCGCATGTATTACACTTGGGTGCACCGATCACAACACCTTTCTGTTTCTTGTTTTGTTGGCCTTTTCCTGAAAACGGTGAGCTTCTCCTGAAATCACTGCCTCTCTTCTTCATAGCTACTTCTTCTGCAGAATAGCCCCGGTCAACGGCATCATCAAAGGTAACCGGTCTCTGAAATGCTGTCACATGCTCCACATATGCCGGGTTCATGCCTTCTATGAAGCGGTCCACCTTTTTCTCTTCGGTATCAATCAATTCTTCAGCATACTTGGACAACTGTTGAAAGATGTGCACATACTCCGTCATGTTCATCTGATTCTGCTGCAGAGTCAGGAACTCATTTTGCTTCTTCCTCCGAATGTGATCGGGTATAAACTTTCTCCGGAATTGCTTCTTGAATGTGTCCCACACAGTCTCTTCAGGTAACAACTTGAGAGGTTCTTTGATGCCTTTCCACCAAATGTTTGCTGTACCCCCGAACATCGAAGCTGTAAGTACGACCTTCTGTTTGTTATCACAATTGATAGTCTCGAAGATGTCACCAACACGGTCTAGCCATTCATCTGCTTTGATAGCGCCTTCATTCCCGTAAAAGTCGGTGGCTCCTCTCTTCCTAAATCTTTCGTACAAAGAGCTCGAGTCATTGCCTCTCATTTGGTTTACTGCTTGTGGCTCTTGATTAGCCATCAGTAGTGCTATTTGCTCATTTGTCTTCGCAACTTGTTCTATCAGCATCATTAAACGTGCATCCACATTGGGTGGGTCTTCATTGACCACCACGAACGGGTCGTTGTTGCGGGATTCATTGTTACCGCTTCCTGAGCCGGATGCCATTTACCTGCAAAAGAGTTTCAAAATCAGGTTACAACTACACTCTATCTCTCTCTTACGCACAACTACTAGTAATAATACAGTACCAATAGTAAACTAACCTCACAAATCAATTCTATCGTGTCCTCACAACGATTTCTATTTGGTTTCTAAGTCTTTTAGAAAGACTGACAGGGCTCTGATACCATACTTACGTATGTCACATCCCGGTCCCGAATCACCCTGGCCTAGGGTAATCCCCGAGGTGAAACACACGTACTCCCGTGTGATTGTACCTGTCGCGAGTCAAACACAAGCACACGAAGGAGAAGACTATTCCACTCGTGAGTCGAACTCACTGATAACTATCAATCAACAGTTCATATAGCGGAAGCTTATAACAAATGATCATCATAACCCTGTACAATCCCATAAATAACATTCAAGTTTAAAATCAAAAGAAGTTATACATTGGTACAAAATGTTTGTCCAAAAGAAAGTTCTATATATCGTTATCAAAATACATAACAAAATGAATTGAATTTGGTGTGACTTCACAAAAAACATTAGTCACACATCTACTATGCTCTCAAAATGTCCTGACGCTCTCCGAACCGAGGAGTCTCTACATGGGCCCGACCCCAGGCCACTCCTCTAGTCCTGAAGGTACCTCCTGGGTACCCTTATCTCCCTCCGCGGTCTCTGTAGGACCGGGGGCTGCGTCTGTGCCTGTGACACCAAGAATAGTATCTCAATACAACTATTTAGCAAGCATAAACAGTAAACAGGGATACAATGAAGTTTTTAAGGACAATAACAATTTGAGAATAAAAAAAATAAGACGAGTAAAAGAGAAATTAAACAATCCATTTTCATGAATAAATCCTATATGTCATTCCTTTTAAAACCATTAAAGAAACTATAATACAAATTTTGGCAACTACATAAAGCTCATCCTCTCATTGAGAGCAAATCGTGTTGGGATGTCACTAGGGGTCCGGCCAAAGATCCTCCTAGCTACCCGGGTCCTGGAGTTCCGGTGCTCCAGTCTGTCAACTGCGCAGCGACGTTCAATAATAAACCAAGACTTAACCCCGTCGAGTACCGTCCGGTCGAAGCTAAGTAGTGCCGACTTATTCAAATCAATTTCGTTTGCAATTCAAATCGAGTGACTATTCAAATATTTGGATACACCCAATGGCGTTATCCATATCAATATCACATAATGTATAACAATTGGAGAGCAATATATATAACCATTTTATCGAAAATTGATGTAATTACAATTCTCGTTTTCAATACTTAAAGCAATTATTTAACGACTATAACAATTGATAATAAATTATTATTCATATAATCTATTGTCATTCAATACAAGATTAATTTATAAAATCAACATGTTATTGTTTTCTTAGTGTCACTTATGATGATCTCATGTTGGATTTCTAAATTAATCTTCATGGCTTAACAATAGGTTAATGATTTCATTTGGGCTTAATTAGAAGGATTAGGGTCCCAATACTAAGACATAATGAAACCTAAGTTCCTATGGTAAGGGGGTGTACATCCTAATTATCCATTTGGGATTGATTAGGATGGTTAATTATGGATTAAGAGTAATAATATACCTTCATTGAACCAAAAAGAGGCTCTCCAGACTGGTTTAGGCAGTTCTACCGGTAGAAATTCCGGTAGAAGAAGTTCTACCGGTAGAACTACCGGTTTAGGCTTCTCTACCGGTAGAACTTCCGGTAGAGACAGCTCTACCGGTAGAACTACCGGTTTAAGCAGCTGGATTTCCTTCTCCAGGCTCTCTGCCAGATTTTTGACTGTTTCTACCGGTAGAACTTCCGGTAGAACAGGGGTTCACAGTTTTCTTCAACTCTCTGTGTGATTTCGAGCCGTTTCTACCGGTAGAACTTCCGGTAGAACGTCTCGAGTTCAATTTTTTTTCTTCTTCTTTCTATTTTAATCTCTTCCAAATGAGCCTCCTTGCTCTCCAAACACATACACAAGAATTCTATACTTCCCAAAACAACTACATAAAGAAATCCAACGCATTTACCTTCTTTAAACATAAAAACCCAATTTTATGGAAAGAGAAAGAGAAAACTTGAATCAAATGAGAATGTATAACAAATGCAAACCCAATTTATGTTTATACTTGCCTCAAAGAAGAGCTTATAACTTCACACCCACTTGACTTGAGGAAAAACCCAAAAGCCCCAATATTCAAACCCTAATCATCATAAACACATAGAAATGGATGAGGATGTAATGCATGTATGAGGATGGGTCTATTCATCTCTAAGATGCTCAAAATCATGGTCAAAGGGTTTTGCTACTCACCTTTAGTAGGGATTTCGAATTTGAGATGGAATAGAGAGTGTTGGAAGATGTCTCTTGTCACAAGGTGAAGAAGAAATGGAGAAGATGAAGATGATGATGCCCACTCCACTCTTAAAGCACATGCAATAGTTCTTGAAGGATTGAATGAGGAGAGTGAGTAGAGGAGAATGGCAAGGAGAGTTGCAGAGAATGGAAAATAAAATGAATGAAGGAAGGAAGGAAGGGCTAAGGCTTATATATATAACATAAGAATAGACTTTTGCAACTTAGCCCATTGGATAAGAACATTTTCAAATTAAGTCAATTGAGAGTCAATCTCCTCAAAGAGTGGTCAAATGAGGTCAAGTCCATTATGAAAGTTGATAGGGTCGACAAGATACACGCGTTGGTGGTAAAATGACGTGCAAATGATGCAATTTGTGAAAATCAAGAATTACGAAAAAGCTCTTAATTGCATTAAACCGAGTCAATCGGTGTCAACTCATCTATTTAGGGTTCAAAACTCACCCAACTCAATCAAATGCATTAATCAATACTTATTCATCATAATTGGGAGTCAAGCATAGTTAATTTGGCTGATACCCAATTAATTAGCAATAATTAAGGTTAATTAGGCTTGGGGTGTAACACACTTACTGATGATCATCAAATTAAAACACATGGAATCTTGATGATACAGTAATGCTAACATAGAAGAGCTTGATCGATGGGTACGATGGTGATTACCACAGACCGGTCATGAGAATACATAAAGAGATAGAGACTGATTTCTGTAAATCTATATGCTTAACCTTCCTACCAAACTATATATATAGAGAATAAAACAAAAACATGCAACACAGGAAAGGACACTTGTTAGTATAGTGGAGTTGGGAATGGTAGGTCAGTGGAATGTGTAAAGTGGAAATTGGGCTTCAAGGAATGATGCATGTGCTGGGACTAAGCAAGGACCTCTTGTGCTTTTTCCCTTCTCAGTGATACTGATAAACACCCCAATGATTTTTATGTTATAGTACTGATGAGAAAGAGGAAAAGAGAGTTCCAAGTGCAGATTCCCCTTACTATGAGGTGGAGAAGAGAAACTGCAAATTAGTATATTTTAGTTTAGGTTTCTGCTTGACATTCAAAAAAGTTTGGATGTAATTACCTTTTTAAGAGAATCAATGATATTTGAGCTCAAAGTAAGCTTATATTCTATCTATAAATTAACTCCAGATTATCTATCTTACTTAGTCTTTTCATCTATATCTTTCTCTTTTGATCTATACATAACAGAGAGGAAGAGACTGTACATTTTCAGAATGATTTCAATTTTTTAATGGTTGTAGCGCTTCTGCTTTGTACATTCCATTATCCAAAGTGATATTCCTTTTCCAGGCTGCATTGGAGTCTGAAACAGCTGAAAGTTTTGCTGTATACGATACGATGATGCAGCTGACAAATGAGGTAAATTTCTGTTATCTGATTTGTTTATGAAGTTCTCTCAAGAGTCTCTTAGTTTGGTTGATGTCTACAAATGAATTGTCTTGTCTGTGTTTTGCCTTTTCTGCCTTTGTTGATACAGAATCATATATTGGAGATCAATGTGCTTTTAGATTCCTTTTTTTGTCAGATTCGAAAGCTTCCATAGTTCCATGCATTTTGTTGTTTGTCATTTTTAATTTGCATTATCATTTGAAGTCTGTTTCTTTTAGAATCACTTGAGACTCGGATTGACCATGTTATAAAGAAGTGATAACCTTGTTGCTTATATAGCAGCTCCTTTGCTATAGCACTTTGAAATAGTAGTAGGGAAGATGGTTTTAAAGATCAGCTGAGTCGGGATGACTCAGACGTATTTGGGTCACCCTCTGGGTCACCTTCCTGGCCAATTCTTATATTTTGGGGCCCTAAATGCACCTGTTTCCCTTTTTTTTTCTATTAGAAAACGTTGTAGGACGCTCTTATGGACATTTTATACTGATTCTAGAAGATCAAAACCACTTTTCTTATATGAAGATTGCCTCCTATTTGTACATAACCTAAGGAGGGTTTAAAGAAGTGGCCACGTTTTATGGACTCGATCCCTACAGAGTGCACAGACTCGGTCCAGTCTTGGTGCAAGTAGTTGGAGTCACATCTGACTCGGTGGTTACCGAGTCATTCACCAATATTGAATGAAAAACAATGATCCTAAGTCTTAATTATCGATCCCTGTTCAACATTTTTGCTATTAAATTTCGATACTTACTCCAAGAGAAGGAAAAAGGAAAAAAGATAGACCTTTACTCCCCCATTTTGTTGCCATAACTGTTCCTGGGCCAATGTAAATACTCTGATTGATGAACTTCAATCAGAAAAATCTTTTATTAGCAAAGGCTGGTTTCAAACATTCTGTTTTCTTTTTTTCTTTTACTTTCCCTTTTTCCCTTTTCTGAATGCTATGTTGTCATGTACTTTTCTATTCTAAGATTATCACTGGGATTCTAAAATTATGAAGGATGAGGGTATCTTAAAAATAAAATCCTTTGCATATGAAATTAATTGCAATCTAAAATTCAAAATGCTTCCTTCTGTATTGAAAAGTTGTGGTTCTTATGCAGTTACTTTTTCTTCTTCTTGCTTTTTTTTTTCTCTGGTATAACAATTTTTATATTAATAAGAATTCAATAGTTAAATTTCAATAGTACTATATCTTCATAATGAAATAAATACATACATATCGTCATTATGATATATACATACATATCTTCATGATGAAATATATGCTGTGCCCAGATCCAAACAGTTGCTGTCGTTACTGCCATAGGTCAAGCTTGTCTACTTCTTGCTGCTGGAAAGAAGGGTAGACGGTTCATGTTTCCCCACGCAGAAGGTTTGTGAGTGACCCTTTTCTTAAATGGTGTAGGCTTCCTAATCCTTTTCTCATTGGCACTTTTTTGTTTAATGATGTAAACTCTTTAGCCCTTTTCTCATTGGGGTTGAGTTTATGATGCCACATGCTGTTCATCTAATTCTGTTGCAGTTATGATACGACCACCTCACGGCACATTACGTGGGACAAGGGCATCAAGTGATATTCATAGTGGTACTGATGAGGTCAGTTACACCCATTTTCTCTCCTCATCAACATTTGCACAACTGTCATACTTACTTTTTTTTTTTTTACAATTTTGCGAACTTCTCTGATTTTTTTTTTTCTGGTCCTTTTGTTCCATAGAGGAATTGAACTGATGCACTCTTGTACTCGCACCCATGACCCTAACCACCTGACATGTTAACACTTTTTGGGATGGGACCTGGATGTGCAGGAGGAGTGGCCTAAGAACCAAACTGTTTGGTTGGTCCTAGACAAGCTTCTCCTGGGACCAGCCTGGCAGTTGCACTCTTTATTTTTTTTTTTTAAGAATAAAACATACTGTCCGACATATTGGATGAAGATCTCCAAAGCTACACGGAAATGTCAGTGTTTTGTAAATTTTGTAGCTAACAAAGATATAAAGACTGCTTTCTTATTTTTCATATTTTGACTACTTTTCAGAACCTTACTAATGAGTCTTAATCATCTGCAGGCCTTTAAGACCAGTGACACACTTGTTAAACTTCTAGCAAGCCACACTGGAAGAGTAAGTAGGATACATAGTTACCTTTTTAATCTTGTATCCTTAAAAGCTGATATGTATTAACCTATCTCTAGTATAAGATGAAAACGACATTGATTTAGAACTCCACGATGCAATATATATTGCATCAAACAGTATTTTATCAGTGATCTAACTAAAATTGCCCATCAGTCAACCCAGACACTGACACGTGTGATGCAAGTGCCATTCTTTATGACTTCCACGACAGCAAGAGAGTTTGGTATCATCGATAAGGTATGATCTTGGATTCCATCTAGACTATTTTAGTTGATGTAGAGGAATTTTCTAGAAAATATAGATGCATGAACACACACTGTTGTTTCCATCCACGTGACTATACATGCTTATATATTCCATTAAGAGAGACAGACTAGTGTAATCACCTGCAGTTTCACCTTTTCCCCTTGTGTAAGAGACCTGAGCAAATTCCAGTTTATTCAGAAGTGGATGGTGATCAAGTATGTGGTCTCCAATTTACTGGATCATCTTTATGCAGTCACCCTTCACGTGATGACCATCTGCTGATCTGAGTAATTTTTGAGTAAATTTTTAATATTATGATCATTGGAGATTTGACTCTTTCTTGTACAGATTCTTTGGGAAAGAGGAATTGATGGAGAAAATGGAGCCACGGGACAGGAAATCGGGATTAAAATTGTAAATGGGATGTAATTCTCACTTGATAGCGTCCAACCTTCTAACAATTCTGAAGTTGCTTGATACAACAATTCCATAAATTGAAAGTTTCTTACTGCTGTCATGCTATCACGACTGAAAGCTTGAACCACAGATGCTCTGATATGGATCATGTTGTAAGGGATCTTTCATTTTGAAACCAGCAATAGTGATATCATTCTATGATTCATTCTGATTTTTTTTGTTCTAGTTTCTGCTAATTGCAGAGGGCTTTTGGGGTCTTTTTTGCGCATCTACCTTGAACTTCACCTTTACAAAATTTAATAATAATAATAATAATAAAAAACCATCATTTGAGCACTGCTGCAATGTATGGGGTTTTTATATGTTTTCTGCTGTGGTGTTTATCCAAAGATACACAAAGATATTGTCCTAGGCAGCTAGGACTCCAGCCCTCTGGTGAGGGAAGTAGACCTTGGGTTGGTAGAACAACCTTCATGTGAGGGAAGGTGACTGCCCAGGTTGGAATCCTGGGCAGCCATGTAAGAATTGATGCCTCTTACTACGGGGTAAGAGGCTGTTCTTCTATGTTTTTGTGATTTGGAAGCACTGTTTCGATGTAGGGAAATGCCCCCCTCCTTTTCCCCCCATCCAAATAACTAGAAAGAGTTTAAATGATGCATTCTATTATAGTTACTGCCAAGAATATATGCAAGATCTGATGATCAGAGGCATCGGTTTTCTGCATTTTTTTTTTCTAGACTGTTGGTGAAGTTGACATTGAGGTCACCACTGGATGGAGAATCTAGAGATGAAGAATTTCTCGTGGTGATTTGCCACTATTTTTTTCAAAGATTTGCTCGGGCCTGTTTGTTTAGCTAAAATAGCAGTTAAAGTAGGTTATGGTGTTATGTTTTTTTTCACTCTATTGCTGCTTGCATAGAAAAAGTAAAGTGGTGATGTTATGATTTTTTCACTTAATTTTTGTTATTCCCGTTTGAATGGAAAATAGTGGAGGGGAGAAGTAAAGTTTGGATGTGACAACACTAGCCTTTTTATTCCTCCTCTAGCCTTTTTTAAAGTACAATAAAAAGTAATAAGTCGGAGAGAATTGAACTTTGTAAAAAAAAAAAAAGTTTTTTTTTTTTCTTTACCCCTCTTTATCTTTACTTTGTGCATGATCTGACCCCTTTTTATTTTTACTATTACATATATGTAAACAAATGGGAATGATTCTTTGTCAAGAGAGAAATCTATTTAAAATTTTTTATTTTTAAAAAACTCAATTCAATTAATTAGAGCTATTTTTATGAAAAGCTTAGCATTAAACATTAATTAGATGAATTGATTATGAAAAACTAGAATATTTTTTGTATTATTATTTTTTTTTTGACATGATTACCCTCGTGACGATATTATTATCTGCCCGACACACAGTTTGCATGTATCCTATCTAACATTATTTTTATTTTTCGGAGTGTAAGAGAAGAAATAAATGATTGGAAGTGATGAATGCATTAAATCTTTTTGAATAATACACATTTAAAAGGTTTCTTCTCTTCTCTTATCTTCTTCTCTGAATATTTGAATGTTGATACGTTACCGTCTACCAGATGTCTTAAAATCACAATAATTGTCAACCAACTAATACCAAGAAATTGTAAAAATTAAGTGAAAAGCACCCTAAATAGTTGAGCTAACCCTTCATTTTAGCACTAGAGCACTTTAATGTGTAATGGTTTTAATAGTGCAGTTTCTATAAATGGGATCAATGACAAATAGGATCAGGTGCAAATCTCGGCCAAAATGTTAAGGCCATCTTAGTCCACGGAACTAAAAACTCAACCCCCATGCTCTCTCTCTCTCTCTCTCTCTGATTATATATAATGAGAAAGTGAGGAGGGAGAAGAGGGTTCACTTACCCAGTCATGGCAAGACAAAGAAATGGTCAGCCACTTGACTTCTATTCCAGTAGGGGTACTTGCTTGAAATAATACTTGTGTAGTCAGTGACTATGTACTGGATAGGGTCCCTGGAATAGGACTATTTATGGGGCTACTTATTTTGTAGAGCTTTTTAGCTAAGGTTGATGGAGGTAAACACTGCAAAATTTATATGTGTTTGGTATAAAGTAACCTTACAAAATTTTCAAAATGATGTAAATAGTGGGTTTTACATCGTAATTTACAAAATGTGCGCTCCAATTACCATAATTTCTAGGGTGGATTCCAATTATCTCATGAAATAAGAGATTTCTCTTTCATAATTTTACTAAACACATTAATTGTAAATTAGAATATAAACATTAGAGCTTTGATTTTAAACATTAATCCGATTGACTTTTATTACTTAGATTAGAGTTTCAAAATGCAAACCCCTATATCGCGGCCAGCTGTCGAATCACAACACATCTAAATGGGTGATTAGAAATTAGAATATAATACGCAAGGACTCGTCATGTGGCTAACGGAGTAGAAGTATCCAAATTCTTAGACTTATGCGAATGGGTAGAATGGCCCCAAGCAATTCTTTCAAATATTCCATGTTCTTTCTCTATGCTTCTTATCTCATGCAACTGCCTATTCATCTTTTTATCTCATAAAACCACTCATGGCTACTTTCCACTCTTAAGCTTCACTTCTTCGTTTATGTAAAAACCTCCTTCCTACTCTACTTCTTCCATTTCTATTTTCTTTCGGTCAACAACCAGTTGAAAAAGTTCACAAACCGTCCAACAAGCGTTTTTGAGCCATAACCAACCAAAATCATAAAAACAATATTTGAAAAAAAAAAAAAAAAAAAGGTTTGTCTGTTAGGTTTTGACCATTCATTAATAAATCAAGCTTTTGATATTATACGGTATCAGAGCGGGAGGCCGTAACTCGAGCTTTTGATATTACATGATATCAGAGCGGGAGGCTATTGGTATTACATTGTATCAAAGCCGAAGGCCGTAACTCGAGCTTTTGGTAGTACATGGTATCATAGCGGGTAGCCGTTTGAATTCGTGGACGCAAAACAATGTATATGAACACCCCCCTTATGCGGGAGACCATTCGAACTCAAAACTCAACAGACAAACAGAACGGAAACCAACAGGACAGAGAAACACATATAGAGGTAGCATGCCTTGTAGGAGTTTCGAACTCGTGACATCTAGCCCATATACTATGTTAATAACTAGTAATACCAAAAGCTCAAGTTTTTGGTGTTAGTGGTCATTAACACTTTCAACCCCAATGCTTCTATTCCCATTCTATACTAAAGATTATTTGGAGATTTTATTTATAAGGTAATGAATCTATAACTTAATTTTCTATACAAACTTCAGTTATTTTAAGTCCCTTTTATGTCAATTTGACTTTCTTTGCAATTGTTTACTCTTTTCATATATTAACATTTAATTTGCAACGCTTGGACTTGCCCATGCCTAACACGGATTATTGTGCTATTATTGTAAAAAATTAATGAGGGAGGCCCCACCTCTAAAATCTAATTCACTGAGGAGTCGTTGTCCACCATGAATTTGATGGGATAGAAACTATGTGATTTATAGTATGTTATTGTTACCACCTTTATTTAGACATGATCAATCTAAGGGCGAGATCAATTCTATGAGTTCCTAGTGCCAGTATTAGAAAAATAAAATAAATAAGTGTATGAATTCACCTTAAAAAACAAATTATGCTCCATACATTATATATGTTATAGAAATTCCTAAAATTTATATCCTTGAAAAACAAATAAAAAATAACAAACTTTGGTCTTTTATTTCCTGCTTAGCTTGTCGAGGACATGAGTGTGCCCATGAAAGAGTTTATGAGTTCTAGTTCCAAATGCCAGCATTAGAAAAAAAAAAAAAAAAGAAGAAGAGCTTATGAATTCACCTTAATTGCCCTAACCTAATCAAAGATGACTCATCCAGTGGATCTGTGGGTGAGGTACAATTTGAGTTGGGCTCCAGCCAATTTGGTTGGGTGCTTCCATCCCTATCACTATCACCATCGCACCATATTCAAATATATTGGTAAAACTAGAAACATCCAGCTCACCATTGCATCGGGACCACTTCATCTGTAGTGTGCTTAAAGGGCATTTTTGTCATTTAAGCCATTGACGCTCACTAACTAACTCAGATGTTGCCTATTAGTTAGTAGACCCTCCGGAGAGGGGCCTTTTTGTAAACGTATAAACATAGGGGTCCTTTTTAGAAATTTGTTGAGGGGCCTTCTTGCAAAAATCCCGATATAATAAATGCACCCAAACGCGCCAAGAAATGCACAAATCAAATCAAAAGTAGAAAACAGAAACTGTGCACAGAGAGGAGGAGAAGAAGAAGAAGAAGAAATGTCGTGCGTGACCATGGGATTTTGGTGCTCCTCCAACGTGAAGATGCCGATGTTTCCTTCCATGTCTTCTCCAAGGATCAGTTGCAGATCGATTCCAATTCCTCCATTAAACCCTCGCGATCCTTTCCTTTCCAAGCTCGTTTCAGTCGCAACCTCCGAGAATCCAGAAACCCCACCTCATCTCAATCTCTTCGAAAATCCCAAGCTCATGCCTAATAATACTGATCAGGTGAATTAACGAACGAAAATCCATTGTTTGGGTCATTTTCTTGAGTTTTTTTACTCTTCCTTGGTTGATTTCATTGGAGGCGTTTTTTATTAGGAATAATAACAGTGCAGAAAATATATGTTTATCTCTGTTCTAGTCGCTTCGAAACAATCATTAGCATAATTTTCTTGCTTACTTGCATGTTTTATTGTTTCTTTGTTGAATTTCTAGATGGGTTTTGTTTGTGAATTCAAATGATATTTTCAGTCCCATGTTCGCATACTACAATTGTGGATGATTGACGGTGTAAATGCTAGTTTTCTTCTTTTTAATCTCTTTGATGTCGTATCGGTTGATTGTTGGTGTTTCTGTAGAGTGGATCTATTGATTATTACTATCTCATTTTAGTTTCCTGATCTCAAAATGGTTTTTAGAAACAGTTTCATTGTTTTATTTGAGATATTGGGTTTCTGTATCTTAACTAATTTTAGCACAAAATCATTTGTGAAAATATTGTTATTATAATGTTAAATTTGTTACCCCGTCAGTTCTTGATTGAATACTCCAACCTCATGTTTTGTTCCATACCCTTTTTCATTTTAGTCTGCAAACTGAATTTCACAATCAGATTTTCAACTGTCCTTTTTTTTTTTTTTTGGGTAAATCGTTTTGATGGTTACTTTTTCTTATGTTGTTTTGTATTCCTGTTTTGAAGAGGTTTGTGTTTTCATCACCCTTTGGTTCTCTTTGGCGGAGGGTGTTTTCTAGTTTGTTCAGTCATCATCAACTTTCATGCTTTTCTCGAGTCTTGACTGTTGTTGTTGTTGTTGTGAACCAGGTTGAGAGTGCTGATAGAGTTATGTACAATGAACACAAGCGGAGACAGCATTCGCTGGACTTGCAATCGTTTCTTCTTCGTAGACGAATTGTTTATATAGGCATGCCTGTAAGTCTTTCAAGCTTGAATCTTTTAGGTTTCTAAGCTTCTAACTTTTCTTTTTTCATTAAAAATAAGATTAGACTTGAAGGGGTAGTCACCCAGTTTGTTGAATATATTCACATCTTTTGCTTGAAGTGATCATTTTTTGGTGCTAATGATAAGCAAATTTCTTGTGTCCACTATTCTGATGTATATTTACACTAATCATATAGACTTGTAACATACTGCATTTGAAGGTGCTTTCCTTTTTTAATGCATTTGTAATGGATGTTACGCGTGGCTATTTTCATGTTTATAGCTCCCGTAACTGAATCAGCAAAGATGATCGTGGGGTCCATCCCTATTGACCTGGTTGAGAATAATTTCTTGAAGTGGATGGATTTTGAAACGGAGGAGCAAGTTTTTTGTTGTCTTCGTATGGTCATCTGTGAGAACTTAAACTAATTTATTTTGAATAAAAAGTGAAAGAAGGTTGTGGGGGAAAAGAGTATTGTTAATGTATTAAATGCAAGGGATATGCTTGTGAAAAGAAACATTCTTTTCTACACAAATGATTAATAGGGTTGTCGTCTATTGAGTGGAAAGGATGGATGCATGCCGTTTTTATTTTGGTTCATTTTTAGTTGATGGAGGACACAACTTTTAAAATATCTATTGTGGGTCCTTCCGGGAAGTTTTAAATCGTTATTGTTATTTTGGGAAGGTAAAATATGTTCATCATCATCATCATTATAGCCTTTTCTTGTTCATCTGTGGTCATTCTAAGAAAGTGAAATATATTTTATGATTTAAATGCACAAGCTAAAGATGGGTTGGCCTTGGCAGGTCAACAAGTAGAGACACATGGATCCATTCCCATCAATGAGTGCATTTGCTTTTCTGTTTGCCTTATAATAGCATGTAGATAACACGACTACAAATCCTTTAAACAATCTCATGATTTAGTTAAAATGAAGGATAGATGCCACAATTCTGATTGGGCAGTGGATTAAAGGGCGAGGTGAATGATGTGTTTGCGATCTGTTGGGCCAGTAGGCACTGTCTTGCAACTTGGGTAGGAGAATAAAAATGTTCAATTTGACTCATTCACTTCAGAGTTCTTCCAAGATTTGTTCATTGAAGTGCAAATTAGGAAGCAGATCTCTTGGTTAAACAAGGAGTTTAGCATCAAGAGATGGCTTTTGTATATTTCAAAAGGTAACTTCTATTTAATAGGATAAAAGTAAAACACTGTACAATAGGAATATTGGATTTGTGTAATTTACAGATCTATGACTGGTTATTCCGTTTACCTCTATTTTTCTCTGTCTTTCATCTTTATTTTCTTTATCAGTATTAGTCTTTCATTGTATTACTAATTCACTGTCTTTACTAGATCTGTACCCGATAATGCTAAAAAAATCTTCATCTTTGTTGATCAGTTGGCACCAGCTGCCACAGAGCTTGTGATTGCACAACTGCTTTACCTGCAATGGATGGATCCAAACAAGCCAATTTATCTTTATATCAATTCGTCTGGAATGGCTCGTGATGATGATGCAATGGTATGTGGTTTATGGATTAACTGGATCTTATGAAATGAAAATAATTTTCAAGCTAACTTTGGCTAGGTTTGTTGTACAAGTTTTTAGTTGAAGTTGTACTTGTATTCAATTTCCTACAAAAATTTCATGATCTTGCCCTATAGCAAGTGATTCTAAAACATCAGAAATTCATTTTCCTCATGAGTAAAGACAATCCTTACATGCGGTGCAAATTTAAGATCAACCTTGCACTAGGCCAAGTTAACTCAAATTACCTAGTTTTAAATTGCATTAGAGCCCCCATTCCATTGAACCACTGCCTTAATATATTGGTTTAATAGAAAATTTAGTTATCATACCTAACTTTATGAAATATGGAAAACCAAAAGACCAATTCCAGACTGAGTTTTTGTGAGTGTGTTCTCTGTACTTTTGATCTTCCTTCCCCCTGTCGTGAGTTTTGCTAAGATAGTGCTTTTTGCTCAGGACTGATAAGTGGCTCCAGGGTCCATGTGGACCCAAATACTAGAATCCCTTTTTTGTAATTATATATTTACATTAAAGTCATTTTTATATGCAAACTTTTAGATGCATATTTGATGTTGACTTAATGAAGAAACGGCATGCAGAGATGTGGTTATTCATTAAATATACAAAATATCTTTCAGATAATCCACAAACTATGAGTCAGGTTAGGGTCTAAATTCAGTATTAGGTATGGAATTGGATATGCAACCTAAGATTAGATACGGGTTTTAGTCTTTTACTATATTCCCATTTGGGTATGGGTAAGGTCTTGGTACACCATGGACCTGTTTTCATTCCTGATTTCATAATATGTTGCCTTTTCAAGTGGAAATGATGGAAACATGACTCTGGCCAGCTTATCCTTGCATAATTTAGTACATAGTTATTTTCTTTTTAATGAGGTATGCTCATTTTTTAATGGAGAGAGAGAAGGGGAGAGAGAGAGTTGGGGTCCACCTGGGCCCACTATTGATCAGTGCAGCCCCTTTGATTCTCTTGTCATCCCTTGATATGGAATTAGGACCAATCTTAAACTCATTGAACCTTCACTGACCGTTGGATTGAATCTAAAAAAAAAAGTATGGTTAAGTGAGGCAGAACAATTTACATCAACAAGATTTGATTGAAATTTGGGGCTCAAACAGTCTCAAATGCTTATTGAAATGCAAAATTAGGGATTGTTTTGATAATTTGGAAGGCTACAGGGACTGTTTTGAAAATTCAGAAATTCTAAATGTGAGAACAGGTCCTATTTTGAAGCAATAGATGGTGGGCCACATGAGTCCCACAGCAGAGAATGTCCCAGTTTTTCGTTCCAGCCAACAGACACGAGTCCCACAGCAGAGAATGTCCCAGCTTTTCGTTCCAGCCAGCAGTCATTGCTTTAATTCTTTGATTTTCTTGCCCCTTTCAGCTACATTGTTACATCGTTCTCTACCAGCTTAAGCTTTTAGAGCAAGTGCTTGTCAACACTGGTTAGATCTATCCAGCAACCAAGTATTAAGAAATAAAGAGAATATGATTTAGAAGGGGATTTGGTTGATGTTGGTGGAGATTTCTAGAACTAGATGTGCATCATTCGACTAGTTACTGTGAAAGTGACAGTAAGAAGTTTCTTTGTTTGCCTTTGTTTTAGCAAGCGAATCATGAATAGGTGTCTTGGTAGGAACTACAGGCATCAAGATCTTCTAGATAGCTTTCTTAATGGTTGTATACATTATATGGGATTGTAATGTGACAGTGGTGGATAGTCGACAGTTTTATGAATTTGATTTGAAGTAACAGTGGGTTTTCCATCCACTTTTTCTCCATTGTTTGCTTCTGTCTTTCTTTCCCACTGATTTATGCTTGCATTCTAAGCATATTGGATGGTTCATTCCTACTCATTCTCTTGCATTTTTATGTCCAAAGCCTTTTACTGCTGTAACTTCAGTATTGATTCTTGAACATGGTAACGCTTTCATTGGGTTCTGTTTATGCCCGTGACTGCATCATTAAGACACCATTAAGCTTTAAGACTGTTAGATCAAGGGCTAAGACAATCTGGTGGGGCTTGCCTTTTGTCTTCCCCTCATACATAAGGGGACCTTTCCATCTAGCTTCCTCCCATTAGTAGATATGTATCTTATTGGGCCCCACAAGTTGTACCTCGTAGAACATTGCCCCTTACTCAATCATTAATTTCATCAATGCATTCCGGCCATCAGCAGGCTGCAGTATTAAGGGTGGGGAACAACTTGTGGATCGTAAGAGAATCAGCATTTGAATGCTGCATCATGTAGCAACATTCCCAAAAGAAGTTGTTGGTTAGTGGAGAGCTTTTTCCTCATGTGTGTTTGCATGCGGGCCTACTTCTGGTTGAATATGGCTGTGCTCTTACAATTTTGACAGATATATTTTATGCAGAGGCAGATTCCCAAGCAATGCAAGGGGCTACTTATTACGACAGGAAATTTCCTCCCTATTACGGACTTTGTATTTTCTTTTCATTCTTGTATGAATTAAAGAATTTTCCATTAGTTCTAAAAAATAGGTCTTACTTGTTCATATGGTTTAGTGGTGGATGTTTAGTACTGCTGTAGAATAAGAGGGGTCTCACTCTGAGAAACTGCAAATTAGTATATTTTATTTTAGGATTCTGTTTGATGTTTAAAAAAGTTTGGATGTAATTGCCATTTTAAGAGAATTAATGATATTTGAGCTCAAAGTAAGCTCATATTGTATCACTAGATTAAATGCAGATTATCTATCTTACTTAGTCTTTTGATCTATATATACCAGAGAGCAAGAGACTGTACACCATTTTCAGAATGATTGCTATTTTTTCTAATGGTTGTAGTACTTCTGCTTTGTATGTTCCATTATTAAAAATGATATTCTTTTTCCAGGTTGCATTGGAGCCTGAAAGTTTTGCTATATACGATACGATGATGCAGCTGACAAACGAAGTAAATTGTTGTAGTCTGATTTGTTTTAAAGTTCTCTCAATATTCTCTAGTTTGGTTGATGTCT
Source organism: Umbellularia californica (assembly GCA_028538565.1). Lineage (NCBI taxonomy): Eukaryota > Viridiplantae > Streptophyta > Magnoliopsida > Laurales > Lauraceae > Umbellularia > Umbellularia californica. The sequence continues at coordinate 52,472,384 of JAPQWN010000010.1, forward strand.
TCAAATGAATTGTCTTGTCTGTACGTTGCTTTTTCGGTCTATTTTGATGCAAAATCATATATTTGGTACCAATGTGCTTTTAGATTCCTTTTTTTTTGGTTGGAACCCTTTCGAAAGCTTCCATGCATTTTGTTGTTTGTCCTTTTTAATTTGCATAATCATTTGAAGTTTGTGTTTCTTTAGAATCACTTAAGACTGTGATCGACCATGTTAGAAAGAAGTGATGACTTTGTTTCTTATACATCAGCTCCTTTGCTATAGCACTTTGAAATAGTAGTAGGGACGTGGTTATAAAAATCGGCTGAGTCGGGCTGACTTGTGCGGATTTGAGTCACCTACTCAGTCAATGCTTATATTTTGGGGCCCTAAATGCTTCTGTTTCGTATTTTTTTCTATTAGAAAATGTTGGAGGGTGCTCGTATGGACATTGTATACTGATTCTAGGAGATCAGAACCACTTTTTTTTTTAAGAAGATTCAACCATATGAAGATTGCATCCTTCTATTTGTACATAACCTAAGTAGGATTTAAAGAATTGGCCAACTTGTATGGACTCAGTCCCTACATAGTTCACAGACTCAGTCCAATCTTGGTGCAAGTGGTCAGAGTTGCATCAAACTTGGTGGTTACCAAGTCATTCACCAATATTGAATTAAAAATCATGATCCTAAGTCTTAATTATAGATCCTTGTTCAACATTTTCGCTATTAAATATCAATACTTTCTCCAAGAGAAGGAAAAAGGAAAAAAAAAGAAAGACCTTTATGCCCCCATTTTGTTGCCAGCTGTTAGGATTTTCCCTTCCTCCCCAAAATAAATACTCTTTTTTTTTTTTTGCTTGAAGCCAAAATAAATACTCTGATTGATGAACTTCATCAATCTGAAAAATCTTTTATCAGCAAAGGATGGTTTCAAATGTTCTTTTTTTGTTTATTTATTTTTCCCTTTCCCTTTTTTGAATGCTATATTGTCATGTAGTTTTCTATTCTAAGATTATCACCGTGGTTCTAAAATTATGAACGATGTGGGTATCTTTTAAATTAGATCCTTTGCATATGAAATTAATTGCTGTCTAAAATTCAAAATGCTTCCTTCTATATTGAAAAGTTGTGGTTCTTATGCAGTTACGTTTTTTTCTTATTCTTCTTATTTCTTTTTTCTCTGGTATAAGAATTTTTTATGGATAAAAACTCAATAGTTAAATCTCAATACTAAGATATCTTCATGTTGAAATATATGCATACATATCTTCATGATGAAATACATGCTGTTTCCAGATCCAAACAGTTGCTGTCGGTTCTGTCATAGGTCAAGCTTGTCTACTTCTTGCTGCTGGAAAGAAGGGTAGACGGTTCATGTTTCCCCACGCAAGAGGTTTGTGAGTGACCCTTTTTAAAATGTTATAGGCTCCCTACCCCTTTTCTCATTGGCACTTTTTTGTTTAATGGTGCAAACTCTTTAGCCCTTTCCTCATTGGGGTTGGTTTTATGATGCCACGTGCTGTTCATCTAATTCTGTTGCAGTTATGATACGACCACCTCACGGCACATTACCTGGGACAAGGCCAACAAGTGATATTCGTATTGGTACTGGTGGGGTCAGTCACACTTATTTTCTCTCCTCCTCAGCATTTGCACAACTGCCATACTAACACATTTATTGTGTTGCTGCCCTTTTTTTTTCCAATTTTACGAGCTTCTGTTAGGAACACTATATTTTTTTGGTCCTTTTGTTCCATAGAGGAAATGAACTGATGCACTCTTGTACTCGCACCCGTGACCCTAATCACCTGACATGTTAACACTTTTCGGGATGGGACCTGGATGTGCAGGAGGACTGGCCTAAGCACCAAACTGTTTGGTTGGTCCTAGACAAGCTTCTCCCAGGACCAGCCTGGCAGTTGCACTCTTCATTTTTTTTAAGCATAAAACATACTGTCAAAAATATTGGATGAAGATCTCCAAAGCTACACTGAAATGTCAGTGTTTCGTAAATTTTGCTGCTAACAAAGATATAAAGCCTGCATTCTTATTTTTCATATTTTGACTACTTTTCAGAACCTTACAAATGAATCTTAATCATCTGCAGGCCTTTAAGATCAGGGACACACTTGTTAAACTTCTAGCAGAACACACTGGAATCGTAAGTAGGATACATAGTTACCTTTTTAATCTTGTATCCTTAAAAGCTGATATGTATTAACCTATCTCTAGTATAAGATGAAAAAGACATTGATTTAGACCTCCATGATGTAATATATATTGTATCAAACAGTATTTTATCAGTGATCTAACTAAAATTGCCCATCAGTTAGAGCAGACACTGACAGGTTTGATGCGAGAGCCATTCTATATGGATTGCACAAGAGCAAGAGTTTTAGGTATCGTCGATAAGGTATGATCTTGGATTCCACCATCTTGACTATGTTGGTTGATGCAGCGGAATTTGCTAGAAAATGTAGACGCATGAACACAGACAGTTGTTTCCATCCACATGGCTATATGTGTTTATATATTCCATTAAGAGAGAGACCAGTGTAATCACTTGCAGTTTGACCTTTTCCCCTTCCCCAAGAGCTCTGAGCAAATTCCAGTTTATTCAGAAGTGGATGGTGATCAAGTGTGTCGTCTCCAATCTTCCTGATCTTCTTTATGCAGTCACCCTTCATGTGATGCCCATCTGCTGATCTGAGTAATTTTTGAGTAAATTTTTAATATTATGATCATTGGGGTATTTGGCTTTCTCTTGTACAGATTCTTTGGCATGGCAAGAGGAACTGATGAAGAAAATGGAGCCACCGAATTGGTTCAGGAGAGCAGGATTAAAATTGTAGATGGGATGTAATTCTCTCTTGATAGCGTCCAACCTTCTAACAATTCTGAAGTTGCCTGATACAACAATTCCAGAAATTGAAAGTTTCTTACTGCTATCACGCTATCACGACTGAAAGCTTTAACCACAGATTTTCTGATATGGATCATGTTGTAAGGGATCTTTCATTTTTAAACCAGCAATAGCGATATCATTCTATGATTCATTCTTTTTTCTTTTTCTTTTTTGTTCTAGTTTCTGCTGATTGCAGAGGGCTTTTTGGGTCTTTTTTCCGCATCTAACTTGAACCTCACCTTGGCAAATTAATAATAATAACAATAATAAGAATAAGAATAATAATAATATCACCATTCGAGCACTGATGCAATGTATGGGGTTATTATATGTTTTCTGCTTGTGGTGTTTATCCCATTTTGGTACCGAAGAAAAATATATAACAATATTGGTTGAAGAAGGTTATGCTATGCCAAACATGTGTTTCCATGTTTTTGTGATTTTTTTTTGGTGCCCAGCTTAGGGTGGCTGGGACCATTCTTTTTTTCAAAGATTTGCTCGGGGTTGTTTGTTTAGCAAAATTAGTAGTTAAAGTAGGGTATGGTGTTATGCTTTTTTTTTTTACTCTATTGCTGCTTTGATAGATAAGTTAAGTGGCAAAATGTCATCTACACTTTTTTTTTTAAACTCTTTTGCTTGCTGGAAGGAAGGATGCATGGGCCTTGTCGGGACGCCTTGCTGAGAATGGGTTCCACCTGCCTGCTTTGGCTCCATCCGCCTGCTTTCTGTCTCGTTGATGAACTGACCTTCTACTGGGTAGATGCTGGCAAGGGCCATTGTGTTTGAGGGGCGGCTCCCCTTCTTTGTATGTCCACACTTTGAATCTCCTCTCCATCTCAATGTGGCTCTTGAGGTGTATGTAGAAGCATAAATATCAGATCTTTTAAGGCAACTTTGTGCAATGACATTTCCATAAAAAACACGAGTTTTGTGCGGATATATGCACATGTGATGCTCACATGTGGCAAGGGGCAAGGGCCATTCTTGGTTTAAACTCAAAATGGATCCGGATGTTGTTAGTTGTCACATCTAAAACTATCACAGAACAATAGTGGATTGCACGAAGGGAAAATGTAGAAAAAATGTTGGGGAGAAAGCTACTTTACATATTAAGCTTGTGCCACAAACAGCTCTCTCCACTTGTTTTCTCCTCCCTTATATCTGCATCCAAAATACCCAAGAAGCAATTAGGACATTGAGGCTCTCATTTGGATGCAGAGAAACAAGTAAATAAAGCTGTCTATAGGACAATTTTCTTCACCTTTTCTCTTCATTCATAGAAAGCCATGAATGTCAACATGCAGCTTTCTCAGCTGATGAAAAGTGTAGGCATTTCGATAAATGGCTCCCCATCTTGGCGCATAGCACTCCAAACTACTCCTTTTCTCCAAAAGTTTCTCCTGCAACAAAAGAAGACAAATAAAACAAATCTATCAAAGACCGAACAAACTTAAATGAACTCCAAAGTGGTGGTTGTTTTTTACTTACTCTACTGGCATTACTGATTAGATATATGCTTGTTTCTGCGGTAGCATTGAGTGGTTGAGAAGTTGGCAGGATTTGTGTGGTTCCAATGTTTGGTTTTGCGTGGTTTTGTGAGATGAAGCTGTTTGCTGTGGAAGAGATGGAAATGGCAGGTGTTTTTTTTTTGTGATTTAGAGCGTATTTAGATATGTGCGCTTTTCGTAAACCTCTAATTGTATATTATAATTGTAGAGCTTATTTATAAATTCAAGCTTTTGCCACTAAGAAAAACAAGGTTAGGGGGGCTATTTATTTTGTAGAGCTTTTTAGCTAAAGGTTGATGGAGGTAAACACTGCAAGATTTATGCGTTTGGGATAAAGTAACCTTATAAACTTTTCAAAATGATGTAAATAGTGTGTTCTACATTGTAATTTATAAAATGCAGGCCCAATAACCATAATTCCCAATGTGGATTCCAAATATATCATGAAATCAGAGATTTTTCTTTTATAATTTTACTAAAACATATTAATTGTAAATTAGAAGTTAAAAATTAGAGCGTTTATTTTAAATCTTAATCTGATTAACTTTTATTAATTAGATTTGAGTTTCCAAATGGGCCCCACATATTGCTGCTAGCTGTGGAATCACAGGACTTCTAAATGGATGATTAGAAATGGGAATATAAAAAGCAAGGACTCATCGTGTGGCTAGTAGAGCATTAGTGTTTGGAGTCTTAGACCTACGTCTATGGATGGGTAGAAAGGCCACCAAAGTAATTATAATATATTAAAGTCAATAGTTTTACCGTTAAGTCTCTAATTTTGCCAGGAAGTTATTCTTCTTGTTTTTTTTTTTCAAATATTCCACATTCTCTCTTATCCTCATATCTCAATCTAACAGTGAATTGCAGGTTTTTTTTTTTTCTCAAATTTATTGCGACCACCTTTTTTTAGAGATGACCAATCTAACTGTGAGATCAATCCGGCATTTAACTTACATGCAAAATTATGTGTATAGTGTAGTGCACAAATTATGCTCCATACATTACATATCTGATAGAAATTTCTTATAGAAATTCCTAAAATTTATATCCTTGAAAAACAAAATAAAAAATAATAAACTTTAGTCTTTTATCTCCTCAGCTTGTTGAGGACATGAGTATGCCAATGAAAGAGTTTATGAGTTGAGAATTTTACCTAAAAAAGAACCCTACATGGCCACTAACCAGAAGAGGTACCAATAGTATATATGGCACGGAAGTGGTCCCAGGGGACCACTTCCGTTTTTTTTTTTTTTTTTATTAATAATTGAAACGTGCGACAACGCATATTCAACCCATAAAACTCCCCTGAAACCCCACTTCCCCATTTTCCCCTTCTTCCTCAGTCACTTTCTCCTTTCCCTTGGTTGTTTCGTCTCCTTCTTTCTCAAAAGACAGTTAAGGTGGTCCTAAAAGTCGTTTTCCAACTTATGGATTGCAGCATCAAGCTTTCCAGCGGTTTAAACTCCACTTTCCCATTTCTCCCTTCTTTCTCCGTCGCCTTTTCTTTTTCCTTTGGTGGATTCGTCTCTACCTTCATCAAAAGCTAGTCAAGGTGGTCCCAAAGGTTGTTTTCCAACCTTTTGGATTGTAGCATCAATTTTTCCAGCGATTTATCAAGCGATTGTAAAGTATATATTTTGCCCTATATTGAAAGCCTTTAGTTGGAGTGATTAATTAGCTATTTCTGCTCCCGTAGTGGCTCTTTGAGCAGCGGCCCTGCTGCTTCTTCTTCTTCCTTTTTCTCTTGTGCAGTTTTGTGGTTGAAAAGCCCTGCTTTGCCTTTCTCGTTGCTATTGGTGCTCTTAGTTCCACTGTTATGAGATTTTCTGGATGACAGGTGTTGTGGAGTTATTTCTTAAAAATGTCAGTTGGTTGTGTTACTTGTGTAGCTGCTCCCGTTCTCTGTTCCTTTTAGTTTGGGTTGTTTTGTTTTGCAACGGTCTCTTTCTAGTCAAAGTATTGGGAGCAATTTAGCTTTTTTTTGCCATTGTTTGGGCTTGCTTTTTTATATCCAAAGCCATTGTATTTTTTCTTCTTTTTGTCATATGGCCTTCTTCTTCCCTTCATATGTTATGAAAATTTATGGTAAGATAGAAGCTTGTAATTCCTTTGGATCTTGTAGTGCGTTCACACATCAAACTCATACAAACATCAATTTTTTTCGATTGCAACAGTCAGTGACAACGTCGTTGCTTCACAGGAGCCAGTGCAAAAAAATTGTGTGTGACTGTACAACGACGTCGTTGCTTAACAAAAGCTAATGGAAAAAAATGTATGTAACTATACAACGACGTCGTCGCTTGTTGAAAAATGACAAAAAATAAAAATAAAAAATTTGGCGGGAATACCACTTTTGTGCCATATATACTATTGGTACCTCTTATGGTAAGTGGCTATCTAAGGTCATTTTTTAGGTAAAATTCTCTTATGAGTTCGAGTTCCAAATGCCAGCATTAGAAAAAAAAAAAAAAAAAGCTTATGAATTCACCTTAATTGCCCTAACCTAATCAAAGATGACTCATCCAGCGGATCTGTGGGTGATAAACAGTTTGAGTTGGGCTCCAGCCAATTTAGTTGGGTGCTTCCATCCCTATCACTATCACCATTGCACCATATTCAAATATATTGATAAAACTAGAACCAAACTAGAAACATTGCATGGGGACCACTTCATCTGTAGTGTGCTTAAAGGGCATCTTTGTCATTTAAGCCATAGATGCTAACTAACTAACTCAGATGTTGCTTATTAGTTAGAAGACCCTCCAAAGAGGGGCCTTTTTAGAAATTTTTTAAGGGGCCTTCTTGCAAAAAGCACGATATAATAAATGCAGCCAAACGCGCCAAGAAATGCACATATCAAATCAAAAGCAGAAAACAGAAACTGTGCAGAGAGAAGAAGAAGAAGGAGAAGAAGAAGAAGAAATGGCGTGCGTGACCATGGGATTTTGGTGCTCCTCCAACGTGAAGATGCCGATGTTTCCTTCCATGTCTTCTCCAAGGATCAGTTGCAGATCGATTCCAATTCCTCCATTAAACCCTCGCTATCCTTTCCTTTCCAAGCTCGTTTCAGTTGCAACCTCCGAGAATCCAGAGACCCCACCTCATCTCAATCTCTTCGAAAATCCCAAGCCCATGTCTAATAATACTGATCAGGTGAATTAACAAACGAAAATCCATTTTCTTGAGTTTTTTACTCTTTGTTTGATTTCATTGGAGGCGTTTTGATTAGGAACAATAACAGTGCAGAAAATATATGTTTATCTCTGTTCTAGTCGCTTCGAAACAATCATTTGCGTAATTTTTTTGCTTACTTGCATGTTTTATTGTTTCTTTGTTGAATTTCTAGATGGGTTTTGTTTGTGAATTCAAATGATATTTTCAGTCCCATGTTCGCATATTACAATTGTCGATGATTGATGGTGTAAATGCTAGTTTTCTTCTTTTTAATCTCTTTGATGTCGTATCGGTTGATTGTTGGTGTTTCTGTAGAGTGGATCTATTGATTATTACTATATCATTTTAGTTTCCTGATCTCAAAATGGTTTTTAGAAACAGTTTCATTGTTTTAATTGAGATATTGGGTTTCTGTATCTTAACTAATTTTAGTGCAAAATCATTTGTAAAATATTGTTTTTGTATTCCTGTTTTGAAGAGGTTTGTGTTTTCATCACCCTTTGGTTCTCTTTGGCGGAGGGCGTTTTCTAGTTTGTTCAGTCATCGTCAACTTTCATGCTTTTCTCGAGTCTTGACTGTTGTTGTTGTTGTTGTGAACCAGGTTGAGAGTGCTGATAGAGTTATGTACAATGAACACACGCCGAGACAGCATTCGCCGGACTTGCAATCGTTTCTTCTTCGTAGACGAATTGTTTATATCGGCATGCCTGTAAGTCTTTCAAGCTTGAATCTTTTAGGTTTCTAAGCTTCTAACTCTTCTTTTTTCATTAAAAATAAGATTAGACTTGAAGGGGTAGTCGCCCAGTTTGTTGAATATATTCACATCTTTTGCTTGAAGTGATCATTTTTTGGTGCTAATGATAAGCAAATTTCTTGTGTCCACTATTCTGATGTATATTTATGCTAATCATATAGACTTATAACATACTGCATTTGAAGGTGCTTTCCTTTTTTAATGCATTTGTAATGGATGTTACGCGTGGCTATTTTCGTGTTTATAGCTCCCGTAACTGAATCAGCAAAGATGATCGTGGGGTCCATCCCTATTGACCTGGTTGAGAATAATTTCTTGAAGTGGATGGATTTTGAAACGGAGGAGCAAGTTTTTTGTTGTCTTCGTATGGTCATCTGTGAGAACTTAAACTAATTTATTTTGAATAAAAAGTGAAAGAAGGTTGTGGGGGAAAAGGGTATTGTTAATGTATTAAATGCAAGGGATATGCTCGTGAAAAGAAACATTCTTTTCTACACAAATGATTAATAGGGTTGTCGTCTATTGAGTGGAAAGGATGGATGCATGCCTTTTTTATTTTGGTTCATTTTTAGTTGATGGAGGACACAACTTTTAAAATATCTATTGTGGGTCCTTCCGGGAAGTTTTAAATCGTTATTGTTATTTTGGGAAGGTAAAATATGTTCATCATCATTATAGCCTTTTCTTGTTCATCTGTGGTCATTCTAAGAAAGTGAAATATATTTTATGATTTAAATATGCACAAGCTAAAGATGGGTTGGCCTTGGCAGGTCAACAAGTAGAGACACATGGATCCATTCCCATCAATAAGTGCATTTGCTTTTCTGTTTGCCTTATAATAGCATGTAGATAACACGACTACAAATCCTTAAAACAATCTCATGATTTAGTTAAAATGAAGGATAGATGCCACAATTCTGATTGGGCAGTGGATTAAAGGGCGAGGTGAATGATGTGTTTGCGATCTGTTGGGCCAGTAGGCACTGTCTTGCAACTTGGGTAGGAGAATAAAAATGTTCAATTTGGCTCATTCACTTCAGAGTTCTTCCAAGATTTGTTCATTGAAGTGCAAATTAGGAAGCAGATCTCTTGGTTAAACAAGGAGTTTAGCATCAAGAGATGGCTTTTGTATATTTCAAAAGGTAACTTCTATTTAATAGGATAAAAGTAAAACACTGTACAATAGGAATATTGGATTTGTGTAATTTTCAGATCTATGAATGGTTATTCCTTTTACCTCTATTTTTCTCTGTCTTTCATCTTTATTTTCTTTATCAGTATTAGTCTTTCATTGTATTACTAATTCATTGTCTCTACTAGATCTGTACCCGATAATGCTAAAAAAATCTTCATCTTTGTTGATCAGTTGGCACCAGCTGCCACAGAGCTTGTGATTGCACAACTGCTTTACCTGCAATGGATGGATCCAAACCAGCCAATTTATCTTTATATCAATTCGTCTGGAATGGCTCGTGATGATGATGCAATGGTATGTGGTTTATGGATTAACTGGATCTTATGAAATGAAAATAATTTTCAAGCTAACTTTGGCTAGGTTTGTGGTACAAGTTTTTAGTTGAAGTTGTACTTGTATTCAATTTCCTACAAAAATTTCATGATCTTGCCCTATAGCAAGTGATTCTAAAACATCAGAAATTCATTTTCCTCATGAGTAAAGACAATCCTTACATGCGGTGCAAATTTAAGATCAACCTTGCACTAGGCCAAGTTAACTCAAATTACCTAGTTTTAAATTGCATTAGAGCCCCCATTCCATTGAACCACTGCCTTAATATATTGGTTTAATAGAAAAGTTAGTTATCATACCTAACTTTATGAAATATGGAAAACCAAAAGACCAATTCCAGACTGAGCTTTTGTGAGTGTGTTCTCTGTACTTTTGATCTTCCTTCCCCCTGTCATGTGAGTTTTGCTAAGATAGTGCTTTTTGCCCAGGGCTGATAAGTGGCTCCAGGGTCCATGTGGACCCAAATACTAGAATCCCTTTTTTGTAATTATATATATTTACATTAAAGTCATTTTTATATGCAAACTTTTAGATGCATATTTGATGTTGACTTAATGAAGAAACGGCATGCAGAGATGTGGGTATTCATTAAATATACAAAATATCTTTCAGATACTCCACAAACTATGAGTTAGGTTAGGGTCTAAATTCAGTATTAGGTATGGAGTTGGATATGCAACCTAAGATTAGATACGGGTTTTAGTCTTGTACTATATTCCCATTTGGGTATGGGTAAGGTCTTGGTACACCATGGACCTGTTTTCATTCCTGATTTCATAATAAGTTGCCTTTTCAAGTGGAAATGATGGAAACATGACTCTGGCCAGCTTATCCTTGCATAATTTAGTACATAGTTATTTTCTTTTTAATGAGGTATGCTCATTTTTTAATGGAGAGAGAGAAGGGGAGAGAGAGAGTTGGGGTCCACCTGGGCCCACTATTGATCAGTGCAGCCCCTTTGATTCTCTTGTCATCCCATGATATGGAATTAGGACCACTCTTAAACTCATTGAACCTTCACTGACCGTTGGATTGAATCTAAAAAAAAAATGTATGGTTAAGTGAGGCAGAACAATTTACATCAACAAGATTTGATTGAAATTTGGGGCTCAAACAGTCTCAAATGCTTATTGAAATGCAAAATTAGGGATTGTTTTGATAATTTGGAAGGCTACAGGGACTGTTTTGAAAATTCAGAAATTCTAAATGTGAGAACAGGTCCTATTTTGAAGCAATAGATGGTGGGCCACATGAGTCCCACATCAGAGAATGTCCCAGTTTTTCGTTCCAGCCAACAGACACGAGTCCCACAGCAGAGAATGTCCCAGCTTTTCGTTCCAGCCAGCAGTCATTGCTTTAATTCTTTGATTTTCTTGCCCCTTTTAGCTACTCTTTGTTGTAAGCTTGATTTACATTGTTTCATCGTTCTCTACCAGCTTAAACTTTTAGAGCAAGTGCTTGTCAACACTGGTTAGATCTATCCGGCAACCAAGTATTAAGAAATAAAGAGAATATGATTTAGAAGGGGATTTGGTTGATGTTGGTGGAGATTTCTACAACTAGATGTGCATCATTCGACTAGTTACTGTGAAAGTGACAGTAAGAAGTTTCTTTGTTTGCCTTTGTTTTAGCAAGCGAATCATGAATAGGTGTCTTGGTAGGAACTACAGGCATCAAGATCTTCTAGATAGCTTTCTTAATGGTTGTATACATTATATGGGATTGTAATGTGACAGTGGTGGATAGTCGACAGTTTTATGAATTTGATTTGAAGTAACAGTGGGTTTTCCATCCACTTTTTCTCCATTGTTTGCTTCTGTCTTTCTTTCCCACTGATTTATGCTTGCATTCTAAGCATATTGGATGGTTCATTCCTACTCATTCTCTTGCATTTTTATGTCCAAAGCCTTTTACTGCTGTAACTTCAGTATTGATTCTTGAACATGGTAACGCTTTCATTGGGTTCTGTTTATGCCCGTGACTGCATCATTAAGACACCATTAAGCTTTAAGACTGTTAGATCAAGGGCTAAGACAATCTGGTGGGGCTTGCCTTTTGTCTTCCCCTCATACATAAGGGGACCTTTCCATCTAGCTTCCCCCCATTAGTAGATATGTATCTTATTGGGCCCCACAAGTTGTACCTCGTAGAACATTGCCCCTTACTCAATCATTAATTTCATCAATGCATTCCGGCCATCAGCAGGCTGCAGTATTAAGGGTGGGGAACAACTTGTGGATCGTAAGAGAATCAGCATTTGAATGCTGCATCATGTAGCAACATTCCCAAAAGAAGTTGTTGGTTAGTGGAGAGCTTTTTCCTCATGTGTGTTTGCATGCGTGCCTACTTCTGGTTGAATATGGCTGTGCTCTTACAATTTTGACAGATATATTTTATGCAGAGGCAGATTCCCAAGCAATGCAAGGGGCTACTTATTACGACCGGAAATTTCCTCCCTATTACGGACTTTGTATTTTCTTTTCATTCTTGTATGAATTAAAGAATTTTCCATTAGTTCTAAAAAATAGGTCTTACTTGTTCATATGGTTTAGTGGTGGATGTTTAGTACTGCTGTAGAATAAGAGGGGTCTCACTCTGAGAAACTGCAAATTAGTATATTTTATTTTAGGATTCTGTTTGACGTTTAAAAAAGTTTGGATGTAATTGCCATTTTAAGAGAATTAATGATATTTGAGCTCAAAGTAAGCTCATATTGTATCACTAGATTAAATGCAGATTATCTATCTTACTTAGTCTTTTGATCTATATATACCAGAGAGCAAGAGACTGTACACCATTTTCAGAATGATTGCTATTTTTTCTAATGGTTGTAGTACTTCTGCTTTGTATGTTCCATTATTAAAAATGATATTCTTTTTCCAGGTTGCATTGGAGCCTGAAAGTTTTGCTATATACGATATGATGATGCAGCTGACAAACGAAGTAAATTGTTGTAGTCTGATTTGTTTTAAAGTTCTTTCAAGATTCTCTAGTTTGGTTGATGTCTTCAAATGAATTGTCTTGTCTGTACGTTGCTTTTTCGGTCTATTTTGATGCAAAATCATATATTTGGTACCAATGTGCTTTTAGATTCCCTTTTTTTGGTTGGAACCCTTTCGAAAGCTTCCATGCATTTTGTTGTTTGTCCTTTTTAATTTGCATAATCATTTAAAGTTTGTGTTTCTTTAGAATCACTTAAGACTGTGATCGACCATGTTAGAAAGAAGTGATGACTTTGTTTCTTATACATCAGCTCCTTTGCTATAGCACTTTGAAATAGTAGTAGGGACGTGGTTATAAAAATCGGCTGAGTCGGGCTGACTTGTGCGGATTTGAGTCACCTACTCAGTCAATGCTTATATTTTGGGGCCCTAAATGCTTCTGTTTCGTATTTTTTTCTATTACAAAATGTTGAAGGGTGCTCGTATGGCCATTGTATACTGATTCTAGGAGATCAGAACCACTTTTTTTTTTAAGAAGATTCAACCATATGAAGATTGCATCCTTCTATTTGTACATAACCTAAGTAGGATTTAAAGAATTGGCCAACTTGTATGGACTCAGTCCCTACAGAGTTCACAGACTCAGTCCAATCTTGGTGCAAGTAGTCAGAGTTGCATCAAACTTGGTGGTTACCAAGTCATTCACCAATATTGAATTAAAAATCATGATCCTAAGTCTTAATTATAGATCCTTGTTCAACATTTTCGCTATTAAATATCAATACTTTCTCCAAGAGAAGGAAAAAGGAAAAAAAAAGAAAGACCTTTATGCCCCCATTTTGTTGCCAGCTGTTAGGATTTTCCCTTCCTCCCCAAAATAAATACTCTTTTTTTTTTGCTTGAAGCCAAAATAAATACTCTGATTGATGAACTTCATCAATCTGAAAAATCTTTTATCAGCAAAGGATGGTTTCAAATGTTCTTTTTTTGTTTATTTATTTTTCCCTTTCCCTTTTTTGAATGCTATATTATCATGTAGTTTTCTATTCTAAGATTATCACCGTGGTTCTAAAATTATGAACGATGTGGGTATCTTTTAAATTAGATCCTTTGCATATGAAATTAATTGCTGTCTAAAATTCAAAATGCTTCCTTCTATATTGAAAAGTTGTGGTTCTTATGCAGTTACGTTTTTTTCTTATTCTTCTTATTTCTTTTTTCTCTGGTATAAGAATTTTTATGGATAAAAACTCAATAGTTAAATCTCAATACTAAGATATCTTCATGTTGAAATATATGCATACATATCTTCATGATGAAATACATGCTGTTTCCAGATCCAAACAGTTGCTGTCGGTTCTGTCATAGGTCAAGCTTGTCTACTTCTTGCTGCTGGAAAGAAGGGCAGACGGTTCATGTTTCCCCACGCAAGAGGTTTGTGAGTGACCCTTTTTAAAATGTTATAGGCTCCCTACCCCTTTTCTCATTGGCACTTTTTTGTTTAATGGTGCAAACTCTTTAGCCCTTTCCTCATTGGGGTTGGTTTTATGATGCCACGTGCTTTTCATCTAATTCTGTTGCAGTTATGATACGACCACCTCACGGCACATTACCTGGGACAAGGCCGACAAGTGATATTCGTATTGGTACTGGTGGGGTCAGTCACACTTATTTTCTCTCCTCCTCAGCATTTGCACAACTGCCGTACTAACACACATTTATTGTGTTGCTGCCCTTTTTTTTTTTTTTTTTTTTTCCAATTTTACGAGCTTCTGTTAGGAACACTATATTTTTTTGGTCCTTTGTTCCATAGAGGAAATGAACTGATGCACTCTTGTACTCGCACCCGTGACCCTAATCACCTGACATGTTAACACTTTTCGGGATGGGACCTGGATGTGCAGGAGGACTGGCCTAAGCACCAAACTGTTTGGTTGGTCCTAGACAAGCTTCTCCCAGGACCAGCCTGGCAGTTGCACTCTTCATTTTTTTTAAGCATAAAACATACTGTCAAAAATATTAGATGAAGATCTCCAAAGCTACACTGAAATGTCAGTGTTTCGTAAATTTTGCTGCTAACAAAGATATAAAGCCTGCTTTCTTATTTTTCATATTTTGACTACTTTTCAGAACCTTACAAATGAATCTTAATCATCTGCAGGCCTTTAAGATCAGGGACACACTTGTTAAACTTCTAGCAGAACACACTGGAATCGTAAGTAGGATACATAGTTACCTTTTTAATCTTGTATCCTTAAAAGCTGATATGTATTAACCTATCTCTAGTATAAGATGAAAAAGACATTGATTTAGACCTCCATGATGTAATATATATTGTATCAAACAGTATTTTATCAGTGATCTAACTAAAATTGCCCATCAGTTAGAGCAGACACTGACAGGTTTGATGCGAGAGCCATTCTATATGGATTGCACAAGAGCAAGAGTTTTAGGTATCGTCGATAAGGTATGATCTTGGATTCCACCATCTTGACTATGTTGGTTGATGCAGCGGAATTTGCTAGAAAATGTAGACGCATGAACACACACAGTTGTTTCCATCCACATGGCTATACGTGTTTATATATTCCATTAAGAGAGAGACCAGTGTAATCACTTGCAGTTTGACCTTTTCCCCTTCCCCAAGAGCTCTGAGCAAATTCCAGTTTATTCAGAAGTGGATGGTGATCAAGTGTGTCCTCTCCAATCTTCCTGATCTTCTTTATGCAGTCACCCTTCATGTGATGCCCATCTGCTGATCTGAGTAAATTTTGAGTAAATTTTTAATATTATGATCATTGGGGTATTTGGCTTTCTCTTGTACAGATTCTTTGGCATGGTCAAGAGGAACTGATGAAGAAAATGGAGCCACCGAATTGGTTCAGGAGAGCAGGATTAAAATTGTAGATGGGATGTAATTCTCTCTTGATAGCGTCCAACCTTCTAACAATTCTGAAGTTGCCTGATACAACAATTCCAGAAATTGAAAGTTTCTTACTGCTATCACGCTATCACGACTGAAAGCTTTAACCACAGATTTTCTGATATGGATCATGTTGTAAGGGATCTTTCATTTTTAAACCAGCAATAGCGATATCATTCAATGATTCATTCTTTTTTCTTTTTCTTTCTTGTTCTAGTATCTGCTGATTGCAGAGGGCTTTTTGGGTCTTTTTTCCGCATCTAACTTGAACCTCACCTTGGCAAATTAATAATAATAACAATAATAAGAATAAGAATAATAATAATATCACCATTCGAGCACTGATGCAATGTATGGGGTTATTATATGTTTTCTGCTTGTGGTGTTTATCCCATTTTGGTACCGAAGAAAAATATATAACAATATTGGTTGAAGAAGGTTATGCTATGCCAAACATGTGTTTCCATGTTTTTGTGATTTTTTTTTGGTGCCCAGCTTAGGGCGGCTGGGACCATTCTTTTTTTCAAAGATTTGCTCGGGGTTGTTTGTTTAGCAAAATTAGTAGTTAAAGTAGGGTATGGTGTTATGCTTTTTTTTACTCTATTGCTGCTTTGATAGATAAGTTAAGTGGCAAAATGTCATCTACACTTTTTTTTTTAAACTCTTTTGCTTGCTGGAAGGAAGGATGCATGGTCCTTGTCAGGACGCCTTGCTGAGAATGGGTTCCACCCGCCTGCTTTGGCTCCATCCGCCTGCTTTCTGTCTCGTTGATGAACTGACCTTCTACTGGGTAGATGCTGGCAGGGGCCATTGTGTTTGAGGGGCGGCTCCCCTTCTTTGTATGTCCACACTTTGAATCTCCTCTCCATCTCAATGTGGCTCCTGAGGTGTATGTAGAAGCATAAATATCAGATCTTTTAAGGCAACTTTGTGCAATGACATTTCCATGAAAAACACGAGTTTTATGCGGATATATGCACATGTGATGCTCACATGTGGCAAGGGGCAAGGGCCATTCTTGGTTTAAACTCAAAATGGATCCGGATGTTGTTAGTTGTCACATCTTAAACTATCACAGAACAATAGTGGATTGCACGAAGGGAAAATGTAGAAAAAATGTTGGGGAGAAAGCTACTTTACATATTAAGCTTGTGCCACAAACAGCTCTCTCCACTTGTTTTCTCCTCCCTTATATCTGCATCCAAAATACCCAAGAAGCAATTAGGACATTGAGGCTCTCATTTGGATGCAGAGAAACAAGTAAATAAAGCTGTCTATAGGACAATTTTCTTCACCTTTTCTCTTCATTCATAGAAAGCCATGAATGTCAGCATGCAGCTTTCTCAGCTGATGAAAAGTGTAGGCATTTCGATAAATGGCTCCCCATCTTGGCGCATAGCACTCCAAACTACTCCTTTTCTCCAAAAGTTTCTCCTGCAACAAAAGAAGACAAATAAAACAAATCTATCAAAGACCGAACAAACTTAAATGAACTCCAAAGTGGTGGTTGTTTTTTACTTACTCTACTGGCATTACTGATTAGATATATGTTTGTTTCTGCGGTAGCATTGAGTGGTTGAGAAGTTGGCAGGATTTGTGTGGTTCCAATGTTTGGTTTTGCGTGGTTTTGTGAGATGAAGCTGTTTGCTGTGGAAGAGATGGAAATGGCAGGTGTTTTTTTTTTTTGTGATTTAGAGCGTACTTAGATATGTGCGCTTTTGGTAAACCTCTAATTGTATATTATAATTTTAGAGCTTATTTACAAATTCAAGCTTTTGCCACTAAGAAAAACAAGGTTAGGGGGGCTATTTATTTTGTAGAGCTTTTTAGCTAAAGGTTGATGGAGGTAAACACTGCAAGATTTATGCGTTTGGGATAAAGTAACCTTATAAACTTTTCAAAATGATGTAAATAGTGTGTTCTACATTGTAATTTATAAAATGTAGGCCCAATAACCATAATTCCCAATGTGGATTCCAAATATATCATGAAATAAGAGATTTTTCTTTTATAATTTTACTAAAACATATTAATTGTAAATTAGAAGTTAAAAATTAGAGCATTTATTTTAAATCTTAATCTGATTAACTTTTATTAATTAGATTTGAGTTTCCAAATGGGCCCCATGTATTGCTGCTAGCTGTGGAATCACAGGACATCTAAATGGATGATTAGAAATGAGAATATAAAATGCAAGGACTCATCGTGTGGCTAGCAGAGCATTAGTGTCTGGAGTCTTAGACCTATGTCTGTGGATGGGTAGAAAGGCCACCAAGGCAATCATAATATATTAAAGTCAATAGTTTTACCGTTAAGTCTCTACTTTTGCCAGGAAGTTATTCTTCTTTTTTTTCAAATATTCCACATTCTCTCTCATCTTCTTCTCTCAATCTAACAGTGATTTGCAGTTTTTTTTTTTTTTTTCAAATTTATTGCGACCACCTTTTTTTAGAGATGATCAATCTAACAGTGAGATCAATCCGGCATTCAACTTACATGCAAAATTATGTGTACAGAGCAGTGCACAAATTATGCTCCATACATTATATATCTTATAGAAATTTCTTATAGAAATTCCTAAAATTTATATCCTTGAAAACAAATAAAAAACAATAAATTTTAGTCTTTTATCTCCTGCTCAGCTTGTCGAGGACATGAGTGTGCCCATGAAAGAGTTTATAAGTTTGAGGTCCCATGCCAACATTAGTAAAAAAAAAAAAGGCCTATGAATTCACCTTAGTTGCCCTAACCCAATCAAAGATGACTCATCCAGTGGAACTGTGGTGGAGCTACAATTTGTGGGCTCCAGCCAATTTGGTTGGGTTTCTTTCATCCCTATCACAATCACCATTGCACCGTATTCAAATATATATTGATAAAACTAGAAACATTGCATCGGGACCACTTCATCTGTAGTGTGGTTAAAGGGCATTTTTGTCATTTAAGCCATAGATGCTAACTAACTAACTCAGATGTTGCTTATTAGTTAGAAGACCCTCCAAAGAGGGGCCTTTTTGTAAACGTATAAACATAGGGGTCCTTTTTAGAAATTTGTTAAGGGGCCTTCTTGCAAAAAGCTCGATATAATAAATGCACCCAAACGCGCCAAGAAATGCACAAATCAAATCGAAAGCAGAAAACAGAAACTGTGCACAGAGAGAAGAAGAAGAAGAAGAAGAAGAAGAAGAAATGGAGTGCGTGACCATGGGATTTTGGTGCTCCTCCAACGTGAAGATGCCGATGTTTCCTTCCGTGTCTTCTCCAAGGATCAGTTGCAAATCGATTCCAATTCCTCCATTAAACCCTCGCGATCCTTTCATTTCCAAGCTCGTTTCAGTCGCAACCTCCGAGAATCCAGAAACCCCACCTCATCTCAATCTCTTCGAAAATCCCAAGCCCATGGCTAATAATACTGATCAGGTGAATTAACAAACGAAAATCCATTGTTTGGGTCATTTTCTTGAGTTTTTTACTCTTTGTTTGATTTGATTGGAGGCGTTTTGATTAGGAACAATAACAGTGCAGAAAATATATGTTTATCTCTGTTCTAGTCGCTTCGAAACAATCATTTGCGTAATTTTCTTGCTTACTTGCATGTTTTATTGTTTCTTTGTTGAATTTCTAGACGGGTTTTGTTTGTGAATTCAAATAATATTTTCAGTCCCATGTTCGCATATTACAATTCTCGATGATTGACGGTGTAAATGCTAGTTTTCTTCTTTTTAATCTCTTTGATGTTGTCTCGGTTGATTGTTGGTGTTTCTGTAGAGTCGATCTATTGATTATTACTATCTCATTTTAGTTTCCTGATCTCAAAATGGTTTTTAGAAACAGTTTCATTGTTTTATTTGAGATATTGGGTTTCTGTATCTTAACTAATTTTAGCGCAAAATCATTTGTAAAATGTTGTCATTATAATGTTAAATTTGTTACCCCGTCAGTTCTTGATTGAATACTCCAACCTCATGTTTTGTTCCATACCCTTCTTCATTTTAGTCTGCAAACTGAATTTTGCTATCAGATTCTCAACCGTCTTTTTTTTTTTTTGGTAAATCGTTTTGATGGTTTCTTTTTCTTATGTTGTTTTTGTATTCCTGTTTTTAAGAGGTTTGTGTTTTCATCACCCTTTGGTTCTCTTTGGCGGAGGGTGTTTTCTAGTTTGTTCAGTCATCATCATCAACTTTCATGTTTTTTTCTCGAGTCTTGACTGTTGTTGTTGTTGTTGTGAACCAGGTTGAGAGTGCTGATAGAGTTATGTACAATGAACACACGCCGAGACAGCATTCGCCGGACTTGCAATCGTTTCTTCTTCGTAGACGAATTGTTTATATCGGCATGCCTGTGAGTCTTTCAAGCTTGAATCTTTTAGGTTTCTAAACTTCTAACTCTTCTTTTTTGCATTAAAAATAAGATTAGACTTGAAGGGGTAGTCGCCCAGTTTGTTGAATATATTCACATCTTTTGTTTGAAGTGATCATTTTTTGGTGCTAATGATAAGCAAATTTCTTGTGTCCACTATTCTGACGTATATTTATGCTAATCATATAGACTTATAGCATACTGCATTTGAAGGTGCTTTCCTTTTTTAATGCATTTGTAATGGATGTTACGTGTGGCTATTTTCGTGTTTATAGCTCCCATAATTGAATCAGCAAAGATGATCGTGCGGTCCATCCCTATTGACCTGGTTGAGAATAATTTCTTGAAGTGGATGGATTTTGAAACGGAGGAGCAAGTTTTTTGTTGTCTTCGTATGGTCATCTGTAAGAACTTAAACTAATTTATTTTGAATAAAAGTGAAGGAAGGTTGTGGGGGAAAAGGGTATTGTTAATGTAATAAATGCAAGGGATATGATCATGGTAACTATGCTGAAAAGAAACATTCTTTTCTACATTAATGATTAATAGGGTTGTTGTCTATTGAGTGGAAAGGATGGACGCATGCCTTTTTTTATTTTGGTTTATTTTTAGTTGATAGAGGACACAACTTTTAAAATATCTATTGTGGGTCCTTCCGGGAAATCTTAAATCGTTATTGTTATTTTGAGAAGGTAAAATATGTTCATCATCATCACTATAGCCTTTTCTTGTTCATCTGTGGTCATGCTAAGAAAGTGAAATATATTTTATGATTTAAAAGTATAAGCTAAAGATGGGTTGGCCTTGGCAGGTCAACAAGTAGTGACACATGGTCCTACTCCCATCGATGAGAGCATTTGCTTTTCTGTTTGCCTTCTAATAGCATGCAGATAACATGACTGCAAATCCTTAAACAATCTTTTGATTTGGTTAAAATGAAGGATAGCTGCCATAATTCTGATTGGGCAGTGGATTAAAGGGTGAGGCGAATGATGTGTGTGCCATCTGTTGGGCCAGTAGGAACTGTCTTTCAACTTGGTGGCTAGTATATTTGGGTAGGAGGAAATAGAAATGATCAATTTGGCTCATTCATTTTGTAATTCTTCCAAGATTTGTTCATTGAATTGCAAAATAGGAAGAAGATGTCTTGGCTAAACAAGGAGTTTAGCATCAAGAGATAGCTTTTGTATATTTCAAATGGTAACTTCTATTAATAGGATAAAAGTAGAACACTGTACAATAGGGATATTGAATTTGTCAAATTTACAGACGCATGGACATTGATTCCTTTTACCTCTAGTTTTTCCATGTCTTTTATCTTTATTTTCTTTATCGGTATTGTATTCCTAATTCATTGTCTCTACTAGATTTGTACCCTATATTCCTAAAAAAGTCTTTGTCTCTGTTGATTAGTTGGTATTAGATGTCATGGAGCTTGTGACTGCAGAACTACTTTACCTGCAATGCATGGATCCAAACCGGCCAATTTATCTCTATATCAATTCATCGGGAATGACTTCTGATGATGGTAAAACGGTATGTGGTTTATGGATTTAACTGGATCTTATGAAATGAAAATATTTTTCAAGCTAACTTTGGCTAGGTTGGTGGTACAAGTTTTTATGTAACGTTGTATTCAATTTCCTAAATAAATTTCATGGTCTTGCCCTATGGCAAATGATTCAAGAACATCAGAAATTCACTTTCCTCATGAGTGAAGACAGTACTTACAAGCAGTGTAAATTTAAGATCAATTTGGCATGAGGCCAAGTTAACTCAGATTACCTTGTTTCAAATTGCACTAGAGCCCCCATTCCATTGAAACACTACCTTAATATATTGCTTTAATAGAAAAGTAAGTTATCATACCCAACTTTGTGAAATATCGAAACCAAAAGACCAATTCCAGGCCAAGTTTTTGTGAGTGTGTTCTCAGTGCTTGTGATTTTCCTGCTCCCTGTCAGGTGAGTTTTGCTAAGATAGTACTTTTTGCTCGGTACTGGTAAGTGGCTTTGGGGTCAATGTGGACCTAAATACCGGAATTCCATATTTGTAATTATATATACTTACATTATAGTCATTTTTATATGCAAACTTTTAGATGCATATTTGGTGTACCGTTGACTTAACGAAGAAACGCATGCAGAGATGTGGTTATTTCTTAAATACACAAAATATCTATTATATACTTCACAAACTATGAGTTAGGTTAGAATCTAGATTGGGTAATAGGTATGGATTTGGATATACAACTATACAAGCTTTGCATAATTTAGTACATAGTTATTTTCTTTTTAATGTGGTATGCTCATTTTTTAACGGCCACAGAGAGAGAGAGAGAGAGAGAGAGAGAGAGAGAGAGAGAGAGCTCCTATGAGCGGACTGCATATGAACTCTAGCTCTGTGGGGTCCACTTGGGCTCACTACTGATCAGTGCAGCCCCTTTGATTCTCTTGCACCCCATGATATGGCATTAGGACCAATTTTAAACTCATTGAACCTTCACTGACTGTTGGGTTGAATTAAAAAAAAAAAAAAAAATCTACAGGTAAGTGATGCAGAACTTACATCCACAAGATTTGATTGAAATTTGGGGTTCAAACAGTCTCAAATGCTTATTGAGATATAAAAATAGGGGTTTTTTCTGATAATTTGGAAGACTATGGGAACTGTTGAGAAATGTTCAGAAATTCTAAATGTGAGAACAGGTCCTCACATGCAGCCTACTTTGAAGCAATGGATGGTGGGCTACATGAGTCCTGCAGCAGAGAATGCCTCAGCTGTTCAGGATGTACCCGCCAGCAGTCATTGCTTTAATTCTTTGATTTTCTTGCCCCTTTTAGCTACTAGTTAGATCTATCCAGACTATATGTGGTGGAGAACTGGAGATTTCTAGAACTATATGTGCATCAGTCAACCAGTGACTGGGAAAGTGATGGCGGGCAGTTTCTTTATTTTAGCATGTGAGTCATGAATAGGTGTCTTAGTAGGAACTAAAAGTGTCAAGATCTTCTTGAGAGCTTTCTCAATGGTTGTATACATTATATGAGATTGTAATGTGACAGTGGTGGATGCCATGATCGACGGTTTTATGATTGTAATGTGGCAGTGGTGGACGGTCGGCAGTTTTATGAATTTGGTTTGACATAAAAGTGGGTTTTCCAGCCACCTTTCTCCATTGTTTGCTTCTGTCTTTATTTCCCATTGATTTATGCTTGCATTCTCTTGCATTTTTACGTGCAAAGCCTGTTTACTGCTGTAACAGTAGTAAACATTGTAACACTGTCATTGGGTTCTGTTTATGCCCGTGGCTCCATCATTAAGACACCATTAAACTTTTAAGGCTGTTAAATTAAGGGCTAGGTTAATCTAGTGGGGCTGACATTTTGGCTTCCCTTCCATCTGGCCTCCTCCCATTGGTAGACATGTATCTTAGTAGGCCCCACAGATGGACCTTGTAGGAGAACATTCCCCCTTTCTCAATCATTCATTTTCATCAATGCATTCTGGCCATCAGCAGGCTGGTCATCAGGGAGGGGAAAAACTTACGGAGTCAGATAAGCTTCTCCCATAGGATCATAGGAGAATCAGCATTTGGATGTTGCATCATGTAGTAACATTCCCAAAAGAAGTTGTTGGTCAGTGGAGAGCTTTTTTCTCTTGTGTTTTTGCTACTTTTAACCACTTGAAATTTCCTCCCTATTATGGACTTGGTATTTTCTTTTGATTCTTTTATTAATTAAAGAATTTACCATTAGTTCTAAAAAAAGGTGTTACCATTTCATATGGTTAAGGTGGTGGATGTTTCGTACTGATGTAGAAGAACTGAAAAACTGCAAATTAGTATATTTTATTTTAGGATTCTGTTTGACGTTTAAAAAAGTTTGGATGTAATTGTCATTTTAAGAGAATTAATGATATTTGAGCTCAAAGTAAGCTCATATTGTATCACTAGATTAACTGCAGATTATCTATCTTACTGAGTCTTTTGATCTATATATACCAGAGAGCCAGAGACTGTACACCATTTTCAGAATGATTGCTATTTTTATAGTGGTTGTAGTACTTATGCTTTGTATGTTCCATTATTAAAAATGATATTCTTTTTCCAGGTTGCAATGGAGCATGAGAGTTTTGCTATATACGATACGATGATGCAACTGACAAATGAAGTAAATTGTTGTAGTCTGATTTGTTTTTAAAGTTCTCTCAAGATTCTCTGGTTTGGTTGGTGTCTTCAAATGAATTGTCTTGTCTGTAGGTTGCTTTTTCTGTCTATTTTGATGCAAATATATGCAATGATATATTTGGTACCAATGTGCTTTTAGATTCCTTTTTTTGGTTGGAACCCTTTCAAAAGCTTCCATGCATTTTGTTGTTTGTCCTTTTTAATTTGCATAATCATTTGAAGTTTGTGTTTATTTAGAATCACTTAAGACTGTGATCGACCATGTTAGAAAGAAGTGATGACTTTGTTTCTTATATATCAGCTCCTTTGCTATAGCACTTTGAAATAGTAGTAGGGACGTGGTTATAAAAATCAGCTGAGTCTGGCTGACTTGTGCGGATTTGAGTCACCTACTCAGTCCATGCTTATATTTTGGGGCCCTAAATGCTTCTGTTTCCTATTTTTTTTTTCTATTAGAAAATGTTGGAGGGTGCTCATATGGACATTGTATGCTGATTCTAGGAGATCAAAACCACTTTTTTTTTTTTAAGAAGATTCAACTATATGAAGATTGCATCCTTTTATTTGTACATAACCTAAGTAGGATTTAAAGAATTGGCCAACTTGTATGGACTCAGTCTCTACAGACTTTACAGACTCAGTCCAATCTTGGTGCAAGTAGTCAGAGTTGCATCAAACTTAGTGGTTACCAAGTCATTCACCAATATTGAATTAAAAATCATGATCCTAAGTCTTAATTATAGATCCTTGTTCCACAGTTTCGCTATTAAATATCAATACTTTCTCCAAGAGAAGGAAAAGGGAAAATATAAAGACCTTTATGCCCCTATTTTGTTGCCAGCTGTAAGGATTTCCCTTCCCCGCCAAAAAAATTACCCTTTTTTTTTTTTCTGCTTGAAGCCAAAATAAATACTCTGATTGATGAACTTGAATCTGAAAAATCTTTTATCAGCAAAGGCTGGTTCAAATATTCTTTTTTCTTTTTTTTTCCTTTTCCCTTTTTGAATGCTATATTGTCATTTACTTTTCTATTCTAAAATTATCACTGGTGACTGGACTTCTAAAATTATGAAGGATGTGGTTATCTTATAAATAAAATCCAATGCATATGATATTAATTACTGTATAAAATTCATCATGCCTCCTTCTGATGTTTGATGCTTCTGTATTTAAAAGTTGTGGTCCTTATGCAGCTACTTTTTTTCTTCTTTCTTTTTGCTTTTTTCTTTTGGTTCTCTCATCCCTGGTATAAAAAAATTTTATTGATAAAAATTCAGTACTAATATATCTTTATGATGAAATATATATATATATATATATGGGGGGTCTTCATATGCATCCATCCCTCACTATTTTTGGTGAGGGACACCCCAAAAGGAGGAGTTTCAAGCACAAAAGTGTACTTTTGTACCTCACATCAAGTACACTTTTGTACTTGAAACTCCCCCTTTTGGGGTGTCCCTCACCAAAAATGGTGAGGGATAGATGCATATGAATATTACCCTATATATATACATACATACTCATCTTAATGATGAGATATATGCTGTGTCCAGATCCAAACAGTTGCAGTCGGTGAGGCCATAGGTCAAGCTTGCCTACTTCTTGCTGCTGGAAAGAAGGGTAGACGGTTCATGTTCCCCCACACAAGAGGTTTGTGACCTTTTGTTAAATGGTGTAGGCTCCGTAGCTCTTTTCTCATTGGTATTTTTTTGTTCAGTGGTGTAAACTCTTTAGCCCTTTTCTCATTGGGGTTGAGTATATGATGCCACATGCCGATCATGTAATTCTGTTGCAGTTATGATACGATATCCTCACTTCTCACATGTGGAAAAACCAACAAGTGATGTTTTTATTCGTACCAAGCAGGTCAGTTTCACCCATTTTCTCTCCGCATCAGCATTTGCAGTTTGCACTACTGCCAACTAACACACATTTATTTTGCTGCTGCCTTTTCTGATTTTCTTTTCTTCTTTTATTTTTTTACAAATTTACAAGCTTGTCTTAGGAACATGTTTTTTTTTTTGGGTCATTTTGTTACATAGAGGAATTGAACTGACGCACTTTTGTACTTGCACCTGTGTCCCTAACCACATGACATGTTTAACACTTTTTGGCATGGGACTTGGATGTGCACGAGGACTGGCTAAGCACCAACCTGTTTGGTTGGTCCTTGACAAGTTTCTCCCAGGACCAGCCTGGCAGTTGCACTCTTCATTTTTTATAAGCATAAAACATACTGTCCAACATATTGGATGAAGATCTCCAAAGCTACACTGAAATGTCAGTGTTTCGTAAAATTTGTAGCTAACAAAGGTATAAAGTCTGCTTTCTTATTTTTCATATTTTGACTACTTTTCAGAACCTTACATATGAGTCTTAAACATCTGCAGGCCCTTAAGAAGAGGAGAACACTTGATAACCTTCTAGCAAGACACACTGGAAGGGTGAGTATGACATATAGTTACCTTTTCAATCTTGTATCCTTAAAAGCTGATATGTATTAACCTATTTTTATGATTATATGAAAATAAATTGATTTAGAACTCGACGGTGCAAAAAATATTGCATGAAACAATATTTTATCAGTGATCTAACTAAAATTTCCATCAGCCAATCGAGGAGGTGAGAAGTGTGATGCAAAAGCCATTTTTTATGAGTAGCACAGAAGCAAGAGATTTTGGTATCGTCGATAAGGTATGATCTTGGATTCCATCTCGACTATGTTGGTTGATGTGGTGGAATTTGCTAGAAAAATGTATACGCATGAACACACAGTTGTTTCCATCCACATGGCTATACTTGTTTATATATTCCATTAAGAGAGAGAGACCAGTGTAATTACTTGCTCTGACCTTTTCCCCTTCCCCAAGAGACCTGAGCAAATTCCATTTTATTCAGAAGTGGATGGTGATCAAGTGTGTGGGCTCCAAATTACCTGATCATTTTTATTTAGTCACCCTTCATGTGATGACCATCTGCTGATCTGAGCAGTTTTTGAGCAAACTTTTAATATTATGATCATTGGGTTATTTGGCTTTGTCATATACAGATTCTTTGCTGTGGTCAAGAGGAACAAATGGAGAAAATGAACCTGCCAGAATATCAGGACAGGAAAGCGGGCATTGAAACTGTAGATGGGATGTAATTCTCTCTTGATATTGACAACCTTTTAACAATTCTGATGTTGCCTGATACAATAATTCCATAAGTTGAAAGTTTCTTACTGCTATCATGCTATCACGACTGAAAGCTTTAACTACAGATGCTCTGATATGGATCATGTTGTAAAAGTTCTTTCATTTTGAGGCCAGCAATAGCAATATTATTGAATGATTCATTCTAAGGTTTTTGTTTTTTTTTAATTGCAGAGAGCTTTTGGGTTCTTTTTGGCACATCTACCTTGAACTCCACCATTATAAAAAAAAAAAAAAAGAAATCACCATTCGAGCACCGATGCAATATTGCAATGTATGGAGTTAGTATATGTTTTCTGCTGTGGTGTTTATCCCATTCTGGTATGGACGAGAAATATGCATGTGCCAAACATATGCTCTCAGGTTTTTGTGATCTGAAAGCACTGTTTGTATTGAGGGAAAGGTCCCCACGTCCAAATAACTAGAAAGAGTTGAATGATGCGGTCCATTATAGATACTGCTTAGAAAATATCCAAGATCTGAGGATCAGAGGCATCTATCTGCCTTCTAGTTTTTTTTTTTCTGGACCGTTGGGAACTTGACATTGAGGTCACCACTGCGTGGAGAATCTATAGATGAAGAATCTCTCCTGTGGTGATTTGCTGCTTTGTTTTTTCAAAGATTTGCTCTGGGATGTTTGTTTAGCGAAAGTGGCAAGTGAGAGAAAAGTAAAAGTTGGCTATGATGTTATGTTTTTTATACTTTCTTGTTGCTTGGATAGAAAAGGTAAAGTGAGTAGTAAAGTGGTGATGCGGTGTTTTTACTTCATTTTTGGAAGTTTGGATGTGACACCCCAGCTCTTTTATTCCAATGATCTCTCTCTCTCTCACACACACACTATAACCAAGTGTGATAACACGGAGAGAAGTAAACTTTTGTAAAAAAATATTTTTTACTTTAACCTTCTCTATTTTTACTTTATCGTGAATAAGGTAAATCTTTACTGATTTATTCATAATTTATCCAACAAAAGTTTACTTCTCTCCGTGTTATCCACTCAAGTAGTAAGAGTAAAATTAAAGTTTTTCTCATTTTTCACTTCTATCCTTATCTAATAAATGAACTGGGCTGGTTCTTGTTGATCTAGCTCTATCTAATAAATGAGTTTATGTAGTAGAAGTTCTAAAAAAAAAAGAAATTTCAAGATGTGCAAATATGATCTTTTATGTGAAAATATTTTGTAGAATGGAGGTCTGGGTCGTGGAACTACGCACTCTCTTCCGTATTTATTACTGTATTAAACAAAACTTTAATAGTATGGCGGAGAAAAGAGGAGAAAAAGAAAGAAAGAATACAAAGTCCTTCCATAATAGGGCACTTTTGTGTAAAGCCACGGAAGATGAAAGATGGGTCTGAAAAATATTTAATATGAGGGGAGGTCGGACATTCATTTCCTCTTTGATGAGCAAAAATAGGGATATTTATATCTTTTCAATGGAAAAGCCACATGAATTAAATGTAGAGATGTCAAATGGGCCATGCAATCGCAAACAAATTAAGATTTCCAAACATGCTACAAAGCCCCCCAACTAGACAGAGCATTCTTCCATTTATGATTTCAGAAATACAAAACCAATAAGTAATGACTGACGATCAAGTTGCATTAAAACGCATTAAAATTTATGCTCCTCGGATACTTCCAATGCAATGTTAAATAAAACACCTTTTCTTTTAGCATTCAGTTTGTGCATTTCACATTGAGATCCTAATAATTCATGTTGAAGGGGGTGCTTACGGAAAAATCAGCAATTGTCTGGCCAAACCGTTGCAGCCAACAAATATATGATCAATTCTAACAAACCTAAGATATCAAAACCAAATGTATCTCGAACCAAAATATAGATGAGACCTCCTCTTACCTCAAAATAGAGATCCATAGCCCCCAAAATACTACAGTGTTCTATAGTGTATAAATTAGACGAAAAATAAAATGTACTAAGAAATTAGTAACAAGTAAGATACAGTACTAAATGAAGAAGAAAGCCCTTAAAAATAGAATTAGAATTTACATTAAAAAACAAAGTTATTCGGAAAAAATAGATTTAAGGATCCTAAGAGGCAATATAAGATTTTTTTTTTTTCTTAGAAAAATATATGGTACTAAAGCAAGACACCTATAAAAATCATAATAACCTTTTGAGAGGAGAAAATAGAGAAGAGGGTCCTCTAAGACCACTTTAGGGGCCATTAGCAGATTCTTGGGCTTTCAAATAGACATTTATATGAAAGAAGAGAGTCATTTACCATCATAATGGTGGGAGAGAAAGTGAAGACTTTTTAAAAGAAAAAATTTAAAATGGAGAGGAGATTAAGAAAGAAACGGTAGTAGTCATTTATAAGGAAATAGAAGAGACAAATCCTCTTTGCTAATGATTTTGAGACATTCGCACGAGGTGGGAGACAAATGTTAGAGGAAGAAGAAAAGTGGAGAGTTATGCTAAAAACGTAGAGGGAGGGTAATTTTGGAGTTAATGTGTGAGAACCCGGGTCAGCTGCGAGCAAGGCAGGGAACTCCGTCCCACATCGCTTATGAGGGCGCCCCGATCGGTCCTTATATGTGCGAACCCCCTTAGACTTGGTATAACGCGTTTTGGGGCCAGCCTGCGGGCCAGCCACCAAGAACAAATCCGTGAGGCCCAAAGGGCCAAAGCGGACAATATTATACCATGGTTCCGGGGTGGGTGTCGTTACATAATGTGAGAAGACGAGTGGACGGAGAGAAAAAGGATTTGGATGGGTTAATGTAAATTTCAGTTGGTCAGCCCATTTACTGTCCTACAAGAATCCTATCTAGTATCTATAATTTGTTTTCCGTAACCAGCAAGATAACAGCCTGGGATTAACTGTTGGTTTCCTTACCACTAAACCATTAGCTGGCTGGCTCTTCCAATCTCTGTTCATTTATTATTAGAACTAGAATTGAAATAAATGAATTGAGACTTGGATAAAATAGCGAGAAATTTAGATATAGGTGAGGGGAATGACGCGTCGCCGAATTAAACACATGTAAAGTAAATATTGGTGATATGATGTAAGAAACATTGATTATTCCTTGGTCAAGGATCACACAATATAAATACATTGAACTCCCAAGTCCCAATACAACATATGAAAAAAAATGAAAAAAACAAAGAAGAAGAAAACACTTGAACAATACAATCTGAAGACACGCCACAGACTGAAAAAAAAAAAAAAAAAAAAAAAAAAAGGCAAACATCACACCATATAGATTTAAAGAAGAATCACAGGAAATATGAATGCCATGGTTTGAATATGATGCGGGGCTGCTTGATTTCTTCACCCCCTTTGATATTGGCCCACCATTTCTTTTCAGCTGTGATCTTCAATGGAGTTTCATTTGGATTCACATTGATACAAAGAGGGAGCTTTTCTAGCTTCGAACATCCTTTAACCTTCAACTCCTCCAATTTCGGTAAGCTTCCAAGGCAAATACTCTGCAGTTTGGGTAGCCCACACAGGCATATCCTTTTCAGTGATGGAAATACAATTTGATCCTTTTCGCCTCCTTCAAACACCACCTTCAGTCTAGCACAAAATTCTATTTCCAGAGACTCCAGTTGCACAAGGCATGTAATAGAAGAAAAGCAGGACACCAGTTTCGGACAGAGATGCAAATGGATGTGTTTTAGGCATGGAAAGCTTCCCCTTCCCAATCTTGCGCTACATATTGTCTTCAATTTGGCGAGATCAAAGACTTGCAGCCCTTCTAGGCTCTTTAATGCATCCACATTTTCACTTTCTCCAGCCACTATACTTTCCAATTCACAGCATCTCTCGATCAAACAAAACCTCAATCTGTTCATTTTCTCTATATTCATGTTAGAAACTCTGGAAATGAAGCCATTGTCATGAAGATGAAGAGATTCTTTCGCAGAGAGAGCTCCACCAATGCCGTATGGGAAGTTGTTACCGCCAGAAATCTCAAGATGATTTTGAGAGCTCATAGAAGCATGCTGGATCTGAGCATAAACATGTCTATAGGTGAAGCGACTTGTATGAACAGGACCACCCCTAA
The DNA here is from genome assembly GCA_028538565.1 of Umbellularia californica. Classification (NCBI taxonomy): domain Eukaryota; kingdom Viridiplantae; phylum Streptophyta; class Magnoliopsida; order Laurales; family Lauraceae; genus Umbellularia; species Umbellularia californica. The sequence continues at coordinate 52,503,883 of JAPQWN010000010.1, forward strand.
TCTTGATATCAGACAAGTACAGGCACCGTAATTGTTCCATGGTGGACATTTTAGATGGAAACTGTTTGATCATGGTATCGGAAAGATCGAGCACTTCAAGTTTTGGTTGTGAGCCAATCTCCAAGCTCTGGAGGGACCAACAACCTCTAAATGAGAGACGAGTCATTTTCGAGGTCTTTGGGATATGCAAGCGTTGAAGGTATTGCATGTTTTGAAAAGAGGCCTCTTCTATCATTATTAGGGGAGTGCCAGAGAGATCAAAGACTTCAAGGTTTTCCCATGCTTGTTTAAAGGAGGGAAGAGCCTCTAACTGACCACAAAATATTAGCTCTAGCGAGCGAAGATTGTGCAAGCAAGAAATTGAAGAGGATAAGGAAGTGATTCGACAATAAAAAAGATGCAGAACTCGAATTAAAGGCATGAATTGGAAAAATGAATTTGGAATCTCCTTTTGGGGAGGAGAAGAACCATGAAAGAACAAAGTGGTGAGTTTTGGGCAATTGGGAGGCTGGCTATCTGTTCCTTGAAGCAGTCTCTCTATATCATCATCTTTCACCAAAGAAATCCTCTCTATATGGGCCAAATTTGGTGCATTAGAAGGCTCTTTGGAACTTAAATCAAATCTGACCAAGAACCTACGAGAATCAATCATGTCTCTAATGTGGGATTCAACTTTCACATGGTAACTCGACGATCCTTCCAATGAATCAATGCCTGTTAACTCTTCTATATCTAGAGATTCTTCTATTGATTTTGGGGTGACAAGGAGCATGCATTTTCGTGCAAGCTCTTTCAATAGGGCATTGCCCAATTCTCGAATTGTCGATTCTTTCTCCTTCAACTGAAAATGTTGAGGCAAATCATCCATGAAGCCTTCCAACTTCCAGTATTCTATTAAACGGTCTCCATCTACTCCTTCCTCTTCCTCACCATCTACTCCTTCCTCTTCTCCTTCCTCTTCCTCACGAGGGAATAGCATGGCATAGTAGAAGCATTGTAAGACAGTATCCCCAGTGAATAAGCCAGAATACTTTGGGAGGTTAGCAGCCACGTCAATTGACTCATCATGGAACAATGTCCACACCTCTTCTTTGCTCAATTCGCCATCTTCATTTCCTTCTTCCAGTCGTACCATGTATGCGGGGGCTTGCCCAGACCGGCTTGTGATCACTATCTTACTGCCATTAGATGGAGCTGGGACTCCAAGCCTATCAAAATCTATGCGCTCCCAAACATCTTCAATTACAAGCAAGAATCTCTTATTCTTCAAGGCTCTGGAAACATTCATTTCTATTGCAGAACGCTTAAAATCATCTGCAAATACGTCAATTCCTAATCTGTGCGCGATGCTCATTTGCAGCTCCAACAATCGAGATCCTCTTGCATTTTCCTGTGCTGCTGTCACTGATCTTGTCTTTCTAAACTTCTCTTCTTCAGAATCCAACTCATTCAATTCATTCTGAATAATCATTTGCATCTCCTCTCCTAGAACCTCTGCCCCGGGTGCTCTCACCCGTGCAATTATGTCGAAGAGAGCTGGCTCTTGATGTATTTGATTCTTCAATTGGTTCATGATCCTTGATTTTCCCACTCCTTTCCAACCAGAAACTAAAAAAGCTCTAGTTTTAGAATCTTTCAACCTTTCACGTATCTTCTGCTGCATCCTTGTCGTATAGTCCCCATCAAAGCCTCTTGGGCAATCAACTGGCCAAGATCATTGCACATGATAATTAATTATTCAACATTTGATTCCTATTTACCTAGTTCGCTAATAAGTGTTTTACAATTGCCAACTTTTTTGTTGGCATATCTTATAATTCTCTATGCTTGGTCCTGTAAATCCATTAATGAGGCTGCTTGAGAATTCCAAGCTACTCAAAAGCACAGGGGCATACTTATCAACTCTACTTCATATCCAACTCCAATCGAAGTTCCCCCGACCTTATAATTGATCACTTGTAAAACACAAGATCTTACTTCCCTTGGTTCTTATTTTGCTAACGTGTTTTATGCACGATCAATCTATTGGCGGCCTAACTCTAATGGGATTGAAATTTGGCCTAGATGTAATGCACGGAGAACTATTTTTAGTGATTTGGATATTAAATGTGGGCCTAATTACCTGATGTATTCAAAGCATGGCCTAAAAAAGAAGTGAGTAGTGACAATAATGGATCCGCGGACAGAGAGTGGTCACCAAGAAAATATGAAGATCGTTTTTCATTAAAAAAATTATGATTTATTTTTTAGAGATCAAAGAGTTTTATTTTATTTATATTAACAATTACATATCCCTTTTTCAGAAAAAGATTATTTAATTTAATTAATGCATAAAACTATCAATCAAGTTGTTAATCATTTTCACAATCTTACTATGAGACCTACTTCTATTGGAGTAATATTTAAGGAATTCCATTCTCATAATAAGGTTTCAAGGGGTTAAGGGAAACATACATTTTTTTTTTAAAGAGATTTAATTAGATTTTCAAAAGGTGGGTCCCATTGTTGAGTTCCAAACACCCAGCCCCAATGACACTACCGCACCAACTGCACTATTTCCATTGGCAGGGACTCGTACATTCCTTATTATATATTATCAATTAAGCCTCTTATCCCAACTATGTTGGGGTACGGAGGGACCCATTTGCTCCTAGGGATGGTAAAATTTAATTTAATTTAATTTTTCAACCTTAAAATAAAAGAAATATATAATAATAAAAGGTAAAGAAGAGCTGAAACAGTTTATACTTTATTTACCTAGCAAGCTTCTTCTCCTGGTGCTGGATGTGCCTTCACCGGTGATGAAGTTTTTGTACCTCTTCTGTTCCTGTTCTGTTTTGTAAAGTTTTGAAAAATAAAAGAAAAGAAAGAAAAATGTGTCAAAAGGGCACGTACGTAAATTAAGAATGTAATATTTTTCGGAAACTCATTTAGACGTTTCGTAATACCAAGTAATTTTTATAACTCTTAACATCAACCAGATGTTTCTACAGGAAAAAAAAAAAAAAAAAGAAAAGAAAAGGTCTTCTTCTTTCCACACCACTTTCTACCAGATTTTTGGCCAAGGTCGTCAAAAATGGATCCACACTATCGAAATAATCCCTTGTACATGTAACATGTGGAAAGGCGGGGAGAAAAAGTTAGAAAAGTTGGTATTAACTCATATATATAATCAATCAAGTCAGGAAACTCATGTGACAAGTATCTTTTTCTTACCTCTGAGTTTTTGTAGTCTATCCCGCTCCGCAAAGGCCTCGACAAATAGTTGCTGTTGAGTTAAATAAGAATTTAATTTTCATGTCAAGGTCTCCTTTAAAATTTTACCACAAATTAATTGATGTGCCAAAGAAAAAAGTTCCTACAATTCAATCAAGTCAGGAAAATGTCCTTCTATCTGCCATGTGGGGCCAACTTGTGCTCACCGGTAATCAACTCGGTGCAGCCCTCTCAGATTGCTCTTGTCAACTCATGTTCTGGCATCGGGCCTAATTTCACACTCATCAAAGCATTACTCACCCGTGGGTTGAATCTCAAAGATAAAAAGTTTATGATTAAGCTTTCATTAAAACTTGAAGATGTTAAAGCAAGGTCTATATATGATAGTTTTTTTTTTTTTTTTTTTTGGCTAACCCTTATGTATAAAGAGAACTTAATTTTCCATCATCCCTCTTCTCTTTGACAAAATGCATGTAAGTGGGCCCCACCAGTTTGATGTAGGAGAACTTCTTTTCCCCACCGAGGCTTATTGGTGGGGCTCACCTATTTCAAAAATCTAATTAGCCCCTATGTATTGACAATGCTGCTAATTCATGTCGATCAATATGGATCCTAGTTGGCTGTAATATTTTATGTGATTAACTTCATTAGTTTTTCCCTTCCCTTAAAAATCCAAATGATTTTCATTATGTCAATAAAATGATTAGTAACTAATCCCTTGAGTTAAAAGATTAAAAATAATAAATTTACCCTTAAACTTTGAGGACCTAAAAACAAAACAAAGGCTAACTAGGATCATTTGAACGACATACTTTTTTAATCTATATTCAAGCTTTTTTACACCTTTAGAATGGGGTCTTTTGTGAAAATATAAAGGATCATAAGGGATTTTTTAAGGTTGTCTAAAGTTATAAGGGCTTTTTTTTTATTGTAAAATTTTGTATTCATTTATTAGTCTTCTCCTTTCTATATCCAACTTTTTATTATTCTTTTAGTATCTTATTTTAAAAGATCGAGGGTATAGTATTCCGCTTTTACATTTCCTTTCTACTTCTTTTAATTTATTTATTATTTTTGGTAAAAACTATTATTATATTTTTTTTATAGCTTCGTTATGTTAAAACCTTATTTTTCAAAAAGAAAAGGAAAGGAAATATCTTTTATTTCCTTTTGTGTAAAGACTTTTACCCAAAAAGTCCCCTTAGATTCACTATAGACTAAAAAAGATCCAAAAGATGTGTATCTACCGTATTGGTCCGAGTGGCCTTTTTTCGATTTTTTAATTTTTAATTTTTTGTTGTTGTTGTTGTTGCTGCTGCTTTGATGAGTGGCTATATCCCTGCTCACCAGCATACAGAAGTGGGGATGAATCCATTTGTTTCTTCTCTTCACAGTTAAGCAGCACTATCGCCGCCCAAGTTAGATTCAGGAAAAAAAAAATGTTTCTTCTTTTGAATGGTAGTCGCCTGGTGATAGAGGTTGAATGGTGATGATGGGTATGGAGGTTGAATGGTGATGATGGGTGAAGTTAAGGATGATGGTGAAAGGGAGATGAGAGAAATGGGTCTTGGTTGTAGGTATGTGGTTGGTTTATGTGGTGTGAGTTAGATTGGTGGAGAATGGGAATAGAGAGGGAATAAGATAAGATGATGATGGGGTAGAAGTGGTTTGGTGATCAGCAGTGTTTGTGCGATAAAAAAAGATAATAAGAAAACGTGGGTTGTAGAAAGCAACGATGGAAGGAGAACAAGGAAAAAAGAGAAAAAAAAAGAGGAGAGAGAAAACAATGGGTTCAAGAAAAAGAGGTGAGTTATGTGAAATGGCGTGAAGTCTCATTTGTTTGGTTGGAAGACGATGTTTGGAAGACGATGAATGGGTTCAGATGAGTTTGCTTAGGTTGTGAAAGAAAGAGGGATGAGAAAAATGATGGGTTGAGATAGATATATGTGTGAATGGGGTGCTTTTGGTGACATTCTCCCACCTACATCCAAGTCCAAAACGGTTGAGGTCACCATGTCATGAAGGAAAATATTGTGGAGGTGGTAAGGGGTTAGTTGGTAGACGTAGAATGGGGTGCAATATGGACTTTAGATTTTTCACAAGTGGGTCCACTCAAGAGCATCAGTAATAGAGGATTCGCAATTTGTGCCTATTTTTATTTTTCTTAAGTGAGCCCACTCAAGGGCCTCATGAAATATTTCTGTATGAAAGCCCTAGAAAATCCAACTCATAGTACTTAAGATATGGGATGTGACCTTGGTGATGGGGCAATGAAAACTTTCCATTCAGGATTAGATCTTAAATAAACTTAATTTAACTAAATAATTTTCATTTCTTTCCCTAACCAAGATGATCATCTGATTTGAAATTAATTACCAATATCTTTTTTTATTTGGATTAGCATGGGCTTAGCACGGGCATCCTTCGCTAGTATTATTATTAAATACCTTAATGTCAAAATAAATTGTTAATACAAATAAGTCAAATTGATTTTGGCTTAACTCTGGTGAACTGATTGTCATGCACCTAAGTGTGCCCTACCAAAAGAAATCTCAGTTTAGAATGTGAGAGCAATTCCTAACGTTTCAATGAAATCACTTTGGGCCCCATTTGATTGGAATTGATTTTCTAGGAATTTTAAGCAATGTCTTCCCCACAATCAATGATTCACAAATAATCCATCAATATTAGTCTTTATCTCTTGTATTAAATGGTAATCCATCTGCTAGTCTTGTAAATCCAATCTTAGGAATGTCTGGCTCCCATCTTCATAGAAGCAAAGATTCACAAATCATCTTTCATCAAAGCAATGTCCAATCTATATGTTGGAACGGCTACATGAAAGATTTTCCAATCTTTCATTTTTATTCCAATGTTAAAGCTATATTCTCGTGATATTTTAAATTTTAACAACATTTTTAAAATATCAAGATGATATTAGGAAAATATTATTACAGGTAATTATTGCAACAGTTTATCAATAGTTTCAAAGTATTGGCTATATTAGCAACATTAGTTTGAACTCTCAAGTCTCACCTCCCCGGGGCTTAGGTCTTCCTGAGGCTTGCCAAAATATTTGCGAGATAACTTCTCCACATCCTGCAACGCACAGTGGAAATGTGACTGTGATAATTCATATATTTGGTTAGCATTTTAACCTTGTACCCATAAAAGCTAATTATATGTACTAACCTAACTCCAGGATTAGATTAAAAAAATACATCAATTTAAAACATGACGATCTAATATATTGCATCCAACAGCACTTTATGTTAGATATCTACCTAAAATTTTCCAACAAATTTTAACGTGATTGAGGAAATGCTTTTAATTCAGATCACATAGATTTCTGTGGAACTTCATGGGAGTAAATCTGATCTAGAATCAGCATTTGGGTATATAACTTGGAAACCAGCAACAAAAAGAACCCACATTACTTTATTGAGGAAATGCTTTTAATTCAGACATGTAATGGAATCAACGCCTTGAAAGATTCAAAAGAAGAGATTGAAAATGAAATGATTCAAGGGAAGGAAGAGGCCGTAGTCTCTATCTAAATAACTAATGGGTTCTCTTTTCCTGAGAACTATTTTAAGTTTGAGAAACAAAGAGATAGAGAGACTGACAGAGAGAGAGAGGAGAGAGAGAGAAATGATTCAGGGATGATGTCTCCTCTCATGTTCCTTTTTAATTCCTTTTCCTTTTCTTACAGCTACCGCTGTGCGTTTAGCACAGTTTTAGGATGGGAACAGCCAAACAGGGCAGTGTTTTTTTTTTTTTTCTTTCTTCCCCTTGTTGGAAAGTATAAGAGAATTAGTAAAAATTATATAAACTAAATGACGTAGTACGTAGTACATTATAATATTCTAACCTTGTACTAAATAGATGGTGGGACCTATTTGGGATAGGATATGTTCTCTCCATTCACAGTATTTTTTATTCAAAATTAAGTTGATAAAAATAAACGGTTGGTATCATTCTTATGAGTTTTTAAGGTGGACCCAATAGAGGTTGGTGCAGTAGATGAATGTTTTGAGTAAAAGTTTTGAACAGTAGAATGTGCCAAAAAACCAAAAAAAAAAAACGCGTCCTCTTCTGTCTTTACTAATTGTAGAGTCATCAACAAGCATAACGTAGGGTTGTTTGGAAACTTCACTATAGAGAGTCAAAGATTGTATCCTATAAAATATATTCTTTTTATGTTTTCTTGTGCACCCAAATAGGCCCTAATATGTCAAAGATAACGATAAGATATGCCAAAAAAAAAAAAAAAAAGTAGATATGTGGTAAATTGTTTGTTTGAATAGTATGAGATAAAGTATAGGTCCCTGCTGTAGATTAAGACCAACTTTTTATCATGAGGTTTATTATTCCACACTTTATTCCACTTTCTTATGGTAAAATAAAAAGAGGATTGTAGGGTAAAGATAAGTGATGTCACATCATATGTTTATTTCTCAGCTCCATTTTCTTATCCAAACATGATAAAGTAAAAATATGTTACATTGCATATTACTTTTAACTACACCTTACTACTCCTTGCTCTAAACAAATGTGCCATGCCCCTCTGCGGTATTTATGGGATTTTTAATGTAGACAGTCCATTTCAAAGGCAAATCCCTCAAAATTCATTGGAACAGGAAACTTCCTATTTGACCACAGTCGGATGACGTCAGGACCTGATTTCACCATCATTAGGGTGGGTTGGCTTTGGAACCATGTCATTAGTGGGACAATGGTCTATTTTATGTCTCAGATTTCCCAGCATCATGTATTTTTGGGGTTTTGACCGTATAGGCTTTCTAAGACCTTAATTGTACCTCAGAGGTAAAAAATCGTGGGGAAATCTAAATTTTACCTTCATACTTACAATCCTGTATAATATCCTAGAGACGGAGGATATTGCACACAATCCTATTTTGTACTCCTTTGAAATTATTGCGTGTTGTAAAAAAAGGTGACTATATGCGATATTCTATTGGCGGCCAGTAGGAAATCGCATAGTATAAACTATAAAGGGCAAAGTGTTAATTTTCTTACTGTCCTTTGTCGAAATTGCTAACAACATTATCATTTTTAAATTTCCAAGTTCGCATAACCTATGAATTTTGGCCGTTCAATTAAACAGTCGCAAGATTTAGACTACATTACAAGGAACGTGGTAATTAAACCTTAAAATCTTCACCATTTGTACGGACCATAAAAGCTCCACTTAGATTAATTACTGAAGGCAGCAAAAAGAGATGGACATTGGGAGAATTTTGCTTTTAAAGGTGAGCCACTTTAGGACTTTAGTGGATGCAGCTCTTTGTCAGATTACAGAGATAACAGTTAAGTAAGAGCATATATTATTATTGTCGAATTCAGCAACAACAAATAAATTGTTAATGACCAAATCAAATTGAGAGTTTTGCTTAACTCTGGTCCATTGATTGCCACGCATCCAAGTGTACCACACAGAAGGAGTTCCCAAGTTTAAATTTGAGACCAATTCCTAAATAAATATATTACCCTCTCAATGAAATCACGAGGCCCATTTGTCTGCTTGGCGTCTAAGTTTTTGGACTTTTAAGCAAATCTAAATTTCCCACAAGCGACTATTCACAAATAAACCTTGTGTGAAATATTGGTAATCCATCCAATGGTCTTGTAAATAAAATTCTAAGAAGGTTTGTTGTCCCATCTACACACAAACAAGGATTCACTAATCATCATGATAAGCTATATGCCGGGGATATTTTCAATTTCCACGAGATTTTTTAAAATATCAAGATGCTATTAGGAAAATACGTTGCTGGCAATTATTGCAACAAATTATCAATATTTTCAAAATATTGACTGTATTAGCAACATTATTAGCTTGAACTCTCACCTCGTCATCATCGCCTGCCCAGGGCTTGGTATCCCGCCTGGCCATTATAATGGACAAAGTCACCCCATGGAGAAAAAAAGTTGGTTCATAACAGGAGTCATCTTGCTCCAAGAGCCGAAGACAGCACTACCTTCACTATATGAAGAGAAATCAACAGAGGGGTAAAAGGAGAAGGAACAGAAATGATGTGCAAACCTTTAAACTGTAGGTATCTCACCTCTCGACGCAGCAACAATTGCAGAAAAAGATGCCGAGATGATCTTTCTTTAGATTTTACCAACACAATTAACTTGTACTCTCAGGGCTCTTATCTCAGACATGTTTGCTCATTTATATACAACCAAAGGTAATTCCTTTCTTCCTGCAAGAAAAGAATCAATACTTGTGGGAAGAATATGATTATTCCTTCCTTGTAAGGGAGGAGTAGTATGAAGTACAAAATACACTATTGTACCATGATATGGGCCTATTCGGATATCCTCTCTAAAAGCAGGGAACAAGGCACAATGGCTTGCATGTTTGTGATGTGGATGTGGCCTTGCATTGCACACACATAATCAATCCTATGTGGGGGTCATATGGTAGTACGAGAGTTATGAGAAGTTACCATGAGATGTGGGTAATTTTCTCTCTAGTCATGAGGAAAGTAATGGGGGAGAGTAGTTTTTATATTTGTATAAGTGTGAGTAGTGGGCGGCGTAGTTGGTTTACTTTTGAGTAGCAGTAGTTTTTAAGAGTATTCGGCGACAGCTGAGCATTTCACTTTATGTCTTTAGATCCACAATCTTTTTTCATAGTGTGATAGGTACTTTTTTCTAAATTTGAATATCTAAAATGTCTAATTTACCCTTATTTTAAATTATATCCCATGATTAGTGGGATATGCCATTAATAATGGTCAACTACCATTTAATTGGCCACGATTAATGAAATCTCATTAATGATATTTTCAAATAAATTAAATTCTAGAAAAATACAAACAAATTTCAAAAAATGTAAATAAATTTCAAAAGAACGAAAATAAATTTTAAAAAAAAAAAAGCAATAAATTTCAAAAGAACCCATAGAAATTTAAAAAGTGGCAAATAAATTTAAAAAATGTAAATAAACTTCATAAGATGCAAATAAATTTGAAAAGATCAAAATAAAATTAAAAAAATATAAATAAATTTCAAAAGATGCAATATAAATTTCAAAAGATGTAAATAAAATGACATGAATAAATTTCAAAAGATCCAAATAAATTTCAAAAGACGCAAATAAATTTCAAAAGATCCAAATAAAATTTAAAAAATGTAAATAGATTTCAAAAGATGCAAATAAATTTCAAAAGACGTAAATAAAATTTTTATTTACAAATAAATTTCAAAAAATGTAAATAAATTTGCCAAAACTAAGATAAACCAAATTTTCAAATGTCAAAAACATTTGCCAAAATTCAATTATTTTTGCCAAAACTCAATTAAATTCATTTTAAAAAACGAAAATAAATTTGAAAAGACACGAATAAATTTGCCAAAAAACTCAGATAAATTTGCAAAAAACACCGAAAGATTTATTCAAAAACTCAGTTAAATTTTCCAAAATGGAGATAAATTTGTCAGAAACTCATATATATTTGCCAAAAAATAAGATAAATTTGCCAAAAACTCAGATGGATTTGTTCATAACTCAGATAAATTTGTTACAAAACCGAGATAAATTTGCTAAAAACTCAGCTAGATTTGTCCAAAACTCATATAAATTTTATTTCAGAATTCAGATAAATTTGTGCAAAACTCAAATAAATTTGACAAAAACTCAAAACTTAGATAAATTTAATAAAAACTCAGATAAATTTGACAAATCAATGGAGGACAGAGGAGATCAGATCAGATCTTGAAAAGGGTTCTCGGCTGCATCACAGATCTATCGCTGATCAGGAGATCTATTGGCCACACCCAAGTCGAGAAGAGGGGTCTGATTCTGGGTCGGGTCAGACCTAACCCGAACTTGACACTAGCCTGGGACTGGCCCAACTGCTTTTCTCCTTCATTCTGCTTTAGCAACAGAGTCAACCGCCCTTGCTGCTTCTTCTTCGACTGCGGTGAGCAACAGGAAGAAGAGACTGCAGCCTGTTTCCTCTCCAGCAACTCTAGCACTGGTGACGACTATCTGCTGGTTTCTGATGTGCAGCATAGCGCCTTCCGATAAGCTCCGGCAACGTCAGATCTGCTATCTTTCCTCTTCTCAAGTGGGGCGACCCCGGATCTTCAGATAATGTACGTGGTATTGGCCAACTGATCCAATCGGTCCTCTACTTGCAACGACCAGGCGACAATCTCCTATGGAGACGGCGACTAGGAAGTGCTTGCACCCCCTTTATTCGATTTGCAAAGAGCCTGGATCCTTTGTTTTCTTCGATGTCTGCAACCAGAATAGAGACTGTGATTCTTCTCCGGATGCCATCCTGTGTGATTTCCTCAGTGCATTGTAACCTAGGAATCGAGACCTCTGTTAGGTTTGCGTTCAGCGACCAGAAAGTCCAACCCTCTGGTCGTCTATCGTAATTGCCTTACTGTAACAGAGCCCCACGACAAAGAAGACACTGCACAGAGGATCCAAAACAAGACACTGCACAGAGGATCCAGAATCCCATACTCACTAGAACAAAGATATGCCAGAGAAGAAGGAATGAACCTTGCCCTAGGAATTAGGGGGAATGAAAGATTTGAAATTTTAAAATTTAAAATTTTATACCTAAACAGTTCGTGAGTAATAGCTCGAGCTCATGATTAGGTCTATCAGAGATTAGGATTATATCTGCAATCTCTAAGTATGTTTGTTAGGATTTCTAATGTGTTGGTTAATTCATAGGTTGGATAAAACTCTGGGTTAATTTTCTATTTATTTCAGAATGGGCTATGGTTGTGTCACCGAAATAACTGAAGTGATGAAACAGAAAAAAAAAAAAAAAAACAGAAGAAATCTGGGTGATCTCACGAGGCCCAATCGATCGAATGTTAGTCGAATCGGTCAAATGTAGAAGGTGTCTCAGTTAACTGCTCTGACATAACAATAACTGGGAGACAGACATGATACCAATCGATTGGATCGCGGGATTTTCCAGTTTTGGGTTGCGCGAATTGTTACCTTTTGATATTAGAATTTTGAAGTTTGGGTCATAATTGTGCTATAACCATGAAGCACAAATATTGGGCTATATAAAGGGTATTTCTCTAAACCCTAAGATAAGAAGTTATTCTCTCTTTATTTTGAGGTGAGAAAACCTTAAGAGAGATTCCTTGTTCTCTAGGGCTATTATTAGGTGTTTGTTCTGAAGAGTTGCCCTAGAAGGTTTACGGCTTCTACCTTCTCGTGGAAGATTTGTTCATCTTAATTCTCAAGGTGTTGTAGGATCAAGTACAGGGAGCGGCGCTCGATGGGGAATTAAGTCGTAGCAACTGGAGAAGTTGTGTAAGAACAACTACAGTCCTTAGGTAGACGGAATGATTGGGATAGCGAGCTATGAGTATATTTTGGAATCGCTCAATAGTGTTTAATTTCATATTGTGATTTTTCTCCCTGGATAGAGTTTCCACGTAAAATATTGTACATGTCTTCTTGTGGTGTGTGATTGGTAAATCTATTTGCTAATTTGCTTTATTTTAATTCCGCTGCATTGATTATTGGACTAGCATCCATTCTAGAGATAGGGACTTTCAATGTTTTTCCATTCACTTCATTTGAGGCAAATAATGCTCTTCTTCTCTTCCATTTTTTGAACTTGTATGCCTTCTATTTGATGAGAATTAGCTCCAAAGGTTTGGATTTCTCCATTAGTTTTCTCGACTTAGAATACAAAAATAACTAAATAACAATATAGTCGTGAGTTCAAGAGTTAAAACTTTCACCAAATAAAATGGTCTAAGTTGCATCATGTTAGATAAAAAAATCTCAAAATTAAGCCACAATTTATGTGGCAATATGGGTTGAAGATACTCTCTATGTTTGCTGAGCAGTTTGATGTAGAGGAATGGACTGTACACTTTTTAGACGATCTAAGACATGTTGTCATTCTCAACCACAATTATTGGCATTTACATGAGTCTATAGGATTTGAAAACTCAGAAAGGGAATCCAGCATAGCTTAACTTGAAATGTTTCAAGGGACATGACTTGCGAGTTCTAAAAATGGCACTTATGAGTTTGAGACATTACTTGCAAACTCGTAAGAAAACAAGTGAAGGGAAATTTAGTCTTATGAAAAGGGACAGTACGGGAGAGGATCGATTTGAGCAATACGTATATTTCATGACCAATTTCAATATATAGGGACATTTGAGTCCTTTTCTTGGTAAAATTTTCTGCACAAAGAAAAGAAGAAAAAAAAAAAAGGGGGTCTATGGCCAATGTTGAAGATGGCAAAAGATGATTTTTCTTTCTACTTGCTAAGAAAAACCAAAGGCTAAGGGGCTGTTTGGATAAAACACAACAAAATAGTATTTTATAGAATATAATCTTTCATTTTCTAAAAAAGTAAAAGAAGAAAATCTTATGCGTTTGGTAATCCAATAAAATTTTGAAGAAAATATTCTTTTCTTTCAAAAAGCTCAATATTTTTTTCAACAGCTCCCCCATGTAAAAAAACTTTTAACAAAATAAGCATCTTTCAAAATGACGATTACAAAGTGATAAAGTAAAGTAAAGACTTTAGTTCACCAAATCCATCACGATGTGTTTGTTTACATATATGGTAAAGTAAAATAAAAGCAAATGTCATAGCATTGTAAAGTTGGGGTAAAGTTAATGTGGGATAAAGTATATGGTGAAGTAAAGTGGGAAGGAATGGTGAAGTAGTTTTATTTTTTTTTACTTTAGTTTATCACATTTTATAGTAGTTTTATATTAAAAATAAAAAGTAACTTGTTTACTGTAACGCTCCAATTCCGAATACTGAGAAAACCGTCAAGGTACCCATAGTTGGCGTGCTACTTCTCATAAAAATCCGAGAACTTCCAAGATCATAAGTCCGTAGTGAGATCCAATTTAAAACTTCTAAACGATATAATATCAATAGTTAAATTGAAGAAGCAAGTATAACAATAGCGGAAGCATAAAGTATCATGTAAACTATATGAAATGTAGCAAGGCTGAAGTCCAGCCTAAAATATCAAAGTATAAATATTAAAATGTTTATACATATCAGACAAACTCCTTGCTTACAACAGAATCAATTAAATCCCAAAATAAAGATGTACTTTCAAACCCCCGGTGCAAGCACTCCATCCTCTAGCTCGACCTTTTGGTCGGCTGGTCCCCAACCTTAATCACCAGCTACGGGCACCTCGACGAGCGCGTTGTCCTCATAGTCACAGTATTACAAATTTTATATTTAGTTCAATATTTTTTTTCAAAAAACATTAAATAGGCTAAATTTTATGCTATTTCTTAGAAATTGAATTTAAATTGAATTTCATGTTATTATAAATTTTATAATTAGTTTTTTTTTTTAAACATAAAAAAGGCTAAATTTTCCCCCAATTTCTTAGAAATTGAATTTCAAGGGGCGGTGGAGAAAAATAAAATTCAGGAGAGAAAAAGGTTTTCTGCTGAATTGATTTTCCAAGGTCTGCAAGGGCGGACTCAGCAGCCCCAAGCCCCCAAAATCCATCCTCCTGATCAACCCACTCAATGCTAATGTCATCTTCAGCTGAGGCCTGAAGGAAGAAGAGCTCTGATACTTGAACCTTCTTTTGGGATTTATGAACAGGAGTAGCTCTGAGCTTTTGAAACCAATCTGAAACAGGAATCCATCAACGGTTTTTTAGGGTTTTGGATTTCAATCTACACATCCCTCTCCCTCTTCAAAACCCATGGTGCTGTATCCATCTCAAACTCACTCCATCTCTTCTTCTTCCTTACCCTTTTCTCCTCACATTCCTCTTTCTACAAGAAGACGAACCCGAATTTCTCTTTCTTTTCATCCTTCTCTGTTTCAATCCAAAACCAACAGCAACAGAAACAATTATCTCCACCAAAAGCTCCTCAAAACCTTAACAAAACCCGACCTTTCTGTTCCCTCTCCACAAACGCTACAAGACCCAGACCCCAGAAAAGAACCCATTGAAACACCCACCAATCCGTTCAAACGGGAAGAGGAGGTAGAAAAACAACAAGAATACAAGATACATGAGATGTTTTCTTCTCCTCCTGCAACCCCAAAAGCGTTCCGTTTCGGTTCTCCCAAATTACTTACCAACCTTGTGTTCCTTTTTTTAGGATTGTTCGTGTTGGAGACTTTATACAACGTCTGGGTTCTGGGTTCTGCAGATATCGGTGGGAATTCTGGAGATGGGGTTGAAACTGGGGACAGGGAGAAAAATGGGTATTGGGGTTTTAATGGGGCTGAGTTAGGATTCGACAAGAAAGTGGCAGAGATTCGGGCGTTGGCGAGGGAGGCTCGTGAGACTGAGCAGCGCAAGGTGAGGAGTGAGGCGTCTGTGTCATCTTCTAGTGCAGTTGGAGATGATGTGAATGAGGATAGAATTGATGTAAAGAAAGAGGTGAATATGAGACTACTTAAGTTACAAAAGAGTCGCGGGAAGAAGCCTCTGCAACCCCCAAATTTAGATGACAAAGATGGGGGTTTTACGTCTAGGGAAGAACCGCCAATTACTTCATTGAAGGCTCGAATTGATGCAGAGGGTTTGAAGGGTTTAGAGAATGATACAAATACGTCTTTGAGAGGTGAGAGTGATGAGAATGGTTTATTGGATCAAGGAAAACAGCAAGCAGATGAATTGAATGCTGATTCTATGGAGGAAGAAGTGTCCCATTGGTTGAACGATGAACTTTTGAAGAGAATTGTGCTGAAAGTTCGCGCCAATGAAGAAGCGGGAAGAGAACCATATAATGGTTTGGATTCTGAGGAAATGAACTTCTTTCTAGCATTGATGCAGAAATTTAGAAGAGAAGGGCCAGATTATGCAAAACAGTGGATGGAGAAGAGAATAGATGGTATTGATCTCAGTAATGGTATGGCTTTTGACCCCCTTTATGCATTTACAATTTGCTTTATATGTATCGGTGTATGGACTTCTAGTTGAAATGTTTCCATCTTTATTAATTGTATTGCTTTGTATATTTTGGCGTATACATTGCAAACAACTGTTAGCTTTTACATACCTGCAATGCTTGAGATTCTGGATCAGGTTGGCCCAACAGGATTAGATCTTATCTATAGGTTCTATCAGGGCCGGCTTGAGACAATTTGAGGCCTAAAGCAAAAATCTTAAATGAGGCCTTTTCTATTTTGTAATATTATTATAAATATTTTATTTAAAATCTATTTGTCTCTTTTTTTTTTTTTTTTGTGATGCAAGATTACTAATTAAGTTTTTATATTCAAGTTTTGCTAACATATCCTTTTCAATTGATAGTTTGGCTAATCCACATAATCTTTCTTGTGACATTGTTGATCGTAGGTAGGATTTTATCAATTTTAATTTTGAAAAACTTCTTTCTTTAGAAGCAACAATTACAGGTAGTCAGGTATTGTCAATAATATTTTGTAAGCAATATATGCATTGGGAAAAGAATCTAGTCTTTTTATATTTTTGTTAGTGAGCCATGATTAACATATATATCAAAACTATATTATAAAAAGAAGTATCACATAAGAACAGAAAGAAGAAGGGAAAAAATAATATATAAAATGCATACATTTTGGCTTCAATCAGAACAAAACCAATTCCTTTTGCAGTCCAAGTTGCGGTGATAGCAATTGTAGAAGTGCAACTAGGAAGGAGTGCAGGGAGAATGGAGTCTGGAGAAAAAAAAAACCCTTGAATTGAAGAGATCCAATAAGAACATAGAGGAGATTGTTGTCTTTGGATTGCAAGCAGATGCAGGAAAAAAAATCTATAAACAAGAAGAATTTTAGAACTCAAAAGGAATTTGTTACTTGTTGTAATTGCAAGTTTTTTTTTTTTTTTTTTTTAATGGCTACAACTTATGTTTTTGGAATGCGAAAAGGTATAAACCATGTGAAGGAGTAGTTTGTTCGATTTTTTTGGAATGTGAACGGTTTTAATGGAGCCTTATTTTTTGGGATTTATTCTGAGGCCTTCTTTTTTGGGAGAAACAAACTAACTTCATTACTTCTTTTTTTTTTTTTTTTGGAAGTTGAGCAAATTTGGGGCCTAAATTTTTTGGGGGCCTAAAGCAAGGGCTTTTATTGACTTGTGCTTAAGCCGGCCCTGGGTTCTATAGTTCGGTTCCATTAACAGGTTTACAAATGAAATGGTCCTGTCTATCACTCTGTTTTGATTGATGGGAAAATGTCTGTTCCATGTGTATAGAGTGCCCAATTAACAAGAGCTTGCTCAGCAGGTTGAACATCATACATAGCATCATATTCATATTCTCTGATGCATGGAGAATTTGGTAAAGAAAAACATGGTAATGTTTGTTAAGTAGTTAGTTTGCCGCACCTTTAATGCCTAGGCATTTTGGGTGTATTAGCTAGCAACTTGAGATGGTATCAAATCCAACACGTCCCGGGTTTGAATCTGCACAAGGCAAAAAAGGCCTCATGCCGTGTCTTGTGTGAGAGCGCTTGTGCGTGCTGCGCAGGGCCAAAAAGGCCCCATGTTGCGTCTTGCGTGCAAGCGTGTGCGTTTGATGCACCTTTAACACCTAGGCATTTTGGGTGTATTGGTTAGCAACTTGAGAATATTTGCAGCCGACAAAACATTTTTCCTTGTAATGTTGATATCTTAAACATATTTAACTATTCACACATCATTTACAATAAATCAATGTCAATAATATTCTTCATATGATTTTGTCGTAGTCTTATTCATCAGTTGTATTTATGTTTCTATGGATGGAAACAAATGGATTATAAGTAACTTACTTTTTTCTCCTTTACTTTTACTCTTTTAGTTATTTTTCATTTTTTGTATGGTAAATGAAAACTCCTACAATTTGCGATACAATTCAATTCAACCTCTCTTATGATTTTGATTTTCAGAACAATGATCATAGGTTTCGGAAGAATCTGTGAGGCCATATGGGTTACATATTTACTCCGTATTTTTCTTTCATTCACTCTGTTTTGCCTGATTAATAATGAGGGTGATGTTTATTTATTTCTAGGAGTCACTGAGAAAAGTGGTCATGAAAAGCCTTCGGAAGAATCTGTGAGGCCATATGAAGAGATAAAATCAGTTGGCCAAACAAAGACCTCTAGTATCACGGACAAGTTGATTGAAAGATTAGAGAGTGGGAGTGGTTCTTCATTCAGCAGTATTGACAATAGTAGTCATGTTCAGGATGATTTTCAGAATGAACCTTCCAGTGCAGAGGATAGTTTGCATGGGGAAAGTTATGCTTCTGAGATTCCTGAAGGTACCGGGAAGCAAAATGAAGGCTCGTCCAATGAAATCAAATCAGGAGAGAGACAGAGTAAATTCTCTCAACATTCCAAAAATGTAAACCAGGGCACTTTGTCAATATCTGGAAAGAATACTCTGTCAAATAGCAATGGCAGTTCCAACTCGCAGTTACAAGCAAGAAAAGTCAAACAATCAATGCTTCATGAAGTCAAAGACAATCAGTCAAATGATGAGAATGATTTATGGTGGCTCGATCTTCCATATGTTGTAGTATGTACGACTTGCTCATATACTGTGGACCTCTTCTTTTTCTTTTTTTTCCTTTTTTGTGTGTTTTTGTGCATGTGTGTGTGCTTGGTGTTTTGGGGTGTTTTGTATGGTATAAATGGGATGATTGGGGGTTGGGACAATCCTTTTCACATCAGTTTTGGTTATATCCCATACTAAATAGGGTCTGTGATTCGGGGTGCATGTACTCCATATGCATTGTGGATATTGCCAGTTGTGGGGGATACATAATGTAGTATGGTGGTTCCTTCCCTCCACCCCACTCCCAGTTTTTTTTTTTTTTTTTCATGGGTGCTTTTTTGTGCCCTTCTTTATTCTATTCTGTCAATATCACTGAGGACTTTGTTCGTATTGGTACAATCAGATAGATTATAGAACTCTTTAGTCTAGAGCACTACTGTTGCTGTTTTTTTACAGTTGATCCATATAAAAAAAAAAGGCATATCGTTTAATTAAGTGGTAGTGTAGAACACCCTAACTTGACAAATTAAGTGAGGGCAGCAGAGGAAAACATGATATGCCTAAGTTACCATCTAACATAAGTGTTTTCTTTTTCTTTCTTTCTTTCTTGTATTTTTACCTAAAATTGTAAGTGGTTACTTGGTTCAGCAAAAAAGGGAAAAAACAGAGAGAGAGAGAGAGAGAAAAAAAAAATAAAGAAAGAAAAAGAAAACCGATTAAAGCCTAGAGGATACAAGCCATGTCGTCTATAACTTCTCAATCGATGATGTTATTCCCTACTATTTTATTCAAGTTCTTTATGTGTCTCATTTAGTTCGTTGGACTTGTAACACTTGAATACTTGTACAGGCTATTCTTTTGCGTAGAGGTTCTGAACATGAAGGCTCAGAAGGACTTTATTCACTAAAGATGAATTCACATTCAGAAAATGAAAGCTGTTCTTGTACTATTGCATTTGAGGATCATGGTGATGCCAGTAACTTCTGCTACCTATTGGAATCGTTTTTTGAAGGCCTAGGAGATTTTAGTGCTCATGCTGTTCCTTTATCAACCAAGGTAAGTGTTAATTTTGGGGTGATCATCTTTGTCTGTGCATTTATATCCTCCCTAGGTCTCAACACCAGCAGCATTCACTTTAAATTCATTCAGTTCTACCTTCATTCACGTACAAATTTCAAAGGTTTTGTGTTCCATTGAAACATAACTAACTTAATAATGAAGGGTACATTTAGATGTTTCTCATTTCATACCATTCTGAGATTTTCACAGAAGGATGTTGCATTGTGCATTTGAGGCAAATAGGAAGTCAGTTATGAGATATCTCATTAGGTGGTTTACGATTTTCGGACTGTTCCACACCGAATCAATATTGGTCAATATCCAATATTGCCACTGGTGATGATTTGTGGGAGGAAAACAGGGAACAGTATTTCTCCTGACATATTCTCCCATTCTATTTCATCCCAAATGCATGGTGGACTAGAGGATAAAATAATCATCTCTTCTTCCAAGATATTTAATTTGCTTCTGACTTGGAGTGCATCTAAATGCACATAAATGGCTTTCCTAAATTTACTACAATCTACGAGTATCTAATCCCTGAAGAGGGTCAAACATCGCATTTTTTGATGAAAATTACTTTTGTTCTTGGTTTTTGACATCTCCTGATTACTGGAGTAGGAAATACGTAGAAGCCTATCATATTCTCTGAGTGGGCAATTGAAACATGACACAATGTTATCTTGATTCATATCTGAAGCAATTTATATGAATCTAATATTTCTTTATGGCATAATCATTTAGCATAAAACCTGTTCAGGATCTTGAAGAGGGAGCGAAGTCAAAAGGTGCGAAGGTACTTGTTGTTAGGAAAGGGCAAATTCAGCTTTATGCGGGACAGCCGCTTGCAGATGTTGAGAGGTCTCTACGCTCCATTTTAAAGTGAAAATGTGTTGGTGAGAGAAAGAGGTCCCCCACCCACCCTTATTATGATTTAGCCAGCCACTGGAAACTTTGACATGTTCTTTTACAATGCATGCTTAAGAAGGGTGTATTTATGATTGTCTGAAATTTTTTATTGCATGCATCCTCAATTGGATGGGTGAGCACTACCCCAAAACAAGCTCTTTTTCCAAGCCTTGCAGAATGTAAATTGCTGACCTGGGACATTCTGAATTGAAGCTAACATCATCAGCATTGACTATACAGATTCTCAAATGCTAATTCTCACACAGGCACCCGGGGTTCCATCCTTTGATGGGTACCTTTCACAAGTTCACCCAAAGAAGAAGAAAAAGATGACGACGGCGAAGAAGAAGAAGAAAAGAAAAAAAAAATGAAAATTCTGGCTGTTCTGCATGATTCTTATTGTAAACCTTTTAATGTATTCTTCTATTGTCAGTTTTATTACTGCAGAATGTAAAGGTTCAAAACTATTGCCCAGAACTACTTGATTGCGGGTTCATGTATGTACATGCTTGAGAGACCCAATAAAATCATTTTCATTAATTTCATCTTTATTTGTTTGAGATTGTGTGGAAAATCAGTGTCAGATGTACCTCTAATGATCCACTGATTCTGGAAGTTTTGCAATAAATATGTAGGTACATTTTTTGCTGTAAAAATATATAGGTACATTTTAGATGCATGTAGTTCATTAAATGTCATTTGATTGGAGATCCATGGTAAGGTTTTGTATGGTGGGCAGTATTTTTAGTTTTTTCACTGAACTCCGTTAGAAAATTTATGTTCCAGTCCGAACCAGCGTCTTCCTTGCTGGATGAACCCAGCCCAATGGGGCACACATGACACATGCAATATGAGTAGACTGGACCAGCTCAGTTCCTTATACATTTTATGGTGTGACAATCCTTCTTTAGGTGGGGATGTTGGTTGAGATGGGATGCATCTAATGGAATCACAATCGAGGTGAGTCAGTTGCTTGGTGAAAACTAGTGTGAAATAACAAAGCTTTGGCAGTGGCTTCCTGTATTCCATAGTTACTGTACTTCGTTATCTGAAAGTACAAAATGGTGTTTTGATGGTGGTGGACTGGTGCTGATGATGTTATTGCTCTAATACCATATGTTAAATGTTTTGATCGATTTTGGCCCACATGGCTCACATTTAGTAAGAGAGCATATGCACATGTTTTAAACTAGTGGAACCATACTTTTTAATGGTTTAGATTTTAGATATGGGATGCTCTCATTTTTTTTTTCCTTTGAGGTTTAAAATAATAGAGTTTTAAATTGTAACTTGCAATTTACAAGCAGAAGAAATGACTAGTACCCAGAGATTGCGGAAAAAATCAATACTAAAACAATAATTGATGATTTCAACTCAAAGAAAGAACATCGAGTACAACTTCAATAATTTGATTGTTTCGTATTTTATTATTAAATATATAATTTTGCTTAGATTTTTTTTCTTTAGCCCCCCATAAACAAAATTCCTGGTTCCACCCCTGAAGATAGTGATAGTGGTTAGGGTGGAGAAGAAAAGATGATGAAAAAAATCCACAAAAACATTTTCAACTAGTTGAAAGGTCTTTGGTGAATATAGAGTTTTTCAACTAGTTGAAAAACTCTTGAGGTTGAAAAAATCTTCAGAATGGCTCCTTACCTGGTGGTAAGGAGTGGCAGTTCTCAACTCCATAAAGCGTTCAAATCTTTGGTATGTCACCACTTATCATGTGTGCGGGTTTCCCTTCCACTTGTGTACGTGGGTTGTCTTCTCGTATGTGTGCGGGCTCTTAATTGAGTCTTTATTTTTTTCATGCGCCCTAAATAGGGGACTTGAACACAAACACTCGAACACGAGCTCCCACTCATCGTGAGTGGACGAATAACAATCCACCACATCATCCAAAAATTTAGGTGATTTTGAAGTTTAAAAAAGTTTAAATTAGATGAAAGAAAATCACCTAAATTATTGGTCCACTCATGGTGAAGATAACAATTGCGATAAGTGATCCGAATTCCATCTTTTTTGGCTTTTTGTTACAATTCCAATGCTTTATTTTTGGCCGAATACAATTATTAATGCATACTTTTGGTGAATGCTGTTAATAGATAATTAGTATATCCAACTGGGATTGCGAATGCATGAATTTGGTAATTTTAGCAAATACAATCTCTATGAAAATCTTCACAAAAACAAGTGGAAAAAGAAGATGAAGATCTCAAAAACCTCTCTCTAACTTTCTTCTTGTCGTGTTTGAGACAAGAGAGATGAAGGAGATGTGGGAGGTCGAGCCCATCTCCACAGACACCATCAAACCATCTTCTCCAACACACCACCACCTTCGCACCTTCAAGCTCGGCCGGCTCGACCAGCTCACTCCTCCCATCCTCTTTCGCCTTCTCCTCTCATACTCCTCTCTCTCTCCCACCATAGCCATTGAGATCGTCTAAAAGCTCAAGACCTCTCTCTCTCTCTCTCTCTCAAACACTGACCCTTTTCTACCCTCTCGCTGGAAGGATCAATGCAGAAGACTGCACAGTTGACTACAACGACCATGGCGTTGACTTCCTTGTCACCAAAGTCAGAGGCCAGCTTCATGATTTTCTCAATGACCCAGATCCTGATGTGGGTGACAAATTCCTCCCTTGCGACACCACAAGGTTCCTCGATACGCCACATCGTACTTTTTCATGATTTATTTACCCCTTTCAAATCTTTCATTTTCCATCGTTCCTAGGATTCCGGCTTTTGCAGAGGAGACGACAACAAAGGATATTGAATTGTAATTTTGAATTGCAGAAATCACAAAGAAGATCGGACCCCTCCGGTCTCGTTGCCTTCGTCTTCGCCGGGCACGTGAGACGAAGAAAAGGGCATGTTTCTTCTTATCATATGTGAGAGGGGTCACATGAAATTAGGTGCGTTGCCCAAAGACTATGTTGTTCGAAGGATAGACCGGCGGACAAAAGTTTTAAGAACCGGTGTTATATACATTTTGGGTTCAGATGGAAGGGATTCCGTTGCATGCTTAGGATGAGAGCGTTCTTCTTCATTTGGGTGAATGCTTGGGCGTGGTGATGGAAATCATTGAAGATGCAAAACGAATATGGAATTTGGAGAGGGTTCGAATGCTCATCTTGATGGATCTCTCCTGACTTAGAGGTTGATAGAGTCAGATTCAAAGTCGCAATAAGAATTGATGAAGATGGCAGGAGCTCTAAGGGGATGCAGTCGTCAAATTGTGGCCGTCAATCGCCAAACTCACTGGAAAACCATGACGAATCGCATTCGGAAGGCGCTGCCAAGCCTGGAGTCGAAATCTTTTGCCTCTCAGTTTTCAAAATTCAAAGCCCTCATCAAATCGTAATTCCAGTGGAGAAAAGGAGCCATTACTGGTTTTCTGGACGCTGAGCGGCGGTTCTCACGTTCTTCTCCGGCAAAAACCAGGGCGACAGCAACGGGGCTGCCTTCTACAGCGTCTTCTACTTCTGTGCGAAGTCTGGATCTCTTCCTCTGAGATCGTCTTTCTTCAATCTGCTTCTCCGACTCCGATCTAGAACAGCAACTGGATCAAGACTATGCGCCCCATCTGGATCTGCGGTTTGCATAATTAAATTTATTTTAAATTTATTTGAGTTTTTGAAAAATTTATTTGAGTTTTAGACAAATCAATATGAGTTTTTGGCAAATTTATCTAAGTTTTTGACAAATTTATCTAAGTTTTCGCAAATCTAACTGAGTTTTTAGCAAGTTTATTTGAGTTTCTGACAAATTTTTTTCCATTTTGGAAAGTTTAACTGAGTTTTTAAATAAATCTTTCTGTGTTTTAGCAAATTTATCTAGGATTTTTTAAAAATTTATCAGAGTTTTTGGAAAATCTACTTGAGTTTTTTGGAAACTTTATTTGCGTTTTTTGAAATTATGTTTTGAATTT
This sequence comes from Umbellularia californica, assembly GCA_028538565.1. Classification (NCBI taxonomy): domain Eukaryota; kingdom Viridiplantae; phylum Streptophyta; class Magnoliopsida; order Laurales; family Lauraceae; genus Umbellularia; species Umbellularia californica. The sequence goes on from JAPQWN010000010.1 coordinate 52,528,499, forward strand.
TATTTGTGTCTTTTAGAATTTATTTGTGCCTTTTCAAATTTATTTGCGTTTTTTAAAATAAATTTAACTGAGTTCTGGCAAGATTACTTCAATTTTTGGGCAAATTTTTATGAAATTTAGAAAATTGGTTTATTTTAGTTTTGGCAAATGTATTTCCATTTTTTGAAATTTATTTACTTTTTTTTATTTTATTTACGTCTTTTGAAATTTATTTGCATCTTTTGAAATTTATTTACATTGTCGAAATTTATTTGGATCTTGTAAAATTTATTTGCCACTTTTTAAATTTATCTGTGTTCTTTTGAAATTTATTTGCGTCTTTTGAAATTTATTTGGGTTCTTTTGAAATCTATTTGAAAATCTCATTAATGGGATTTTCATTAATCGTGGCCAATTAAATGGTAGTTGACCATTATTAATGGCATATCCCACTAATCATGGGATATAATTTATCTTTAACTAAAAAGGGTAACTTGGACATTTTTGGTGTTCAAATTTGGAAAAAGGACATACCATATTATAAAAAAAGATTGTGAATCTAAAGTCATAAAGTGAAAAATTCAGAGACCTGTCGTTAAATCTCCCATAAAAGAAAAAAACACTGCGACTATAGGGCAGTGGAAATACCAATCTGGTCAAATTCGGTGCCCCATTGCCATCCTTAGACTTGAAAAACTTACACAAAATCTTTCTATAAAAGGTATATTTATCACACTTTTATATCTTTCATTGGCATGTGGATATATTGGCATGAGAAAAGTCGAGCCCACCGAATGCATATTTGGTAAGTATTTATTTATTATTCATACATTTATGTACATCCACTCATAATAATCAATTCAAATTAATGAGTTTATATATGCAGCAAAAATACTATAATAAAGAATATAAAAGAAGATATATTGAATCTTTCATAATTTTGTAGTCCAGATACCAAATAAAAAAGATTAATTATAAGTTTCAAATTACATTATGGTCATCACTTTTAAATTGCCAACTCCAAACCCCATGCATATATAATTACTTAGAAGTAAACATTAAAATTTTTAAAATCAAATTTACCTATTAAATAGTTCAAAATACAGACAACTTATGAAAATGAGGTCACTCGGTTGGTCACCCTTCTCATTTGACTTGGTCCGAATCCGGAGAAGAGTCAATGATTTGGTGAGCTTTCCAACCTTATTTTTGGTGAATGCTGTTAATAGAGTAGTAGTCTATTTTATGTAGGATACTGGATGCATGCATGTGTGCTAGGTAATTTTAGCAAGTACAATCTCCATCAAAATCTCACACCACATCAGGAGCCTGTGTGCAGTACTCTTTAATTACCGACCTCCTTATAAGAAGGAAGATATCAAAATCTCTTTCACTCTCTCTCTCTAATGATCTTGTTGTCATGTGTGAGACAAGAGAGAAGGAGATGTGGGAGGTTGAGCTCATCTCCACTGACACCATCAAACCATCTTCACCAACACCCGACCACCTTCGCACCTTCAAGCTCTCAAGGCTCGACCAGGTCTCTCCTTCGATCTTCACTCGCATTCTCCTCTTCTACTCCTCCCCCTCCCCAACCATAGCCATTGAGTTTGTCCAAAAGCTCAAGACCTCTCTCTCTCAAACGCTGACCCTCTTCTACCCTCTCGCTGGCAGGATCAATACACAAGACTACACCGTTGACTGCAATGACGAGGGCGTTGACTTCCTGGTGGCCAAGGTCAATGGCCAAATGCATGACTTTCTGGATGACCCAGACCCTGACGTGGGCGATAAATTCCTCCCTTGCGATATCGCAAGTGCTAGATCAGGTCGGGACGTCCTCCTCGCTGTCCAAGTCAACGGCTTTGACTGTGGTGGGACCACGGTCGGCGTTGGGATCTCACACAAGCTCGCCGACGGGACTTCTATGGCTGCCTTCCTCAACGGGTGGGCCGCGATGGCCCGCGACGCCGGCGATGTGGTGGTCCCCACATTCGAAGCGCCGGCGCTCTTCCCTCGTATCAAAGCTCTTCAGATGGACCCCTTCCCCATCACCACCAAGCACAACCTCTCGTTTAGGAGGTTCGTATTCGACGGGCCGAACATGGACCGCCTTCGCCGAGGGGAGCACGGTGTTGGGTCCATTGCTTCTCGGCCGACGCGGGTTGAGGCGGTGTCGGCGCTCATCTGCCGGTGTTATATGAAGGCCCGGAGGGAGTCGACAAGGGCAATTGTGGTGCTGCATGCCGTGTGCTTGCGTAAGCGGATGGTCCCGCCACTGCCGGAATCTTCCTTCGGCAACCTTTCCTCCGGTGCGGTCACATCATTGCCACCAGAGGGGGAGGAGGAGTGCCATGAGGACATGCAACGCAGTTTGGAGAGGCGGCTGAGGGATGCCGTGAGGGTCATAGATGGTGACTACATAAGAGAATTGCAAGGCCCACATGGGCCCATCAAGGAACTTGCTGTTCTAAATGCAATGAAGGAGCGGTACTCCAAATATGGGGTGGACCTATTTATATTCAGTAGTTGGTGTAGGTTTCCCCTATATGAAGTAGATTTTGGATGGGGAAAGCCCATTTGGGTCTGTACTGGAAGACTTTTCACCATGGATACCACTATTTTGATGGACAGTAACTCAGGAGATGGAGTTGAAGCTTGGGTATGCTTGGAAGAGGAAGTGATGGCCAACTTTGAACGAGATGAAGAGCTGCTTTCCTTTGTTTCTCTTCCTAGTCCAGCTGCTGCTGCTACTGAAGCCTACAAATTGAAGTAATGTCTCGTGTGTGGGGGGGCCGTATTTGCTTTGTTTTGAAATATTGGTGATGATTTCATCTCTCTATTGCAGATACAAGATTCTGCCTTTGGGAGAGATTTTCCTTCGGGTGTCCTATGCTGCAGAAATTTTTTAATAAGACATCTCAAATTCATGTGGCCCATTTATTAATAATAATACATGGCAGTGTAACGGCGTGATTTAAAAAAATCGCGTAAAATTTTTAAAAAGATTCTAGAAAATCTAGAAAATTATAAAATGAAAGAAAATGTATTTCTTTTTTTGCAAAAGTAAGTAAGAAAAGGGGACATAGCGGTGCACTCAATATATGACGTATATGAAGTCTTGTGTCTCTGTATAAATAGAAAATAATAGTAATGATTAGTTCTTTCACATGTATTCAAATTTTTTTCAGATTTTTGGGCGATTTTTTCAAATCGCACCGCTACGTAGTGCCCGCTTCATAGCGGTTTGGTGGCAGACACCGCTATTTTCATCGTTGCTTCCAGCTTGGGCCGCATATATATAACTATGCTTGGGCGTAGGCTTGTTTGAGTCAGCCCCGGGTCACCCATTGACCCTCCAATGTTTCTGAATGACTTTTGATTTTTAAAGGTTGGTGAAGTCTCAGGGTTTGCCTTTGAAGGTAAAAAAATGTAGAAATAGTTGATGAAAAATCACGAATGCTGAATAGATCAGCATGATTCTGACATATGTTGGACCCTCATTTGAAGAAATAGAACATCTGCTCGTTTCTCATTGAATTGTAAAGCCAAAGAGTACATTAGCTATGCTGACGATTTCTTCAAGGCTAGAAAGTAGGGTGACCTGGGAGCAAACCTCATACTGTTGCGAAGAGGGCAGATGGAAAGTCCTTGAAATGGATGAGACTTAGCCAAAAAAATAAACTTCATCAGATTATCTTAGCCCTTGATGTAACAATCTTAAATTTTAGTAGGGGATTTTAACCTAGATTCTTTTTAGATTCTATCTAATGGTGAGTGATAAATATAAAATCAGGCCTCTTACCACATCATGGATAGAAAAGAGTGCAAGAGAGGCTGCACAAACCAAAGGTGGAGAAGTACTCAAATGAAAAGACAGCTGCTCTTTCAAACATAATTGGAAACAGCAAGTCATGGAAAGAACTCTTAATAAAAACATAGAAGAGGAAACAAGTGGTGAAAGGCTCTTGATTTGTGCAATATTTTGACCTTTATAGTTCTTGGCATGCCACTTGCTATACACTGGCAAGCTTCTTACAAGGAAGGTAGCCTAGGTAGGTACCTTAGTGCATATCCAGCTAAGGGCTAAGGCTCCAGCTTGGACTTATATTTTGAACTCCAGTTCTTGCTCTAACTCGAAATCATGCAACCAAGCCTGGTTCTCACTTTTTTTTTTCCTTTTTGGTTGGAGCCTGTTCCTACTTGAAAACATGCAACTCAAGTCAGGCTTGGGCTTTACCAATATTTCCCAGCTGAGTTTCACCTCTAGTGGCTCATTGTTCCATCATATAAAAGGACTGGTAGATCAGTCATCCATATAAAAAAAATTAGCCATATTAATTGACTTTAATTGTTTCTTATTAACCATCCTTTTACATGGTGAGACCCAAGGGCCCGTTCGCATGCCACGTGACCAGTGATATTAAAATTGGTTTGGAAACTTCTCGTGTTTTATTTTAAAAAATAAATAATAATAAATGAGAGGATACACCCAGGATCTGGGGTGTGTGATCGAGTATATGTGCATACATGGAAAACCAATGGCGTTGGTGTGGAAAGAATTTTCCATGCAGATTGATGGACCGCCAAGGAAAATTGATATGGCGAAGGAAAATTGATATGGCGAAGAAGACGTGAATAGAAGTGGTAACAATGAATTTGAAGAAGTACAATTTATCGGATGATTCAGCTCACTATAAATACAAATGGAAAAACAAAATTAATATAATCGACCCCAACATCGTTGGGACAAGATGATGATTGTTGTTATAGTTTGAGAAACCGTTTTATGCATACTTGGTATTCAAGAGAATGAGAAACACAGAGAAAGTGAAGTCTTAAGATGATCTGGTGCCATAGTTCATTACAGCACTACAAGATAATGATCAGCAGTGGATATTCCAGCCCACCAGCAGTAGCACAAGGAGAAAGCCAGAAATCTCTTATGGAGTTCCAGCAGTCCATCAAAATGGGAGAAATGTATGAAAAAATGGACCCAGAATCAATTTGAAAAAATTCATTTTCGAAGATAAGAGCAATAGAATAAAATCAAAACAAAAATGAAAGCGATGGAGCTCCCTTTCCCTTGGAAAACCATGGGAAGATGATAAGAGAGCACAGCAAAGAACTTGAACTGAAGAGTATCTCCTTAAGGAAAAAAAAAATGGTTAGGCAAGAGGGAAACAGAGAAAATGGCAACAGGGTCCTCGTGAGAAAAGGGTGTAAGAGAAAACTGAGAAACAAACAATTCAAAACAGGAAGAAAGAAGCGGATAAATGAATAATAATTATAACCTCTTGATCATTGGAGTGCTAAGTTTCCATACAATTTCCCAGACAGTAACATGGTAAGGCACGCATTATTTCCTTGATGATGAGTGATAATGTTAGTAAAGTAAAGCTCCACATCCCATATCGCTTAAGTAATGCCATTGGCAAGACTTTATATATACCTATTTGGGCTTTCCACCTATGAGCTTAAATCTTTTGGATTAATATATGGTTTCTTACGTGGTATCAAAGCGGGATTGGAACCTCGTTGTTCCTATGTAGCTGGGCTAAGTAATGCCCTTTGCAAGGCTTTAGCAGTATAACTGTTATTCCTACACTCCCATTTAGTCATCTCCCATTTTTTTTAATATCCGAATGGTTGGTGGCTTTCATTTCTTCTATTCCGGTACAAGACTAGTAAAGCCAAGGCTTGTCATTGCTATGTACCCAGTGTCCTAGTGCAGTTTCAAATCCTCTACCTCTACAAGCAAACCATGGCCCTAAGCTAACTGAGCTACCCTTTGAATTCCTTGATATATAATATGACACTTGAGTGTTTATTTTGCCTTATGCATATATTATACACTCAAGTATAATATGACACTTGACTATATAACATATACGTAAGGTAGATAAACACTTGAGCATTGAAAATTTTATGATGCAGAAAAAGGGTCTATTCTCAATTATTTTTACGTTAAAGTGAGATTACTTGAGGATTCTTATTTAGCACGTGGGCTGCCTTCAGATCCAAAACCTAGTCCATTTAATATTTGGGCCGGGCTTAAGTTGTGATATAAGTCTGAAGCCCGAAGCTCCAAGCCCAGCCTCATTAGCACCACAACCCTAACAAATAGTGCTTGTACTCGGTACTTGATTTGCCCAAATAGCGTATAAGTGAATAAGTGATAGAAAGCTCAGCCTCACCCGACCCAATTGACGAATGTGGGCTCAAGTATCACATCTCAAACAAACAGGCCCAGGTCAAGCCCTTTTGGCACATGTCGAGCTTGACCCATTTACAAGGCCTGTGTTTCTAAACTCTAGCCTGGCCCAAACCGATCTATGAACATCCATACTATAAATAAACCACACGTGAAACAATAGGCCCTTTCAGCAAAATTTATCAAACAAGTGTTAATTTTGTTGATAATTTGAATTTTTTTTTATGCTATCGGAGGGTTTCCAACCTTTTGGACTGGACTAATCCCTCCAGACCCAGAGGGTAGCAGTTAAACACTCCTGTAGCTCCAAAGTGATAGCACTACTCGACTAAACCTTCAATTTTTTAAAAAGCGGGAACCGAAGTCTATAGCAAGACCTTTACCTCTGGAAGAGAGAGAAATCGTGGTCCTGTCCACTTGGCCAACCCCATAGGTTTTGTTGATAATTTGAATGGACGGCAGATATAAAAAGGATTGTCGATGGGCCCAAAAGGTCCAGTGGGCCCCACATTGAAGAAAAAGCGCGCGTGTTACGCAGCCTGCGCTCTTTATCATTACAAAACCAGAAGCTTTCGAAGGAGAAGAAGAGAGAGATCGAATTGGAAGAAGAAGAAGAAGATCGAAATGGTGCATAGCGCCTATGACGCGATCGAGCTGGTGAAGAACCACCCCACCAAGATCGAGAGCATCGCATCCAACGGCTCCAAACTCCTCGTCGCCTGCGTCGACGGTTCTCTCCGCATCTACGCCCCACAGTCCGCTCCATCATCACCTTCCGATCCATCTTCCAATGGCGCGATCCAACGCCAGCCCTACGTCCTCGAGAAAAACCTCGGCAGCTTCTCCAGAAAACCCATCGTCGCCATGGAGATCTCCAAGTCCAGAAATCTCCTCCTCTCGCTATCCGAGACCATTGCCTTTCATCGCCTCCCAAATCTCGAGCTCGTCGCTGTTGTCTCCAAGTCGAAGGGCGCGAATGCGTATGCGTGGGATGATAGGAGGGGGGTTTTGTGCTTTGGGAGGCAGAAGCGGGTCGGGATCTTCAGGCTCGAGGGTAATTTCTTTTTCTGAATTTTGATTGTTTCTTAGTTGATTTGAGTGTTGTTTTTTATGCAGAAAGATGGGATCTTTTTGGGTTTTTCTTTTGATTTTTGGGAAGCAAGGATTTTGGGGGTGATTGAGTGTTATTTTAGATGTAGAAGTAGCAAATAGGAAGAAGAAAGGTGTCATCTTTTTGGGTTTTTCTTTTTAGTTTTGGGAAGTAAAGATTTTGGGGTTTTTGAGTTGGGTAGGTTTGGTAAATTACGCCTCTCTGTGAATTCTCTTCGTTTTCGGGCAAATGGGTATTTTTCTATCTATTGATCTTGATAGAGAAAGCATAAAAATGCAATCTTTTTTTTTTTCTTTGAATTTTGTTCTTACATATTCATATATGTTGTTTCCTAGTCTGCTTACAATGATGCTGCAACATTTGTTTTCTTATTGCGTAGGTGGTCGGGAATTTGTGGAGGTGAAAGAGTTTAGCATTCCTGATATTGTAAAGTCAATTGCATGGTGTGGTGAGAATATATGTTTGGGTATTCGAAGGGAGTACATGATACTGAACAGCACAAGTGGTGTGTTGTCTGAAGTATTCCCTTCTGGCAGGGTAGCACCACCTTTGGTTGTCCCTATTCCTTCTGGGGAGCTACTTCTTGGAAAGGTACTGCTTTCCTTTCAGCTATCTATCGAGTTTTTGAGATGTTGAGGTGTAAGGTGAGCCATTTCAGTTGCCCAAGAAAAGATTGCCAATGCCAACCATGTGGTCGGTGCATTGTTCCCAACTAGGGGATTGGTCCAAGGACTGAGTTCACAAGGGCTGCACTGATTTAGGTCTTGCCTCAACCTATTATGTAATGACTGTAAAAAAATAAATAAATTAAGGGATTGCAAACATGGTTGGAAGTACCACCATCAATAAAATCCTCATTATTATCATCACTAGACCTTTATCCCATTTATATCCAGTCGGCTTTGTGGGGAACAACATACTCTGAGTATAAGGATTGAGCTTTTGACTCTATGTGCATGCTCTTTTCTCTCTACTTAATGTTTCTCTTAACTGTGTACAGGATAACATTGGAGTTGTTGTGGACCAAAATGGGAAGCTTAATAATGATGGCAGGATATGCTGGTCTGAGGCCCCCGCATCTGTTGTCATTCACATTCCATATGCAATAGCTCGCTTACCAAGATATGTGGAGGTAACTGTGCCATTCTGCATCATAAAAGTTATTATTGTTGTTGTTGTTGTTGTTGTTAGTTTGGCAGTTTGTATTGTTTTCTGACATTTGAATTTGCAGATACGATCACTTAGGGCTCCTTATCCACTGGTACAAACAGTTGCTCTTCGGGATGTTCGTCTTCTTTTTCAAAGCAACAATTGTGTAATTGCTGCATTAGAAAATTCTGTCTATGGGCTGTTGGCAGTTCCTCTTGGTGCACAGGTGGGTCTTCTCGGTCAAGTTATGAGAATTCTAGTTATCTTTGTGTATGACTGTAGAGGAGGATGCGCATGTGGCCAAAACTAGCATCAATTCAAGTTTTATGCACCATTGCTACTCCATTCAATGGGTCCCATATATTTATTATATCCATATCCACGTGCACACGTATTCCCTCCATATATTGTCACTTATGTCAATCTGGCACTGATGCAACTATTATCCACCCCTGTATTAAACTGAATGACACAGTTGCAGAACCATTAAGCTTTTAGGCCCTAAAATCAAGTGTTAATATCATATGGGCAGAGTGGCCTTTGTTTCACACTGATGCAGTTCAATCCATGAGGAATTGCTTGTCAAATAGCCTATTCGCACCAGAATCCACACAGCCAGAGATTAAAAGGAAAATCATGCAGCTTCTCATGCAAATATCACCCTCTAGTTAATTTCTAAAGCTTGGGAATGCCTTAAAAGGGCTGTTGATTTCCATGCCCCATAAGGAAGAGAGGTGACACTCCTCACATATCCCTCCTCACCTCTCTCTCAATTGAACTCACAAAGAAAAAAGCTAGAGGATTAAATTACGAGTAACAAAACCCTATGTAATATCTTGCATGTGCAATTATATAATTTAATAGGTCGTGCAATTACAATCTTCATCTATGTTCAATCCAAACTAATGCAAGATTTGGCCATCATGGACGATCCATTGGATTCAATTCTGATGGGCAAATCCTCTGCCTAAGCTTGATTAGATCTGCAATTCAGCATCCAACATCCACAATGGAGAGAAATCAATTTATATTGAAAGGGCTCTGTATTTTCATATGAACTCAAAAAGACCTTGGTATTTTTTATTTTTACCAGAACCTCCCGAGTTTGATGGTGAAAGACATAACAATTCGTTTTTATGGTGAAATGACAAGAAACCGTTTGTTTAATCTTAAAATACCTCACTAAACTCTACTTAGGTGGGGCCCATGTGGATTAATGATGACCAAAGGAGGCAGGGCGATGGAAAAGCTTGGATGTGGATAAGGAAAACACGTAATATCAAGCCTATAAAATAATCCTGGCCCTTAGTTTTAGTTATTCAAAGTTTAATTGCTATATATTTTGTAAACTTTTTGTGATAAAATCCAATGTTGAATAATGTCTAAAATAGCGTGAAATGGGATCAGTTGCAACCAAGGGTCTCGATGTGTGTGAATGTATTGGATTGATCCGAGGTGGGCCCCCTATATGAAACCCCCAAAAGAGCATCTGCGAAACGGAGGTATATTGCCTTTTGGCAAAATTACCTGAGTCATTTGTTTTTCTCTTAGGGGTAAATGAGTCAAAAGCAAAAAATAGACCAAAGTAGCTATTCTTTGTACAATTTGACTATTAGTCACGAGGTTTTAGTAAGAACACAAAATACTTGGGCCTTTTGGAGGTTGTGTGAAAATATAGTGGTCTCTTTGTAGTTTGGAAAAAACTCTTTTATATTTAATTGTACTGGGATGAAGATAAATAACATCTCAGATAAAAAAGAGTGAGGTAGAATTCGAATGGCCTTATTTTCCCCATTTGGATATCTCTTAATATCCTAGTTTCTATCTTTAATTCAATCACAACCATACTTTCTCTTACTAACATAGTCTCCTGACCATCTATGATTCTTCATCTTATGAACTTCTCAAGATGTCTACTTGAGTTTAGACTTTAGAAAGATCAAAGACAAAAAATTTCCAACTTATCTTGCTACCATGTGGGTGTCACATGCTTAAAAAACTTGTGCTTGATTTTAAACATTTAAAGCAGCATGTCTCACTGATGTTCATGCCCCAACTGGGCTTAGTAAAGGCCACAGGCCTTGCCTTCTCTTGTCACATAAGGGCCAATTGGCTTTATGGACCTGTTATGATGCAGGACAAACCCATGGTCCCATGGGATGGCCAACATGTGGGCCCAACCCATCTATCTCGACTAAATCCATTGGGCCCATCCCATTCAGTTTGTGAAAGCCTAAATTTTCTCTTATCTCTCCACTTTCTATCCTTGCCAGCCCTACATCTCCCCTCCGTTTAGCATCATGTTGGGCCGGAACCAAATAATACCATGGCCCGTCCATGGGCTGGCCCACTTGATGTATGGGCTGGACCAATGGTCTGGCCTGAGTCACAAACACCATGATTTTTTTACGGACAAGTATTAGGTATAGTTCACTTATTTGTGGAGTGACTGGTCTTCTTGTTTACTTCCCACTGAAAAGGAAAAAAGAGAGAAGTTGGAAGTGGCTTTGATTATTAGTATTATTACAGGTTCATAGTCTTTTTTAAGTGCTGCAGACTGACTTGTCTTCATGTTTCCTCCCACCGAAAAAGATAAAAGAGAAGTTTGAAGTGGCTTTGATTGTAATGTACTGTTTATCATTTATCGGGCATGGCTTTGTTTTAATATTTGGATAAGCAACAAAGGTCGAGTCACTTCATCTGTCAGATTCGTCTGGAAGGTGCTTCTTTCCCAGTTGATCACTGCTAGTCATGAATAAATTCATCACGGACTGTCTTTTGTTCTCCAATTATCCAACTAAAACATGATTTGTATTTTGCTGAGCACGACTTTCAGTATGCTTGAAACACAAACATTTGATGCAGAGATCAGCAATCTGTTCTAGTGAACACCATTTTTTATGGTGAAAACTTTCTTAAGGCCATAACAATCATCACTTCTTCTAATGAGTGCATTAGTATACTTTATGTCACAATAGTGCACTAGATTTTTAATTAAGAATTGTTCACCAATTTGTACTTGTGTCAAGGCTGCCCAGTGGTCTTGATACCCTTCAATATTTCTTATCACTTTTGTCTTTCGTATTACAGATTATACAATTAACTGCATCTGGGAATTTTGAGGAGGCTTTGGCATTGTGCAAGCTACTTCCCCCAGAGGACTCTAATCTTCGAGCAGCAAGAAAGCTCCATTCATATCCGGTGGTTATTTGACTCAAAACATTCATTTAGCTGTCAATAACTTACTCTGGTGTCCTATCCCATTAAGAATAATTTACTTGGATATTACTTATAGTTATTTTTAGTTATTGTTTTTGAAATGAAAACTATTTGCTCATTCCAAACCATGGTGTCGGTGATGCACACATAATTATTTTATTTTTTTATTCATAAACAGGAAGAGTTCTTGTGCTCCTTAGTTTTTACAATTGTTTTAGAGTAGATGAGCACTGACTTGTTCTTCCTGGTTGACTGTTTGTTCAGATATGGACACTATCTTTTTGATAATGGGAGCTACGAGGAGGCAATGGAACAATTTTTAGCATCTTCAGTTGATATCACCTATGTTCTTTCTTTGTATCCATCTATAGTTATTCCGAAATTGCTTGCCGTTTCTGAGCCTGAGAAGGTGGCAGACTTTGGAGCTGATACTGCACATCTCTCAAGAGGTTCTTCTGATGCATCAGATGAGATGGAATCATCATCTCCATCACAGCTAGTAGAATCTGATGAAAAATCAGCACTTGAGTTAAAGAAAATGAGCCACAATGCTCTGATGGGCCTCGTCAAGTTTTTGCAAAAAAAGAGATATGGTATTATTGAAAGGGCTACTGCTGAGGTAACAGAGGAAGTTGTCTCGGACGCCGTTCAAGATAGTATCACATCATTTCACTCCCATAGATCAAAAGTTTCAAGCAAGGTAGAGAGACCATTTTACTTGCATAGTTACTTGAGCGCAGCATAAATAATCCAATTCTTTTGTAATAGTTCATTGCAAGTGGTCATTTAGTGTTGATCCCAGTATAATGCTGCCACAACTTCTTGTGGACTCATATTATTTAGCTAATCTGTGGTGCTGCTAGCTCCCTTGTCAATGTAGACTGTTGGATCAAGGTGTTGAGATCACTGAGAGAATTCACCGTTGGATTGCAATGACCTTTGTCACCTTAAGCAAATGTGTATTACCAAATGACATCTATCAATTCAAATTTTTTTTTTATCAAAAAGGTTTAAGTTTAATCTGATGGTGAACATCATTCCAAATATAGTAGTATCTGGGCTTATGGCAGATCATGGGGTTTTTTTATATTCCAATGGATTATCTTCATGACAAGTGAGCCCCACTGCCCCACATGGCAGGTATTGCTGGATAGTACCTTTAAAAAAAAGGCTGGATAGTACAATTTATGCTAGTATCAAGACTATAATCTCTCTTAGCATGCGGTACTGGTAAGTTCCCTCAGCTTGGGAATTTGTATTCTTAGGTCAGGTATGACACTGATGCTCACTTTGTGTCCAAGTCTTGTAGATGAATTGTTGAAAATCCAGATAAATATCCTGTTGCCACTTTCAAAAAGTAAAAAGCATTGACAAGGGTATTGTGCTCCCTCAGAACCGTGGTCACATGCATGTAGGCTCAAGTGCTCGGGAAATGGCAACTATACTGGATACAGCACTCATCCAGGCTCTGCTCCTAACTGGGCAGTTTTCAGCTGCATTGGAGCTGTTGAAGGGTCCTAACTATTGTGATGTTAAAATATGTGAGGAATTTCTGCAGCAAAGGAACCACTACTTAGCATTGTTGGAACTCTACAGGTGCAATGAAATGCATCGTGAAGCTCTCAGACTTTTGAACCAACTGGTGGAGGAATCAAACTCTGAGCAACCAAAAGTTGAGCTCACCCAAAAGTTCAAACCAGAAATGATAATTGAGTATCTCAAGGTATAGCTTTGTACTACTTATCCAGGGTCATCCTGGCCAAAACACTCCATAACCACTTATGACATACCTAACATCACTTCTGCCTTTCTGTGTCTTTTTGGATAGGTCAAGTGTAAATTTGATGACTAAATATCGTTGTTTTGCTTGGTTGCTGCTATATTTTAACCGCGGATTGAGTGCATTGTCTTTTATTTTTATTTAAAAGAATCATTAAAAAACCTGAAACACAAGCTAAAATTTCTGATTTTTTGGTAGGTGATAGAAGTCATTGGATTGAACTGTGAATTAAAAAAAAAAAAAGTTTCCCTCCTAGTGGTGAAATTATCAAGTGAATCTTTCTCCATTCCACCCTTTGATAAAGTTCACAGGTGCCAATGGAAATTACAGTAGGGTCCAAATTTCACAAAGCATGCCTAAATTATTTGACTGGTGCATTTCTTTGGGCTCCCTGAAATTTGTGCGAACTTTGTGAAGTAACTTAATTACTATTCACTGAACTTTTGAAGAACTTTGTGTTATTTTCAGTGTGTGCTATGTGGCAGTACCATCTTGCATGTACTGAAATCTTATCGTCATCAGCATTGCAGTACCTTTGCCTTGTTGGTCACTACCACTGTATATGCTCTGTGTCTTCTGGCAACACAATGGCAGATCTGTAAACCTGACCTAGTCTCTTTGTTGATGCTCAGGTCCATTTACCTGTTGATTGGTTAACTCAAGCCATATAAATGGCCCATACCATATTAATTTTCCGTCAACATATTTCCTTTGGATTCATTTTAAATTGTCTGAGCTGATTTGAATAACTGAGATGCCAGCCTAAATGTTTATGGGAAATGTCATTTTACCCACCAACTTTGTAAAACTTTTGCTTCAGCTACCATGTATTAGAGTATGGCGGTTCTTTGTGAACATGTTTTTAGAGCTTCTAGTTAACTGTTCAGGCTTGATAAGCTTGGTTTTGAGCACATGAACTTTATCTATTTATAAGATTTTAATGGATATTTCTCTGCAGCCTCTTTGCAGTACAGATCCTATGCTTGTATTGGAATTCTCGCTGTTTGCACTTGAAAGTTGTCCAACCCAAACTATTGAGCTCTTTTTGTCTGGAAATCTCCCAGCAGACTTGGTCAATTCATACTTAAAGCAGCACGTGCCTAACATGCAGGCTAAATATTTAGAGCTTATGCTTGCAATGAATGAAAATAGCGCCTCCACAAATTTGCAGAATGAACTGGTATTGACTTTCTTCCTCTCCTTAATCCCTTTGCTGCTGTTATGTGAATATTTGTGTATTAATGAAAGATTCTATTGGAAAAGAAACACCAGCACACAAGTGAAAATTCATATGCATTATAAGAAGAAAGAATTGTGCATCAGATTTTATTTTTTTAATGGTTTGTGCATCAGATTCATAACACCAGTTATAAAGTTTTATACTGTATCCCATTATTTCTCAAATTATTGACTTATATTTCTTTCTCCTAATATGTGTGAATATGTCCAATGGTATAGCAAGAAGCTTCCGAATTTGTATTGGCACATAAGAAATAAATGAAAAAGGTTCCTAATCTCATGTTAATCGGAACTTTTTCATTCAACCAAGGAAAAAAGATCTCTTGGTGCACATGGAAGTGTGCGGAGGGGAAATTGATTTTGCAACTATCAAGCAGCACTGACCAATGTTCTTTGATGTATACCACAAAGAATATACCTCCGGGAATGCCCTTTCCCATTTAGAAAGCCCGTGTCTCGGTCTTCTTTCTCTTTTAAGTTCCCTGCTGGTTCCTTTCCCTTCCTGATGCTGGCAAAAGGAGGGTCCTAATTGATTGGAGACCCTAATGTTAACCTTAACCCCAATCCAACAGTATCTAATGCAAATCACAAAGGAGATATAAGTAGATTTTATTAGTTCTGACCCAGGATTGCAAATCCATGTTCAATAGTTTTAACCCTTGGGAGCAAGCTCAAAAACCAATGGAGAAGAGAAGAAAAGTGCAACAAGCCATTTTATTGAGAAATAATCTGAAAACAGCAGAGGATGAGGCTGAACATTCCTTTTACATATATTTAAATATGCTTTGAAAAAACCTAAATTCTAATATTTTAATCTCTACCATTGATTTGATTTCTAAATACATCAATCCTTAAACAAATAAAAGTTCTAACTAGGAAAGAACAACTCACATATCTAATAGGAAATAAAGAAAGAAAGCAAAAGGTTGTTGGAACATAAAACAAGTTGAACGACCCTCCCCTTTTGGAAACTGTGGGCTCCACTTGAATATTTGCTGAGTTATCCTGGTATCTCCAGCTCTTTCTTTTGTTTATGGTAACCCCCACCTCACGCCGCCACCCACCCACCCAATCCTCATCCAAGTCCCTAAGCACTACACTACATCCAGGGATCTCCTTACCATACTCAAATAGGGGAGAAATCACTCAGAATATGCTTTGGAACTCAAGCTGCCTTTGGTGCAAGTTGTTTGGGAGGAACTTGGGTGTGAAGCCTTGTGGGGCCCAACTATGTTGCTATGCGGGCCACCTGACGACCTGGAAGGGATTGTCAGCCTTAGGCGACCTTCCCATCTGGGGTGGGCCTGATTTGGGCCTGGTTCAGTGGGGCTGAGTCCAATATACTGTAAAAAATGTCAGGACTGTTAGGCCTATTTTGTTCCTTTTGGGCTTGATTTGATGGTCTAAATGGATATTTTAGGGGCTAATTTGGATCCCTAATTTTAGTACATTTAGTTTGAAATTTAAGACCCATCTTAATTCTTGACCCTTGAAATCATGGTCTCAGCCATTTTTCTTGATTGGGCACCCGATTGAGATGGATCAAAAACCTTTGATTGATCAAATTGGTCCAAATAATCAAGGGCCTGATCAGTCACATAACCCCTAGATCCAATGTATCCTACTGTCCGCTCTTGTGTCACTTCCTGTGTGAAAATGTTCCTAAAATTTTCTGGCCCCATAACCCTGGTTTTCCTGCTGATTGACGGCTTATTTTTGCGGTGGAAACACTCTTCCTGACTAACTTTTACATATATTTTTCCTGTTCTCTTTCATTTGTGGATGGGTAGTTAAATGGCTGTGAATCCTACATTAACTTATCAAGCACCAATGCCTGGCAGGTTCAAATTTATCTTTCAGAAGTACTTGAATGGTATTCAGATCTTAAGAGTCAACAAAAATGGGACGAGAAAACATCCTCTCCTACTCGGAAGAAGTTATTGTCTGCTTTGGAGGGCATCTCAGCACAAAATGCAGAGCTTCTGTTAAAGCGCCTTCCTTCAGATGCTCTATTTGAAGAGCGTGCGATTTTGCTGGGAAAAATTAATCAACACCAGCTTGCATTATCTCTTTATGTCCACAAGGTATTATACTACTCCCTTGAACTTTTACCCTGAGGCCTGATATTTTATTTCTAAGACTTACTGATCCTAAGTTGTATACTAATTACAAATTTGTTGCTCTGAAGCCATAATAAGGAAATGAAAACAATAGAAGTTATATTTCTCTCTTCTAGCATAATTTATGCAAATGTTTGTAGCAGTTTATATAAGCTAGTGGTGGTAAATATTCTTGACATTAAATTTCGGATTATTTCAGTAGGGAAGCTTCTTATATGTTCTTGGAGGAATATTTTAGTATTTCTTCTTTCAAGTGCTTCTGTATTCACTGTAAGACAGAACACCTTCTTATTTATGTAATACAGTAATCTTGGAGGTTGGAATTCATTTTGCATTTCATTGCTGTCTGGAGGAATATTTTAGTATTTCTTCTTTCAAGTGCTTCCATATTCACTGTAAGCACATAGGCAGTGACAGAACACCTTCTTATTTATGTAATACAGTAATCTTGGAGGTCGGAATTAATTTTGCATTTCATTGCTGACTGGAGGAATATTTTAGTATATCTTCTTTCAAGTGCTTCCGTATTCACTGAAAGCACATAGGTAGTGTGACAGAACACCTTCTTATTTATGTAATACACTAATCTTGGAGGTCGGAATTCATTTTGCATTTCATTGCTGTCTGTTGAGCAATTATACAGGGACACACAAGGAAAAGACAAAGGACTGCTGCATCGGATACTCACAAATGTGTGTTAGTCTGTTAGAGCCACGTTGATATAGTTATAAGTGAAGATAAGGTTCTGAAGTGCTTCATGGCGAATTTGTTACCGCCGAGGGATGCTCTGAGATCTTTATGGGATCTTCTGATGGTATATGCCTGGCATTGGCACATACATGTACATGGTTCACTTTACTATGGGCAATTTAATATCAAAGCATAGGACACCAATATCAGCTGTGGAGATAACACATGTTTATGGGAATGAGAATTTTCTAAGTCTAGGACTTGGATATAAAAAAGGGTTTATGTTCCGGTACCACAATTCCATGATGAGAAACATTTTGGATGTCAGAATTCATGATTCTAACACAGTAGATAATACTTGAGTTAAAATTGTAGGTTACAGTTACTCATGTTTTATGTAAAATCTCTATTGGGATCAAAACAAATACTATACTACTGCAATGGCACCACCAATATGTGCATTCGTTGGCATTGTGCATGCAAATGGATCAATGATCATCATACTCTTGCCATTTCAGGGAATAAATGATCACCATACTGTCAGAGTATCAAATATTGCATTTTTTTTTATTAATGAATCCTGTATGTTTGGGTTTAAATTGTTTTGGCTTTTCTGTAAGAAATTTCTGCCATAGAAACATTGCCAGTCTCTAGTCTACACAGTAAATTTGTTGTTCATAACACTACATTCTCATGGGCTTACTGTTCTGTGGCTTTCTAAATTCATACTAGATGTTTATGCTTGGTCTCTTTGATGGCTTGCCAGTAATATACAAGTTATGGTATTGAATTTTGTAGCTTCATTTACCTGAGCTGGCACTTGCCTACTGTGACCGTGTTTATGAAACCGAGCAGTACCAAGCCTCATCCAAATCACATGCTAACATCTATCTCACACTCCTACAAATATACCTTAATCCTCGGAGGTCAACAAAGGAATTTGAAAAACGGATCGAAAATCCGGTGTCTTCCCAGAATACTGGAATTCAGAAGGTGGTTCAAGTTAAAGTCAGAAGTGGTCGCTTAGCTAAAAAAATTGCTGAGATAGAGGTTGCGGAGGACACACGCATCAGCCCCAGCGGCACTGATAGTGGGCGGAGTGAGGGTGATGGAGATGAATCTAATGAGGAAGCAGGTCCCATTATGATTGACGAAGTCCTGGATCTGTTGGGTCGAAAGTGGGATCGGATCAATGGAGCTCAGGCCCTGAAACTCTTACCAAGGGATACAAAACTCCAGGTATTGAACAATTGAAAGAAAGTTATCACAGTGCTTTTTAAATTCCTCAAAATGTCTGAATCATCTCACTTACTGTGAATCGTAAGAATGAGAGTTGTTGACATTGAAATTTCACGTTGCCATATAAAGACTACTATTATTCTGCCAAAACATGTAAGTGTAACCTTATAAGTTAAAACTTACTCCGGAGTATGTGAGAAAAATTATCAAAAAGTTGTGAAAATTATAAGAAGCTTTTTATCATCTTTCTCTTTTACCCGTATGCTATGTAATATCTGAAAAGCCTCATAGCCCTATCCTAGCGAAAATGACTGCTCTTTTAGTCTGTAGCTCTTACATTTTTACAGATATAAATTCTGTTAAATATATAAAATAAAGGTATGTTAAAACTGGATAGGATTGAGTACTTTTGTTGCACTTGATTGGTCAATTGGACCAACATTTCAATGATACAACTGAGACCAACACTTAAATTTTTAAGTACGAAGGTATTTATTTTATTTGAGAGGTAGCGGAAAAATATTTATCAAATATAAGAACTTTATAATACTCAATGGTGTTCGAGTCCATTTGTTTCCATGGATGTGTCAAACGAAGTGGAGCTTACATCTAACAAAGCAAACTTAAACAAAAGAAAAGGCAAGTAAATTGAACAGAAGTCAAGGCAGGAAAATGTGTTGTCCCAATCCAAGAAATATAGAAACACCACCATAGGACTACAAATAACAAATTCATCAGGCCAAGTTGGCAATTCCACCGACTCTTCAATGCCAGGTGTAAGAGCTGATGGATAGGTGTCGTGTCTCATAATTTAAAACGTCTCATTCCTTTTTGGCCAAAATCCCATTATTGCTTATTTAAGCATTCTTTGCAGTAACTTTAAGCGATGTAGAATCAGGTCACAAAGTGGTAAAAGAAATGAGCACTTGGAATGTTTGCAGGCATGCTGATGCTCTTGACCTGGCTGACATGCTGATGTTATTGTTTAGAATTTTATTGTGATTGCAATGATTATGCTCACATGTTATTGTAGAACAATACTGGAAAGTTATTGCGATATTATTATATAATTCCTGCAAGTGTCAAAACTTGAAGAATTATTTGCAAACTTTATGTCGGTAGTAGTATATTTTCTGATTGGTGTGATTTATGAGATTCCTATTTGATTTTTTTTTTCTTTTTTTGCACTAGTTATGATTTCATGATGTCTCTTGAAGAAATTTGTTTTTTTTTTTAATTTATTTAGGCAACTACATGTTCTTTTAATGTTTCTAAATGAGCAAGTCTGCCAATTTCATGTGCTTACTGTGCTGAAACTCTATCTATTGGTCATGCGCTTACTGTGCTGAAACTCTATCTTAAGTGTAGATAAATTCTCTTTTCATATTCTGAAAAATACACTATCTTGAAGCTGCGGTATGAAGATTTATTTCACAAATGGTGTTTATGTCTTTATCGTATGAACAGAACTTGCTTTTGTTTCTGGAACCCTTTCTAAAGAAATCTAGTGAAGCTCGCCGTAACTTCTCGGTAATTAGGAGCTTGAGGCACAGTGAGAACTTGCAGGTACGTTTGCATTGGAACTATTATGATCTAAGTCAATGTCTTGGTTGGATGAAGGTCTAGTCCGAGTCCGTTGTGCTTTCTAGCTAAAATGCTATATGGTTTTGATGTTTTTTTGGTTATTGAGTTTTCATTTATTTCCATTAATGACTTCGAAAGCTTTTCTGGGTTCACATTTTTTAGACCCATATATGATCCTCACCTATCACATTTTGTTATTTAAAATACTCAATTATATTTGCTCTTATTTAATAAATGACTTGTTAGTGAATGAATTAATGTACTTAGTGCTACAGGTAAAAGATGAGCTTTATAAGCATCGGAAAACAGTTGTGAAGATTTCCAGTGACAGTGCCTGTTCTCTTTGCAACAAACGGATTGGAACTAGCGTTTTTGCAGTCTACCCTAATGGCAAAACACTAGTACATTTTGTTTGCTTTCAAGATTCACAAAATATAAAGGCTGTTAGAGGGACACCCTTGAAGAGAAGGGGATAGTTACTTCTTGTCTCAATGTAAGAAATACTCTCTCTCTCTCTCCCGGAGGTCTTTGCTTTGTTCTTTTTTCCAGTTACGCGAGTTGAACCCACGACCTTAATGTTGCAATGGTGAGCGCTTTCCACTGTTCCATGGGCTCATATACTTGGTCCAATTTATGAACAAAAAAAAAAAGGCAAAAAAAATAAAATAAATAAAAATAAAATAAAAAATAGAACTCCATATTTTGAATAGGGGCCAAGAAAATGAGATCTCAAAGTAGGAGTGATATCTTTAGTAGAAGATTCATGCGTGGATGAGATGTTTAAATTGGAGAAATGATCCAATTCTTGCAAACTCATCTACAGTCTACACTAACGATGGCATCCTTTGAACTGTATGTACTGTTTGATAGCAAGGCCCCGCAATGGGTCCACTATGACCCCCTTTACCATATTATGTGAATGATCAAAGTTGTCAAGCAAGCCCAGGCCCATTATGGGCCCAGACTTCATGTATTACTTAGTCAAAGCTTCTTAGTTTGTAAAAGAGTTTTTTTAGGATCTGATTAGTGATACTTACATGTAATCAGGGATTTCATCCCCTTTATAATGAGAAGAACAGTCGACCAAGGAGGTCACTGCATTCAGCACATCTCTTCAGAATTCTTTCCATCTCTCTAAATGATAAAAGTGGCCTAAGAATGTTTCATTCTGACGATGAATGAAGAAAAACTTGTTTGGCAGGCATTTTGTGAGAGAATCTAGAGAGAGGGGAGGGGGAGATATCCTATAGATGTGCAGAAAGGGCATGAGAGAATCTAGAGAGGTAGAGGGAAGGGAGATAGGGAGATATCTTATAGATGTGCAGAGAGGGAGAGAAAATGCCTGCCAAACAAGTTTTTATTCATTCATTCTTAAAATGAAACATTTACAGAATGATGCCTAACAAGCCCCTAGAGTCCCTGCAAGTGTCCAATTTTAAGTCCATGAATAGGCTTCTTGTTTTCTTTTCTTCTCTTTTCGGAAGGATGAGGTTGGAAGTATTGAAGCAATGTTAGACCCTTCCTATCCACTGATTTTCCAAATTCAATTGTGATCTTCCATAGCGGGCCATAATATCATGTGCTTGACCATTCGACTTGATAGAAAATTTTGGGGATTTGATCTGACAACCCAAGTGAAAACTTGAAGGGGGCTTGACCTAGGAGTTGTCACTTATGGTGTAGTGAGCATCACATGTCCAACCATAGTAGAAGCAAGCTGAGATTTTATGCTGAATGTGTAAAAATAGAGAAGAGAAAAAAACTATATATGGATGGCTTGGATGTCCAGCCTAAATATGGTCGTCCTCTTCTAGGGAAGAATTCTGTGAGGACTCAACGAATGCTAATTAACATAAATAGAAGCTCTAACTTGCTTTTATATATATAAACTAGGATTCCAACATGATTGGAATGTAATAAACCACTGCAGCTAAACTTGTGGGGCTTTCGTGTTGATTAGATGTGTGATAATGATAGAAATTAATCACTAAAAATGAGGGCTCTAAATTGGTGCATGAGACTATGGTGTTCCAGTTGGGCCTTCTTGAGCATGCATACATGAGGCCCATTTGCCATGGAATAGGCCTGCATCAATACCAAGTGTAGATTTCACAATTGAACTAACCTTCTGTGTTTCTTTGCAAACGGTTCCACATTCTTTTCCCACTTTGAGCCCACTAAAACACCCTAAAACAAAGCACGTGTGTATTTTCACCCTCTCCAATCCAATGAGAGGGCAGAAATAGAAAAAGGTTTTTACAAATAGAAGGCGAAAACTTGGTGATTACCAAGTCCAAGGCTTTCTCTTCTATCATCAATCATCATCATGATAGTCGTCTACAGTGTTACCTTTTATCATTTTGTTACCCCTCTACCTTGAACTCATCAGTTTGGCTGTCATGTGCTGATGCATTGTTTTTGGGGCCCAACAACCAGGGTTTGAAGGTGTTCACAAAATTTCAGGCCACCTTAATTTTAGGCTCTCTCTCAAGCCACCTTAATTTTAGGCTCTCTCTCTCTCTCTCTCTCTCTCTCTCTCTCATTTTTTGGTTCTCCACTCTTATACCTGTTTCATTTTCTTGCCAGATTAATTAAAAAGAAGAAGAAGAAGAAGAAGAAGGAAAGAAGAAAAAAAAAGATTGTTGAGTCTGCTGAAGTGAGATTGTTGAGTGAGAGGCTCCCTCCCATAAAGCGGGCGCTGTTATCTGCCATTTCTGTGCTGCGATTTAAGCTGGAATCTGATGGTTGTGAGGTGCTGTTCTACAGTCGGTAAAACCAGGGACTTTTCTGGTGTCACTGAGTTGTTCAGCAGATTCAATATTTCTGGCTAGGGTTTAACCATAAAGTGGGCGCTCGCTATTATTTGCTTTTTCTCTGCCGGAATTTAAGCTGGAATCTGATGGTTGTGAAGTGCTGTTCTACGCTTAGTAAAACCAGGGCCTTTTCTGGTGTCAGTGAGTTGTTCATTATATTCAGTATTTCCGGTTTTGGGTTCAACCATAAAGCTGGCGCTCACTATTATTTGCTATTTCTCTGCTGGGATTTAAAGCTGGAATCTAGAATCTGATGGTTGTGAAGTGGTGTTCTACAGTTAGTAAAATGAGGGGTCTATCTGGTGCCCTCACTGAGTTGTTCATTGTAGAAATGTAAAACCTCTTATTTGAGTGTGAATAATTTCTGTGTTTCTTTTGTTGAATTCACTTGTGCAAAATTTCATCTGGTTTCTTTTAAGATTCTAGTTTTGCAAAGATACAGATTTAAAAGCTTACATTAGACAACAAGGCCACTGTTTTGGTGGCTTGGATCATTGATTAAGGTGATTCAGGCCTCATCATTATATGTGGTGCAGAATAGGAGGTCCAGGAAATGGTTTTGTTAAAATTCATAAGTGGTGTGTTGTCACAACAGGACTTCTCTCATCCCCATGTTATCACCGTTCTCTCCTTCTCACACACGTCACCTCCATCTTCGTTTATCACTTAGCCACACACTTCATCACCATCTCCCTCCTCTTCTCATCACAGAACCAGAACGAGTTCTGTCATGGTTTCGGCTTCAACAACAACTATGCGACTCGATAATGGCCCACTGATCAAGAGTCCACAATCAGCCCCCACCAATAGGGTCGTCCAAACCCCCTCTACAAGATGTAGGGATCTGATCGGCAATCGGTGGCCCACCAAGGCCCCACAGTCCCAAAAACGGAATTTTCCCCTTACTCGATGCCGTTAGCACCCTTTGGGTCGTTGGATGGTGGACCAAACAGGGTCCAGGTTACTCGTGGGTCTTCCTTCGAATCCACGAATTAGATGTAACATCGGGGGCCCACCTTGGTCCCACAGTCAAACACACAGGAAGTCCCCAAACTGTCTATTTCCAATGGACTGTATTGAGTCCCAATCCAGCCAAACATGTCTACATTACTACCCGATTTATAAAATACAATCAATTATATAATAATAATAAAATAAATAATATATATAATCAAAATGTCACAGGACCCTTCAAAAAGAAAAAAAGGGTTTCCAAGGGGTACGTTCATGGGCCAGGTTGAGGCATATCTAAGCCTGACCCAATTTTAGAGATCGAGGCTTATATTCAGCCCAAGCCCAACAGGGGTCGTAAATATCAAGACCAAGCCCACTCATTTAGTCAATCAGACTGGACCAAACCTAGCTTTTTATCAGACGTACGGGCCTTCTAGCTATTGTTTGGACATATTATCACTTCTTACAAGTTACAGGCACTCTTTATTCTGGCTCCGTCGGGCAGGGATTTGGGTTTTCTAAGATCGACCCATATGTTAAATGGGCCTAGTTTAGATATCAGAGTTCTAACTTGATGATTGAAACCTACGGTTGAAATTTGAGGGTCATGGATTCCAGTATCCCATGATAAAAAATGGAAAAGAAGAAGAGGAAGGAAAAAAAAAGAAAAGAAAGAAAAGAAAAAAAATATACCCTTGCTTTCTGATAGAGCTTAGAATTTACCAACACCTAATGCCCTCTACCTCCTGAGGACGGGTGCATGAGTTCGAGTTCTTCTTTAAAAAATGATAAATAAATAAATGGAAGTGCCTTAATATTTATTTCGCTTGACTTTATTCTTTATAGATACATCAAGAAATGATTAAGTTCAACCCTTAGTGTTACTGTTGCAGCAAACTTGTGTTCAGTGCCCCCACTTCAGCCAACATAAACAAAAGCTGAGGCCTGGATAGAAAGGACATCCAGTACATAGATCCATAGGTTTCTTCTTGCAAGATATTGGTAAAAATTCACTCAACCAAAAGCCACCTCTAGTATGAGGTTGATCAGGTGCAAAACAAATGATTGAACTTCTCTTTTTTTTCAATTTTTCTTAGTCAGGTGTTTTTGTTATAGGGGTGGTAACTGGGTCAGGTCAGGTTGACAACGAGGATCAAATCTAATAAATCTTTAACATTGGGATGTTTAGGTCTAAATCATGGTTACCTGTTGAACTATAAATGCCAATTTCAAATGTGACTGCAGGCGGCCCTGTCCTTGACTCCCAACAGAGATTCGGGTCTGAGTACACTATGGGCCCACCCAGATTCATAGGATGACCATGAGGGTTATATGATGGCATCCAACTCTGGCTGGTAAATGGTAGAATCACTGACTTCACTGGCATCATGCACATCAAGCTGAATGGACTACACTAAACAAAATAATCACCATCTTAAATCATCATCAGGTAATGCAGATGCTCTTTCATTACTTTTCCAGCATTTTCTTCTTTTTGTTATTTTTGTTGTTGGTGTTGATTGGATTTCCAAGCTCTAGCTCTGTATCTGTTTTATTGTTGGTGTTGATTGATTATGTCCTGACACTAAAACAAGAGATTTGAGATGGGTTTTCGAATACTTCCCTCAATACACATTAGAGATTGGCATCCTCATACTAATGGGGATGAAAATAAGTGTTCAAAGACCCAAAGAGGAAAGTGGGTTTGGTTCCAACGTTTGTCCTGCTATCAACTCGGTCCTCAAATACCCGAATTGACACACTCAATTTTATAAAATTCATATCCCCAAATATCAAATTAAAATGGATTTAGCAAAATATCATGTAATTTCTTTTATGGTCCTCTTAGTTGTAACTTTGCCTTTAATTTATCAATCTGATTCTTCTTATTGTGAAAAAGAAAAATCTTATTTCTACATATACCAGCGGGCCCACCCACTAATCCACCACATAATGTTCACAGTCGGGATAATCATGCATGCTTGGCACAGTTCATGCGTTAGAAGTTCAGATCCCCTATTTCGTAGAAACAAGGATATACAGTTTCATCCGATCCACATTTTTTCCTTGAAATGAAAAAACCAATGAAAAGATATTGTATAGTTGGAGAATGTGAATGATATGAAACAGTATCATGTTCCTGAATCGAGACTCCATGCAATAGTCTTGTTCGTTTTTTCTTTTTGGTTAACAGTTGACCATCACCCAAGAGTGCGTTGGCTGTGGCCCATTTAATTGTACTGAACTACTGATTGCATAATGTATATCTTAGTGGGTTCTTGAGTAGAGGTCTCAAAGTGGGCTGCATGGTAATGGTGAGATTTTCACATTAACTTGAATTGGTGGGACCTAAATTAGAAAGCCTTGGACATAGTAGAAAAGTGTTCGATTGAGATATGATTATTCCTTAACATGACTCCTTATCCCGTTATGAGTTATAAGAGTCAGGAGACCAACCACATGTTGGATACGAATTAGGATACTGAGTTGGAGTAGGAAAGAACCTACCAGTTGTTCCTACAAAGAGCAGATGTTAGAAGGAAAGTGGCATAACTGCAGAAGACTATATTCTGTTCGGTCACTTGATCCTTGTATTGAAAGGAAAAGAAGTCATCAAAATCTATTTATAAGACCGTAGGGGTTTTTTTTTTTGCACCATCACCACCACCATCCTCTGCATTAATCAACAAGTTTGCATCAGCATTCAGCAGCATCACCACCACCACCTTCTGCATTAATCAACAAGCTAGTCTCCTTTCCCTTGTGCAAAAGGCACTCTTCCCTCTCTAAGGTACTGGTCTCGTCTCCTACTACTATTTTTTTCTTGTGTTTGATTGCTTGGTTTCTTTTCTTCCATATTTGATTTAGTTTTGATGTTTCTTTCATGCTTTCCTTTCATGATTTTCCTTCAATGTTTCTTTTATTTCGTTCCACATTAACTGCATGCACCCTGTTATTATAGCACCAACTCGAACCCATCTTTGGGAAGAATCCATTCTCAGCATCTCCACTTTTGAAACAAACATCTTGCAACTCTGCCCAATTCAATCTCTACTTGTGTCTCCACCCACCCAATATCCTATGGCCAATCCGGACCCATCACCCACGGTTTGTAGCACATCATCTTCATCTCTTGTGCTCTCTGTAACTACCATCTCCTTCAAAACAAACAAGCACAATGAACCCTTCTCCTTTGCAAACTTCCACAACTCGCCGCCCATCAACCCGAGCCTAGAAACCCACTTCACCATCTTTCGTTCCACCATCTTTCAAGCACATGATCAGACCGGGTCCATGCCTACAGAATCTTCCCCATCTCTGTCTTCTCATTCTTTTCACCAATACTTCAATCTTTTCCTCTGTGTCATGCACTGTCTTTCTTCATTCTCTCTGCTGAACTCACTCAAAACTCACTTCCCACATAGCAAAACACCACCTGATTTTAGTTGTATATGAATTCCAACTCTAATTGATGTTCTGAGATGGAACAAATAGATGAGTTAGAGACTGAAAACATTCATGAAAGAAATCAAGGCTCGTTTCAGTACAGCTGTGGATTTTAATTTTAACTAGCTCTTGGAAAGATATAAGAAAGGGTGTCCTTATCAAAAGAAGATGCATAAGCTATAATTTTATCAATGGTTCTACTTCTTAAATCCAATCTGCTTTATGAAAAATTTTACTCCAATCAGAAGTGTGCCCACAAAATTAACGGACTGTAGGATCCACTAATTTAGCTTTGTATGAGAGAGGGATTTCTTCCTAATCCTTTTAGAACTTTATTTACGTTGGTTGACCTCTCTTTATATACTCACAAGCACTCCTCAAGATAGCATGTTGTCTTCTGAGATCGAATAGGATTTTGGAAAGAGAATCACCAAGCTGGGAACGTAGATCAGACCATCAAGTATGCAGTATTATATTAGTTTTGTTGGCTCTGTTCTTGTTATTGGCGTTGATGGGAGTTCTGTTTTTGTTTGTTGTTGGATTATATTATTCAAACAATAGATTGAAATCCAATCTTTTGAACACAGTCAACCCTTTGATTCACACACTATTCATTCTCCTTCTGGAGCTTCCCCATTTATTAAAAAATCCATACATGATGTTCAAAAACTATTCAAATTTCAAACTTGAAAGAGCATAAACCAAGAAGGCTATTGGTTTTTCAAAAAGAGAAGAACCCCAAGAAAATATTTTGAATCGGTGGCGCAAGAGAAACAAGAAGGAAAAAAGAAGCACTGGTAAAACACATGAATCATTGGTTTCTCTTTTCTAAGGATCATTGGGTTCTCTTTTCTAAGGATGTGTACAGTACTTTGATGTTGCCATTCCATACCAAACCACATGTGCCTTGCATTAGCTTTTCTCCAAGTTTCTTTGAAAAGAAGTCAGGAAATCTTATTTCCTCACATGTTCCTATTGTAGATGAAGAAAATGAGTTTTTCTACTTTTTTAAGGATAGCTTCGTATGATTTTATTGTATTGCATTTTATAACATCTTTTTACCATATAATACTTTTATTTAAAGTTTAGCATGATCCTATGAATGTTACTGATAGATGGCTCAGATTGATTGGAACCCATCTTCGGTAACTTTTCAATTTTGGATCTTTTTCAAATAGCAAATTCAAGCTTTTAGTTGGACAGCTCGTTTCAATATTTGCTTATATTCTCTTATAAGAAGCTTTGAGTTTATTTATTGACAGTCACGTTTTGGCATGCTTTGTTGTTTCTATGATTTGAATTGAACCAATTATGAATATTAACATACCCATGCATACTCACAATTGATTGTTTTCTTCTTTTTTACCCAAATTCAGCAACAGAAACAATGAAGATTCCGGCTACTTTTTCCTTAGCCTTTGTTTGTCTTTTGCTTGTTCTCGGGAGCTTCAACTTTGTTTCCGGTTTCTACCCACGGCCTAACAATTTTGAAAAGATGAGAAACATCATACAAGGGGAGAGGTGGGCTAATTTTTGGATTAGCATGAAAGCTATGGATCTTCCTCCCTCTTTGACCATCTTTTGGCCGACTAATGAAGACATGTCAATGATACCAGATCAATGGGCCTTAGAACCTGATAGTGTCCGCTACCATATTGTCCCTATGAAGCTCTCCTACTGGCAACTCAGTCGTTTAGCGGCCGCCGGTGAACGAATCCCCACCCTCCTACCACACAAGTCTATCATACTCACAGCTGACAAATCATGCAATATCTCTGTTGATTATGTCCGTATCACTCACCCTGAGAAGTTCCAAAATGGTGTCGCTTTCGTACATGGAGTGTCAACTCCCCTCAGCTACTCTCTCGATGGTGACTCCACCATGCCAACAGCACAAGCTTCGCCACCGCAGAAGTCTATCGATGCAATTTCACCGCAGCTATCGCCACCGCCTTCACAGCCTGCAGCACCCACACCGCAGCCATCACCACCTTCAAAGCCCAATGCTACATCTATTGTTCCCATACCACAGCCATCACCACCTTCAAAGCTCAATGCCACATCTATTGCTCCCACACCCCAGCCATCACCACCTTCAAAGCTCAATTCTACATCTATTGCTCCAACACCTCAGCCGCCGCCGCCTTCAAAGCTCAATGCCACATCTATTGCTCCCACACCGCAGCCATCACCACCTTCAAAGCTCAATGATACATCTGCTGCTCCCACGCCACAGTCATCGCCACCTTCAAAGCTGAATGCTACATCTGCTGCTCCCACGCCGCATCCATCACCACCTTCAGAGGTCCATGATAGATCTGCTGCTCCCATGCCTCAGCCGCCGCCACCTTCAAAGCTCAATGCTACATCTGCTGCTCCCACACCGCAGCCATCACCATCTTCAAAGCTTAATGCTACATCTGTTGCTCCCATACCACAGTCATCGCCACCTTCAAAGCTGAATGCTACATCTGCTGCTCCCACACCGCAGCCATCGCCACCTTCAGAGGTCCATGATAGATCTGTTGCTCCCATGCCTCAGCCGCCGCCACCTTCAAAGCTCAATGCTACATCTGCTGCTCCCACACCGCAATCATTGCCACCTCCAGAGGTCCATGATAGATATGATGCTCCCACGCCGCAGCCATCACCACCTCCAGAGGTCCATGATAGATCTGATGCTCCCACGCCTCATCCATCACCACATGCAAAGGTCCATGATAGATATTCCGCTCCCACGCCGCAACCATCACCACATTCAAAGGTCCATGATAGATATTCCACTCCCACGCCGCAGCCATCACCATATTCAAAGGTCCATGATAAATCTACTGCTCCCACGCCACATTCAAAGGTCCATGCTAGATCTGCTCACAAGCCGCATTCATCGCCACATTCAAAGGTCCATGCTAGATCTTCTGCTCACAAGCCGCATTCATCGACACATTCAAAGGACCATGCTAGATATACTACTCTCAAGTTGCCGCCACCACCACATTCAGAGGACCATGCTAGATATAATACTCTCAGGTTGCCGCCACCACCACATTCAAAGGACCATGCTAGATATACTACTCTCAAGTTGCCGCCGCCACCACATTCAAAGGACCATGCTAGATATAATACTCTCAGGTTGCCGCCGCCACCACATTCAGAGGACCATGCTAGATATAATACTCTCAGGTTGCCGCCGCCACCACATTCAAAGGACCATGCTAGATATACTACTCTCAAGTTGCCGCCACCACCACATTCAGAGGACCATGCTAGATATAATACTCTCAGGTTGCCGCCACCACCACATTCAAAGGACCATGCTAGATATAATACTCTCAGGTTGCCGCCGCCACCACCACATTCAGAGGACCATACTAGATATAATACTCTCAGGTTGCCGCCGCCACCACCACATTCAAAGGACCATGCTAGATATAATACTCTCAGGTTGCCGCCGCCACCACATTCAAAGGACTATGCTAGATTCCACCACCCCCCAACCATATGGCGCTAGAGTTCCATCTAACAAGTTGTTATTGCACTCTTAGTAGTTTAGGCAATCTCTACTTGTAAATTCTTTTGATTCTACGAAAAGCTAAAATTAGAAGAAAAAAATTATTTTTGACAGGATTGTTTAGTTCAGCATACTCTTATATGAATCTAAGTATTTAACTTTTCGAGTGATGGTTCTTGATAGTGGTTGTTTTATTTAGTATGGCCTGTTCAGCTTGATGTTTTGGAAATTATTGGCACGTGATGACAATGAAGGTAATGATTCTACCATTAATTTGGGCTTTCTGTGCCTAACAGTTTTGGAGCACACTATCTAGAGTTTGGATGCTATCATATAACCCTCCATCCTGGTCTTACTATGAATCAGGGTGGGGGTACATAGTGTACTCAGACCTAAATCCCCATTGGGGCAAGGTCCGTACATGGACATGGCAGAGACCTGTGGTCACACTTGAATTTGGCATGTTAAGTTCAGGTAACTATGTCTGATTTAGAACTTTTGAGTGGCTCACATCGGAGCATTACAATCATGTTTTTTTTTTTTTTTTTTTTTTTGGGTGTTTACAAGGTATGTGAGAAAGTGAATTTGTGTATGTGAGAAAGTGAATTTGTGGTGGTGATGGTTATGAAGGGTTTTTAATCGATGTTTTTATGTTATCGATGCTGGACTGTGTCCCTACATCTTTAGATAATTAGGGCACAAGTTCATGTTATTAACACCTTCGTAGGGCCAATTAATGTCAATCCATTCATAGCTCGGTGGGTAGGTACCTCCCTTCCATGGAAACAACAAGGGATCAATCCCTATTTATAACTCTATGGTAAGGGACTTAGTTGAGTACCGGTGCAAGTATTTACGAATACAAAAAACTTATAATGATGATGATGATGATGATGATGGAGTTTAACATGTTTATATCCAAAGATATAAATAACAAACAAAAAAAAATCATTTTAATTAACATCATTTTAAGTAAAGATCTATACCCCTTTAACCCACTACGATGCATGCCAATCATGGGGGTATAAATTGACGGAACAGTATTATTGTGAATTTGTTTTTTTTAACGATAACCATCATTATTGGATCATTACAACCATTGATCTAAGGAACTAAAAGTTTACTGGTTTCTTGAGTACACTTTTTAAGAAATCCAATCTGACATTTGGACCCTTAAGGCCTATCTCTCGACTTTGAGCCAACAAAAGACCAGCACTAGGTCCCCTTCTTATGTTTAGGCATTGGGCCATAGAGGAGCCCAAACATCACTCTCACACTTTGTCATTTTGACATTGGCCCATACAGGGACCCTGATGTTGGACATTGTGCTCAAGGAGCCCCAACACATATAGTGTTTTAGAGCTTTGACCCGTTATAGGGTTTTGATGTTGGTTGTTGACTGAAGTTGGACAACAAGGTCCATGAATATATTGTACGTTGTACCTATTATATGTTTTATCATTTAAGCTTTGGACCCATGAGGGTCCCAGCATTGGATGATAGCTCAGTTATAGCCCACCATGAATTATCCATATGACTTGGAAGATATGGGCCCAAAAGGGATCTACATATGGACATTAGGCACGGTCCCAGCCCAACATCCACCCTGTTTTGTTTGTTGGGCTTAACATTGGATGATAGGCTCAGATTGGGTCTTGGGCTTTGGACCCTCTAATTGTGCACACTGGGCCCAACGCAAGCCTATGCCTGCCATTCGTTGGGTTTTAGAATGTTCAGCCTAACAAAAACACTGATGTTGAGATCCAAGATGTTGGCTGTCTTTGCATCTTTTACAATTCTCTTTCCTATTTGCATCTTCCTTTATATCCTCTACAATCTCACAAGGCCGCAACCAAATAGCAGGTGTACTCGCCCTAAGTTGGAAAAAGGTTAGGTTTGATATGGTCGGCCTAAAATCAAGCATGATTTCACTCGCACACGTTCTGACCTCCATCCAACCTGTCTTGTAACGAGTTTATAATTTGTGATACCAAACATGTCTCATGACGGGTGAAGGTCGGATTGGACTTTTTCAGTGGTTAATTAACTTCTATTTTAAGATACCAAAAAAAAAGATATTAAGTTCAAACCAGAAAATTTAAACCCATAACATGAAAGAGAGTGCCACCACCTAATCACGTGTACAAAAGCTTACTAAGTAATAAATGAGTTAACGATAAATGGGACATGATCGGTTATATATATCCAATATCTAACTCCACCTTAAATCCAAATAAGTTGATAGTCGAAAAAATTATACCAATCCGACAAACCCATTACCAAATCGCCCTCGATAAAAAGAGTAAGAATAGGCCCCCATCTAAACCCAACCTATTGCCAAAGTGGAGTCAATTGACATGAGAGGTGCATGGGCAGAACTTGGGAGGGCAAGGGGTGGCCCATTGTCCTCCATAAATTTACAGAAAACCCCCCCGTCTTTTGGACAATTTTACATTCTTCTTTTATATACATGCCAAGTTGCCTACACCAATTCAACTCTTCGACTTGCATTCTTCATCCGATTCCTGTGTATTTGCTTCGATTTGGAGGAGATTGCTGCGAAATTCATAATCGAACAGCGAAAATGGTGCGTGAAAATGGTGCGTTTCAAGTTGATTCAATTTGATTTCGGTTCTGTTTGAAGTGGAGATTTTTTTGGGGGGGTTTGAATCCGCTAGGGTTTGGTTTTGATCTATATGATAACGGGCGTTTTAGTAGATTTTGTTCTTGGGTTATCTTTGGTTTTTCGGGAGGGTCTGATTTTTTAGGGTTTTGGTCTATAACTTCACCTGACTATGCATGTTGTATTGATTTTGTTGGTTTTTTCAGCTTCCACTTTCGTTACTGAAGACTGCACAAGGGCATCCCATGGTGAGTGCTGTTTTGATGTCTGAATGTAGTTTTTTTTTTTTCTGGGTCTGATTGTTCTCTGCACAGTTAGTAGCTTTTTTCAGAACTTGGGTTTGTTGGAGACTTTTACTTCTTGAAACCCAATGGTTGATATGTGTGGCGCCATACGTTATATTGCATACAGCACGCATACATATCCTCCACCGAGCATTTGGTAGAATCTCCAAATATGCATGTTGTGAAAGAGGTGATATGGTGGAAACTGGAAACCATGAGTAACTCATGGAATACTGTGGTAGAAAAGAAGGTTCTTTCATTCCATTAATTACTTCTTCTTATCGCGGAGCGCGGAGGGAGGAAAACCCAAAAACTAATTTTAAGTGAAAATAAAATACACCCAATGAAGGGGCAGCTTACTGCGAGTTTACTTTCCAGCAGATTCACAACTTGATGAAGAAAGATGGTTCTGTAGCATCCAGATTGTGTTCATATTTCTTTTGGGCTCTTGCCTTCTTGCAAAGTTAGTTCAAACTGATGGTTTACTCTCTTTTTTAAGTTGTTATGTATTTAGATTTTGCAGTCTGTTGATACTTTTTATTTCGTCTGAGAGGTTTTTACTATCCATGGCTAAACATATCTATGGTTTCCTCATCTGAAGCAGCCTGTAGGTAGTCTAATAATTACATTCAAGATCATTAGTCATTGAGGATAGGCAACGTGGAAAAAGATTCTATATTGAATAATGCTATTGACCTGACTGGTGGATTTTTTTGGTTGAACACGGGTTGTTGGTTATTTTAATGTCCATTTGCAAGCCATATATCGGATGGACTTTATCAGGTAGGGGAGACTGTTACTCATATATGGTGGCCTTAGAAATTACCAGCCCCAGGAGTTGAGATATCCCCCATTCTATAGAAGCTAAACAAATTGTACAGATGTCTGGATCGATTGTTGTGTCAAAATGGCCCCCATTCATTGGAATGCTTAGCCTGAACAAATTGTAAAGATGTCTGGATCAATCTTTGTGTTATACTCAATTGGCACTCTCATTGGTTGAGACTTGAGAAGAATGGATCCACTGAATACACATCCATGTCTCAAGTCATGACTTCCGCAAATGGGGAAAGGTTGGCTGGCAGTTCAATAGCTTAATTGGTGTACTGGTGTTTTGGGTGGCTGATGCAGCCTGGGATTAGGCCAGCAGGGATTTGGCCTATTCCCGGGCTGAGTGTGTGTGTGTGTGTGTGTGTGTGTGTGTGTGTGTGTGTGTGTGTGTGTGTGTGAGAGAGAGAGAGAGAGAGAGAGAGAGAGAGAGAGGTGTTGTTATCATTATGTTTCTGTATTTATGGATTTTATGGCATTTGACAGTTGGTGGAGCTGAAGAATGGAGAGACATATAATGGACACTTGGTGAATTGTGATACCTGGATGAACATTCATCTGAGAGAAGTCATCTGTACTTCTAAAGTAATGATCTTTCAAGTCTTATGCAATGTTTGTGTTTGTCTATTTAGTTGTGCAATGGAAATTCTTTTCATTTAATTAATTTGTTTATTTTGCTCTGCTTGAAGTTGATAGTAGATATTGTGGTGCAGGATGGAGACAGGTTTTGGAGAACGCCTGAATGTTACATCCGGGGAAATACAATTAAGTATCTTCGAGTTCCTGATGAGGTGAGTTTGAGACTGAATATATTTTTGCTTTGCAATTTTTTTAATGCTTCTATGTGCTAGGAATTTTGTAGTAGCTTAGCATAAACTAATGGTGCACTTTATGAGATTTTGTACTGAGCTTTAGATCATTTTTCAATTCATTTGTAGTTGAGTATTTGTGTGCATGTTTCTTTTTTATTTTGTTGTATGCAACGAATCATATCGTTTTACTTATTTCTTGTTTGTTTGAAGATCTATTGATGTGCTCTTTATAAGATGAGTATCACCCAGAGTCTTAAAAACTGGACTGGGTCGTCTTGCTGGAGACGTTTTTTACCAAAGCCTGTACGTTCACTAATCTGGTTGGATCAAAACCATGGAGCTGGTAAAAATGGTCAAAATCAGCAGTTGAGCCAGTTGGAGATCATTATTATTATTTGTTTGTTTGTTTTTATTCTTTTTAACTAAATTGTCGAGTCAGGTAAAACGAACAGTTAGATCAGGTTTGACTAAACTGGCCAATTTACAATGGCAGACCCAGGATTTGTCGTTTGCATGGTGTGGTCAATGATCAAGTAAAAAGTTAAATAATAAAATCGAATCTTTTAAGGTCTTATATAAGGGGTTTCTCGAATCTCACGGGTGTGACCGCACCTGCGTGCTAACACTTGGGTCTTCCCCTACCAATTTTCTGGTTCTTCCCCTGTTCAATTTTTAAACATTTATGTTACCACTGTTGTTATTTTTGCTTAGATTTCCTTTTCTTCCGCAATTTTAGTTTTACTAATGAATTATGATAGTCATAAATAAACGGGATTAAACATGTGGAAAGTAGAACATGCCTTTTTTGAGTTTAGTGGAAAGTAGAATTAACAAATCAGACTACAGGTAGAGTGGGTAGGGTTTCATGATGATGACGACTATGAGATCATCACAGAACCTTATCCTATCTAGCTTGGTATAGCTGAATGCTACTTGTTTCAAAGTAGAACTCAAAATATGACATGGAAAGTCTTTCATAGCCAACTACCAGGTTGATGCAACTCTCCTTTGTCTGGGTTATGATGAGGATTTAATGATTACAGGGGTCATCTTTCAGCCTCTAGCAAATGCTAATGTGGTCAAACTTATTTTCCTACTTTGTGGCTAAAGATTGATCCATGGTTACTTTAGCTTTTGTTTTGTTTTTCAGGTGATTGACAAAGTCCAGGAAGAAACCAAGAGTCGTACAGGTAGTTTTCGTTTTATTTGCCAACCTCGATGATCGCTGGTTGTGCCTTAGGTTTTTTTTATTTATTATTAATCAACTATATCTGCCATTCTTGTTTTTGTCGTAGTAAAAGAGACTGATGGTTGCCAGTTTAGCCCTTCTAAAATATTTTATGGCCACCACACTGGTTGAATGGAGCAACTTAAGGTTATCAGGGAATTGACATGAGATTGACCCATGTACAGACCGTAGTGCAATTGAAGCGTGGGCTCATTGTTGCAACCACAAGGTTGTTGGTTTGAGTCATTTCACCAAAAAAAAAAAGTGAATAATGCCTTACCAATGCAACCAAGGTGTTGTAAAGAATATTTGTGTGATTGATTAACTATAACTTCCATTTATGGTTTCAAAAATAGCCATTACGCAATGATTTTCTTGGTTGTAAGAGTGTTGTCCATCATCTTTTCTGTTGTTTGATGGCAGAACCATACGTTTTTATTCCAAGGTATTATATTTTAAAGTTTTATTTACACCTAAAAGGCTTTAGAAAATAGAAACCCTTTAAGAATGAGTTTTTTTAAGTTTTCTAATAATTTAAAATAAATTTAGATTGTGAGATGCAAGATGAATCTATTCAATGGTCAGGACAGTTATAATGGCTGGTACACAATGGTGTAGCCCTGTTTATTGTAGGCTCTGAAACTTCATTTTAAAACCTGCTGCCATTGCTAGGTTTTTCTTCTTTTTTTCTTTTTCTGTTCGTGTGTGTGTGTGTGTGTGTTTTTTTTTTTTACAGTGAATGGGCTAGAGGGGTGTGTTATTGAAGGTGAATTATTTTCAGAGAAAACACGTGCATGTCTCATTTCGTCGTTTTAAGAAATTGTGTATAGTGAGTATTCCAACACCCAAGAAGACAGATTAGTGCATTGACTTAAAACAGTCTTTCATATTTGCTAATTGTTTACTGACTGTTGTTCTGCTATATAAGTGGTTTTATCATTTGGAGTATATAGGCCACGGTTGTAGTTGATATCTAAGCATGTGATGATTTCTTTTTCTATGTCAGATGTTAATTTAAATTCAGTTTTCACTTTTCAGCATTATTATTGCCAAAACTGGAAACAAATAAAACATGATCTTTCTAAGTTGTTTGCATCTCTTTCCTCATTTGGCTTGTACAGATAGGAAGCCACCTGGTGTTGGCCGTGGAAGGGGAAGAGGTAGAGAGGAGATTGGTGGCAGGCCTTTTAAAGGCATTGGGCGTGGCCAAGAGGATGGTAGCAAAGGCATGGGCGGTAGCAGGGGCAGGGGTGGACCTGGGAGTAAAGGTGGTGGCAGTAGAGGTATATATTCCCCCTTTGATTTTATGAAGTATGTATGGTATTTAATAATGGTAGTATGTATTCACCAGATTTTACTGATTTTATATTCTGAGGACAGTTTGTTCGCAAAGGTCAGATGAGGTATATAATGTTTCTAGGACCTGTCCTTTAAATAGTGGGATTCATTAAGTCTCCCAAATTGATGGGATAAGGCTAGGACAATGATGAATAAATTTTCAGTGTGTTTTACTTTTGCTCATTATCCATAGGTGGAGGATTTTGAGCATAGACTTAGAAAGACACCTAATGTATTTATTTCCACCATCTGTGAACCAATAACAGGCGGAGGGCGTGGACGTGGCTGATGCAAGTTTGGGAAGCAGGTATGCCATTTTTAGAGGCAGCTCACACACTATTTTATAATCAAGGTGGATGTAAGATGCTTCAGTTTCGGTCCGCTTTGGGATTTTCTACGGCATGAATAGTTTGAACTGGTTGGAAAATGTGGACGAAACGTAAGAATGGAAAGCGAAAGCGGATTTGGTGTTTGATTTTGCTTCATCCCTGCTTACCTAGTTTTATAATTCTATGTTTGAAAGACATTCGAGGCATGGTTGAAAAACATGTGTGCCTATCACCTGCTTTTCATTTATGACAACTAGTGGTGATATTTGATTTGCTCTTTATTGTCAGACAGTCTCTCTATCTAGAGATCTTCCCTGAATTTATGATATTTTCATAGAACTCCATTCTCTTCCCAGATAGAATTGCACTGCATCTGACTGATACATCTATGGTTTAAAATACATAGGACTGCCAGGGAGTTCTCATGGTTGTGGAGAATGGGGAGGAAAGGACTAATGGTCCTCAAGATAATCATCAATCCATGAAAGTTAACACCGACTGAGTCGGCACTAATCTGTATGAAACTATATGATCGATGCATTTGATGCCGAAATTAGGAAGAGAATACATGAATCTATAGAATGCATTGGCCTTTCTCCTTTCACCTGATACTTGGGTTTTCGTTATCTTTAAAGACTACAAGTCTACAACATTTTTGGAAGTAAGAAATAAGATCTGAGGAGATTTTAAACAGATCAATAATAAAAAAGAAAAGTATGAAGGGTCATTTGTTTGCACTCATTTACATATGTAAATGATTTACGTGCATAATCATTACGCATCATCACATTTTGTTTGTGCTCATTTATTCATGTTATGCATTAATGAGGTGTGAAAATAAGGCCTTTTTTTTCTCACCAAAATTTTCACATCTCAAGAGATGACAGTGTTACACACCTCACTGTTACTGGATGGTGTACCTTCTGGGAACACCCAGATAGGTTATGGGTTCGGACTCCATCAACTTCTTTTTTCTTTTCTTTTTTTAAAACTTTAGTGGGCTCCAAATTCATGATCCAAACTGTCCATCTTTATAGGGCTAAGAAGTTCTAGGAGGTTTAATATCAATAATTAGAACAAAAACACTTAATTGCAGGACATAGCAGCACAAGTTTTAAGTTATGACTTACCCTAATGCAGGGAATAACTTCAATTTCATTTCTTAAAACCCTACATTAGCACCTCTTTAGTTGTTCCCACTCAGCAAAATTTTCTGGACGTATGCATATATTGAAAATGTTCTCCTATGAGTGGACTTCATGTGCAGTACAGCTGCATGGGGCCCACTTGAGCCCGCCTTTGATTCAAAGCAGCCCTGTGGATACTCTGATCGTCCCATGATCTGGCAGAATTTCCAATTTTACAATTGAATTTTGGGGTAATGTCCAATTTTACAATAGAATTTTGGGGTAGTTTCGCAACCCAAATTTAAGCATTTTTCCCCCTTCTCCGTCCTAAGTTTCTGAACTGAATTAATATGTTATGGCATGATTGCAACAAAGGCACTCGCACTTGGGAGTAGTGGGTGTTGTAGTGTGATGTCTGATGAGTGATGGCAAGTCCTAGTGGCACTAATTGAAGTTCTAGCAGACTACAACTCTGGTATTATTTGGTTATATCTCATTCAAGAACAGATGGCTTTTGATGAATTCCAGCCGTTCTCATTTGATTCTCTCAGATGACTTGTTGCCCAGACAAGGCAGTTGGTTGAAAGTAATATGTTGGTGGGTTTTTTTATGGAGTTGTCTAAACTGTTGATTGATATTATTCTCAAAATGCAATAAGTTACTGACGATAATCTATATCATGAAGAATGGTCTGGATATTTCCCACCTGAAATATGCATCCCAGAATTCTGTATAAAGGCATAGCCATTATCTGTCCCAATTGAATGATGTGTTTGTATAAGTGGTGGTGAAGTTGAAAATATATAGTCAACAATCAAGCTCTATATACCTGGTTAATTTATCTGCTAATCCACTATCTTCCAAGAAAGCACTGTTGGGGAAACTCTATAGCCTAAAGATTGTATGCTGTAAGTAAATAATGGTAAATCATAACTCTGGCGAGCAACCTCCTCTCTTATTGTTCTCATTCAAGTACTGTTTGCTTATTTGATATTAAATTCCTAAAAAGTGGGAGCAGAGGGGTTTTATGAAGGTTAGGAGTGAAGGGTCTAAGGTAGAAATGAAGATGGATTGCTTTCCTGGGAATGGATTCTTGACGGGTGTGATAGGCGGGTAAACATTATTTAAAGGGCTTAACGTTAATGGTAAAATACCTCTAACCCTTTTGGTGGAAATGCATTGACAGCAATACTTACTTACCAAGGTGCTAAAACTTGAGCAAGAGCTAAGATCCAAAACGGCATATAAATAGTTTCCTCTTTGAAAGCAGATGTCCCATCTAAGTCTCCATCTTATTCCCATCAATTCAATTTGACCGTGCATGTGTCTCTTGATATCAATCAGTATATGCTTGTGGAGATCAGGTCAGATAAGAACCTTTAATTTGATAATACTGAGAGAGAGGTGGAAAGCCTATGACACACAGATCAGCAACCACGGATGAATTACATCCTTATGGCATTGCTCCTTTTTCCTGTAATTGATAACCCACTTATCTGAGACGGTTTCAGCCTTTTCCAAGTGATGATGCAGACCCAAAACTTGTCCAACCCCCCGGAACTGAGTCTCTAGATTAGCAAGCATTAATAAAATTAGACCTTAGTTAACACTATCCACCTCTTTAATTATTTTGAAATTCATTTGCTTGCTTTATTTTTACTTCTTTTGAAATTCAAATGCCAAAAGATAACAAGTAGCCTGCACAGGCCTGAACAACATTGAATCAAACAACCCACATTCCAAAAGAGGCCATGGAGCTTTTGCTTCAGATAACAGTGATGACTATATTTTTGTAGAGGCATAATTGGTGCGTTCTACGGGTCCTTTTCACTATCAGTACTGGAGAAAAGCTTGTAAGGCTGACGCTTTTCTCACTCCAAGCATTTATAGTTACAAACATACTGAGTTAAACTTTCAATATCGAACAGTTCGTTTTATGCTCGAACCGGTTCAAGTGTCATTTGCCAAAAGCACATATGGCTTCAACAGGAAGAATCAGGCTTTGTGGACAGCTTACTTACTCCTAATAAATTGCAATAATTCATCAGTAATAATGTCAGTTGTCATGTGAAGGGGTCCCTTCAATGTCCACTGAAAAAATGTCAAAAAAAAAAAAGTTCCTTTTAATGAAATGAAAATAAAAGCTTGAAAACAAGAATATGGTTGTTAATTTCAGACCATTAATCAAAACACTCTTTCAAACGTATCTGATGATTGAAAGAAAAGGAACGAAGTTCCATCTTCCTTAATTAGACAAACTGAGGATACCTTACTACTTAATAATCATACAACGCAGAGGAAAAGAGACTCTGGTCACCTGTATCATCAGAAAACATGTATATCAAGCTGATCATGGTGGCAGATAAGCACTCAACTGCACTGATTCCCATTCCATCACACTTAATAACTGCCAATCATGGCAAAATATACTCAACTAGACATTCTTCACGTACTTGAAGCAGCTCCTGCCTTGGCCTCTGGAGCAGCTACTTCTGTCGTTGCCTCCGGCGTAGTCTTCTCTGCTCCTTGATCTACAAAGGAAATGTACATTCAGTGCACTTTTAAGAATACAGCTAAAGGAATGGACACTGTTGTGTCATGGGTTTCGCATGAGAATGTTGTGCCACTGCCATTCCAATTAATGCAGATGATGCTTCAAAGAACTTTCGTACGGTGTGCCTAGGCACTCAGGTTCTGTGGAGATGATGCACAAGGTTCAGTTATCCAACTATTTAGTGTGAAGTGCCTTAGCAGAAAGGTGAAGAGCCAAAAACTCTATGAGGAATATTTAAATCCTTTCATTATTGGTATCTAAATAATACAACACTCACGAAAAATACAACGGTCACAGAGGACAAATGACAAATGCAAGAAAGAACCTCGAATCTATGAGAATTAAGGGCACTAGGCATCATCCATCCACAGCGAGGTCAATCAGATTGATGGTTTAGAAAGACACTGGCCTCAGCAAACAGTACACTTGCTGAGTCTCAGGGCCAAACGCTCCAACATAATTCATGCTTCAGTATGAGGGTTGGATTAATCAATATTATCCACAATGTAGAAATTATGTCTGTAGGTTTTTCTAAATTATGAGTGACTAGTTGCGATAGAAGAGATGACCACAAACTTCCCAGATGACAAACCCATTAAATTAAATGATGTTGCAAGAAATGTGATACCTTCATCATCACTATCATCAAAATCATTGCCCATGCCCTCACCCATTTCATCCATATTGCCAAGTTTCTACAGGAGAAATCAATAGATAAACAAATAAGCTTGGAATCTTTAAGACAAAATTGCTGAAATAACAGATTCATCTGATACTCATACCGAGAAATCCATTCCTCCCAAGTCAAGATCATTAGGAGGTCCTGAAACAAACAGTAAAAATTAAACAACTTCAATTACACATATAGACAGATAGATAAACATACATAAATCTCTCTCTCTCTCTAAGCATTTGCCTGTGTGAGAACATCATTCATGGAGAGATCTGTGAGAACTTCCAAGGGGCCCACCTTGTGACATGAGACCCCCCACCAGTCACCGGACCCCAGGTTCTGCACCCACTGAATGAATTGGACCTTTGGATCAAGTGTCAAAAGTTTTTTAAATATAAAACCATTAAACCTTTAGGCCACATATCCAGGGGTTAGGCTGTTAGGGACATCGGATTGATCCCAAATTTGATATCTGGGGCCTACCCATATAGATATTTCCATCCCCTGTTCACAGGAGGGGAGAGAGCTTCCAACTAATTTCACATAAACAAGCATGCAACAAAAAGGTTCTAAAAGAAAATGAAAAAGGAGAAGAATGGCAGACCATTATTATCATCTTCATCTTCATCCACCCATTTATCCCAATCAACTTTCACATAGTGTGGAGTCTTCTCATCTCCACACAGTAGTTTATTCCACCAAACTTTCTCTGCTTTCTCCACCATGCAAAAAATACTCCTGACCCCAGTATTTATTTTGCTTTCCTGATACAATTAGAAGAAAAGGTGAAGGGAAAAAATTATAACCCCCCTAAGAAGTAATGGCAGATTCACAACTATTTATTACCATCAAGAAACAAATATTACCTCTACATTAACCTTATCAAAAAGGTTCAACTTCAGCTCATAGAAATGATTTTCTGCTCCAGCAGTAGCAGAGAAAGTAAATACTCCATCTGGTTCAAGATTAACCTTGACGTTTTTCGCATCAGGCAATAGCAGTGTAATATAAACTTTATCCCGTCTCTGTGCCCACTTCACTTCAGGATGACGACTGCAAATAGGGAAGACAAAAAAGAAAATTTATGTTACATGAAATGAACTGTACATTCAAAAAAATTATAAAAAGATAATATTAAGCTCAAACTTAATAGTCCACTGTTTATTCCATAGAGATAAGTGCAAGATGCAACAAAAAATGATTCCACCTTAAAAGCAGAGAATTGCAGAAAGGATAGCAGAAGAAACAGAAAATTTGGTGAACCACATACATGAAGCGGAAAATTTGACCTTTATAGTAGTCTGATTGATGAGCAATACATCCATACATCTTAGTCCCCACAGCAGAGGTTGGGTTTTGCGCTTACAGGACTTACAAGCCTTTCAATTGGAGGGAAGAGAATAAATATGTTAAGTTTGCTTCCCAACTCTACTGGCTGATCACAACCAGTTTTCCTTCTACTTCTGAAAAGGATATCCTCACAACAATTTGATTCTTGATGTTTATTTGAAGATTTCTTAATTCTTACGAAATCCTTACTAGACAGTAAAGTATTACTCCTTTCATCATGTCACTATTATTCCCAAAATACCACACAAATATGAGAATTATGGTTTCTACAGTGATGTAAGTATCAGCATGGAGATCTAAAACCTACTCCAGTATCTGGATAG
Organism: Umbellularia californica; assembly: GCA_028538565.1. NCBI lineage: Eukaryota > Viridiplantae > Streptophyta > Magnoliopsida > Laurales > Lauraceae > Umbellularia > Umbellularia californica. The sequence continues at coordinate 52,573,017 of JAPQWN010000010.1, forward strand.
CATATGTAAATCTTTGGCTTTTACAGTGATGTGAGTACCTACATGGAGATCTTAGGGCCTCACTCCCAATCTGGACAGTATATGTAAATCTTCTCAAGAGATCATTACTAATCAATGTGCATCGATCATGGAAAATTTCCTTCTCTGCCTCATTTTGGCAGTATATAGGGTATTTATGATAGTATATGACATCATTTCTTTTATTAATTACCATCTAAGCCCGAGGTGTAACTCTTTCTAAGACCAACTAGCTAATAGAAATCCCCCTTAACAGCCCATTATCCTACAGAGTATGGAGTAAAATGAGGAAGAGGTATGAATTTTCTCTCTCTCAAGTCTCAACTTCAAACAACAGTAGATTTAAACCATCTATTGTGGAACTCCTAGAAATGGGCTCAACTGTCAAGACGGCCAAAACCAAGCACATAAGGAAACTGGAACTGATTGAATGCCATAAAAATGTGGCAGATAAGGTAGCAACTCCATGTTCAAATAATGTCACTCCTGCACTCTCTTTTTTCATAGGAGGAATAATGGTAAACTATCTTAATCCTAAACTTGCCTAATATATCATCCCAGGGGACCCCTGGTGCTCCATTCTCTCACGAGTGTGCTCCACCTGTGGAACTCACACTCAGTGCTCCACCAGTGTGCTTCTTCATGGATGCTCCTGCCACAGGAAACTTGCCCACTGTGCTCCACCAGTGCAAGAAGACTTCCCCAGCACTTAGGTGAGAGTGGGATGCCCCTTACCACTGTGCCATCCCATGTATTAGTGAGTTGCTAGATTGCATCTAGCCATAGTTACCAAATCCTAAAGAAATTTCTAACATATCTTGATCAAAACCATCTTGTGCTGAGAATTTTTTTGCCAGTGCACTATACATTTTGATCCATATGAATGATGATTTCTTCCATATTACTGAAGAAATACAACGACAAGGCAGAATTATACTTCATCAGTTGCAAAGACATGAAGGATTAGTAGAAAACATAAAAGAAGAGTGCGAAAAAGACAATATAGAGCTATTTAGAAATATTCACAAAGGAAACCAGCACCTATAATATTTAGTAAGAGAAAAGAACAGAGAGGAGAACCTAAACCACAACATATCACTTTTAGAATCAAAAGTACAAGATCTAACCAAGAAGGTAGATTTAATCTTTGAACTATTACAAAAGAAATTATGAATTTTGAAGAAAAAGTTCAAGAAAGAATTGGATCCCAAGTAGGAATCCAAGCAAACACTTTTGCTACTAAATGTAAATCTACATCTGAGAATATGACTACGATAGTCTCTCAGAATAATTGGTTAATAGCCGGAATCCAAGAAATGGAATCCCAAATAACCAGAAGATTGGTTAAATTAGAAAACCAAGTTCTCGAGATAAGACAATCTCTTGAAACTGAAGTCAAAAAACCTGACTTAAAACAAAAAAGAAAACTAAAATTTTCTGATGATGAAGAAGAGATAGAAGATATCTCTACTGGATGTCCAGCTTTCACAAAAGAAAATTTAAAAATGATTAGCTTAAGACGAGCTAAATCATACAATCACATGACTGTCACAGCTGCAGAATATGAGTTAGAACAAATAGAGAAAAAGATTCAAAATTTTCAGGTACCAAGATTTGCCTGGAAAGAACTTTATCACATCAGTGCTATGCAATTTAGACAAAAATATTATCTAAAATGTGTAGAAGAATCTATTTCTTTAACCAATGAAGAACATATGGTCCCTCTATTCACCAAAAGCGTATTAGAAATGGGAAAAAGGAAAGGATATAGATTTATCCACCTAGCAGCAGTCCAAATAGTCATAAAGATAATGGCTAGAAAAAACTTAGGAGGAAAGGTCCTCGCTATAGTTCAAGACAGAAGACTCTCTAACTTCAAGCAAAGTTTGTTAGGAGCCATAGAATCTTCCGGAGATACTGGCATAATCTTTTTTAGCGTTTTCCCTGATTATATGATGGATATTGATGATGCTATGCAATCTTTACATCTCAGAGTTCAATCTCAAGGATTTAGTTTCAAACCAGGAACTAAAGGATTATGTGTTCAATATAACATGTATTATAAAATGATGAACTCTTCAGAACCAAAAGGAAAACTATCTCAAAAAGAAGATAATGTAGTTACTACTATGATTAAAGCTTCTAATACAAACAATATTCAAAGAGCTGAAAGAATAAAATGGGGAGATATTCATTTTCCCAAAGAATGGGAAATCATGGAAGAAAAAGTCAAGGATGAATCAGGATCTTTATCTGCGATAAAATACAAAGCTGATGGAAAAATTCTATTAAGATTTAATGATCCTTTAAAGATTGAAGGACCAAGACATTCATCTGCTCAAGAAAAAGGAAGCAGGCGATCGCTATTGGAAAGATCCAATTGCAAGATGATAAAAACCAAAACATATGAGGAATATGTTTGTGAGTTTGAAACAACCAATGACACAGAGAGACTAAACGAATTAGTCAAAATTTTAGCAAATTGGGATAATGAACTAGAAGTTCAAAATCTAAGAGCTATAGGAGAATCTAGTAATCCGTCTCGTTATCTAGAAGATAACCATGAAAATAATAGAAGAGAAGAAAGAAATTTCCGAGACTGGAATTTCAGTGATCCAGAGAACAATGAACGAAGGGGAAAGCAACCAAGAAACAGAGGAATCAGAGGACAACCTTTGTTCACAAATACTTCTTGCGACAAGCTAGAACCTATAAGCACAGCAGGACACTATCTTGATTTAGATAAATGCCCTAATGTTTCTGAAATAATCAATGCCTGGGGAGATTCTATGAATTTAGTAAGAAATACAAATTTGGAATGGAGTTTTGTTCAATACAGGAGATATACTGAAAAAACTCTAAAAGGCATAGTTACAGATTTCTGGAAAAGACATAGGCATACCTGCACAGAATGTGTTCAAGCTAATGCAGTAGGCGAAGCCAGAGGTTGGATTAGCCATATGTTAAAAGTCATCGGAAGAGAATTTGGAGGAATAGAGGCTGAACAAAAACATTAACATCAATTAGGGGCAGAAAAGCACCCACTTCAGGTTCCAACCAAAAAACACTGCACACCCAAAAAATTTCAATGTTTAAGGGATTCATCCACATTGTAAATTACAAATCGAAAAGTCCAGAGCGACTGATGGATTGGATACTCTTCTACTCCAAAACCAGTATCCAATGTGTTCCAGGTTAAAACTGAACAGAAACATGTCAAATACCAATTTACGACTATAAAGAGGCGGAAAAATCATAGACAGCTTAGTTCAGTCTCAATTTTCCACCCCTCAATACAGTTAGGACGTCTTTCTGCACAGTAATTTCTGGGGTTTCATTTCCGTGGAAACTGAAAACTTAAAATTCACTTTCTTCAGTTGCAGTTTCCAGTGTTTGGCGGGACGAATCATTTTCGACCCTGAACTATGCTTCTACCACTTGAGTAATGAACAAAAAAAAAAAGGGTTTTCTACTTCTTGGGTTAGAATCTACTTTCCACAAAAATTAAGGAAAATGCTACTAACTCAGAAAATACAGAACACGGATATGCAAACAAGAACAACAACAATAGCCTAAAGGGTAATAAGTAAGCACCCGATTATTTGTGAATCGCCATTTTATTGCGATTTACACATCCAAACGGTACCAAGACCCCATTTTTCGATGAAATTTTTCAATAGAGACTTACAGAACCAGCTACAATGTGATCTGAGCAAACCCGAGTATGTGATGAGTGCTGAAAATCAGAGAAATATCGGAATATATCCATCGTATTTGAACAAAAATGATCGAGATGCCACCAGAGAATAAAAGGGAAGACGATAAAGAAACCCTAGAGATTTCACCTCATCTCTCCTCAAGCAAGCGGATAAACCCTAGAAAAGCTTGCAACTCGGCGCGGAATCGGCGACTCAGTTCGATTTTGCCTACTTAGCTAGTTCGTGTGAAAGCATTACACAGTACAAAAGTATCCCTAGGTCTCCTTCCTGTGTTTGTGAAAGCCCAATGGTGATGGTGGGGCTTGGACACATTTTTATGGACTCATGAATTTGAGGGCTGGGCCTAGACAATTCTTTCACCCTATTTCAAATTTTAGCCTCCTTCGGAATTTCTGAAATTCTACTCTCTATGTATTTTGTTGGAATCTCAAATGCTTAATAAAAAGGAGGGATTTGAAATTCCACCTCAAAGGGACGTCTTTTTGAGAAATTGAGATTTCTCCAAACATAACCAAATCAAACCAAACCAAACCAAGGCTTTATTCCACTAGGTGGGGTCGGCTATCTGGATTTGACGACGCCAATCAAATCTGTTTAGGGCCATGTCCTCCGTTAGATCCATATAGGCAAGGTCATGTTTAATAGTTTCTTTCCAACTTCTCTTGGGTCTCCCTCTCCCTCTCCTACTCCTGGCAATCTCTATGCCTTCACACCTTTTAACAGGTGCTTCTATTGGACGCCTTCTAACATGGCCAAACCATCTTAGTCGATTTTCTCTCATTTTATCTCCAATCGGTGTTATTCCTACTTTGCCCCTAATCTCCTCATTCCTAATCCTATCTCTCCTTGTGATCCCGCACATCCATCTTAGCATTCTCATCTCCGCAACTTCCATCTTCTTAACATGATTATGCTTTACTGCCCAACACTCTGATCCATATAACAATGCTGGTCTTACCGCCACCTTATAATACTTTCCTTTAACCCTGAGGGGGACTTTCCGATCACACAAGACCCCCGAAGCACTCCTCCATTTGGTCCACCCGCCCTGAATCCTGTGACTTACATCAGTATCAATCCCTCCATCCTGTTGCACCATCGATCCAAGGTACCTAAAGTTTTCTTTCTCTACAATCTTTTGTGTGCCTAAACTTACTTCTATGTTACCAAGTATCCTACTTTGGCTAAACTTGCACTCCATATATTCCGTCTTGCATCGACTTAACCTAAACCCTTTTGTCTCTAACGTTTTCCGCCATACTTCTAGCTTAGCATTCACTCCTTCTCTCGTCTCATCTACTAAAACAATGTCATCTGCAAATAGCATACACCCGGCACTTCATCCCGAATATGTCTTGTCATCTCATCGATAACTAGGGCAAACAAGTACGGGCTTAACGCTGAGCCTTGGTGTAGACCAATCGTGATAGGAAACTCCTTAGTCTCTCCGCCAGTCGTCCTTATAGATGTCACGGCTCTATCATACATATCCTTTATCGCCTCAATATATGCGACACACACTCTTTTCTTTTCCAGTACTCCCCATAGAATCTCCCTAGGAACCCGGTCATAAGCCTTCTCCAAGTCAATGAACACCATATGTAAATCTCTCTGACCTTCTCTATACTGTTCCATTAACCTCCTCAGGAGAAAGATAGCCTCCATGGTTGATCTCCCAGGCATGAAACCAAATTGATTCTCTGAAACGTTTGTTGTTCTTCTTAGTCTTCTCTCAATAACTCTCTCCCATAATTTCATCGTATGGCTCATCAATTTAATCCCGCGGTAGTTCGCACAGTTCTGAATATCTCCTTTGTTCTTGTATATGGGTATAAGAATACTTTTCCTCCATGCATCAAGCATCTTCTTGCTCTTTAACACTACATTACAAAGTTTTGTCAACCAACTTATGCCATTCTCCCCTAAGCACCTCCAGACCTCAATAGGGATACCATCTGGCCCAACCGCTTTCCCATTCTTCATCCTTTTCAATAATTCTATAACTTCTTCCCTACTGATTCTCCTATAGAACATATGATTCGATTCTTCCCTAGAAATGGTAAGTTGTCCCAATTGTATGTCACTACTACTGCTTTCGTTAAATAACTTGTAGAAGTAGCTCTTCCAACGCTCCTTTATCTCATCGTCCTTTACTAATACATTTTCATCCCCATCCTTAATGCATTTAACTTGGTTTAAGTCCTTGGTCCGCCTATCTCTGGCTTTAGCAAGCTTGAATATCTCTCTTTCGCCTTCCTTAGTGTCAAGTCGCCTATATAGCTCCTCAAATGCCTTTGCCTTAGCCTCACTAACTGCCTTTTTGGTTTCTCTTTTTTCTTCTTTATACTTTTCCAAGTTTGCTGCATTTCGATCCTTTTGCCAAGTTTTAAAGCTCTCTCTTTTAACTCTTATCTTGTCTTGAACGGCCTCGCTCCACCACCATGTCTCCTTCTGTGTCGGAGTACCCCCTTTGGATTCTCCTAAGACTTCTTTCCCTACCTTCCTAATACACTCTGCTACCTTATCCCACATATTATTTGCACTATCATTTATCGCCCAAACGTCTTCCTCTAGTACTCTATCCCTAAATGCGAGTTGCTTATCACCTTTCAAGTTCCACCATTTAGTCTTTGAGCATCTATACAACTTCTTTTTTGTAGTCCACCTTTGTAGCTGCACATCTATGATCAACAACCTATGTTGGGAAGTCAAGCTCTCCCCCGGTATCACCTTGCAATCTTTACAAGCTAAGTGGTCTCTTTTCTTAGTTAAGAAGAAGTCAATCTGTGTTCTTGAAGAGCCACTCTTATAAGTCACCAAATGCTCCTCTCTCTTCCTAAAAAAGGTGTTAGTCACCATGAGATCATAAGCCACTGAAAACTCCAAAATATCCTTCCCTTCTTCATTTCTATTACCGTATCCAAGTCCCCCATGTACTCCTATATATCCATCTACGTCACGTCCTACATGGCCATTCAAATCTCCCCCTATGAAGACCACCTCGCCTTGGGGTATCTCTAGTAGCACTCCTTCCAAGTCTTCCCAAAACTTCTCCTTATGTCTATTTCCTAAGCCCACCTGGGGGGCATAAGCACTAATTACGTTCACTATCTCTTCTCTTAACACTAACTTAACTGCAATAATCCTATCTCCACAGCGCTTTACATTAACTATATATTCATTTAAGTCCTTGCTCACTACTATGCCAACCCCATTCCTTACTCTATTAAGTCCCGTATACCATAATTTATACCCAGTCCTCTCGATCTCTTTAGCTTTCTGTCCCACCCACCTTGTCCCTTGCAAGTAGGCAATTGCGATTCGTCTTCTTTCCATTGTATCCACCACTTCCATAAGTTTCCCAATTAGGCTCCCAATGTTCCAAGTACCTAATCTCAGCCTTCTATTTTGGGCTAGCTTCCTTACCCCCCGCACTCGTCCAATAAAGTGTGGGAACCCTTGCCTATTTAGCACTGCACCCGGGCGCCGATGCAGCGGTCCTTGCTCACTTATCACTGTACTCGGACCATACAGCGCGTCGCTAAGTAGGGGACGCCCCAACGAAATATCATTAGGTCTCAAATCCATAAAGAAATCCGACTGAGTATTGTGCTTGCTGGCTGTCGGCTACCTAACGCACAACCCTCCTCCTTTGTCCGGGCTTGGGACCGGCTATGTCAAGGATACCCCAACATAGGCGGAGTTGAGATTTCTCCAAACATGAACTCTTAAAATTTTGATATAGAAACAGGCCTTAGGCTAAGCCCAACATGGCTTAACCATCTTCTTTTTGTTCTTTTATATGGCAAAAGTACAATGTACATTGCTTGGGCGAGAGGGATATATTAAAAAGTATATATAGAGCCAAGCTTCAATGACAAGCACCCACATATTATGTATTATTTAATAAAGGAGGGACCGAGGGATATTTCAAAATTTCGAAACAGAACAACTAAGGTAGTGTTTGGTTCGCTAGAATGGTTGTAGGCAGGAATGGAATGGAGACCGGAATGACAATGGAATGGAATGAGGCAGGAATAGTCAATTCCATTCCAGTGTTTGATATGCTGAGGAATCAACCCAGTAATGGAATTCTTATTCATATTCCTGCGTTTGGTACGCTGGAATGCTGCCTGGAATGGAATCAAATTTACATAAGATTGACCAAAATACCCTATTCCTGCGTTTGGTACGCTGGAATGCTGCCTGGAATGGAATCAAATTTACTTAAGATTGACCAAAATACCCTTGTTAGATTCTACTGTCACATTTGCATTGTTTGTGGTGGATGATTTGGGGGTGGGCCCCATAAAGGTGTAGTGAAAAAGTTTGTAATTTTTCATAATAATATATTATTATATTATATTATACTATTTAGGGGTGGGCCCCAGAATGTGTAGTGAAAAGTTTGCATTATAATATTTTGGGGTGGGCCCCACAAAGGTGTAGTGAAAAATTTTGCAATTTCTCAAAATAATATATTCTTATATTATATTATAATATTTGGGGGTGGGCCCCACAATGATTGGGTGAAAAAGATATTATATTATTATTATTATTATGATATAATAATATATTATTATATTTTATTATAATATTTTGGGTGGCCCCCATAATGGTTGGGTGAAAAAGATATTATACTATTATTATTATATCATAATAATAATATTACAAGCGAGGGTATTTTGGTCTCAACAAAAAGCTAGAAAGGAATGGAATGGTGATTCCTTCCGTTCTTGGATGGAATGGTGATTCCCTCACATAAAGGAATGTGATTCCGGAGGTAATGGCCATTCCGTCCCTTTTTGGCGAACAAAACGCTGGAATAGTCATTCCGTTGGAATGACCATTCCATTCCGACCTCCATTCACGCGAACCAAACGCTACCTAAATGCTCATTGGTTTTTGCTCTCTCCACACTGGTGCTCTCTGCACTTCCCATACGTACTCCATGCACACTTATTTTGTCCAAATTGCCCTAATATATGGAAGCCACATTCCTCTCTACACACCCCTTCTCCCCCCTTACTCTCAACTCTCCCCCTCTCCTTCTCGCCCGCTGTCCACCTGCCCGTTAGGTCTCCCTCTCCATCTCTCTCCCTTTTCCCTGTCTCCCTCTCCCTACGTCTCTCCCCCTCGCTCGCCTGCTCTCCTTCTCCCTCTCCCTTGCCCGATCTCTATCCCTCTACTCCACCCCGTCACCAATTGCCATCTCTCCCTCTCCCTCCCCCTCCGACGATGCCATCGGATGGGGCGTTGGTAGCTGTGGTGGGGGTGGGGATGAGTGGGTGTAAAAAGAAGTTGGGAGGGAGAGACGTCCTTTTAGGTAATTTTATATAGGGATATATATGTTCATTAAAGGTTGGAGAGCAAAAATCAATGTGTATTTAGCAGCTCTTATTTTGAAAACAAATGGCAAGGACATTTTGGTTATTTTGGAAAATTCGAAACCCCACTTAATCCATCAGGTTCGAAGAGGATGAAAAATCCATTAGATTTGAAAAGATGAAGAAGAAGGGAAGGTTGCTTATAGTTAAATGAGACAATTTGGAGAACTTATTAGTGGGATCCACTTATGAAAAGAATATGATACAATCAAAATAATTTTTTTAAGAGATATTGCTACTGTAGCTGCAAATGCCAAGTCCAAGAATGGTTGTACTGTTAAAATCCCTTATTTTAAAAGTGAGTTCAATATTTTGTTCATGGCTACTGGTGTGGATTGTAACAAGAGCTGCTATCCCCAACATTTGAAATTCCTTATTTGAACACTGAAAAACAAAAATATCAATCCATAAAATTGTGACTTTTCGCTTATATAATTCTTAAAATTTCAGTTTCCAAAATGCTACCATCTGCTATTATATTTATTAAACCAGAAGAGGAACAACACTTGAGAAATTCACAAAACCCCCTGACATGAATTCTTAGCAAACAAATGGGCACTAATTTCAAATATTTAAAAGGTTACTGAGTTCATTTGAAAAAAAGAAGGTACCTGTTATATGCACATCCACACTTGCACTTCTAACCATGGGACCCTAAGGGTGCGTTTGGCAAACGTCCAAGGTGAGGATTTCTAGTCGTTTTCCTCGCTTCTACAGAAAAACCAAGTTTGGATCAAAGAGAAAAAAGCCTTGAAGGAGTCCTCTCTTCCATGGGTTTGAATATATTTAGGATCAGACCCTCCCCTATCGCAAAGGATAAAGCCATGCACGAGTGAATTTGCGGAGCTACAGTAACTGGACGGTAGTTTTGGGGTTAACATTTTTTTTTGTGATTTTCTGTTTTTGTGGGTCCCACAATTATGATCTTGACTGTTCTTTATCTTTAGAATCCCCAAAACGGCCCATATGTCAAAAATCAACCGTTGATTTTTCATATATCTTGAGATATTAACAAAGAAATCCAGACCATTAGATCACGAGATCTGGAATTCTGGGGGGCCCTTACGTTGTATCCGAACCATTCAATTGCTTTAAAAGGCCTCAAAAGGCTGGCCAGTCAAATTTGGCAACGTGATTAATGATGGATCATGAGAAAATGGCAAAAAACTATTGACCATTGATTTGTCACAGTATTAAAGAAGGGATTTTTGACAGTCCGTGTTTTTCAGTTTCTTGGTTTATGTGGGCCTCCAAGTCATGATCCATACCATACATCATCTTAAGAAGATCAAGCAAGGCTAGGCGGTCAAATATCAGCCGTTGATCCATTATAAATCTTGAGATACGAGAAAAAGCAATTTCAAATTAAAATATTTTTTTATTTATGTGAGGCCATTTGGAAGATCTGAGCCGTTCAAATTCTTTAGAGAGATCAAAATAGTTGTGGGATGAAAGCCCAGCCCTTGATTTTTCATAGGTTATTAGAAACTTGCCTAAAAAGTGACAACCATTGGACCCAACATAATGTAGATGGTAGGATTCCTCTCAAACTACCAAACTTGGAACTCCCTTCAAAAATCCTCCTTGAGTATAACTTGTTTCTAGCTGGTCAAAGGAATTCTCCAAAGAAAGGAATCCTCACCCTAGCGAGGATTGTTGCCAAACTTGCCCTAAGAAAAAAACCCAAAATACTCATCCCTTTCTTCCTCTCCCTGCTCGGCCTCCCTCCCTCCCCTTCGGCCATTCAAGGCCTAACAAATGAGTATTTTGTTCGGCCCTAAACATTCTAACGGGAAGTGGGAGAGGGAGGGAGGGGGAGAGGGAGTGGGAGAGAGGAGGGAGGTGTGCGGCTAAGCAAGGAGAAAGGGAAGAAAGATGTATATTTTGGAATTTTTTCATAGAAATCCCATGGCTGGAAGTGCATGGAGCAAGTGTGGATGTGCATACAGCATATGCGAAAAAAAGATACCGAGTAGAACTCTAAAAACTTTACAACTTCAAAAATCGAAAAAGTTCCTTTTTTTTATTTTATCAAATAACCAACATACGATACGAGGCCCTTTTCTGAAAACTTACTAAAAACACAAGGATGCGTTTGAGACTTTCCCTCCCTCCATATATAACGCACATGAATCAGCAGACACACAAAAATAAAAAGACGTACTTCCCCCTCTCAAATCCCTCGCTCGAATCTTTGACAGCAATTCCTGCATGTTACTGATATCCGCCCACTTCAAACGATCTCGTTTTCGATCTTCTCTCTCTTTAATCAGAACTTTTGTTCGTCCTCTTCTCGACCCAAGATTCATATTGGACGGGAGTTTCCATTCTAGGGTTTTAAGGTAATCATCATCATCATCATCTTCTTCTTCTTCTTCTTCTTCTTAATCAACACTTCTGTGTTCAATTTCGCTGAAAGCTTCAATCGATTCAAAAACCCTTTGTTTTTCTTGACTAAAAAACCCCAATTTCTCCTGAGATTTCTCTTTTGCAGGCTCTCTGAGGAGAAGGAGGGGAAGAAAAAATCTCTTCTTTGGGTTTTTGTTTTGGTTGCGGTTTTGATGGGATGTAATCTGCTAAATGGGAATGATTTCTAGGGTTTTTGGGTTGATTACAACGTCGTGATAGAAAACAATGGGTGCCCTAACGGAGACTCGAAAGCGTCTCAACGATTTTTTTAGCCTGAGTTGTGCTTTCCCAACTCCTTACTCTCCCAATTACCCTGCCGAAGTCCCACCGGCAAAAAAACCTCGAATTTCATCGGCGACGCCTGTTATAGAGAAACCCTTATCGGCTGAGTCCACCCCTAAAAGAATTTCCAAGCTGCGCAGCTTGCCGCCACCTGGACCTCTGCCGCGAACTGTTCATGCCCCTCAGAGAAATCGCAGTTTCTTTGGGTCTGTGAATTCAGTTAGGAAATCTCAGGGGGGCGACAGAATGGGGAATTGTCAGAGTACAGTAGACAGTTTGTTTCAAAGAAAGGAGGTTAGAGAGGAAGCTTCTGGTTCATTGAGAAACAGTGGGAGTGTGGTTAATGTAGTAGATGTTGATGCCAATCGATCGAGGGATGTGATTACCGAAGGCCTGACCATTGAGGAGTACAAGAAGTTGGTGGAGGCGCGAGAAGGTAGTTTGGTGCATTCAGATTGGCGCATTGGTGACTTACATTTGCAGGAGCAGAAGACTCAGGATCCTCCTTTCGCATCATCCTCCTCGCCAGTATCTGATTTGACTATTGTGACGCCAAAGTCCGACAATGTGGGGAAGATGACAAACTATGAGTCTGTGGGGAAGATGATAGACTATGTTTCAGTAAACCGTGCAGCAACGACGCCAGTTTATAAAGAATTGTATGAGTCTGTGAAGCAACGACGAGATCCAAAATTGAGTTTGTTGGATTTTGAGCTCAGATTGACCTTGCTGAAGAGATCTGCGTTTGATTGGGTGAAGGAAGCAAAAAAGGTATATTAAGTTGCTAGATTGCTGTTTACTTGTATCGTTACTGACTTAATTCTATGTGGAGACACTTCTGTTGCATTTGCTATATCTTTGTGATTTTTCACAATTGGAAGCTTTTGAATGCAGCATGCAATGAGCTGATTGACAATTTTAGTGCACTTTGGTAGTACTTGTATGTGGCTGTTCCACACATTGGTGCTGCCTCTAGTATTAACATTTTTCCTTTATTATTATTATTAATAAATCTTCCTTTCTTGATTGGTCAAAATATTCATTGAAGAAAATCACAATACTGCACTCTAGATTCCAGATACTGCTATATTTTAGTGAGAAACCCTTCTTTGTATTCGCTTTTCCAAAGAAATGAAAAGGCACGAAAGGATGGGGACAAAAAGAAAGTAACTCTTTATTTATTTATTTATTTTACTTTTTAAAGTAACTATTGTGTTTCTCTACCCAATTTGTTGAAATTCCAGGAACCTCTGACAAGAATTAGGCCCAATACTGTTTCAAAAAAGAGATGAAAAAAAGAATTAGGGTGAATGTGTTATGATGAGTTTCTTAACTCAGACCTGAGTTCAGACTGCTAAAGTGAAATTGGTTCAGTTCTGCTGTCAAAATGATACCCAAAAAGGAAGGGATAAAATTATTGAAAGAGACCCAAACTGGTTCACTAGCTGTTTCTGATTGTTCGGCCATTTTAGCTGGTTTTGACCTGCTTAGATGGTCCCTGGTTCTTTGGATTTGAGGGTATATGAGGTCCAATGGCTGGCCTTTCTGGTTCAGGTCTTAAGCACCGCTTATGCAAAAGATTTGGATCATTGGGCTCCTCCTTTCTTTTCATGTTAATGCATAAGGATTTGAATTTTGAACTGGTTCTGACTGTGTGTTTTTTAGATTCAACCAAGAAGTTTAGAGGTAAGCGCTTCAGTTTTTTTTTTTTTTTTTTTAGAGTCAACAAAGTTTTGAGGTAGGCACATAAGCTCACTTGTTTATCACCAGTATCATGTGGTAGCCCATATTTTCTTTTTCTTTAACCACTCTTATTGTCAGTGATTATTTTTCTTTTTCTTTTTTAAAATAAAAGGAAAAATCTGTTGAGTTCTAATTCCATATATCTTTGGGGTAGCATTGGCCATAATTGCTCAGTTATACTGGTACTGGTGATGGTCTCTTTTGAGAACTCTGAAGCTGGCTATGATCTTACACCCCCGCGCCCGGGGGGGGGGGGGGGGGGGTGGGTGGGGGGGTGGGGGGGTGGAGCCCTTGATTACTCAACCTACATTTTGGGCGTCTTGTTTCTCTTATCTATTTAATGCATCTAGGTTACTTCTGTAACAAGGTAGGTATTATACCTTAAAAAAAAAGGAAAAAAAAACAAGGTAGGTATTATTTTGAAATGAGTGCTGCAACTATTGACACTGCAATTGAACATTATGTTGTAATTTTGCTCTTGATAACTGATGAAAGGAGAACCATAGAAGGCTCTTAAAGAGCTGAGGTCGTGCGGGTCAACTGTAACTGTAGAAAACAGAAAATCAAACAATGCCACAAAGAGTAAAAAAAATTGAAAATAAATTTTAAGTTGAAAAGGCAATTGGAATTTTTAAGTTGAAAAAAAAACTGTAATTTTTTGTAAGCTAAAATATTGCAAGTTTTTTTTTAAAGAACCTCTGACGCCTTTTGTAATTTTTGGTAAGTGTAAAAAGCAACAACTGTTGAAAAGAAACTAAGGCCTCAAAACTCGTAAAGAACTGATAGTCTGCAGTATCGGATGACTTGTTTCATAGCAACTGACACAACCTAGATGGTGGGATTTCGTATTGGATTTCTGTTAATTGGTTTACCGTTACTTAGGTGCCTTTGCAGAATCTCTATTTTGTGAAGTTTGAAAAGACCCTTTTATATATGTTCTTTATCGCAATGATTTTTTTTTTCTTTTTGATCAGCTCCCTTTTTATATATTTAACTTTCATTTAATTGTTAAGGCACCTTTTTATCATCTCATGGTGCCCGTAATATTTTCCATACAAGATGTAATTTAGTGTGCAACCAACTTGGCCAAAATTATGTGGGAAAAGTGAAATATCAATAATTGTTTAATCACTGAAATGGTGGTTATAATGCACAAAAAAAATTATAGAATAACAAGATCCCAAAATTCCAATGAGATAAGAAGTGTCACATGGAGGAAAGCAAGCTATTAAAAGCTATTGATTTAATATAAAGAGATTGAAAAACTAAATTAGTTTGAAAGAAAGGAGATCAAGATGAAACAGACATGAGGGTGTGAGTTGCACCAGATCACAGAACTGCTGTGTCATGTGCGATGGAAGTGTTACGACTGCAAATCATATCGTCATTGTAAGTGCGATGTAGAAATGTAATTTATTGCTGAATACTTTTCGTGTGATTTGGATGATAGGGAGTTCTACACTGGAAATTATGAATGGCTGGATTGAATGTACTTTTATTTTTATTTCTACACCTATCCATTCTCACTCTTATCTTACTAGAATTTCGGAAAGAATGAAATATGTGGGTCTCTAAAAGCAATTGGAAATTCCTTTTGTGCCTCCCATCTTTTTCAAATGGCGATTATTACAATTTATATGTAGTTAATGGAGCATATGCCTCTTTCTTTCTTTCTTTTTTTAATTACATTCATTGCTTTTATTGCCATGGTTATTGTTAGCTGTACCATAATTCTGAAAAGACAAAAAAAAAAAAAGAAAAA
This sequence comes from Umbellularia californica, assembly GCA_028538565.1. Taxonomy (NCBI): domain Eukaryota; kingdom Viridiplantae; phylum Streptophyta; class Magnoliopsida; order Laurales; family Lauraceae; genus Umbellularia; species Umbellularia californica. Next base: position 52,588,337 of record JAPQWN010000010.1, read on the forward strand.
AAAAAGAAGAAGAAGTTAGCTCTTCTATATCACTTCTGTCTTATATTTTTAACTTATAAAATTGACCACATAAAGTTAACACATCCGTTGTGCACAGTCTTACCGTGCATACCAGCTGCCAAGGCCCACTAGGGAACCACATATTTTGGGACATGGAGGGATGGAAAGATCCACTCATGATGGACGTAGGTATCAAAAACTGGGTCAATCTCATGTCTCTTATCCCTTGATCCATGGCCCACACGTTTAACAATTTATATTAAAAAACAGTTTTTTGAACCTCAATCCAATGGTCCAATCCATTTGGCGGGTGCAAACCCTAGGGTCCAGTGACTATTAGGGGGGGTCCTCTTTATGTGAATGCTTTGGAGTTTGGATAGATCAGGAGGTGGCCCAACTATGTTGCCCTCACCGTAAGACGGTGAGAGTAGCATCGGCAGTCAGATTTGCCATATGTATATGTGTATTTATGTATATGTGTATGATACATATACAAATGGGGAATTCTAGAAACTACCCCCTTTAGAAAGCAGCATTTTTACCCCTATATAACGTCTGATGAGAGAGTTCGCGCGGAGAGTTTTTCTCCTCCTTTAAATGCTCCTACCTTTTCTCCACTTGTCATAAAGCTTTATGAAATCTCACAAAAACTAGACATAAGACTACACATAAAACTTAAATCGTTGAATTAGGCTTAATTCTGAGATGAAATGCTGCAAATGCAACCCAAAAAAAAAACATCATTGGACCTACTGATAAATTCGTGAGCCCTGGTCCCCAGACCTTGGACCCTCCTAAAATCTAAACAATGAAAATATATAATATACCCATCATAAAAGTAGCCATTCAAAATTAATGTCTTTATTTGAATTAGCTGTGAATTAGCATTGACCCAAATATCACTTCAACCAAACTTGGACACACGACCAGATTTTATAAGAGAGCCCCACCTATAGAGTGTTGGTGTGTTTTGATTGTGAGATGAAAATGTTCCTTTTTTTAGGGAGAAAAAATAGGGAGGATATGTACTCAAGTTGTCGTTTAAAGAAGGAACAAAATAAGAAACTTTAGTAAATCATTTAAAGGATGAGAAAAGGTACGAAAGTGATGTTACCATCCTTTATGACCGGTCAATGTTTATTTGCTTGGGGGTGTTTTTTCCTTACAAAATACCCGGGCGCTTTGTAGTGCTTATATATAATGTATGTATGTACGTATGTATGTATGATCAGGCTTTAATGATGACAGTGACAATGATTTTAATTTTAAATATTTTCAGGATGTAGCTTATGAGCCTTTTGTACCTCTTACGGATGAAGAAGAGGATCACATTTCTAATGCGCTGTCTGGTTTTGATGGGTATGCTTATATATCATGTATTACAATGTGGTTTCCTTACAAGATCTGGCAAACTTTAGATGTCCACAGGTACTGAGACTGAGTCCCTCTTTTTGTGCAGGCGGGAACTCTTAGTGACACATGAGAGTTCAAACATTGAGATTACAAGAGAGGTCTTACAGTGCTTAAGACCTGGTGGCTGGTTGAATGATGAGGTGGTTTTTTGTTTCTTTCCTAAATACAGAAATTTATTGTGTTTTGATGGCGAACCATGTAAACATTTTGTCTTTTTTTTTCTGTTTTACATGATTTCATGATATGGTTGCATTTTCTTCTTTTGTAGGTGATTAACATCTATCTGGAGTTATTGAAGGAGCGGGAAAGAAGAAATCCAGGAAAATTTTTGAAATGCCACTTTTTCAACACTTTCTTCTATAAAAAGGTTGGCTTGTTACTTCTATCACCCTCGATCATATGTATATATGTTGTATTTAACTCATATTGATTAGTCCTACAATCATTTTTGTAGGTTGGCATACCATAGATAAAATCTACCCTTTCTATTGTTGTTCCATTTGTTGTTGGGATGCATCTATTCTTTGTAATAGTTTAAGATGATGGATTGTGACAGAGCTCATAATATTCAATAAATAAATAAATAAGTTTGGTTGTTCATATGTTTTCCTACTTAATTTAGTAGGGATATAAACACAGTGCAACAGTCTACCTTCAGCCTTTGAACGTGGTATTTGAAATTTTTGCATACTATGATTATATAGATTTGGAAAAAATTAAAAATGGGAAGGTGCAGCTTGAAATGTATGGGCAACTGATCTCCTAATTGCTTTCTTTAAACTCCATACATTTCTGCTCATTCGCATCATTTGGCTTGCTTTCTTTCATCCATAACACAGTGCCCCCCTCCCCACTCCCCCCCTCCATTTCTCTGCATGTATGTGTGGGCTTGTGTGCATATGTTGTCTCTGTAATATCTTGACTACAATCAATAAATTTTTCATCGAGTATTCTGACCCAGTTTATGTTCTGATATGACAATTTAGCTGGTTAGTGGGAGGAGTGGTTATGATTACAAAGCTGTCAGAAGATGGACTACACAAAAGAAGATAGGGTACGGCCTTATTGAGTGTGACAAAGTAAAGATGTTATGCCCCTTATACTCTTATTTCACTTTTTTCTTGTTTGTTTGGTTCAACATGTTTGTTCCCTTCTTCATCTATAAATTTGGTTGATTGTTTGCAGATATTTGTCCCTATCCACAAAGATATACATTGGTGTTTGGCAATTATTAATATAAAGGACGAAAAGTTCCAGTATCTTGATTCGCTGGGAGCAATGGATTTTCAAGTGCTAAAAGCAATGGTATGTCTGGTGATTACTATCATTTAAGAAACTTAATTTAGCAGTCCTTTCAAAAGGAGCATAAAAAAATAAAAAAAGGGCAGGACTGCTTATATTGAGTAGTGTGAAGTGAATTTTTTTATTATTTGTCAATTTTTGTGCTCCTTATGTCATTATTACAAGATGGAACATCAATTTATTCCCCCCCCCCCCCCCTCCCCCTCCCCCTCCCCCTCCCCCTCTCTCCCCCTCTCCTCTCTCTTCCAATACTAATTGACAACATCAAGAAGGCAAAGAAAACAGCTAAAAAAGTTCTAAGTGATGCAAAGTGCAATGCATATGATGACTAACAGAGAGATATTTTCAAGCTTGCAAAAATGAGGAAAGAAAAGGTAAGCAATTAGATCATGTCAAATATATGAAGAGTGACGGCCAAGAGGCTTTAGTGAAAGACAATGAAATTAAAGAAAGGTGGAGAGAATATTTTAACAGACTTTTAAATGAAGTTTCTATAGGAAGCATAGAAATGAGAGAAGATACTTCGTTAGAGGGGCATACCTTTTACCGCAAAATTAGGGTAGTAGAAATAAAGAAAACATTGGCACAAATGAAGACAGAATAGGCTATTGGGGCCATATGGCAATTCCGATAGAGGCTTGGAAATCCTTAGGATAAAATTGAATTGATTGGGCTAATTAGGCTCTTCAATAAGATATTTAAGGACTAAGAGTATGTTGGATGAATGGAGAAGAATTGTAGTACCTTTGTACAAAAGAACAAAGGAGATGTACAAAGTTACACCAAGTGTCATGGGATTAAACTTGTGGGTCACACTATGAAACTATGAGAGAGACTCATGGAGTAGAGACTTAGGCAAAAGACTGAGGTATCTGAAAATGAATTTGGTTTCATGATAGGAAGGCCAACTGGGGAAGCTATCTTCTCACTTAGGCAATTAATGAAAAAATACCAAGAGGAGAAAAAATTATCACATGGTCGTCTTTATTAATTTAGAGAGAGCCTATAACAAGGTACCTAGAGATTTAATTTGCTGGGTTTTTTTAGATAAATGAATGCTCCAAGAGGTTGGCTGAATATAGTTGGGACATGACTTGGGTGATAATGAGCGTTCCAAGAGGTTATATTAAAACCCTTGACATGTATGAGGTAAAGTTAACAAATGTGAGAACTACATATGGAGAGACAAGTCAGTTGGAGGAATCAAATTTAAGCCCTTATCTCTTTACACTGATTATGGGAAAAGTAGCTGCTCATATTCGGGAGGAGGTACCTTGGTGTATGTTAAAACTTCAGTGGGGATGTCAAAAGGCTGAAACTATTATGAGAATTGAAGTTCAAGAGAAACCACCAAGAGTCATTTCGATACTTGATAATTACTAAGGATGAAGAAATTGTGGAAGATGTTGAACATAGGATAGGATGAGGTTGGAGGGGAGACTTCCTTTTGTGATCGGTGCATACCAACAAAGATTGAAGGAAAATTTTTATAGGATAGTGATTAGACAACATATGACCTATAGAACAAAATGTTGGACAATCAAGGAACATATGCACAAAATGAGTGTGGCAGAGAAGAGAATATTAAAATGGATGTATCGTAAAATTAGGAAAGATAGAATGAAAAACGAGCGTTAGCATCACTAGTTGATAAATTAAGTGAAACTCATTTTAGATGGTTTGGCTTGGACATGTCCGATGCAAGCTAACAATGGCATCATTGAGGATAAGTTTTTCTATGCAGGTTGATGGCATCAACCTACCAAGGAGAAGAGTTAGGGCAAAGAGGACATGGATGGCAGTAGTAAGGGTAGATCTAAAGAGTGTAACCTATTTGAGGATTTGGCTTAGGATAGACTGGAATGGAAAAATATTATTCATAGTTGGGACGAGGCTTGTTGATGACGACGACTAATTGACTATTTCAATGGGAAGGATGTTGAAATGCATATCCTATATGCCAAAGCCACATTAATTAGACAAAAAAAAAGTTCACTGAATAAGAATTTATTTTGGGGGAGGTTCTCTCTCTCTCTCTCTCTCTATATATATATATATATATATATCCATGATTTTATTTACCGTGTACTTTGCAATTCAATTTGATCGTTTTTCTTCTACTAACTACTTAAAAATAAGACTTTGTCTATTTTTTTTAATGGATAAGACTTTGTATTTCCTCACTTTTGGGGTGATAATGTTGAAATGGATGTATGGTAAAATTAGGAAAGATAGAATAAAAAGATTGTTAGCATCAAAAGGTGATGCATTGAAACTCATTTGAGATGGTTGCAAGTATGATGCGTATCAAGCGCAGAAACTGAAATTTTATGTTAGCACTTTGCTTTTTCATAACCATCGCCTTATGAGAGGCTTAGTTTGTTAGAAAGGAATTTCTATAGAAAATTATGTAGAAAAATGTTAATGTACATCTTTCCTTTAAAGTTGATCATTTTCTGATGAATCCTAATCTTCATTTTTAAGTGTAAAATAAAGAACATTCTAATGCTCATCTTTCAACATATCAGGCCAGATATTTTGTCGATGAAGTGAAGGATAAAAGCAATAGGGATGTTGATGTTAGTTCATGGAAGCAAGAGTTTGTCGGTGAGCTTCCTGAGCAGGAAAATGGGTATGTGTGCTGTCTTATCACATTCATCTTCCTTTTTAACAATTTTGTGGATAAGTTGGATATGATCCTGCAACTTTAATGTTGCCACAACTGTAATTTTATGTCCATATTGCGAGACTTGTGCCAAATCCACTATGGCACTGCAAGTGCTTGGCTTGTTTGATCATTTTCTGTGGGCAAGTTCGTTGCAATCTTCTGTCCTGCTGAGTTTATTTAAATTAGCTCTGAAATGTAATTGGGTTTATTCCCTGGCTACTCATGGCTGTGGCATACCCAATCATATACTGCTGCTGCTTTTTTATGCATTTACTTTTACTTAATTTGGATGCCGATTTTTTTTTCTACTATAAACAATTATTTACATGTCTGTTATCATTGCATCCCTTTTTTTTTTTTTTTTTAAATAACTTGTTTATTATCCGAATCCCAAAGACGTTCATCTTCGTAAATTAGATAGATTTCATGTAATGATATATGTTTTTAGTCACATTTACTCTGTCAGAAGACCGAGTTTATTATTAAAAAAAAAAAAAATTTGTAGTCGAAACCTGAAGTTTGACATAGTTCATTTCTTTGTTATTTGCACCATTTTTTTTTTTTTGGGGGTGGGGGGCATTCTACCATGTTATTTTGAATGTATTTAACTCTATTTTGAAGTTCCCTGGTGGTAAGGGTTGCAAGTTGTATTTTGTACAAAAATCTAAAAGATGTTTCTCTCTTTGCAGGTGGGATTGTGGTATGTTCATGATTAAGTATGCAGACTTCTATAGCAGAGGTTTAACACTTTGTTTCAACCAGGTGTGCTTTTCTCTTTTCTATTTTATTTAATCATTATAATGTATGGTTATGATGCTGATGAGAAAATGTGGAGTCATGGTAGATGAAAAGAGTCTTCTGCAATGATGTTAGATCTAGGCTAGTGAGTTCATTGATGGTTTTTTTTAATCATTAAAACTAGCAAAAATTAGAAGTAACCCGTTAGAAGCCTATACAAATACTCTGAACATCGACGTCTACTATTGTCTATTATCACCATAGATGGTAATAAGGTATGGGCTCTACCTGCTTGTTGCCACGACCTATTTGATTAGAAGTTTTGTTTCTTAGGTATTCTGGGTCCCACACTACGCCAGTGGTAGATCCCAGCCTGTTAAATGTTAAATGGTGATGGTCATACTCAGGTTGTGTGTGTATGTGCTCACATGTATATAGTCCTTATCATATTAACTTCAAATAAAAATCCTTGCCATTTTGAGCTGAGTTTTCTGCGTCTTCTAGGAGCACATGCCCTACTTCAGGAAGAGAACCGTCATGGAGATTCTGAGGTTGAAAGCAGAATGAATCATGCCATGAATTGGGGATCAACGAGATAGCGGCTGGCTGAAAGCAATGAAAATGGGATGGTGATGGCAGTGAGTTGCCTATGGGATGCTGACTGGTGTGATGATTGGTCCGTAGGCAGCTAATGTGTGATCTGTCTAGGAGGAGGAAGTCAATACACAAGTGCTTCTGCCCAATGTGACCAATTGACTAAGCGCTGATACTAGTTTTGCTTTGGCCCTGACCATATGGACAGGTGTGCATACAAAGGAAGGTATGAGTGTTTTACATGACTTGAAGAACTAGACTTTGTAGGGGTGATGGATTCCAAAGGTTGTCTTAGGTAAATTAAAATGTTTTGCTTTCAAAGTTTATTATATTAATTATTTTCATCCCTTTTACCATTTCAGTGGAGAATGTGATTGTAATTGAGGTTTGGTTTGAAAATTTATTGTTTCATTTGGCTACTGGGGTTGGCTTTTTAACTTCCTATCCTTTTTGTAGAGTTGATAAATCGGAAAATGATCATAAAAAATCATCTCAGAACATCATCTATCAAAACTCCAAAACATTTGATAGACTTGATTGTAAACAAAGTGCAACACTTGGAAGTTTCAAGGGTTTGAGTCTGATGGGGTGATGGATTTCAAAGGTTGTGTGGAGAGAGCTCTTGAGCTTTTTCTGGAAGAAACATTTTTTGTGGTCGCTATATTGAAGTGTTAGTAGAATTCTCTGGGCTTGAGCGTGGTAACCACCAGGGATCACCCGTTACACGCAGGGTTGGCGTACGTGCATCCATATATTCTCATGCCTGCTGTGAGGCCCATTTCGATCAGTCTCTCTCTAGAGATACTAAGAATAGTTTTTTAGTTTTTTCTAATTAACAATATAAAACTGATTGAGCAACGGAAGAAACTCATTCAGCAAGTTCGACATATATAGATAATATGCACTGGGCACAAAAACCAGCACTGGCCGCAGAAGTCTCCCGCATCAGAAGGAATGATACTTTCTGGTTCGATTCCACACGCACGGACCAAGTGGATTGATGCTTTGTGGTTTAACATTGATCAAACTACTATCCATGATTCTATCGATTGATTTTCAATAAAAAATGATGTGTTAAAACACAGTCAAACTATGTACTCCATATGGGGGTCTTCATTCAAACTAGTGTGTGCTTCTGAAAGGCTAGCAACTGTGAATTTTTTTCAACCTGATTCGGTGGAGGACGAAGCAGATGCAAGGGCAAGACCGGATCCTCCATCAAGCACCAGGACAGCCTACATATTAACCATTATTAAATTCAGATCCATGCTGCCAGCTACAAGCTCTTGCAGTCATCAGGTGGATGGAGTCCTTGGCTGTTTGGCCTCTGTTAAGCAATCCAGATTGAACCGTGTCAAACCAACTGTACTGAATTCAGTGAACTGGTGATCCCATGCAAAGTAATCTTGATTTCTGCATCTTGGACGATTTAGAGATGGCTCATCGGATGAACTGCTCCATTTTCTCTCTTTTATAGAGATGATTCCGGGTCTAGATAGAGGAGATGGTTCATCGGATGACCTGCTCCATTTTATTTCTTTAATAAAGAGTGATGCATACATGCTATATGCAACCACAAAATAACGTTACAAACATGTAAAGTGTAACATTCCTGCAACTACCCGCTGTGGCCCACCTAGGGCACCACAAATCATGGTACACAGTAGATTGGAAAGTTGCACTCATTAAGGACTCAGATATCAAAAATATAGAATTTTACTACTAAAAAAAAAGTTCGTCCCCTCAATTCAACGGTCTAGCACCGCACCATAGATCATAAGGTGAGCCCACTGGAAGCTTGATTTACATTAAACAAGACAGCTGAAAGGCTTCCCCAGATAAATGCCAAACATCCAAATGGCTTAGGTAAAATGGTCAGATGCAAACCAATCAGTTAACATGATGGAATTGATCACTAAAAAACACAGCAGTCATTCAACAAGCATATATCCAATATCCTATTACCAACTTGAAAATGCAAGCATCCCCACTCAGAGGACGTCTTGCCTATGTCAATGGATCATAATTACCAGCAATTACAGCAGGCAGATTTATGAACGGAATTCTCAGTTGAAAATCTACACTAGTACAAATATTTTCTAAAGCTCTCCAGTCAAATGCAATTCAGTAATCCAGACAATCTCATTCAATATCAGCATAGCATTTTACTGACGTTGATGCACAGGCAGCTTATGATAAGATCACTAACGCCCTCTTGAATCAACAGAACCGCTACGATCAGATTTCACCTGCCAATCAAGGATTCCAGTATCAAAACCAAAGTAAAAAAAAATGTGAGGAAATTGTTGTCTGATCACAAATGACCACACACAATCTGCAAAACAGAAAACAAATCCATTGGGGAAACTAAACATTACAGAAGGTGAGCGTGAACGAGACAAGCTCCGGCTGTGACTCCGCCTCTTTGTACTGCTAACTCGTTTCTTGCGAGGAGGCTGCAGAATTGGTGAGTTCAAAAAAGGAAATGAACAAACATCAAAGCTTGTAATATTTAGGCAGCACTCATTAAAGCTCGCAATATCTAGGCAGCACTCGAGCAAACCAAACCATCCCTCTTTTCTTTTCTTTTTTCATTTTTCTTTTTAAAATAATAATTCTTCTTACTACGCATAAACAAACTTTTGACTTGCTCTCTGATCTGTGATCTGTTGACAGCGCAAGGAATTTTAAACAATTACGATTTCTATTTCTACCACTCACACAGCCTTTACTTACAGAACGTGACGGGGATCTGGATCTTGATTGAGATCTGCAAAAGTTCCAGAAACAACCGATTTCAATATCCACATCCACAATGTTGCTTTAACACCTTGATCCAAAAGCCTCGACGACTCTTCCACTTCAGTTTTACCATAAGTTGAAGAGGAAGAAAGAAGCCAAATATTAAGCAATGACAACAGATAAAAGCATCAGATACCTTGCATATAATATAATTCATACAAAAAAAAAAAAAAAGACTTCACCCTGACGGTCATAAATAATGGCAGTCACAACAGCAAAAGTGATAGTGCTGCCAATGAACCGTGAGGAGCTGAAGACTGTATCACAATAAAGCAGGAATATTCACATTTAAAGTACCAAGTTTGTTTGGACTGCCAATGAACCGTGAGAACTTAAGACTGTATCACAATAAAGCAGAAATATTCACATTTAAAGTACCAAGTTTGTTTGGACAAGTAACGACTCAAATGTGCAACCTTGTAGTTATGACATAGCACCTTTCAACTGTGCTCGTTGCATTCTAGAAAATACAAGTGGGAAAGAATATTTACAAAATACCTCCTGCATCTATCGACCCCATCCTCAATAATCAACATGTCACGGCCGGAGGGGCAAAAAAACCCTCACTCCATCTCTATCCACTTATGAGTCTATCCATGGGCTGGCGCACGGCCCGAATCAGAACAGATACATGAGTCCAATGCCCCAGAAGCAGCCTATACCCATATACATACACTGTAAACTTTCATTAAAAGGTCATAAATCATTCATCGAACCACGTCCCCATCCCCACCTGCCTACCCAAAACCCTAGCATCTACACAAGCACTCTCTTCTATTTCCCTATTCCATTTGAGGTTTCAAACTTGAAAATGGTAACCCGCACACTTTTTGTTGTCTATATACTTTTCATCTAGCATCAGGGTTGAAACTCCAACGTGGAAAACCCAATCCTTTTCTTCATTCTTCACCAAGTTATATAGATTAAGGGTTTCTTGAGATGTGTACTTTATTGCGGTTAACATAGAAAAGGGGATGTAAATGGGTATTTGATTCCCCGACTACCCGATGGTTCTGACCCATTATTATCCAGGTTTAGATCCTGGTCCCGATTACTAAATGGGTCTGTTTCCATAACATTGTTTTGGACCTGGTAGCTAAACAGGTCCAGTTCGTGAACCACAATGGTTCAAGGCCGTTTATCCAGCCCATATGCAGAAGCCTATAAAAGCCTCTTTTTCTCTTTCTCAAAACCCTAATATAAGGGTGTGTTCGTGCAAAGCCGCAGAAGAGGAAACCTGCCTTGTGCCTTTCCTCTTTTGCGGCAGTTGCTTTCTCACAGGGGGAGGTCGGAAAGGCGGGTCCTTTCTCACAAAGAACATCACGCCATCACAACGAGGGAAATCCAGGAGGGGAATCATTGATGCACCCAAACACGAGTGGGGAAGGTTCAGCAGAAATGATCGCTGCACACACCCACCTTAATTGATTATTCCCTTCCCAGAAAGCAAAAGATCCCTCTCCCCAGTTGAGGCGGCCATGACTCCAATCCCTCAATCCACCTCCATCTACTATGTGCTCCCCATTACCAGCAAGAATCCATGGCATACGAGTAGTGTTACGAAATTTGGTGTTTCAGCTGAAATTTCCGAATAATTTCGGTTCGTTCAAACGATCGGGACCTTGTAATTATTCATCCCAGAATTCATTCCAAGTCGTCCAATTCGGTCCGAATTTTATGATTTCGGCCGATTCGTCCAATTATGTCCTAGTATTTAGGTAGCCTTTAAAATAGAAAAAGTGAAAAATGAAGGGGCTAAACATATTTTTTTAACTTAAAATTAAAAGTAAAATTACCTTTTTTGGCCTTTTGGCTTAGAGAAAATGAGCGGGCTCCACATTGGAGCCGCCCATCTATTAAAATCTATATAACTATATGGGGTCTATCGCCCTAATCAAGTTTTATTCCAATAAAAACATTTTATTATGAATAAGCTATCCAAGTTTCACTCTAATATGAAATAACCCATCAAATATAAAACAACATATCGCATTCATTTAATACAATAAATTAAATTTATCATATATTATTTTTTTTCATTTTAATATATAAAAATATTTTTCTTCCAAAATATTTCACCGAAATCACGGAATTGGCCGAAACATTTCATTTAGAGGGTAAACCGAAATGGGGTCCGAACCGAATTTCATTACACTGCATACAAGCATCTCCTTCTCCATCTCCCTCTTCTTTATTTCACGATGAAGAACTCGCCATCGATCTCCCCGAGCTCAAAAGCCACGACACCAGAAGCGCCACCACCCTTCCCCATTCCGCCCATATCCACCCCTTATCCTAGACCAACGCCTCTGCTGGATCCACACCTTCAAGGCCATCTCCCTCCATCCGAACATGTTACCTGATTCCGATCGAAACCAATTCCGGAACCGGAACCATTCTCGGGGTATCGGTTCTGGTTCTGTTCTATGGTGGAACTTGCCCAAACCCAACCTGTTTACATCCCTACATAGAAAGGGTTCAAGATCTAGGTTTTATTTCCACACAACACACATAGATATACGGTAATATTCAGGTGAGAACTAGTTCACATATTATATGAGAACTTTTTGTGGGGCCCAATTGTGGGCCCCGTTTGGGAATGGGACCAAGGTGGTGGAAAGATCTATGTGAGACCACCTCAAGTATCAAGTTTGACCCCAAACCCATGCCCCTAACCCCAAAAAAATATTCAACCCTCGATCCGACGGTTCAGTCCATTCGGATGTGTGCCAATCCTTGGGATTAGTGACTATCAGGGGTCCCCTATAAGTTGCTAGCTTTGGATGGGTTGCTAGTTGGACCCCGCAAAAAAGTTATCATATAATAGGTGAGAACTAGTTCACTTGAATATTTCTCACACACACACACACACACACACACACACACACATATATATATATATATATGGGAGATGCTCTCATGAGAGCATCTCTCACCTTACTATGAGAGATAAGGTGGGAGCCCTTACATCCATCCAACAACTTAAATGTGAGGCCAGGCATGAGACTTCCCATTTCCCAATCGTGCAGGCTCTAGTCTGGGCTCTAAAGGTACATTAAGGGCAGGATCTGTACCTAATACACAGGTGATTCCGGCCTGAATCTGGCCTGCTCACAGCCTTATATATGCTCCTAATTTCACCAAAACATCAATTGACTCGCTGGCACTTTTACATAAATAAAGCAACAATTTAGTGCAGCATTTTATTACAAGATTTCATTCAATGTGAGTTTTAACTGCGGAATTCCACTCTTCTTTGTGACCCAACTTAATAGCATTTTGTACACTTCGTGCTGAACTCCAGAAAATCTTCAGAGCTTCGCTTAGCACTGAAATCCCACTTCATTGTACTTTTTATCCCCTACTAGACAATACGAATAAAGACCATCACGTTCCCCACTATTCATTCCTTAACTCACCACCCCCAAACCCCCCCCACCCGGGAGAAAAAAAAAAGCCCACACACCGCCCCCGCCCCCCCCCCCCCCCGACCCGAAGCTCCCCAATTTGTTATAGATATATTGAACTTCGTAACCTCTTAACTCCAGCTTACGAACATTCTTTATTATTATTATTAAACACCCTGTTGTTTCATTCTACAACAAGCATTATAAATGCCACTCGTGTCATTTTCCATAAAAACTTGGCTCCCTTTTTTCAAATATTTAGCTATTAAGTAAATGCATCAAATGTATCAAGCAAATAGGAAATTCAAGTTTTCATCAAAAAAAAAAAAAAGGGAAACTCAAGATCTTCAATAGAAACTAATAAAAAAAAAAGTAGATGGATAAATCAAAAATAGAAAGGTGGAAGGACAACTATTGATGAGATAACATTATACCGGGAGAGAGAACGCCGTTTTGATCCCGAAAGAGAGCGCGGGACAGACTTAGATCGAGATCTAGAAATAGAATGACGAGAAGCTTTAACCTTGGGAGACTTGCTGCAAAATAATTTAACTACTAGCTTAAGAACAAAAACCAATACAAACAGCATTATGAGCCTGGCAGATCCAAGCAATAATGACTACTGGTGACATCCTCCATAAAATCTTGCCTCTCTTTTCCAAAAGGCAAAAGTATCAAACAAATGTATAAATTTATCCAGTATAGGAATAAGGAAACTCCATTTTTTCCATAACGGATTCTAACAGGGAAAATGCAGATGCATAACAATAAGCAAGGACAACTACTAATGAGATAAATGTCATACCGAGGCGAAGGAGAGCGTGAGACAGACCTAGATCGTGATCTAGAAATAGAATGACGAGGAGCTTTAACCTTAGGAGATTTGCTACAAAAAAATTTATATATATATATATAAAAAAAAAAAAACAAAAACTCCCAAATTAAAAACTAAAACATAAAAACGAACACTATAAAGCCTAGCAGATCCAAGCAAAACAGCAAAGAAATATTCATACATCAAATCAGATAACAATATGAACAATAACAGCTTTATGGTACATTTACAATTACTACTATAATATAATTGACATAGTTTGAGGCTTTCTGATCAAGTATCTAATATATAGGAGGTTCATTAACTTTTCAACAATGCATTATGGCAAAGCAAAAGGAAAGGAAAATGAATAAATCACTAAGAACAACTAGTGATGATAAGATGAAAAATGTCATACCGGGATAAAGACCGTGGTCTTGATCCAGAACGAGATCGCGAGTCGGAACCAGATCGAGATTTAGAAATAGAACGGCGAGAACCCTTAACCTTAGGAGACTTGCTGCAAAATAATTTAACTCCCAGTTTTAAGTAGGGAAGAAAAAAAAAAAAACCCTCCAAGCAAAATAGCAACAAACCTCAAGCTCTTGCTTCTGCTGTGGCTACGACTGCGACTGGGACTTCTGCTTTTGGAGTAGGATCGGCTACGACTACGGCTCCTAGACAAGCTTCGTTTCGAATTATACTCCTTCACCTGCAACAGAACAAAATGAGCAGGTTTTCATTAGACTAGGTGCAGGTAAAGAACTGGACAACAAAAGAATGGATCAGCATGATGAACAATACCCTTATATAAGACCGAGAAAAGGCATTTCGAAACTCAGAATCATCAAGCTTCCTGATCTGCAGAATCAGGAATAAAGCAAAACATCCAACAGCGAAGATTATGAGTGAAATCATGCAAATAATTATTCATCCTTAGAATAAATAACTATGAAATCTCAATGCGGCAGCGACATGGACACATAAAAATGAAGAATTGGATACAATACAGATACATTGCACATGTTGCTGTATTTGGGTATCATAGATCATGAACAGTATAAGCATAAAGTGTTGAAGGATCTACAGTTTACCATCAAATCCCAAAAGGAATTACAGCATAACCCCAACTTACTGCATATTTCATGTCATCATAGTTTGTGTAATCCACAACGCCCGTGGTGCCTATAAAAGATGAAAAGGGGGTAAAAATTTAGAAGCGTCAAACAGAGAGTTTTCAAGGATTCCTGAATTGTTAAATCTGTAAAGTCTCTCAACAAATACAAAAGTCAACAGATGCTCAAAAAGAAAAAAGGAAAAGAATATTGTGACCACAATAATGCAAAAGATTAGTATGTGCACAGCCACAGCATGAATGATAATATGTGATTCCAAGAAAATGATGAAGTCACTAGGCTAATGAACTTGGAGAAAACCCAGTATAATATTCTTAGAAACACAACCATCAATTGAAAGTGCACCCAAAAAAAAAAAAAAAAATTCTACATGACGAAGCAGAATAATAATAACAAATATTCACAATAATAATGTAATGATCCTTATCCATTGGTTTCCATCCAACTCATCCCTTATCCCTCAACCCCTGCCCAACTCACCCCTATCGCTTACCCAACTAACCTTATCCTTGTCTATATTTTAAATTTTCATCTACTATTATCCTCTATCTTCATCTCATCTGCAGCAACTTTCTATATTTTTTTTTATCTTTAGATGTTATAAATATGGTGTAAGAATTTGAAAAAGGCATGTAGAACAATTTTCACAATAAGAAGAGTAACAAAACAGGAGGTGTCAGGTTCCCACGAACAAAATCCGACATAAGGTTTTGATTCCCTCGGGCGATCCTTTTTTTTTTTTTTTACTTTGTTGGAAGAGAACCCTCTAGAAATAATCATATACATGCTTAAGAGGGTATGCTCAAAATATGAGAAGCAAATACAGACCATGAAAACATGTTCTTTTATATAAAAAGTGACCGGCTTCACATTGGAATAAGAGGGAGGGGGGGGCAACGGGAATAAAATAAAAAGGAAAAAAAAAATTTTGAGGCATGCCACGAACAGGTCTTTACAGCCAAAAATGAGATGTAAAGTGGTTACGAAATTTGGGAATTGCTGGTGATTTCTAAAATTAGCACATGCATTCTTTGTTCAGGGAAAAGATGTTTCATAGCCTAGAATACACAACTAAAACATAAACACACCCAGCCTAACAAAATGTGGGGAAAAAATGATGCACAATTCAGAAATTTGCATGCCAATAGGCATTTACTTGAGTGAATTAAACTATAAAAAAAATTACCACAGGTACCAAACTATGTAAATACACTAAAATGAATCGTAGACAAGAAATAAATTAACGTGACACTCCTTACAGTCATTTTCTTCATAGTCAATTTGTGGGAATATTTTTTATGTTTTCCAATTTTACATTACATGTGGAATAGGTTTCCATTAGAATGAGAAATCAAAGTAAAATGAAATATTTCAACCTACCCCCTCTGTCACGGAACACTTGGGAGAAACAGACATCCCCAGCACGGCGCATGTGATCCTGAAAGGTCCAAAAGCAAGTTAAATTCCAAAACACATAATATAAAGTACATCATAAAGCTTACCTTTAGGTCTTGCCATGAAGCAGAAGATGGTAATCCAGTAATTAACACTGCATAAGGGAAAAACATTTTCAGAAGCTCAGGAGGCAAGCTAATCCTACAAAACCATGGGACACAGGTTATAATGAGTACACACCACGATAATCAGAGCGCCTAGAGACTCCACCACCACGGCTACCTCCACTGCCATTGTGACTACTATAGCGATCATGTGAAGAAGAATGACCTCTTCCACCATGTGCAAGTTCCACCTAAAGATATGAGTGAAGAGGGAGAATAAAAGAAATACAGGAACATTGTAAACACGAACCAATCAAAATGTGCTGCGACTTGAAACTATCTAACATTCAACAATGAAATGACGCCTAACCCTTAGCCTATGGCCATCGAAAGGATAGCCGTCACGACCACGAATAGCATCTTCAGCATCACGTGCATCTTCGAACTGAAATGAACAAGATAGTGATATTGAGCATTCATACTATAAAACCTCAACTGGTTATAATTTCTGACAACTGGCACTTCGTTTTCTATACATAATTTGTCTTGAGAACCAAATATTTTGACAGGTTGTTCAGGGAAATTAATACCTCAACAAAAGCATAGCCTGGAGGTCTCGGAGGGATCTTCAAATCAATATCAACAATAGGCCCATACTGCATGGTAGGATCAAACAAAAGCATAAAAATAAGAATTTGAGAAAACAAATGAGATTCTTTCAATTTTATGGGCTAAAATTATATAAGGCACAAATACATGTACAGAACAAAGCATGCGAGGAATAATCATGTCCTGATGGCGTGATTTACAGTTCGGCCTGACGCAGAGTGGGTTGATTTGGTTCCATTGATCACTCAATTGCTCAACCGGATGACACTAATTAAAGTTGAGTTTTCAAACCCATTGACAACCTCACAAGACACCCCCATTCAACCTATTTAAGAATCAAGCCCAAACCAAAACACCAAACAAAGCAAACCCCCTCCCCAAACCCCAAAAAATAAAAAAATAAATAAAAAAAATTTGCATCCACCTCTCTGTCTTCTACATAAAGAAAAAAAAAGAAGAAGAAAACATACACACAAATAAAAAACCTCCACATAAGTAGAGAGGGAAGGAGGCATAGCACTTTAATGCAAATCCCCAAGTCCAAATGGAGCTCTAAGTTGATCATCCAGTACAAGTTTCAGGCCAAAACCAAGCTCCAAAGCAAGTTTCTAAGGTCCTGGTCCAATGATCCAGCCCAAGGCTGTGACTATGGGATTAAAAGAGCCTTAAGAGTTAAGAGGCTACCACATTCACATTCAAACCTTCCCACTGCCATGCCTCCCTTGGTTTGGTTGTCATGCATCCATATGGACCCCACTAAAAGTGGTTGTTCTTTTAATGGGTCACGCACTGGTTGGAGCTTCACCCAAATAATTATGTTTACATTGGGAAGAGATCTTCAGGGCAACCCATGCTAATCATGAGCCCCCCTGTGAAGCCAACCCATGCCAAACAAGACCATACTAACTACACTCTCTCCTGTGAATTGGCATTTGACACTCGCCCTGGTTTAATGCTCGTTCAACTAATATCCAAACTGGAATTTTGCAAATAATAATAATAATAATAATTCACATAAAGGCCCAAAATGTGGAGCTTTGAGCCCTTAAAGTGAGGGCCACGCCAAGATAAACTAATTGGTACTTTCATCGCACACCCCTAGCCCACACCAGGACCTTTATATTCCTAGAGCTTACCCAGACCCATACGCTGACCTTTATATTCTTCCCACCCCTTAATTGGCATGCTTCTTGATCGACCCACAAGGGGGTCACTAAAAAAAGGAAGAAACCAAAATCTATTATGGAAGTACAGAAACAATTTCTAAGGGTAATTGACAAAACAATCCAGATATAGATTTTGGTAAATGCAACCCTAAAAAGAATAGGGATTTCTAAAATAACATAAGAGACAATCCACAGGATGCTCTTCCAGGAATTATAATTATGGGTACAGGTAAAAAGGGCAAAAGACATGTTAACGAAATTAAAAGTTGCAAACAAACCTTGTAAAACAAATCTTCAACTTCACTCTCACGGACATCGCCTGGGAGATTACCAACATAAAGGGTTCTGCTGGAGCGGCTGCTCATAGCTGCTGAAACCCAGACACAGAAAAAAATTAAAAATGCAAATCAGCAACTTTGCTGTATCAAAGCTAATCTATACACATCATCGACTACACAAATCGTCCCCAGCAACAACAAAAGTGTTTTGTGGGACTTGAAACCTTGAAAAAGAATCGATGCCTACTACAAAGATTGTAACTTTGATTTAAAAAAAAAAGGGGGCGTCCATCATCTGTACAGATAGGCTCCTCTTTCCGTTTCAGATTCGAAAAATGAGCGAATCAAAATCCAATTTTTCACATTCTTTCTAGTCCCATTGAATTGCTGGATCTGCCCAACTCAGGAACCAATACAACTCAATCTCTATGGATTGAGACCATGCCTATACCTAATCTAAGCAACATAAAAACTCAAATCAATCCCTGCACAAAAGTAGAAGGAAAAAAAAAAAAACCATAATTCTGCATGAAAGAAGAAACGATGTTGGATCAACATTAACACCATCAAATCAAAATAGTTACCAGTGAAAACCCTACAAAAAGCTAAAGAGGTTTTGGATGGAGAGATCTAGGGTTTCAATCTAGAATGGGAGCGGGACGAGCTTTCTAGGGTTTCTAGGGTTTTGAAGCGATGAAGAGGAGAAAGCTTGCTTTTTTTTACCTTGAAGACGGGAAGAATCGAGGGCTTGGATTTTGAGGCGAGGGTGCAGATGAGAGAGAACGTGTGTATATATACGACGGTGCAATGGCAAAGACGTAAATACAGCAGTGCCTCATCTCATAGAGACGTCTTGAAATCCTTGCCGTTGGTTGTGATCGGGTTTGGTAGGGACAGCATAATAACAAAGTGATTGGTGGAATTTTTATTTTTTTCCAAGTGGCTTATCAATGGTGTATTATGCGGGATGAACGGTCTAGATCAGATCGTGGGGACCAGGGCTATCATTTATTTTTGAGATTTTAATTAAAAATTAAACTTAAACTATAATTAAATGATTTTATGAAGAAAAACCGTAAAATGACAAGATAATTGTTCGAACAAGTTTTTAAGACGAAATTGCTGACGATATTACCAGCCTCCTGTAACGTTTCTTCTTCTTCGATGGTTTGTATACCTGATTGTTAGATTCAGAGGAGATATTTGTTGAAATTTGGTGGGGGATGAATATTCATTATAAAGAAATGAAGAAAAATCGAAATGAGTGATGAATGTATCAAATAATAGGGTTTTGATAAGTCTTTCACAAATTACATTATGAAGTGTGTTTAGTCCATACAAACAATACAATACTTGAGAGAAAAATTCACGTTCACCATTCAAAGATTTCTCATCATGGCTCTTTACCCGTTGTGAACAAACAGTAAGATCTACAGATTTCTCCTAAACAATGGGCTTCAAACTCTAAATGTTCACAAAAGCATACTCAAATTCACCCCTCCCAGCATCACCAAATTGAAAAAAATATATATCATTAAAGCATTTCATCGAATACCTTGCACTCCAAACTCGAATTCTCAAAACTCATCCAAAGGGGCAACAAATGTGTTGAAACTAGACATGAGACCCGACCCACACACCTTGAGACCACTCAAGTAAGACCCCAGAACACAAAATGCTAAGCGAAAGAAGATAGAGTAGATTATTGTTTGTTGCAATGAAAATGGACGATATCATCGATTGGGTTGGTGAAATCATTAACTTGGGTGATCTCATTAAAAAATTGTACGGACAATCATTTCATCATTTTATGATCTTTTTTCGCAAAACCATTTAATCAAGGTTTAATCTTCATTTTCTCGTAAAAACCCCTTTGTTTTTTTTTTTTATGGCTCCTTATATTACATATATGGATGAAAATGTGGATTATTGAATGAGTGGCCCCAGTGATGGATGGATTAATGTGGATAGTTTAATTAAGCCTTTTCAATTTGTGTGAGTTGACACCATGGTTTGGTTTGGGTAATCCAAGTGATAGATGCACTGGCCTTCCTTATTTTATTTTTAAATTTACGGGCCTTTGCTGTTTATTGTTATCAACCGCTTTTACTTAACCATGTTTGATTGATAAAAAGGGAGTGAAAAGGTAAAATCTCTAGTTACCAACGTCAGACTTGGAGCCAGGAGCCAGAACCGGTTTTGTATATAAGGCGGGTTTGGGTTTAGCTTTGAGTATATAATGATTTAAAAAACTGATACCATTTTAGGTCACTGCTCCAAAAAATAACCGAACTTGTTTACTTATCAAGCTCTAAATAATGACCCAAACTCAATTATTAATGGGTCAGAATATCGGGATAATCGAAGAATCAAAGACCATTTATGGCCCAATTATTATATATGAAGCGAAGTGGTTTAAAATTGAAATCAGTTCCAATTGATTTTGACTCATCCAATTTACCAATTTAATTTAGTTTGACCCTAAAATTAGATTCACTTCGCTTCATATATATATATATATATAATTGCCATTGATAGATATAAGGGACTGCAGTGACTATTTAAGACTCTACATTGGAGTCGGCACGAGACAAAAACGAACCAAATGTAATGAGAGGGTATATAAAAGAGAAGGATGGAGAAGATAGTGGGGTCCTTTACTGGTTGCACAATGCTTGGAGGAGTCGCAAGAAGTAATAGGGTGGAGATATCGCTCCCCTTAGGGCCCGTTTGGTAATTTTAGTTATAAAGTCAAATAAAGTTAACTCAATTTAAACATCCCATCAAAAGCACCTTTTACCAAAATTCCCTCAATTTTTTCCCAAAAAAGTAAAAAAACAACTACCTTTACTCACTAAAAGACAAAAATTCTCCACTTTTCCATACAAAAAGTCAAAAAGATTACAGAACAAATAACTAAAAACAAAATATCATTATAACTCACTTATATTTTATTCTTTCTTCAAAATCAACTTTACTTCACTTGACTCAATTAGTAAAGTTACCAAAAAGACTTTAAAAAAAATCAAATGGGTTTGAAGGACTCTTTTGTTCTTTTATTATATATTGATTTGACTATTCTCTTCACTTCACTATATTATTTTATATATTAAAAGCAAAATGGGAGATAGGTTATGAGGGGTGCCACTCCAGCAACCAAATTATCATCCTTTTAAATAAATGTAATATAGCTCTATTTTGTTAAAAAATTGCCACATGTGAACAAAAATCAGACCCGACCTTTCGGTAGACCACATCATAGATGAGCTTATGATAAAAATGTTTTGAGGTTACTGTTTTTTTGTTGAATCTTATAAGTATAGTTTTATGATCTAATTATATAGACATATGACCTTAGATTTGACCCACCATAAATTAAACTTATATGGGCCCACATGGACTCATGATTAAGAGATTTGTACATTAATCTAAGGTAGGCCAATTATTAAGGGGCTGCAGTGACTATATTAAGACTCTACTTTGGAGCTGGCATGAGACAAAACGAACCAAATGTAATAAGAGGGTATATAAAAGAAAGAGATGGAAAGGATGGTGGGGTGCTTTATCAATTGCACAATACAATGAGGAGTCCCTTTAGACTTAAGGTAGCGTTTGGTTCGCTGGAATGGTTATAGGCAGGAATGGAATGGAGACCGGAATGACAATGGAATTGAATGAATCAGCAATAGTCAATTCCATTCCAGCGTTTGGTACGCCGATGAATGACCCAATTAAAATCACAGATCTAAACCGATCACAAGAAACCCGTACAACTCAAAAGTCTCAAACCAAAGCAGATGACCACAAGTGGTAAAAACCCAAAAAAATTCAACCAAAATGGTGAAGCGAAAAGGGGGAAATCCATAGATCTATAACAAACCATAAGGGGTCGTTTGTTTCCCGTGAAAGTGATTCACATGTGCAAATGACCCACATGTGGGTCATTTGCATATGTAAAAGACTCACATGTGCATCAGATTCCACTATTTGTTACTAGCATAACATTTCACATGTGAATCTATGAATAGGTTGTATATTGTTTGATGATATCTCAACATCCAAGCAACATCGATGGTTGAAAATTGGACACATGACCGTGTTTGAGCTTCTGAAGAATATGAACGGTTTTGATTTTACAGGTGGGGCTCAGAACATTAAAAAAATCATAAAAAGCGGACTAGGTATGTTAGTAACAATAGATTGTATATTGTTTGATGATATCTCAACCTCTATGCATCATCAACGGTTGAAAATTGGACACATGGCCATGTTTGAGCTTCTGAAGAATATGAACGGTCCTGATTTTACAGTTGGGGCTAAAAAATCATAAAAGCAGACTGTTTATGTTAGTAACAATAGATTAATCTAACGGCTGTAATTATGTTGATGATATCTCAACCTCCATGCATTATCAACGGTTGAAAATTGGACACATGGCCGTGTTTTGAGTTTTTTAAGAAAGTGAACGGTCCGGATGTTACAAGTGGGGCCCAGAAAAAAAAAAAGGCGAACTGCTCATAATGGCACTGTAGCAGTCCGCCTTGTAACAGTGACATGTGAAAGATTTTCACACCTCTTGAGGTGTGAAAATCCAAGACACCTTTTGAGTTGTTTTTCATATCATTTACACATGAGTTTTACACATGTGAATCGAATTCACACAAAACAAACATGATATATGCGTAACGGAAACGCATGTGATTTAATTACACATGTAAATGCGCACAAACAAACGACCCCTAAAGGAAAGTGGAATATCCAAAAGGGTTCTGAAAATCGAAATCACCAAGTTCTGAGAAAGCTTGTTTTGAGAAAGCTGGGTCAACACCATGTGAGAATAAGAAGAGTAGTTGCTGCAGTATTTAAAAAAAATGGGGAAAAATAATGGAAGAAGAAGAAGAAGAAGAAAATAGGGAAAAACAATGGAAGATGAAGAATAAACTGTGTACCTGCAACCAGAGACGGGGTGGCTGGGACTTGGGCTCCGACTGGGCGTGGCACCGGCGACGGATTTGCTGGATTAAAAACGGAGAGGAGGGAAATGAAGACCCTTTTTGTTTTGCAGGAATGGGGAGAGTGAACGATTGATGTGTATTTTTAGGTTAATGTCAAGTAAGGGTATTTTGGTATCAACAAAAAGTTAGAAAAGAATGGAATAGTGATTCCCTCCCCTCCCCAATGGAATGATGATTCCCTCACATAAAGGAATGAGATTCCGGAGGTAATGGTCATTCCGCCATTTTTTAGCGAACCAAACGTTGTAATGATCATTCCGTTAAAATGATCATTTCATTCCGGCCTTCATTCCAGTGAACTAAACGCTACCATAAAAAAAAAAAAACCACCAAATGGGTATGGAGGACCCTTATGCTCTTTGATTTAATATATAAAATAATTAATTTGACTATTCCCTTAACTTCACTGTAAATTACACAAAAAAAAAAAAAAAGCTATTTGATTTCATAAAAGTCCATACATTTTAATACTAAAGAGAATAATTCCACATCCGATCCGCTTTGTCCCTGACCTCGGTGTTCTTACGTGCAGTGTCTATACCGAAACCTACGCCAGCGCACGTTATAACCCCGTACGGCCACACTTCATTGGGCGGGATGACATAAAGAGCGGCATACCGACTTGGAAACTTAACGCCGAAGGAGAAAGGCAAAAACCAAAAGGAAAGTAGAGAAAGGGACACAACGAAGAAACACAATGACTTATAAAGACCCAAAGTCGCTTCAGCGTACACAGAGCTAAAAAAAAAAAAAAAAAAAACCCACCTTTGTCGATGGCTTCTTCATCTTCTTCTTCTCCTTCTCGATCATGTACTTCCTTCTCTTCCCACAATCTTCCTGTAATGGCTTTAAGAGAGAAGATCGTGGAAAAGATACAAGAGAATCGTGTTACTCTCATCGTTGGCGAAACTGGATGCGGTATTTTCTCTATTGCTCTCTCACCCAAAACTCCAAATGCCTGCATTATTCCATTTACATTTAGGTTTTTTTTTTTTTGGTGGGAAGTGTCGCGCGATTTCCAACTTGACCCGCAAATAGAAATAGTAATTGGTAGTCTGCTGCTCCATGTGAATGTGCTTTAGCGTGGGATCTAACCAACCGTTCATCCCATATGCCTCGTGGTGCTACCGAGATTTAGCTGTGATGAAGATCACGTGGACTTCAGTTTGAATGCACTCTTTAAGCGCGATGGCTGATGGAATTGGTGATAAGTCACAGTAATGTGCTCAGTTGCCCCCATTTGTGTCATTTATTGTTGGATTTCATCTATTTATGGTGGCATTTTAGTACTTGTTGGATTACCCCAGATAGAGTGCTTAACTGTGTATGGATGTGGTGATCAATGGCGGACCCAGGATTTTGGTTTGGGTGGTGCGGGCAATGTGATTAAGCGGCGGAGAAGTTAAATAATAAAACTGAATCTTTTAAGGTCTTATATAAGGGGTTTCTCGAATTTCATGGGTGCGACCGCACCCGCATGTTAACACTTGGGTCACTCCGATGATTGTTGGATTTTAGATAAAAAGAAGAAGAAGAGTGTGATAGGTTAGAGAAATGATCTGGAAAGTGATTATTTACTCCTGCACTTGAATTTAGTTTTCTCAAGCTTCTGTTGGGGGGAGGGGGATTTATGCAACTGGGGCATTTCTGCTACGTGCAGCTGCGGTATTGTGCACAGGGCCGGCTCGACCATTGGGCAAGAAAAGCCCTTGCTTTAGGCCCCCCAAAAAATAAGGCCCCATAAAAATCATCTTTTCAAATTCGAAAAATCATTCAAGCAATTGTCATAATTTTTTTCTCCCAAGGCCCCATAATAGTAATTAGTATCACATTTCATTAAAGCCATGTTTTCACATTTAAACGAAGCATTAAAGCAAGTGTCATCATTTTTTTTCTCTACACGGTGTCTTTTAAAATCCCAACAAATCTCAACCCAACCTCCTTACCACCTCACTAATGAAAATTTTCAAATGAACGTTTCTCCACCAACCCTTTTCATCTCACGTACTCTTTACTCTCTCACCCTCTATCTCTCTCATGCATTTCCTCTCTATAATTACTTTTTTTTTATTTCTAAAGCAATCTTCTTTAAAGATTTATTGATCTGGTTTTGTCTTCATTTTAACAATATATGTGGATATATTCTGATAATATGTGAGTCTTTTTTATAATATATGTTAATCATAACCCACTTTAATCATAACCCATTTTATAATAAAAAAATTGGATCAAATTTGAAATTCATCTACATCTACAATTTTTATGGCCAACAATGATAAATCACTAAATCAGATTCTATTGTTTTATGATTTTAAGATTTTTTTTTAATTCCATACTTGTATTGTATATTTATTATAGTTAGTGATCGTTTTATTTATAAATATTATTAGATATAATTTATAAATGATAAATGTATCTATTAGATAATACGAATCTAGATGCTCAAAACTTAAAAAAAAAAAAGAATAGATAATAGATAATTTGAGACCTCATTTAGGATTTTGTCGCTTTAGGCCTCAAATTGTCTTGAGCCGGCCCTGATTGTGCACAACTACTTGAGATGCAGTCCCAAGGATTAGGTTTTGGCGTAATCAAACCTACATTTGGGTGTAATAATTGTAAATCGTTTATAATGAACTTGAATTCATTTTGTTTCCCTATTATATATGCTCCGGTGATGACTTTTGTTTTAAAAATGATTATCAGCTTTTAGATTTGCATTATTCATCATAGCTTGATATCAATGCGCATTTGTCATTTTTCCTTTGTATGTGGCTGGAATTTTTCTTCAGGGAATCTTTTAGATTACAATGTTGTCGTTAAAACCGTTCATTAATTCCATTCGATGTACCTTCTTGTGCAATGACTCAACAATATAGAGAAGAGTTGCTGCTTTTTGTATTTTTGCGTAGATGTTTCATTGGATTTTGCAAGGAGCCCAATATAGTTATCTCCGCATGCTTTGCCCCATGTTATATTTTTTATGCATAGACATGCGTTTTTCTTGCCTCATGTGATCCCCTTTGTTTTATATATTCCACAGGGAAGAGTTCACAAGTCCCGCAGTTTCTTTTAGAAGAAAATATGCATCCTATATTATGTACACAACCTAGAAGATTTGCTGTTGTAGCTATCGCCAATGTGGTTGCTAAAGCTCGTAACTGTGAGGTAGGAGGTGAAGTTGGGTATCATATTGGTCATTCAAAAGTCATGACTGCAAGGTATGTTAACATTTATTTGCATTCTTGTTGGGCTCTGTTGGAACCTTAACATGCTTTTCTCTTTATGCCGCGTATACTTTATGACATTACCTCTAGAATAGTAGAATATGATTTTCTAGTTCCTTCATCATTTCTTGTCGTAACATTTTTAAGAGATCATTTTGTTATATTGGCCATTTGTTTGGTGAAAATCTGTTATGGATTAAGAATCAAGAAATATAAACTACTGCACCTTTGTTTGTGGTAACATGCCCAAATAATTGCCACAATCTTAGAAGAAAAAAGAAAAACCACCAATAAAAGAAAATCTTAAAGGGGGAAAAAACACCTGAAGAATGCCAAAGCAACTCAAGCTTTGGGTGATGGGCATCAAGTTAGTTGAAAGGTGTACACTCTCCTTGATTCAATGAACAAGAAAGAGAATGTCATGACATTTTTTTTTCCTGGAAAGTATGATCAAGGAGCATTTTTTTTGACATTTGTATCTCCAAAGTTAAGATCAACGTTATGTGTGAGTGTCTGCTCAATCTTGGATGATGGGCTCTGTATATGATCAAATCACAAGATTTATAGGGTTTTTCACAAAGAGGTATGGAAAGCCCTAGAATGGAAAAAGGAGAAAAATAGGAGAAAAGGGAAGAAATTTGAAGAAAGAAATAATATGGTCCTATATTCCCAGGTTGGGCGACCACTACTGAATTTATATTTTGTTGTATTTTTCATAATTACAAAAACTGTTATATAAATTTTATTTACAGAACAATCCATATTTTTCTATATTTACTGATACATTCTTTGCTTTTAACAGCCCCACATTAGTTGAACAGTCAATGGTTCAGTGAACAGGATAGAGTATCACACTTGACCTTTTTTCCTCAGAAAGCAAGATTAGGAATCATTTCTGATAAGATTTGTGTTCTCAGTCAATGATCATTTCTGATGAAATCTGTCCCCAAAGCAAGATCAAGGATCACTCATCTGACTGTTATTCAATGCTGGATTGAGTATCCAAAAACTTGATGCCTTTAAAGATATCTTAACAAAATATATTACAATCAATCAGGTGTTATCCTTTGTGTGTGATGTAATGTGTAGCCCTTCTGCTATGTTAGTCCGCTTAGTGTGGCAGTCCACAAGGCTAGTGTTTTACATGTACATTGGCAAGGCTGGGCATGGCATTTAGTTATCGGGCATGTTAGTCAGCTTGGTTCCAGCTCATTGACCTAAAAACCTGGCCTGCCCTAACTCATTGGTGAGATATCAGGCTAGTGTTTGAACTGTCCCACCGGACCAAGCCATTTAGTTGGGGTTTTATGCAGATGCAGACCCAGACTGACCCCATTTATCTATCTGGCCAAAATCTCAGGAATAACAATGCAAAGCAGTATTGTTAAACAAAGGGCAGCACAAAGTGGTCTGTACTCAGGCCGGACCTGTGCTGCTCAGCACATTTCCATTTATGAGATCGTGTATGTTCTTCCACTGTCTACTGATATGGTTTTTGTCTGGTCTACTTAATACATTCATTGGATCATTCTGTTGCTGTCAGTGTCATTTCCTAAAATTGCTCTATATTTTGTAACAGGTCAAAAATTATTTTCAAAACTGCGGGAGTTTTGCTGGATGAAATGCTTGATAAGGGTATTGCTGCACTCAAATACAATGTTATCATTCTTGATGAGGTTCACGAAAGATCTGTGGAATCGGATCTTGTTCTTGCATGTGTAAAGCAGTTCATGTTGAAAAACAACAGTTTGAGGTTGGGGCACAGATAGATGTCTTTTACTTACATTCTTCTTCTTCATTTTTATTTCAATCTTTTACAGATTACATGAAGAAAACTTTTTTCCCAGTCTTGTACAGATTTCATGAAGAAATCTTATTGTTATCGTGTCCATCGTAGCTCAAAATTTAGGTTCTTGCTGCAATTGTTTTAGGGACTGATACTTTCTATCTTTACCTAGGTTGGTGATGATGTCTGCTACAGCAGATATTTCAAGATACAGGGACTATTTCAAGGACCTTGGTAGGGATGAAAGAGTAGAAGTGCTTGCAATTCCTAGCACAGGGCAACAAGTAATATTCGATCGAAAGGTTTTATATCTTGAACAGGTGATAAGTGGCGGCATTATAGTTTTCTTCATTTTTATTTTATTTTATTTATTTCTTCGCACATACAGTTAATCGTATCAGATTATACACGACATGCATGATTGTAAAGATTGATTTATTATTCTAAACAATTTATTGTTAAGCAGGTAACTGAGCTTCTTGGAATGAATTCTGAGTCTTTGGAATTCAGATTCTGTTCTGGACGGAACCCTAGTTTTGCTGATGCTGATATCAAACCTGAAGTGCACAATCTAATTAATGATTTGGTGTTGCACATTCATGAAAATGAACCTGATATTGAAAAGAGTATTCTTGTTTTCCTCCCTACATACTATTCATTGGAGCGGCAGTTTTCCCTTCTAAAGACGCTTAATTCGTTATTCAAAGTTTATATACTTCATCGTAGCATTGACACTGAACAAGCACTCAACACTATGAAAATATGGAAGTCCCACCGTAAGGTAATCCGTCATATTCTATAATATGGTATTAATGGTATTTTCAAATTTGTTTATTTTGAATTTATGTTGAAGTCCTTATAATATATTTCTTCATTTGCTAGTCTGTATATTCATGCATATATAGCTTTAGGGAACTTCATAAACCAAAGTATAGAACTTCAGAGAATCAATCTGACAAACCCTGAAATCCAATGTTGTCTTGAATCTTGATTTTGTAATCTCAACTGAAAGATGCCACCAAGATGTTTCATGATTTTCATTGCTGAATTCATATAAACAAAAGTTCGTGGTATGCATTGTTATAAGAAAAGAACGACAATGGGTTTCACATATTCCCGAGTCACACCCAACTCGCCCGAGTCGACTCAACTCAACTGCGGCCAAGTCGGGCCGAATCCGAGTTTTTAAACCCTTGTTGAGCTTGAGTCATAAGAGGTCTTAGTCTACTTTGAATCTTTGAGCCACCTAAGTTTGGTCCAGGCTGGCCTGACTCAATTTGATGTTTCCCATTTTCAGTTTGTCACATTACCAGTTATGTATTTTGCACATGATTAATTGAATTGTGAGTAGCTCTATATTTATACCGAAATTTAGGCCAATCCCTACATAGATATGAGTAGGCTTGATTACGCAAAGGCGGGCTTGACACAAATTAGATCAGGTCTGTTGTTGCTGTCAGCACCATACTAATGGCAGCATGGAATCATTTATAAAATTTAAATAGTGCTTGTGTATGAATAATATTGATATAACATTCTAGAACAAGAATGTGTTCTCTCTTTGATGTGTGATCTTGTACAGCATCCCTTCTTTTAGATTAATATATTGTCTTGTTACCTTTGAAAAAAAAAAAAAAAAAGAAAGAAAGAAAAAGTGAAGTAACCAAATTATCCTTGTTCTATTAGCAAATCTAGAGAGGCTTTTGATCTGTAGGCGTATGACTGTACTGGGCTTGCCTATTTATAATTTTATATTAATAAATGTGGTGACATATTATTTGATGGGGAAATTATGACTACATGACAACCACAGTACTTTATGGTAAAGTGATGTTCACACACACAGATATTTACATGGGAGCAAGTGTTAACTACCCTAGTCCTAAATATCCTAATCTGTCAGCCCAGGGGTCATCCTTGGGGTGCCCCATTCCTTCATTATGCTCCTGCTTGTGTTATTTCCACTAGAGTGCTCCGTGCTCCGCACATGAGACATTCCACCTATGCTCTGCTGGTGCCAGGGGTCGATCACTGGCACATGAGGTGAGCTGGGATGCCCTTTACCACTGGGCTATCCCATGTTTCTCGATGTTAATGTTGCAAACTAGTTAACAAAGAATAAAAAATCACTTTAATAATAAGTAATAAAATCATTAAAAACCTCTTCCAAATAGCATATAAACAAATTGCCAAACTTGAAAAGAAAGAAAAATGTGCTATTGAAGATAATGTTTTCTAAGTTGCGGCATCCATATATCCCATCTATTTCAAAGATCTGAAGGATTTTACATCAAAATTCAATTCTTTTTTAGCAGTATCTCACTATAGTTTCATTTATCTTCTAAATTATTAAGCAAAAAGTGAAACAAACTTCTGTTTAGTTCTTCTTTCAAACTTTCATGAATGTTTCCTGAAGTCTTTGGTTTATGCCATAGGTGATATTAGCCACAAATATTGCAGAATCATCAGTCACAATACCTGGAGTGTCCTTTGTTATTGATTCATGCCGATCTCTGCAAGTCTTTTGGGACTTTAACATGAAAAAGGACACACCGAAGCTTATCTGGGTGTCCAAGTCTCAGGTATATTTCTTTCATGGGTTGGTTTTAGGTTTTACAACAAGAACATTAAAATTTTTACATGAATTGGGTGCAGGCTGAACAGCGTAAGGGAAGGACAGGACGTACATGTGATGGTCAGATTTTTCGTTTGGTTCCTCGACTATTTTTCAATAACTTTGTTGATCATGAATGCCCAACTATATTGAGATTATCATTAAGACATCAAGTGCTTACAATCTGTTGTGCGGAGTCTAAAGCCATTAATGATCCCAAGGGTATATTGTTTTCTTCTTAAACACAACAATGATCTTTGTTAATATTTTCTGGTTTATGTTTGTTTGAGCTATCATATTGTTGTAGGTTCACTGGAAAATGTGGGTTTCTATTCCGTCTACCTCATGTTACATTGATAGGCAAACTTGTGCAAAGTTCCCCTTTGCTATGATATCTTGACTTTCCTGTTTTGTTCTCTTTATTCATTCTACTGAGACTAGGGAACTTGGGTTAATTATTAGTCTGTTTGTTTAAAAGCATGAATTTAACTTGGTATCAGTTAAAGAGCTAGGGTAATTTCCTTCTAGAAAAACACTAAATACTTTTTGTAGACATGCGTTAGGTCCATCTGTAAAGAAGCTTTGATATTCGTGGTCTCTGATTGTCGTTTCTGTGAGACCATCTTCTTCTTGGAGTTTTTGAAGAATTTTGATATTCATGAGCATGGATTCACATGGCATTATGCCGGAAAGTAAGGTTGTACTCAAAATCAGACCCATTAGCCCAATGGCATTTCTTGACATCCTTCTAAAGATGACTGAATCAACGGTCACATGTAACAACTTGAAATCTTTTTAGCTGTCGTATAGCTCAGATGGGCTATATGTGACCAATGAGGATGGATTTTGGCAAGCCTCTGATCCACTGTATCTGATATCGGCAGTGGAGTGGGCCATAACATAACGCCATGTGTCCATGTGTCTCTACTGGCCATTCATTTGCCCATAGAGTAAACAGTCTTTGGCTGGCTAGAATGATTCTTAGTCGTGGTTTTAAAACATGGTATTGGACACTATATTGGCCAAAGCCTATACATTTTACATATTGGTTGATATGTCGCTGCGACACTGATGTTGGTTTGTTTCACCTTGACATTTACATTCTTGTTTGCTGAAAAAAGAAATTCTAGAGAAAACGTAGAAAACTCATGTACCTTTTTTCTTTTCTCCTTCAAGGGTTTTGTAGATGTAAATAGAATCGAGTTTCAAATTTCAATACATTTTGAGTTTCTGACACAACATAAAATTGTTATAAGGTCATGACTGAAATCTCTTTATGTTTTGGACAATACATTTTGGTTTTGGCCAAGTTTCTACTGTCACTTGTTGAACGAAGTCTTGTATGGGTCCATGTATTGGAATCTGCACTGATATAGGTGTTGATATTGACATGTCTAGGGTGTTAGAGGCTGGAACCAACCTATCTCTCACATAAGATCATGGATTTGGCACAATTTGTATATTAGTTTAATATTATGCAAATCACACCAGATGGAAAAGAATATCGACAAACTTCCAACTGTCTGGTTTTAATTTCAAAAATTAAAGAATGGTTCAATTTGTCAACTATGCGGCAATGTTCAAAGTAATACTTGAAGAATCTGGTTGTGTTGTGAATAGTTCAACATGAATTGTGTCTGTGTGGGTATGCCATATCATTTACCCATTTCAGATAATCCCTGCAACATACTTGCTTGCATAATTCAGTTTGCTTTGCAAATCATTTATAAGAACAGTATTTCTCCAAATTGAAGGGATGCTACTATACTATAAGTATAGTACACTGGAAATTTGAGCATTGAGCAATCGTGAATACTGAAGATTTTTTTTTTTCAGTGGACATTTCTTTTGGAAGACCAGTGAAAACTTAGGACCCATTTAGAAACTCTAATATATTTGAAATAGAGCTATTCTTTTCCGCATCTATTTAAACTTCTGCATGAGTGAAAACTTACAGCCTATTTGGAAACTCTGATTTGTTTTAAAAAAAGCCGATTTGAACAAACTTGTTTGAAATAGAGCTGTTTCAATATAGTATTCAACTTATGGGCTGTTTGGTAGATGCGTGGTATGTCTAATTCAATTGAAAAACCGAACTTGTCATATAGTAAAAGTTATAAGGGAAAACTGGTCATATAGTACAAATTGTCCATGCAAACTTGCCATATAGTAAGTTTATATGCGCAAACTTGGAAAAAAACCCGAAAAAACCCAAAAGTTGTAATTGGTTTAGAAATTGACGTTTGATTGGATTCTCTTCCCTTTTATTATTTAAAAAAAAGAAGAGGAAAATGGTCTTAATTTTGATTCAATCAGTGAGGGAAATAGGCTTTTCCTAACAATCTAAAGCACTTAAACATTTTTTTGGACCAGTTTTTTGTTTTGTTTGTTTGTTTTTTGTGTGTGCGTGCGCGCGCAATGAAAGTTAGATGTGCACCTAATTTTTAGGATTTGTTTACCTGTCCAGTGTTGCTGCAGAAGGCTCTTGATCCGCCAGATCTAGAGGTCGTTGAAGATGCCTTAAGTTTCCTTTTACATGTTCATGCATTGGAAAAACTACTCTCTCTCAGGGGACGTTACATGCCAACATTTTATGGACGATTGCTTGCCAGTATACCGTTGTCTCTTGATGCTTCAATACTTGCACTCAAGTTTGGTGAGATTGGGCAGCTTCGTGAAGGCATTCTAATTGGAATATTGATGGATGAACAGCCTCTTCCCATTCTCCAACCTTTTGGGGAGCAAATTTTGGTACCACACTACCACTGAACTGTCCTGGCTTTACATGATTTATTTGGGTGTACGTGGACCAGTTTTCTTCTGTTTCTGATTACATTTTTTTTTTTTTGGTGGCAGTCTACAATGTACATAGACAATTATTTTGAAGGAAACATAAAACACAGCAGCAGAAAGGAAGTGACATTAATGGGAAATATGTGTGCCTTTCAGTTTTGGCAACGTGTTTTTAAGGTAAATCATATATCTTCTCTTTTCATTCCCCTTATACTTAGTTGCTGTGAATTTTTATGAGCAGTACGGTGATATGGAAGGCAATTAAGATTTGAAAGTATGGTTTCTAGTCACTATGTTACTGTAAATGGCAGTCAGATTACCAAGCAAAACTGTTCATACCTAGCAAAACTGTCCATACAAAATTTTCCGCTTAAACCGTAAGTTACTCCTGTTTTCTGACTTCGATCTATGAATGAAAAATTCTTGCAAACTGAGACATATCATCATCAAAGCCTTGTCCCAACTATTTTGGGGTCGGCTACACGAATTCTGCTTCTCCATTCTGTTTTACTACCTCCATCCACGTCCTCTTTGGCATACCCCTTCCCCTTGATGGGTCTTCAACCTTCATAGCCAAACTTTTCCTTACTGGCGCCGTTGCCGGCCTACATTGGACACATG
Source organism: Umbellularia californica (assembly GCA_028538565.1). NCBI lineage: Eukaryota > Viridiplantae > Streptophyta > Magnoliopsida > Laurales > Lauraceae > Umbellularia > Umbellularia californica. The sequence goes on from JAPQWN010000010.1 coordinate 52,622,819, forward strand.
CCCAAATATTCTAAACAGGTTTATCTAATTTTATCCCCTATTGTTGCTACCCGTAAATGCTCTCAAAAGCACTCATCTCTAATATTATCATTCCTAGTTTTACCACACATCCACCTCTACATTCTTATCTCTGCGACATCCATTTTGTGCATATGCTGCTTCTTGATTGGCCAACATTCTGCTCCCATGGTCCTAGCTGGTCTAATCATTGTCCTGTAAAATTTTTCCTTCAATCTTGTTGGCATTCGTGTGTCACAAAACACTCTAGAAGCAAGTCTTCACTTCAACCATCCTGCTTTTATCCTACATTTGACATTTTAATCAATCTCCCCATCGTTACTAATTATAGAGCCAAGGCAACGGAAAGAATCACTTTGTGGTATCTCATGGTTTTCAATTTTTACAATAGTTTCAGCTCTTTCTATATGCCCACTGAAGTTACAATCCATATACTATGTACGGCTTATTAAGCCTTTGGATTCTAAAGCTTCTCGCTATCTCTCGAGTTTCGCTTTCACACTAGCTCTTGATTTATCTACCAACACTGTATCATTTGCAACTAATATACACTAAGGAACCTCTTCTCGAATATGACCAGTTAACTCATCCATAATTAGTGTAAAGAGATAATGACTTAGAGCTGAAGCCTGAAGCAAACCGATAGTCACTGGGAATTTTCCTTTCTCTCCACAAGTAGTTCTCACACTCGTTATTGCTCATTCATACATGTTTTTAATAATTTCACTATAACCTCTTGAAACATTCGTTTTATTTAAAACCGACCAAATTAAATCTCTAGGTACCCTGTCGTAGGCTTTTTTTAGATCGATGAAGGCCACATGCAAATTTTCCTTCTTCACTCAATATTTTTCCATTAATTACCTAAGTAAGAAGATAACTTCCATCGTTGGCTTCCCTGGCATAAAACCAAATTAATTTTCAAATATCTTGGTATTTTGTCTAATTTTTTACTCCATCACTCTCTCCCATAACTTCATAGTATGACTCATAAGTTCAATCCCACGATAGTTGGTGCAGTTTGGGTACAATTTTGTATATCTCCCTTGTTTTTATAAATAGGTACTACAATACTTCTTCTCCATTCATCCGGCATTTTCTTTGTCATTAATATCTTATTAAAGAGTCTAGTTAACCAAATCTCCCCAAATTCTCCTAAGCATTTTCATGCCTCAATCGCGATGTCATCTGGACCCGTAGCCTTTCCTTTCTTCATTTGTTTCAATGCTTTCCTCACTTCCACCAAGACCACCACCCTAATTTTACGAAAAAAGTATGCTTTGCTAAGGAAATATCCTCTTCTGCTCTTATGTTTCCTATATAATCTTCTTTAAAAGTATGCTAAAATATTCCCTGCACCTTTCTTTGATATCGTTGTCCTTCACTGGAACCTTTTGGTTATTGTTCTTAATACATTTGACATGATCTAAATCCTTACTTTTCCTTTCTCTTATTTTTGCAAGCTTAAAAATATCCTTTTTTTCTTCTCTTGATCCCAACCTATTTTATAGGTCATCATATGGCTTGCACTTTGCATCACTGACCACTTTCTTTGTCTTCTTATATATCTTATAGTTTTCCATGTTCCTAGTACCCTGCCAAACTTTGTAATGTCTCTTCTCTCGAACAGCTTCCAGAACCTTTACACTCCACCACCAGGTTTCTTTATTATAGTGTCTCCTTCCTTCCGACTCTACAAACACCTCTTTTGCAGTCCTCCTAATATGGTTAACCAGTTGTTTCCACATCTTTGTTGTTTCTCCCTCAAAAATTCCAATATCCATCCTCAATCACTTTACCCTTAAATATTATTGCTCTTTCTCCTTTCAAATCCGTCCACCTTGTTTTAGGGTATATTTTATTTACTACTTATTTTTTCTACTTCTAATGCAAGTATCTAAAACTACTTACCTATGTTGTGTGCTCAAACTCTCTCTTGGAATAACCTTACATTCTTTACAAGCCAATTGGTCTTGTATTGTAACTAGAAAAAAGTCTATATGGCTCCTACTAGTTCCACTTTTATAAGTAATTAAATGCTCCTCTCTCTTTTTAAAGCAAGTGCTTTCTATTATAAGGTCAAATGCTAATGCAAAGTCCAAGGTAGTGTCTCCCAACTCATTCTTTTCTCCAAATCCTTGTCCTCCATGCACTCTCTCATATCCTCTATTATCCTTTCCTACATGTTCATTTAAGTCCTCCTAGGAAAATCTTTTCACCAGTTGGAATTTCTCGTAGTAAATCATCTATCTCCTCTCAAAATTGGCTCTTAACACTTTCATCTAATTCTGCTTGGGGAATGGGGAGTATAGGCACTAATGATATGAATTATGTCTTCCTCTAACACTAGTTTAATTATATCACCCAATTTCTTTACCCCCACAATTTTTCTCTGTCAAGTCCATATCTACAACTATACCCACTCCATTTCTTGTATTGTTCTTTTCGGCGTAAAAAAGTTTATAATCATTAGCAAGTTCGTTAGCTTTATCCCTCTTCCACTTTGTCTCCTATAGACAAGCTACACTAACTCCTTTTCTTTTCATTACCTTAACTAACTCCATGCTTTTGCCTGTCAAGGTTCCTATATTCCAAGTAGCAGGTCAAATCTTCCTCTTCTTCTGTTGTTGGACTAACTTCTTTAGCCGCACTCGTCCAGAATGGTGCAGTAGCCCTTACCCACTTTCTACCCCAACTTGGCGACACTGCAATGCGTCGCTTAAAGTGGGAAACGCCCTAGTATCATCTCAAAATGTTGTAATATCAGAATTCATGTTTGGGTTGTGACAAGATTTTACGTTGGCTGTCAACCTACCTAACACCACCCTCGTCCTTTACCTAGGCTTGGGACCGGCAGTAAAAAAAAACTTGCGGAGTTAAACTGAAACATATCATGGGTACCTATAAAAAATTGTGGGTCAGTAAGCACAAAGTGACAATGGTAATAGGGGATGATTTTGCTTTTTCAGGATTTACTCTTTTTTTTTTTGTGGGGGGGGGGGGGGGGTGTGGAAAGCTTTACATTTGTTGAGGTGATGTTCTTTGAATATATTTTCTGATAGTTGTGTTTTTAAATAAAATATTTGAAGGACAAGCAGCGTCTGGAACGTCTCAAACAAATTATCAAGGTTGATGAACCGAAAGCTACTCCATCACAGATCTCTAAGCTTGAAGAGGAGTGGTGCTACTTCCACAATCTTGCGCAGAAAGCGCTACATCATGTCTCTGAAATATGTATGGGTTCACCAGCATTACTGCATTAGTGATTTTAAGGTCAGAATATTACATTTTTATCTGCAGCATCTCATGGTCTGGTCCCTGCAGATGAAGATGTACTCAATGTAGTGCACCGGTTTCGGCCTGAGTTTTTGGTTACAGCAAATGCACTGCCCTCTTACTATGATCCTTATGAATTCAAGCACACCTGCCTCCTTTCACCTCCTCAGGCTGGAGATATGGGCGACCTTACAATTGAAGATGACCTCCATGATCCAGCTTTTGAGAGAAGGATATGTGTCAGCTTACCATTCGTTTCTCCTAAAGATTTCCAAGCTAATGTGATGGCTGGAAATTTGGCAGAAGTTATTAAAGAGGTATTGTTTTTTCAAAGGATTTATCAGGTTCTTATGCATCTAGAGTTGTTTAGTGTACTGTGTGGACCATTCAATGCAATTGGATCTATTTGGTAGTCTCAAAGCTGTGTTGCTATATATTTTTTAGGACTTTTGTAGGTCATTTCTCAGAGTTGGGACTTTCTAATCTGGAATATATATTTTGGCACCTTAATCCATATTGGATTATATCAGATCAACGGCAATCGTTGAACTACGGATCCTATTTCTATGGGTTTATGTCACCAGTCGGAACCTATTTCACATCCTGGTGCATCAGAACCTATCATGCTTCAATTTTCCTTTGTGAATATTTTTTGTATTCATCTTGCTGTTGATGATCTTTCATTGATTTTGTTTGACAGATGAGGCTTCAATGTCTAGAGGACACTTCTGTGGATCAAAAGCAACCTATAAATGTTGTTTCTGATCTCATGAATGAAGTTTCTTTGTGTAGATTTTTTGTCAATGGATCATGCAACAAGGGCAGCCAATGTATCTTTTCTCATTCCCTTCAAGCCAAAAGACCTATCTGCAAGTTTTTCCTTTCGTTTCAGGTAACTTATCCGGCCATTTCATTTTTATGTAGATATCTCTATTCCTTCACCTAGCCGAACTTATATTTTCTAAACTTCTATGAATGTGCCGCGCAGGGATGTCGTAATGGAGATGCGTGCTTTTATTCACATGACCATGGTCAGTCTGTTTCGGCTGGTGGCGGCCCACGCTTTTCTTTACCAGAAGATGGGGTTTCTGCGGTCGACTCTTTTCTACACTTGTTACCTACAGCAGCTGATGGTTGCATTCTTGTATTGGATGATACTGATTTGCATTTTACACGTAACCTCTCTCGACATGGTAATTCAAACAAGATAGTTACCACCACTTCTAAGCCATATGCTTCCATCCCTGGCGACTCTTCTGCAGGCATTACAGTTGTACCTGATGTGAGTCACCCAATTCAGTCTATCATTAATGATGTTGCAAAAGTGTCCATCCCTTGGAGAGATGTACGGTTTGTATTATGGTTTGCTGAATTCACTTGCAATGATGATGAGTTGGATGACCAATGCCGGCAGCTGCAAAAGTTCTTTGAGAATCTTGCTATCAGGCTTTTGGCGGACTCCTTGTATGATGTGCGAGTGGCCTTAATCATGAACAATGTCAGATTTGCGCAGCTACAGGTATGTTCAGAAGCCTAGCTATTGGTATTCTTGTGTCTGTAATTTGAGTAATGATCTAATATGAACCCTTAGCCCCATGGTACAGTGAGAAGCCTTTGCACATGATAGAAGCCTCCACTATTTTATTGAGTTTCAAGTGCACTTATGGTTGGCCCTTCAAAGGGGCCAATATTGTGTAATTCTCAACAATATCTATGATATGGGACTCATCATCGGCAGGGAAAAGAGATAATGGAAAAATATATTTAAAGTTAAAATTATATAAAAAATAATTAAAATTAAAAAAATGAAAATATATTTAAAATTAAGTAAATAGCAACATAATGATATTTTAAAGGCTAATTGTGTTTGCAGTAATCAGGCCTTGATCATAACAACATATTCAGTGCTGTATCAAGCATTATAACTGATGCACAATGGGGGAATTTTTTTCTACAATGGTTGGTATGCTTCAAATGTTACTAAGCAAGTAGGGTGCTTGTTTGGAAACTCTCTCCATAGAGAGACTCCCCAAACCCGAAGGCAGGTGTAATATTGTAAACTTACTGAGGCCACATTAATTGATGGTGAATATTACTCACTTCATTGTGATCTTCTGGCTGATGATAATTCATGTGTGTAACTGACATTTTAAAACAGACATTTCACTTAAAAAATATTATTTAATAAATGAAGATGGGAAATCTTATTAGCGTTATCCATGAAGCATAAGTCATTACTGTTTCTCACCATGCAAAGAACTCGTACTTTTTGTGAAGCCTACCTCTCGAAGATTATTCTGGAGGATAGGACATGGCCCAGAAGGCTCGTGGAAATGTTTTTGCTCTCAAGTACAACTTGTTATAGGGAAATTTCTACAAACTCCATTGCCTTCTCCATTTGCTAATAATGTAGTAGTAAGCACTATTACAACTAATTCTCCTTTTCTCACAAAATGGCGAAGCAACGAACCCTGATACTAATTATTATTAGGAAATCTCTAGAAGCATTTGGTAACCAATATGATTTCCTAACACACTCACTAACCAAATGATTATGAGAATGCAACCAAATTAACAAAGATCAAATCACTTTGAAAGGAAAGACAAGTAAACATCACAATAATCATCAAGACACAAGATTTACGTGCTATTGCCACAAAAGCGACTCACATCCATGGAAGAACCATGGAAAGCTTTTCTTACTCATTCAATTCAATGGAGATTACAAGCCTTAAAAGTTCAAAGTGAAGCTCCTTAAACTTTCTGGAGAACCCTTTAATGAAATACAGGCTGGTTGCAAATCTTCTCTCCCCAATGAGCCTGTATCTTCCCCTTTCTTTGTCTCTTTAAAGAAAGCCCCTCTCTTGTGTTCTATCAACCACTCCATAATGGGATTCCCTCTCTTTTCCCGATTAGGTTTTCTTTGGGCTAGTTTGGCACTTTACTAGCATAGTAAAAGTCAAGTAAAGCCTCCATTTTTTAGATAAGATAGTCACATCAAAAGCACTTTAATTCATAACTCCCTTCATCTTTTTTAAAAAAAGTCAAAAAGCAACCACTTTTATCCACTAAAATAAAAAAAAAATCCACTTTTCCATACAAAAAGTCAAAAAAATTCCATAACGAACAACTAAAAACAAAATACCATCATAACCCATTTGTATTTTATCATTTTTTCAAAATCAACTTTACTTCACTTGACTCTATTAGTAGAGTTGCCAAAATGGCCCTAAAGGGCGCAAGCACTACAACCGGCGGCAGACCCGGGATTTTCATTTGAGGGAGCGAACCCAAATAGGTAGTTGGGCTTTGGGGCAAACCCAGGATCTTCATGTGGGTTGGGGGCATACCCAGGATTTCCGTGTGGGTTTTGGAGGTGGACCCGGGATTTTCATGTACAATTTTACTTGCAATTGTCCAAGTTAAGCCCAAGAGAATGGTTTGGTCGATCAATTATGAAAAATTTAGTCCCTCCATTAGATACTTATATTTACATAGGTTATACGAATGCAAATTGGCCTTTTTGTTTGTGCTAAACAATTCTATGATCCTTCCACTAGTGCCTAAGCTCTACAAGATTATCTTCTTAAGCTCAAACAAAAGAAGGTACACCTTTCGTTCACTATATGTTGTCCTCTACATTGTGATGGTACCTCACTGTACCGTTTTTACACTACATTGCCATTAAGTGAGCCCCGTGAGAATTTGCTCTACACCGACACACCTCAAGAAGCTACTGTTGACAACCACTTACTCTAAAAGCTTAACCTGATAGAGAACGGTGTAACAATGTATATCACGACTACAACACCCCCACCCCTCACCTCTCGGCACGTTCAGGCTCCTTCATGGAAATTACACCCTCCATGGGAGAACCTATGGGAGAATAAAAGGCACAACAGCCCTAGGGATTCGAACACTCGACTTCCCACTGTCCACATGATATTGTTTGCTTTGGCTCATGGGATTCCAACCCAATCTTGCCTTACGGTTTTAAAAGGCCTAATGTGGAGTTAAGGTTAGGTCACATACATATATACCCAAGATCGGGACTAGCGTGTTTCCGACACTGCATACCCAACCCTTTAGAGTTTCCGCCACCATCTCTAGGTGGATGCTCGTCGGACTTAACGCCTTTCTACAGGGGAGCCATAGGCATGAAATAAAGTGTGAGACCCCAATCCGCTTAGGTAATCGTTTGAGGCAAGACTAGGTCAAGTGATCCTGTGAACCAAGAAAGGGGAATCCACAAGGCTAAGGGTGGAGTGCTTTGGTTAGCACTGTGAGGATTTGTCCAAGTCCCACATTGAAAATATCCAGGTCATAACCTTGGGCTTATAACGTGTGACCTGGCCTTAATCCCATGGGAGGCCTTTTAAAACCGTGCAACAATGTTGGGTTGAGATCCCATGAGCCAAAGCAGACAATATCATGTGGACAGCGGGCTTAGGTCGTTATAAATGGTATCAGAGCCGCCGCCGACGGTACTTCGGGGGGGGGGGGGGGGGTGTGAGTCCCCAATCCGCTTTGGTAATCCTTTGAGGCAAGAGCAGGTCAAGTGATCCCGTGAGCCAAGAAAGGGGAATCCGCAAGGGTAAGCGTGGAGTGCTTTGGTTAGCACAGTTTGGATTTGTCCAAGTCCCACATCGAAAATATCCAGGTCATGACCCTGGGCTTATAACGTGTGACCTAGCCTTACTCCCTCATGAGGCCTTTTAAAACCATGCAACAATGTTGGGTTGAGATCCCATGAGCCAAAGTGGACAATATCATGTGGACAGTGGGCACGGGTCGTGACAGATACAGAATGGTGTAACAATGTATATCAAGACTACAACAGCTACACCTATTGATGTTAAGTCATTGAAATTTTGTTGGGTCATGGAAGGTTGTTGGATCGAAACCACCCCCGAGAAATCACTAGAGGCCAGAATATTCTTCGAACAAGTGACGTTCAAAAGATAAATGTGAGGTTGCCAATTGTCAAAAATCACCTCAATCCGAAAAGGTGAATAGCAGCAATTTGTTTTGTTTTGGTTCTTTCTCAAGGGATTCATTGGTGGACACTGATGAGAGATGAAACTCCCATTGCACATTTTGTCCAACAGTCACGATTGGCTCTTAATAATTGTTCCTTGTATGCTTGAACTTCTTGCTCTAGTGGTTGCTATTGATGACAACAATGACGATGATACTGAGATTGTTGTTTCAGGTTGAAAGATTGGGAAGGGAATGCTTCTTCTTCCTTTCAGAGTCGTTTCCATATGATGAATCAAGTTTTGGGAAGTTCCCTGATGTACATATTGCAATTAAACCAATGACTGTATCGGTCCCAATTACATATGTTTTTGATATGCTGCCGCCGACAGACCTACAATTTGGGGATTATTCAGCTGCACTTCGCGAGGGTCTATACAAAAATAGCCAGTGACATGTTAATTTTGCTCTTGTGCAGAGTTAAGTTCCAAACTTATTAGTACTGAAATAGGTAAAATGTTGGTATTCTAGTATTCCAAAAGGTGCAGAAAAAGACTTTAGTAGTAGTACAGATAGAGGAAGGTTGGTTTGTGCATTTGAAGTCATGAGACATTGATAGGGTGCTTGTAAATATCATGAGAGCACCCTCCCATCTGTGGTAGCCATAGGTATTTTATTCTACCTGCTGTCTTACTAACAGCACCCACTAGATGTTTGGTTCTGTTTTTGAATATTTGTTATGATTTATCTCCTGTGATTCTCTTTATGTAATGTGTATCATTTGTGATGCCTTGTGGTTGTGGGACATACCTATCACATCGGATGTTGCCATTCGGGACCAAAAAAAAAAAAACCCAAAAGAAATGAAAAAAGGAGCCATCTTAGGGAAGTTCTACCAGAATTATTGCCTCACCACTGCAGCTGAAGATGTATTGTCATGTGAATTCAGTGTATCCTTTTTCCCATTTGGGTTTTTTTCTAGTTGAGCTGCTTGAGTTTTTGACTGATGATTGGTGGTTACTACATCACTTATAGTTCATATTGCTCCTTTTGTAATAGTACTAACTACAGGATCCCATGTCATTGAATGTCTGTGCCGGCCTTTGGTATTGGATGAGTACTGGAAGATCCTAGCCCTTTGCTTGCAGAAATAAATGCTGGGAATGGATGGTTAGTATCTTCCTATCTGGGATGGGATTGTTTTCGGTCATCCATTCTAGGACACCAAACCATGGGCCCCACACGAACAGAGTAATGGGGTCTGACTGACCATCACCAGCATAATTTCATGCTCTGAAATGTTCTCCCTACAAAGTAGGGCATATAGTTCGAGCTGTGATTTGGAGTTTTTTACCCATGCAAGCCAATGTTTTCAGTATTCTGATTGGTCACATCCCTTTCATAATGCCTATGTCCAGGTTGGTAGAGATGTCTTCTTCTTGGTTCCTGTAAGGTGGCAAAAACACCTCATGTGCACCACCCATCAATCCATCACCATGAAATTATACACCGAAACTTGATATAGATATATAAAATTTTTCTTTTACAGGTGTTAGGCTCATTATTTTGGTTGCTCCTTTCAGCTAGGGTTGCTTTATGTGGTGAACTGTCATTGAACATTTGAGCTGTTCCTATGGGCCCTACAGTTTTGTTCTGTTGATGATGGACTCTGGGGGCTTCAGGGAATGGCCCAGAACTGTCCTAAAAATTTGAAAGATGGGAAATTCTATATGCACTCATTTATTTTGCTGAGCCCACCCACATTCCTAAAAATATCTAAAATACCATCCTCTCCTCTCCTCTCCTCTCCCTTCACTCTCTCTTCCTCCCTCTCACCCACAGCCAGCCCTTGCCCGCCGCCTACCCTCTCCCTCTCTCCCTTTCTCCTTCTGCCTCCCTCTCCCCGCCCGCTCCATCTCCCTCTCCCCGCCCAGTCTCCCTCTCCCCCTATTTCCCTCCTGCTCTCAGCCTCTCGCCCGTCGTCGGCACCCCCCCCCCCCCCCCCCCGCTCTATCCATCTCGCTCTCCCCCTCCCCCTCCTGACTTTCTCTCCCTCCCTATCCCTCTGTTGCTCCCTCCCCTTCGGCAGCACCGAGGGGATGGAGGGTGGAGGTCACCGGAGCAGGAAGAGGGAGAGAGAAGGAGAGGGAGGGGTTATTTTCGTCATGTGTAATTTTTTTTTTTTTTTTTTAAATGGTGGGTGTACTAAGCAAACCATGTGGGTGACTTTAGAATTTCCCTCCTCTCTGTAAAATAAGCATATCTTTTTTTTTTTTTTAAGATGAGAGATTTGATGAGTGGCCTACACAAATCAGAATGTCTGACAATGCCAACCATCTCCTACATCTGGGTCACCTAACAATGGGCCACACATAAAGATTCGGTGCCAAAAACAAGGGCTGCTGCTGAATTGACCTGCTTGATTTTAGGGACTGTTCATCTGGTCATGGCCCACTTTTCTACTTTCCAACTTTATGAACTCGTTATCTATCTATCCAATATGTGCGGCCCCAGGTTCAAAAGCTGTCAAGGCAATGTGAGCATGGTTTGATGCCCATTTATGTGGGGCCAATCACGGGCTGGATGGGAAACGGGAAGGCATTGAGGGTTGTGATCTTCCAGTTCTGAAATAGTAATGAGCCTACCTATCCAAGTTCGGCTCATCATTTCAATACATTAGGTCAATCAATGGATGTGTCCACTCATCTACAGAATTTGGGGGAGCATCCGTGATTGTACGCGTGACTGCTGAAATTCTGCAAGATGGTGACGTATTTTGTTTTTATTAATGAATATAATGAAGTTCCAAATGATTTCAAAATAGACCCCTAACCCTAGAAATATAAATAAGTGAGTCCTTCTCTCTGGGGTGGGTGATGTAATTTCTCGATTTTTAAGCATTGAATCACTCATTTGGGTAGGATTTTATATATATATATATATATATTTGAAGTTGTTCTATTCTAGCGATTTATGATTTCAGATTTTTATATAATTAAGCAAGCTTTAATCTCAATCCATTGTTAATCTAAATCTGATGTTTTGAGAAATTCTTCTAATTCATCGCCGCGTCAAGCTCTAAACCAGAATTGATTGCAGGATATAGTGCAAACCATGGCAAACCAACCCAAGATCCAAATACATGTGACCCTTATAAGCTTCTTAATAAGCATCAACTACAGCCATTAAACCCTACAAAACGACCTATCTTGTTCTCATTTTAATGCCTCAATCCTTAGCATTGTGGGCCCATCTGGATTTCATCAGTGGGGGATAGGGTCCAATTCTTCTGCACACTTTCAATGACTTCATCAGACGGTCACAATACTTTCATTTCTTGTTATAATTAAATAAATACTTTTAAAAATCAGTTTTTGTGATTAGAACCAAAGTTAGGGGTGCTTTTGAAAGAAACAACTTTTTACATCAAAACTGACATTTTTTACTTCTCTATTTTGGAATGATGTTACAACTTTGGAGAAAGAAGTGGGATCATGTTCTCTCACTAGATAGGCAAATCCAACCATCCATTGAAAAATTGGCAACTATATCTAACGGCTTTAAAAAGATTGGATAATCAAGATCAACGGCTCAGATTTACAGCGTCATGTAGAAAATCATCTTTAGTAATTATTCCCACAGTCCAAGATAACGAGAAAGCTAAAATTAGTTTTGAAAGCAACGGTCGCTCGGTTCTGTCCAATGAGGGGCCAACGATCGTTGGATTTTGGCAGAGTCACGGGACTTTCTTCTCTTCTCTGTTACCTCTAATCTCTGCAACTCTCTCTCTCTCTCTCTCTCTCTCTCTCTCTCTCTCACACACACACACACACAATCTATCTACATATCTATCTAGGCCCTTCACTTCATGTTTTTAATGTAACCAACACATTTGCAAATTCAATGGCCTCTTCTTCTCCAATTCCTCGCCATGGAGGGGGCTTAGATCTCGATTCCATTCGGGTCCTCGTACTTTCAATCGATAAACAAGTCCATCAATTTATTTTGGACCCCAATGCCTGGAACTCCTTAAAATTGAAGTGCGCTTCGCATCTCAGAATCCAGAAACAGGAGTTCTTTGAGTTCTCGGAGCAGTCGGTGCTATCGAATCTCTACTGGGGAATTGAGAATGTTGAGATTGCGATCCGGGCTGATTGCCCAGAAGAGAAATCAGCTCATCTGACTAGTTCAGAGCAAATGCTTCAAGTTCCGGCGTTGCTTAATGAGGATGGGAGGACGGGAGGTGTCTCGAATGTTTACTTGATTTGTTGTGCCTATTTCTACTTGTCTCTGGTTAGGAAGCTGCAGGGGGATGAGTGGCAGATGACCCTTCATTTTCTTCAGGCTCTTCTGGTTTCTCCGAGGCTTGTTCGGGTTGAATTCATGCCTGAGATTTGGGAAGGCCTCTTTTTTCCGCAAATTATGTCTCCTGATGAGCGAGGCGAGGATGCCATTGATGAAGAGATAGCGCAGCTGGCGAGGAGATACAAGAACTGGATTATGTATTATAGGGTTGTTTTATATGGGGAGACTCCAAGATGGATACATGGGCGTGGAGCTGCTTCTACCCATTATAAAGAATCATCAGATTCTGTGTAAGTATCTCTTTAGTTTGCTGGAATGAAGCCCCTTGAATCAACTAATGATATTGTTTGTCAGTTGAATCAGTTGGAATTCTTTTACTGGTTACACAGCATACAAAATTTAGAAAAGACTAGAAGTTTAGAGGTTCCGAGGGTACTGAACTGAAATACTGATGTGCCCACCCTTATGGTGGGTACTAATTCTATCTGCCCTGTTTGTAGCCTGCAAATGCATGCTAGAAATTTGAAAAGCAGTAAGTGGTTTACATTTAAAGAGATATTTTTTTAATTGGATAGTTAGGAATTTATCAAAGAGAATACTATAGTGATGAGTAAAATTGGCTTCTAATCTATTGATCCATATTTATTTAACTTGTGTGGTATATGATACAAGTGGGGCATTTGATGTTGAGAATTGGAACTGCAGAGCATGCATTTCCAATTTCCGAATCTTCATTATGTCTATTATGGTTTTGCTTTGCTCAGGCTTCAAAAATAAGTTCAGATCTGTTTCTCTTTTCTATCAAAAATTTTCTTCAAGGGTCCTTTCCATACAATGTCCTAAAATTCTAGCAACAGTTCATCCTTAAATTCACTTTTCATGGACAGGTACGAAAAGTCTGCAAGTACTGCAAATTTTGATTGGGTAGAGCAAAACAATGAAGTTCTCCATGACGTAAGAATTTGACTTTCTTTCTTCGTTGATACGCTATGCAAAAAAAAAAAAAATGTGAAATGGTTTATGAAATCCATGTACAAACGCATAAAACAGGAACTTGAGTGTGGGATTGTACTTCATGTATGATCATGTTAATCATGATTTAAGACATGGGGATGTGATATTGTGAACAAATGTTTAGTGCTAGATGTCAGAAAAGTGAACTGAAAATTGGACAACACTCTGTTATGCGGTTTTATTATTTCTAACTTCAAGAAAGCAGATTGCGGACTTCATGTCACTGCGTATTTCTTATGCTTTTCTGAAGAAGCAGAGCTGATTGTGTACATGTTCTCTTCATTCTTATAGATCTTATTTCCCCTCCATCCTTCAGCTTTTGTCCATGTCATGTGCATTGGAAAGCAGGTTGATTTAGGCCTCGAGCTTCAGGAAGATATGAAACAAGAAAAGACTGGCACTTCCTCTTCCATTCTTTACACAGATGAAGAAAATGAATGTGCAGATCTGGAGGTTGTCACATCACAACATACAAACTCAAATGAAGTCGACCATTCAGAAATCAAAGAGAGTTCACATATCAAATGCCTCCTGGACATGCTTAAGGATTCTCAGTCAGACATGTCAATTTCTATTTACTCACTCGAAGGAAGCGATTCAGAGGTAATTCCTCTAATATTTTCTATAAAGAGCAATCCACATCCCAATGGTTGTGTTAATATGATGGCTGCATTTGGATGTGCTCTTGAGTTAAATTGCAAAAGTTAGTTCAATAAATGGAATTATGAAGTTGTAGCTACCTTAGACTTTGAAGTTCAATTTTAGAATACAGAAGCTTAAGTTTTTGCTAGTCCCTTGGTAAGTTCATCCGAAGTCCATTATAATTTGAGCATTTTGACCTTATTATAGCAACTATTGCAACTCAACCTATGGCACCCAAAATATTTGAATCGTGCAAGGAGTGCTTCCAAAGCATATTCTTCTTTTATTTTTTGTCTTTATATCACCATTTTCCTGTATAGATGTTTGTGGTTTCCATTCATCCCAGGACTTCGTTCCAGAATTGGAGAAGCAAGGACTTTTATGATAAATAATATGATTGGAAAGGTAATATGTTCCTTTTTTTCCTTAACCAGGAAAAGATGCAAAGTTGCGGAATTTCGGTGAAGACCCCAGAATATATTGGAGGTGTTTTAGCACCTCGAATTGGTGAAGGGTAAGTTCATGAAAAAATGAAGTATTAACGTTATTTTGTAGGGATCGGTTCGTATGTACCCATACCAGAATCTGTTTGAACACTTTGGCAAAATGAATGACTGATTGACTATCTATTCTGTTGTGTTTTTGAGGTGGTATAAAAATTGGAAATCATACTTTTTTCGGCAGGGGTGTCACCGTTTCTCACACTTCTCTTCATAAATCCATCAGAGATCAGTGGTGTCGTTATTTTGTGATAAAAAGAATTATATGAAGTATGGCACATGTATATGGTTTCTCACATCTGCTCTACTCCAATGACAGTAAAATTGTCTTACCAAAATATTGAAACATATGCTAAACACGCATTCTTTTCTTACTGAAGAAGGCCCAAAGTGATTTCTTTAAACATGATCTTCCTGATTTCTTCAGGAATATACTAGCTCATTGCTCCATAAGACCTCCAGAGTGTGTAATACTATCTTCACCAGAAGCATTTGGATGCTCAATGCACGAAGAAGCCTATGAACTGAATAGCAGTTCTTTCTTTTCTAGCAGATCACAGAGTTCTGTCAAAGAGTTAAATCTATCCATCTTGGATTTAAAAGATACTGAATTGTGTTCCTTTCAAAACAACTGTTTCAAAGATGAGGCAAGAAAGAGAAGATCCCCATCAGATGATTTCATACGCTTTAAGCACATGTCACCTACATTTGATCATGAAGGAGATTTTGGAAGAGAAGAGCTGGAAAAGAATTTGAATGAAGTTTGTTTAAATCTTGAAAGTAACTCTCACATTGAAGTGTTGCGAAAATTTGAGAAAGCAGTGTCAGCGTTATGCTCTTCTGAGGGACTTAAAAAGTGTGAAGATGCTGGCTTCGAGCTTTCAACTGTATGGGAAATCCTGAAAAATGAAACAGGAACAAAATATAACTTGGTGAAGGAAGTAATCCTTGCTGAATGGCTCAACATCATTTCGACTTCTAAAGAAAAGAGAGTAGTAAGGGCATTGGTGGATGTACTTCTTGTTCTGATATCAGTAAATGGGTCACTTGTAGAAGACATCAAAAGAAAGGATTCACATTTGTATGATTTAGCCAATGCTCTTAAACAAAATGTGCACGAGGCTGCCATTCTTATCTATCTTTTGAGCCCATCACCTACAGAAGTAAAAGAACTAGAAATTTTACCAGCACTGTTGGAGGTTGCATGCAAGTCAAAGAGTTACAAGGATGGGCCCCTATCATTTCCATTGACACCTGCTACAGCATCAATAAGGATGATCGAAGGGTTAGTAACTAAATGCGATTATGAGAGTAATAACATGAATTTGGAAACAACCACTTCTCCTCAGATTCTTTCTAGACTCATGGATGCTGCAAAATATGTGAATTTGGAAGAAGGTTCTTCTTTGGTGACTCTTCTCATCAGCTGTATGCGGTTTGATGGGAACTGTAAAAATTATCTGTCACAAGCTATACCTGTGTCTACTTTTCTCCATCTCCTGGAAAGTAATAAGAGGCATGTCAAGTTCGCAGCCCTCGATTTTTTTCATGAAATCCTTCGCATGCCAAGGTAGAGATTGATGCCTTGGATCATTCAAATTACATGTTACTTAATATTATGCTTTGCTTTATAGTATAACAACCAAAAGGAAAATCAGTAACGTAAGATGTGCCATTTATTTGTGCCAGGTCTTCAGCTACAAGTCTATTGCATCAAATACGCCGACTGGGGAAGATCAACATTATGCACACATTGATGGCCTGCATGCAGGGATCCAAACCTGAATACCAACTTTTAGCAGCAAATATGTTGCTTCAACTAGACATGATGGTACAATTTACTCTATCACCTTAAACTTTTAATTTAAACTCGGAAGTGTTAAAACATACCAATATAAGCAATACCCTTCACAATACCCTGTCTAAGTAAGAAAGTTACTATGTCCTGAAAGGGGGAAGTTATTAATGCATTGAGACAGCCAATGCCAGTTTTGCCTCATTTAAAACTATCCTCATTTGAGTTATTATATTATCCTTAACTGAAGGATATGCATAGTATCTTTGATATTTGAGTTCGTACATGAGCTCCATCATGCCCCAGTTCAACTACAACACTTTGGTCAATACTTTAAAGAGTACACTTATGGACCAGTTACCTAATGAATTCCTATGAAATAGGTTTCTATCAAAGGGTCTGGGTGGAGGGGGAACAAAAATAGAGATGCATCATCCCTTTTTGTTTGGAAATGATTGGGCATCCATCAGCCTATAAAATTAAATTCAAAAGAATTTAATGGTCTGTTGTAGATCTCCACCCTTTCACCTTTCAACCACTCTATAGAACCCCCTTTTCCAATGAATTCCTACAAATTAAAGTAAGAATTTACCAAACATGCCAGTAAGAAAAGAGTCCATGATTCCAACTCAAATGAGAAAATTCTTAGTATCTGGGAGAATTGTATAATTCTGCATCCGTGCTTAACCCATCAGATAATGGCTCCAAATTTACATATTCAAGACTAGAGGTGTATAGTGAGTCAGTGACTTTGGTCAAGGATCATACAAGTCCTCAATGTCTATTTTCCTTCATTAATTACTGGCTGCCATTACACCTTATGAATCCATGAAAGAAACCGGTACTAGAATTTGGGTTTCACATTAGCAGAAGCTTGAGACAATTTATATTTTCTTTATTAGGAAAACGCCCATAGTAGGAGTATATTCAGGGAGGAGGCTATGGAGGTTCTCTTAGAGTCACTTGCATCTGAAGGAAATCCCTCTACACAGGCACTATCTGCTTTCATTCTTTCAAATCTAGGGGGGACTTATGCTTGGTCAGGGGAACCATATACAGTTGCATGGCTTCTAAAGAAAACAGGTTTAACATCCTCTCGTCATCGGAATATGATCAGAAACTTTGATTGGTCAGATCCAAGTCTACAGGTAATCAATGGTAAATAGATTTTTTTCTGTGTTATTCATAGGTGATATCATCCTTCTATAATTTAGACAGGGATGCATGTATTACTGTCAAGCACAGCCACAGGGTTTTGATATGGGACGTATGTAGCTTACTAACAATGAAATATATCATATAAACTTCTAGTCATTAACATAAGATAAGAGGCATGTATCTACACTATCAGAGCCAGAGGTATATCAAAACAATCTCAGCTGTGTAAGTCTAATAGCTTCTGTCACAACTCTCTTTATCTGAGCTCGACATGCAGAGTACATAGATCAATCCCATTGTGTAAATAACTAGAATGGTCCAGTGAGTCCATTCATCAGTTGTGAAGCATTTTTTTTTTTCATGTAAAATCATTACAGCATCAACTTGAAGTTGAACTGCATGGTATATTAATTTTGGTTATTTTTGCAGGATTCTACCGCAGATGCATGTTGCAGCAACATTGCAAAAAGTATCTTGAATTTTGGAAATTCTGTGTTCCAAGCATTAGAGAAGGGACTTAAAAGCAATAATAGGACTGTTTCCCGTGATTGTCTCACAACTATTGCATGGCTTGGATGTGAATTAGCATTAATGGATCCTAATAACCTCAGATATTCTGCCACTGAAACTTTATTAGGCGGCATCATCCGTTTTGTACATCCGGGACAGGAGCTGGATGAGAGACTTTTAGCATGTCTCTCTCTGTATAGCTACTCTTCTGGTAAAGGTAATAGAAACACCTTACAGTATCATCCTGGGAGCGACCGAGCGACTATCTGATTTATGGATTGGAATATTGGTGGCTATAACAACATTAGTCAGAGTTCTGATCATTATGATCATCATATTGCCTTGACTTTTGCATGGTGGTCTATGTCTAGTGGCCTGGATCAATTGAAAATTTTATATCAATTGTTGGATTGTCCATCCACTGAAACTAGTCATATTGCAAATGCATCATACAGTAAACTGTACATACATTTCAATGCTATTAGTAGAACTCATTGAACTGACCCAGATGAGATAAGGCTATGATGATGATGATGGTAATGATGACGATGACAATGATGATGACGATGATGACGACGACAACGACGACAACAACATACATGCATATGCGTGTTGACTGACTTAATTTTGGTGGTTTTTGTATATAGGCACGAAAAACCTTATGAATTATTCAGGGCTAAGGGAGTCACTTAGACACCTTTCAAGCATCACCTGGATGGCTGAAGAATTGCTGAAAGTGACAGATTACATCCTCCCCACTAAATCAGTGAGTCTAGTCTCATGTATTCCCATCTTTCATCCACAGATGAACTTGTAAAAGGGAAGACTTACTTCTGAATTATTTTTGTATAAGTTAGTATTTGGCACTACCTAGATCACCCATGACAGAAGATTTTGAGAAGTCAGAACAATAATACTTCTTAGAATAGTTGCATTCATTTTACTAAAACTGCACCATAAACCTGGTAAACAAGCTTTGTGAAGGCCTGGTAGTTAGTAGCACTTACTGTCACCATATTTCAGATTCTTGTGTTTGGGTCAGAAAACATGAAATCTATACTTCTTTGAAATCGTTAAGAGGTATTTTTTTGGGTAGAACTTCAAGAGGTAATAGGAGCATTTACTGTCACCATATATCCTTGAATTGTGATTCATCCATTATAACAACTATTCATGATTCATGGATTTGTAATAGCAGCATGTGTCTTGTGTTCACGCACAAATACTAGAGGCAAGTCACAGGGGGAGTGGAGCTGTAAGCGCTCTCATCTACTACAAGGGACAGCTCTATAGTGGATATGCAGATGGTTCAATTAAGGTATGCAGTACTCAAATGCAGCATAGTTTTTCAAGGTTGCTATCGTAATTGATAGAATGGCTGCCTAACCCGCTCAAATGCAGCAGGAGTATCTGAGTGTCATGTTTCATGGAACACAAGAAATAGGACTAATGGAACAGCTAGTGTACATTGTATCTGATTTAGAAAGTTAATATTTTATGTACACTATGGCTTTCTACAACAAAATCTGTAATGTGAAACATTTATATTTGAAAGAGTGGAGCACAACATTTTGAGCACATGTAAATTTATGTTAAGGCAAACATAAAATACCCAGAAGTGCCATGTCGAAATCCAAATATGTCCAGATGGGCACTGCACCATTCAGAAGAAAAAAAAAATGAAACTGAAACTTACAGATTAAGTAGGTGTGGGACATCAAGGGACAGACAGCCAAGCTTGTATGGGAGGTCAAGGAGCACAAAAAAGCAGTGACATGTTTTGCTCATTTCGAACCTGGTGATGGCCTTCTAAGTGGTTCTGCTGATAAAACTGTCAGGGTAATTATCTCGTTATCTTTCTTAAGGATGACATAAAATTGAAAATCTTCATGATATGGAATGATTTGATTTCCTAAAGGAACTCATGAACTCTATATCATTTCACAGGTCTGGCACATGTGTAGGAAGAGATTGGAATGCATGGAGGTGATAGAGATGAAGGAAGTCATTCAAAAAATAGATACACATGGCCAACTGATCTTTATCATAACGCAAAGCCACGGACTGAAGGTAAGGATCTCACCTCCTTTCATTGTATTCAAGATTTAGTTTTTCATATTAAAGTATATACAGATAAAATCAGTGGTTCCATGACGGAACCTTGCCTCAAAAATCAGTGTGCATGCAGGATACTTTTAGAAATGTTTTAAAAGAATCACAGTGTTTAAGATTATTACTTTCAGACTGATAAAAAAGAATTTTCATTTACAGAGTCCAAACAATTTATTTCAATTCATATGAGTTTTTTTCTTTTTCATATTGTAAGAAATCTCACTGTCGCAACTCTGTACTGGACAGAGCTTTCTTAAGACTAACAAAAACTGTGTTTATTAGGTAAAACAAAATTCAGAACAATGGATCGACATTTTCAAAGAAAAATTGATAAAACTGAATATTTGTAGCAAGTTTCAGATAAAATAAACGAATCACGGTCTTAGATTAGGGGAATGGGTGTAGTATTCGTGCCAATTCTTGTATTAAAGCCATATTGGTATCCCTATGGACTGTGAATGGATCATAGTACTGTTAAAAAAAATCCAGGGATCATAGCTCTGCACATGATTAATTTCAAGAACTTACATCTCTTTATGGCAGTTCCATGTGTTGAATAGTCTTGGGATCAGACCAATAAAAAAATAGTCTTGGGATCAGCATTTACAACATGGAATAATTGATATTTCAGGTTTGTAATGGAACAAGAACCATCCAAACTATTTGTAGGAGTAAACATGTCAAATGCATAGCTGTTGCTCAGGGTAAGATCTTCATTGGGTGCACCGACTCGAGCATACAGGTTAGTGTAATAGTCAGGTACGGTATATAACTTAGAGAGTGTGTATGTTGTTTACATGAAACTGAACTCTCTACAGGAGGTAGACATTGTTACTGCTGAAATGAGAGAGATCAAAGCGACTGAAAGGAGCTGGTGGATGCAGAAACAGCCAATCAATTCAATTGTTCTGTACAAGGACTGGATTTACTGCGCCAGCGATACTGTTGAGGGCTCAAGTTTCGAGGTATGTATAAAAAATCACGAGGCTGGTCTTTAGTTGATGTGTATCATGTAATTCCTTTGATTGGAGAAATAATTCAGGAATGGAGAAAATGCAATGGAACACAAGTTTCAATAGCAATGGAGAGACGAACAAACGTGTTAGCACTGGAAGTTGTGGAGGACTTCATGTACTTGAATTGCAGCTCGTCACCTACGATCCTTCAGGTGATCAGTGTTTCTTTTATACATGTGTTTATATAAAGTGCTTTTTGAGAACTGAGTGATGCTCAGTATTTTTTAAAAGATCCAAGGAATTCTTTTTTATCAGATCCTCCTTAAAGTAGAACTTCTGAAAATCATGAGGCGGTATTGTTTTCCAATCTTTATAATTTCCTCCATTGAAAGAGTGAACACTACCTTAGAGGAACATTTAATTCAAGCAGATATGGCTGAGAGAAAAGCATCAGAAAGTTGGTAGATTATCAGCAGGTGGCAGGATCACAAGCCTCCTCACTGCAAATGGCATTGTCTTATGCGGTACAGAGACCGGGTCAATTAAGGTATGCTGATCTGACTATCCAATCTAAATATTAATACATGTATGAGGCCCCAAATATCAAAATATTTGGCATACCATGTGGGATTTTGTTCAGGCTCAAAATCTAATGACTTTCATTTGTAAGTAGCATACCAGATCTCTTTATAGATCTCTTGGTTTTAAAACTTGGCTGAGTTGTATCAGACTTGGCCCTTAGAAGTCGAATCTGATACCTGTTACTGAAACCTGAATACCGGGTGAGTAACATAAGGCTCAGCCATTTTGTTCGAATTGGAAGGATGCTGACTCAGATGACATGTATTGCCCAATCTGAAAGTGAGTATAAAATGTGTATATTGTTTTCCAAGAGTTCTTCTCTTTCAGAGCATAGAACTGTACCAATTCCTAACTCCAGCCTGATTCTTGCTGTAAACAGTGTAATTGGTTGTTTAAACAATGAGTCTCACCTTAGTTGCCATGAATTAACAGGGGTGGATCCCTTTGTAGAAAGCAACTGAAACAGAAGAAAAAGATGCATTACCATATGCTTGTTGGTTGTATATGGAAGGGATAAGAAAGAATGCTGATAGTTTGAACAAAGTCACCATGTAAATGATGAAGTTGAATGATCATCAAAAGCTCAGACAGGAATAAAAAGAAAAAGAAATAAAGGAAGAAAAAAGGCTACAAGTTCGGCAATTGCATTACTGTGGATTTATGTTTGTGTGGTATAAATACAATTGTAATCAGCTAAAGCTTGATTGAGGAAAGAAGAAGAAGAAAAGAAACAAAATTTTGATCATTGTATTATTCTTTAATTATGTCAATCATGTGCATATTAATTTAATCACATCTTAGAGCACTTGAGATTATCCTATACCAATGGGTTGATTATCAAAAGGCTCGGAAAGGAATTAAAAAAGTAGAAGGTAAAAGGAAGGAAAAAGCTGGGCTAATTTTTTTTATCTATTTTTTTTATTGGTAACTGAAACTTTCATAAATAGAAGGATAGAATACAAAAAGAAAAACAAAAAGTAGGCAAGAAAACAAAAAAACCATAAAAAAAGAAGAGGAGACTAAAGGGTGCAAGAGCTTTGTACCCCACCCATACCCCAATTACATAATAAAACCCTCCCAAGGATAGCTTCTCTCCACCCCCTGCTTGGCTAGCGCATCAGCCATACCGTTGGCCCGTTCTAAGTAGCAGTCCAACTCTAATCTGACCAGCAACTGCTGTATAATAAGAACCATTTTAAAATGAGCATGACACTCCTGTTTAGGTTGGGGACAAATGTAACACATTTCACTAAAACTCAAAATGTAAATTGTTGGGTTATTAAGGTTTGAACAGGTGGAGCTTTTATACCTAGTAAATCATTATTCATATGCATTATCATAAACTAAACATCTTGTGAAGATAAAAGAGTGAGAAGTGCTTTCCACAGTCTTCCAATCTAAGTGTTACTACATGAACATTGATATGAGCCAAAGATGCAGGCTTCCATGATTTCCTGTATTTCATCCTCTCGTGTATGTGAGTTTGTTAGCAAGAGCCAAGCCATCGCTACTGTACTGCTTAACCTTTACAGCCTTATCCCTACACTTCCCTAAGTCTAGAACTGCACTCACCCATGCCTCTTGGCAAAATAATAAGAGGACATGGCTACTGATCAAGAAACTAAAAGGGTGGTAGCCATCCTACTAAGCTAAAATATGTGCATTTTTTAGTAGTTTGCATCAAGTACCATGGAACATTTAAAGAGATGCAAGTGATCTGAAAGAGAAGCAAGTGAATAAGGATTTATTTATGCAACTAATTGTCACGTATAATGTGAGCTAGAGGGTGGTTAATGCAATAAAGAGAGGATTAAGATTGGTGAGTATATATGATTTACATGTGAGCAGGTTGGTGAAGAATGGTGATTCTCTTGTGAAGGTTAGCAGAGGACATTGATTCATGTGGTTTTGTTCTACTAACTCGAAAACTCGGACTTGACTCCGAAGGTCACCAACCTAATAACACATAACGCCAAAAGCTCGAGTGGATACTATGTCAATAACCAGTAACACCAAAAACTCCAGAAGTTAGTGAGCCGCATAACAATTTATATCAACACACTGGGTAGAGTAACTTGGGCAGGTATGGCTGAGTACTCCGTGGACTCAGTAAACTCGCTTGACTAGCATGACTCAGTGGCTTACAGATCCGAGTTGACTCAGATTCAAGGGAGTGAGAACTAGTTCCAAGACTATGCCGTCAACAGGCTAGGCTGGCTTTGGGGCAAGTCTAGAAAGAAACCCCAAGCTTAGCCCATTTGCTTTCAGCTCTATTATTTGGTGTAGGCCTACTCATAGGCATGAATTATAGGCCCAAGCTCAGCTCATAACAGTCATGAAGGATGCCTATGTGGGCTTGGGCCACTCTAGCCCTAAACTAAAATACCATAAAATTTAAATGCAAGCCTGATCTTTTTGATAGTCCATCTTGAAGGTCCACAAAAAAAAAAAAAAAAAAAAAAAAAGAACTCAGATACGGCCGGGCCTGAAGAGTAGGCCAAAATACAGGTCTGTGGAGCTGGGCAGTCCACTAAGCCCATTGCTTCTCTTAGCTGTGATATTTGGATCTACGGTTTGATGGTCAGCTAGTTGGATCAGGTATGGGCCTCCTCAGCTAGTTAGCCACTTTAATTCAGCGGGGCCCACGGCAATATACTTCCATGAGTCTGATTTGTAGATGAATGATGTGGAATCTACACTAAAAATCAAGTGGGTAATGGATGGCAGCTGGTTGGGTTAAAGGGTGACCTGCCCTGACCTACTCATCTTAGCAGCAGATTTGTTGGTATAATGTTTTCAGTTTTGGGCGGGTATGGATTTTTAAAATTTTGAACAGTGTCTTGTTCAGTAACTTAGTATAAATTTTAAAATGAATATTTCTAGAATCAAATCGAACTCTGGTGGTATCCATATCTCCGGTCAGGTTTAGTATTACCAATCATAAATCAGCCACAAATCATATATAGAGAAAAAAAATAAAACAAAATCGAGTTGGGGCAGTTTAGGCTCAGCTGGTCTCGAACCAAACCCAACTTGTAGCCATCTCAATAAGCCCTCACAAACACCCCTGACCCCACCTTTCCATCTGTTTCTTTCTAATTTTCTTATATATTGGTCCATGAATCAAAAATCATATCCATCAATCACAACCATTAAGCAGTAGCAATTTGGGTTAAGGTGCATTGAGCACTATGGATAAAATCAATCAGCACAACCTAAGCCCAACCCATTTCTTAATTAATCACTAGGCTGAAAAATGCAAAAGTGGGACCCTTAGTTAATAGGTTTACTTAGGCTTTGGGCCTTGGGCTCATGGAACTCAACCCCATTTTTTGGGTTGGGTTGGTTGGTCTTAGTGCAATTAGTCGGGCTGGATTGATGGATGGGCTCAGTATAAGTGGGTTCGGGTCGGTTAGCGGGTCGGGTCGGTAAACCCTAAAAACATGAGGGAAGATGCGCACTGCGCCCCTTCTTAAACCCTAAAAATCGCCATTCCTGACTTCTCCTCTCTAACGTTAAACCCTAAATCGTCTGTATTGAAGAAATTATAGTTCTTTGATTGACTAACTCAAGGTATGATCAGAAAACCCTACTCTCATGTCTTCGATGATGAAACTTCCAAATCTGTTTTTGAATCTCATTTTGCAATCTAGAAGTTCATGAAATCGTTTTTGATATCGATTCTTCGAATTGGGGTTTCTTCAAAATCTTTTTTTTTTCTCTGTCTTCTGACATTTATTCGAGATTCTGGGGCTTGGGTATTGTTCATTGATCTTCAGTTTCTTTTTCAGGAACCCTCAAGGTAGAACTTCAATCTGATGCAATGGCTCGATTTCGAAATGTAAGCAAATTATCATGTTCCTGACTTGGATTGCATTCCTTTCAACATCTTTGATGCATTTATCTTGATACTGAATGGGTTGTTTTTATGGTAAATGTGAAGAAGAAGAAGGCATTTGTCAAGCCAGTAGTGAGAAAGCCCACTGTTGATCACGTTACGGGAGATAGGATCCCGAAAAGCTTCGTCTTTTCTAGAGGAAAGCTTCCGGGTTCCTTGAGGCAGCTCCAAATGGACTTGCGAAAGCTTATGCTCCCGCATACCGCGCTCAAATTGAAGGTAACTAATCTGTTGATTTAATCCTCTCACTTTGTTGTAGCTTGGTAAATGAGATGTTGCATGAAATGTATGCTAATGTTAAAAGCAATGCATCTTCTTTCTCAAGGAATTGGCAAAAACTGTTCGGAGTCTTTAGTCTAGTGTCAAGAGTATGCAAATACATTTATGTCCACAAGCACAAGAATACATATAGACCCATCCAATTTTACATTTTAATATTGCATATGTGTGCATACCTGCATGCTTACATACATGAATTAACACATTTGCATGCAAGCTTGGTGCACATATAGTGATAAAAAAATGATGGGTAGACATTCTGATTCGAACTAGTGTTATCACTGTAGAATGTAGATTTCCGTTCTCACAAATTTCATTTTCAGTTTGTTGGTGCCATATCTTGAACCCATGACCTAATGTTCTAAACCATAGGTTCCAACCATCTTGACAAGGCACAAATTTCATTTTTCAGTGCATCAGATAGAAACATCCATGTTTTGGTTCCCTTTAGGTTACACCTATATCGTATGTCTTCAAGTGATGTTTATAAAGAGTAAGCAGGCAGTGAGATGTAGGGATTCTGGGGAAAGTGAAAGATTTGGGTTTCCTTGGTTTTCATTGGAGAAAAATGGCAGTGGCGACTAATTGAATGGTGTGAGAAGTTATTTTATCACTTTAGAGGGTTTTTTGTCTTTCTCAACAAATTAAATAAATCTCCACTGCACTAAATGGTCCTGACTGTTCCCCACAAAATGTAAAACCAAGCAGGGCAAAGAGGAGTTCTAAGGCGAATGCCTTGTCCACACCCTCTCTCCCCACATCCAAAGAGCAATCAAGAGTTTTTGAGATTATTTGCTATTCAGATTTTTGGAGTTTTCCATGATGGATCAATACATATTTCATTTTTCTTTTCTCCTTGCTTTATATATATTTATATATATCTGAAACTGCTTACTCAATGTATTTGTGTTTGTTTGACCATGACAGGAGAAGAAACGGAATAATCTCAAGGACTTTTTGAATATTTCAGGGCCAATGGGTGTGACACATTTTCTAATCTTATCTAAAACAGAAAGCTCACCCTATCTGAGGGTTGCAAGGACACCCCAAGGCCCAACTCTCACATTCAAAATACACGAGTATTCATTGGCAGTGGACGTGGCTCATTCTCAAGCTCGTCCTAGATGTCCTCCAGATCTTTTCAAAAATCCACCTCTGGTAATGCTCCTAGCACTATATATTTGACTAATCATCAACTTAAAGCTTCTATCATACTTGGTATATTGATTATGTAATTGGTTTGTAGGCATATGTATATATTGTATTCTTATCATAGTAGTTTCTATAAAGATTCTTAATTTCTTATGATTAAATTTTGGCAATGGGCTAGGTCTGGGCTTCATGAGGTTTGTCTAATAAGCCCAGTCCACCATGATTTAAAAATTTTGCTGGAAGTTATATATGCTGACCGGCATATGTTTTTTTTTTTTTTTTTTTCCTTTGACACAACTGATTCCATATTTTTATGGCATTTCTGTAAAAACTGTAAACTCCATTAAAAGGGTAATATAGTTGTGGAGGTAGCCCAAGCTATTTTTATTTGTTATTTCTACTTTACTTGCAGATTGTTCTTTCGGGGTTTGGCACTGGGGAACAGCATCTCAAACTCACAACGATCATGTTCCAGAACATATTTCCATCGATTGACATTAATACCGTATTTGCCCTGGCTTCTTCTATTTTTTATTTATTTATTTTATCTTCCTTTTTTTCCTTGGTTGTGTTATAGTTGCTCCTCTCATTTGATCTATCCTTCATTATTTCAGGTCAAACTTTCCTCATGTCAGAGGATTGTGCTGCTCAATTATGATAAAGATACGAAGCTTATTGATTTTCGACATTATTCTATCAGATTACAGCCTCTGGGTGTCTCTCGTAGGATTAGAAAATTTGTGCTGAACCATCAGGTACCAGATTTGCGGAGTCTCCAGGACGTGAGCGACTTTGTTACAAAGTAAGATGTCTTTCACCCCTTAAATATTTGCATTGAATGTGAACCACATTAAGCACAAATGTAGCTTAGGGAAGAATGGAGTATTTTCTAGGTACTATTTGTGAACTGGACAAGATGAGATTTTAAGGTAGAATGGAGTATTTTCTAGTTTCTCTGAAGGTTCCTCTGAAATACATGACACCAAACAGAGAAGTCACTCAACAACTCCAAATAATTGAAAATCAAAGCCTTGGGATTTGAAGCAACAATACCACTGCAACAATATTTTCAAATTTTCTACTAGTTTTGCTAGCATCAACAAAAGCTAATTGTATGGTCAGTGATTTGAGATGAGAAACCTCAACCTTAGATTTCTTAAATCTGGAAACTTCTAATTAAATCAACCTTTCTAGCTCTGATAAGCATTTGATTTAGCACTTCAGCCTTAGAGGAGACATTAGGTCACTTTTCTCCAAACCCCCATATAGAATAAACAATCATCAAGAGAGTCCTAATCCTCTATATAATATGCTCTCTTAAAATCTTATTTGCAAATAACTGCAAGCTTTAAATTTTCTAGGTAATCAAGACTGAATCCAAAATTTGATGGCCTTTGAGTAAAGCGCTTTGCTGGCTAGAAGTTATAGAGGGAGACATTTGCACAGCTGTTTGGCAAGAATTTTAGTCAATATTTTATGAATGCTGCCAATTAGATTTGTGGGCCTAACATCTTTAATTATTTATCTAGTTTGGATGGTAGCCGCCATGATATAAAAAATAGTTTTAAAAAAAACTGTTCAGTATGAAGCTATACTGAAAAGGTGCTAGGAGAGGCTAGACACAAGGGGCCATTGCAGCCCCAAACAGAAAATGAAAAGAGCTTGTCAAGGCAGGATATGAATATCATTTTTTTTTTATAATGGAGGATATGAACATCATGTCGAGGTGATTCACGAAAACACTCTCAAACAATTGTGAATTAAAAGAATTTCACAGTTATGAAAGATCAAGAAAAAGAAATGAACATCGCAATCAGCTTCAATTCTGTAGTTAATCAAGAGATGAGGTAATCTAAGCTTGTTTCAAATAATTTATAATGCCTGACTTAATTTGTGCTACATTATGATTTTGTTCTCAATTGAATAGATAGAAACGTTTTCTTTGACATTTCTGCACTTGCTCTCTGTAACAAATGAGGATTTTGGGTGTAAAAGAAACTTAATCTTTAATGTTTTGTCCCTTATCAAGGGCTGGTTATGGATCGGAAAGTGAAGTGGATGATGAAGCTGCAACAGTAGATCTGGCAAGTGATATTGGTAGAGTGAACAGAGCTTCTACAAAGAGTGCTGTCAAACTTCAAGAGATTGGACCCAGGATGACCCTCCAATTAATTAAAGTCGAGGAAGGGCTGTGTTCTGGTGGTGTAATATTTAGTGAATACGGTAAAGTTTTTTAGAATCACTTCGATAAATTTGTCATGCATACCTTATATACTTAATGTGTAATCCTAGATTTTCTACCCAGTAAATAGGTACTTCTATTATTCTATGGACTTTTTATTCTTGTCCTCATTGTTATCATTGTAATTAGTAGTTAAACTAGTTCGTATGATTTCAAAGTTTTCTCAAAACTGTCAAGGAAATTGTTATATGCTATGAGAAATTGCAGTGTTTCTTGTCCCTTGAACTCAGTTACAAGGTCAATGTGGTGGTTTTGAGAAGCCCAATGTGTCAACACATTCATGGATTTCATTGATAATGTGAATTATTTTTAATCATATTATATGATTTCCCCCGGCAAACAACCACTGATTTCGGGGCCTTAAAACTTTCAATGGGTTCTTAAGTTACATTTTTTATGGAATTTATTCGAACAATTTGTATAATTCAAATTAGTGTCAAATTAGGGTGAGTGCCATTTATGGGAAGATAGCGTGTGAGTTGGTTGGATTTGTCACAGGTGTCCGATGTGATGGAAAATGAGTTACCTCACACAATCCATGAGGTACTTCTTAGAAGCTATTTTTTTTAATACATATATATATATATATATATATATATATATATAACATAAATAAATGAAGTGAAAAAGAAATTAAATGTGAAACTCTCTTTTAAGGCCAATCCACTGGTAACTCAGTGGTGAGGCACCTCCCCTCCATATAGACATCCAGGGATTTGGTTGTTTTGCTGGCAATGAGGGACTTGGGTAGTGTGTGAGTATTTACCAGAGCTAAAACAAATGTCTCTATTTAGGATTTTTATAGGAGCAATACCTGAAAACAATTTGTATCTAATTGAAAGACATATTGAAACATTCAAGGAGAAGTTGGTAAGGTTTCTTTTTGTTTTCCTTTTTGAACTTTGAATGCTTCCGAATTGTGAAAGCTTTTGAATTTCGATGAATGGTAATAGGACATGAATGAAGCAAGTTGTTAATGTGTATTTATATTCCTTAAGCATTATTCTTTATTTTTACCATGCACAAAGTAAAAACAGTATTCTTTATTTTTCATCTTATTCTGGCTTTAATTAATTTAGACATTTCCCATTCTTAGTATGCCCTTTTTGTAAGATTCTAGAATTATGATCACATGAGAAAATTGTTTATCCTTACAATGTTCTTCCATCCATACTTAATTTTGATATTTTTGCCTTTTCAGGAAGTAGTGGTGCAGCAAAGAATCAGGAGGAAGGTTAATTTCTGTTAGGTACCGCACTTTTTTTCAATCAATGATGGATGCGACAACCCTCGGATGGAGCTTAATATGAAATATTTTGGCAGAGTTTACCTGCAAAAAATTGGGAAAAAATTTTGTAACTTTAAGAGATTGAATGTTACATTATAATTAATTAAATAACAATTAAGTGATACAATGTATTTTCTTGTGTTATGTAAATCATTTTTTTATTCCCAACATAAGCTTTCATGTCTGAGGGCGTAAGTTGGGCTGACTGCATTTCAGCTGCAAAGCTTTCATCTTTAATGTTCTGCTGTTTGAGCCTGACTCTCTTGTGAGAGAAAAGACCATTCATTGGATACATCATAATTTTCATCTTTTGACATCCATGTTTTTTACTGTAATCAAGGACACAAATGTATATGGCTCATGAAAGTCTTATCATTTTCAAACTGCACCAGGTAATTCTCTGGATGTAACTCATTGTCTATCAAGGATACACAAATGTATAGGGTTCATGAAAGTCTTATCATTTTCAAACTGCACCAGGTAATTCTCTAGATGGAACTCATTGTCTATCAGGGACACACAAATGTATATGGCTCATGAAAGTCTTACCATTTTCAAACTGCACCAGGTAATTCTCTGGATGGAACTCATTGTCTTAAAGAACCACCATCCTGTTCATGTTTATTTCTTAGGGTTTTCATTAGAATCAAATTATTACTCTATTCTCCCAAGTACCACCCACAGCTTTTTTAAGCTAGCAATATCTTTCACTTTACCAATACACCCCAGTGGCAAGAGTGTCTCATCTCACACATCTGCCCAGCGATCGAGGAATGTGGGTTGTTTCATATGTTGTGTACCACTCATCCATCTACCAAAAGGGAGAAAATGCTTCACCAGCACCACCTGATTTGCCAGTGGAGAACCTTCAGAGTTTGTTTTTCTGCTCCCCCACAAACGTTCATATCATTGTCATAACTTTGGGGCAGTGTTTTTCACCTTTCCATCTGCCCATTAAAAGCGAGTGGGGGCCAGAGACTCCCCTGAATTCAGGGTTCCTTTTATTGTGCAGTTTTGTTGAAGCCATGTCCAGGGACATGATGGTGAGATCGGTGATATTTGGGCCATAGCAGGTGTGACTGCTGACAGCTAAGTGGTGAGCTCAGAATTTCTTCTTCCATGTCTCCTTCATGGAACATTGAGTCCTTTTGGAGGAAACGAGAGACACAGATCAAGATGAAGTCTGACTTCAACATCTTCATCTTCTTTATTATTATTAGGTTGGATACTCGTTGGTTGAATGATGGGGTTGGGATGTATTTATAAGCAGTGGCGGACCCAATATTTTCATTTGGGTGGGGCGGACGATGGTGAAAAAAGTCAAAAGATGATGGTCAATTGAATAGGTCAAAATTAACGCTAACTACCAATAATCTTGATTGATTGCATGCTTTAAAGACATGAATTTTATTTTATCCTTTTTTTTTTATGAGAACTCAAGTATATGGATTAAAATCCTATATGACATTCTACTACTGACATTCAAATCCTATATGAGTTTTTCAACAACAATAGCCAATATTCCTCAAAGAAATTAGTTTTTTACTCAAATCAGTGGGATTAAAATCAAATTAGCAATCACACTACAACAATAATAAAGAGAATCTAGAAAACTCCAAAGAAGTAATAACCATTATCATATGAAAATGATACCTCTTTGATTGTTTTCTTAAAGCTCCTAGGTTTGTTTAGTAAAAATACTTGTAGGGTGAAATGAATATTGAAGAGAATAAAATATTAGGGGGTGAAATCATATATGATGAAATTTTATTTTTAGTGGCTTGATAAGGAGTATTTTTTACTTTTTTTGAATAAAAAGTAGATGGATTTTTTTTCTTATAGTGGCTTGAGTATGTTCACTTTTTGACTTTTTTTAAAATAAAAGATGAAAATTTAAAATTTTGTACTTCTGATATGACCCTTAGTCTTTTATTGTCCGGTGAAAAGAAGCTTTGCTTCACTCCACCTTACTAGTAAAGTGGACAAACAAAGAGGTCCTAATAATACCTCTTTCATTTTTCATCATACATCTTTGTCACATCTTAGATGACTCGCCCCACACCTCCAAGAACTCCAAAATCCACATGGTGGAATACTCTATGACAAATCCTGACTTTTGTCAAAGATCAGATGAACTTGAAAGAGTCGATGGGGCCCAATGACTGTTCCAGAAGATCACAACCATTGGATATCTCCATCTCAAACCTCACAACATGATAGTTGGCACCTGTCACCTGTCTCACAACGTCGACTTTCCTGCTGCAGCCTGCATGTACGATCCGAATTCGATACAAGATCCTCTATTTCTACTACAACTGAAAACATTCCATCAAAAACCAATTACAATTGAAAATAATTGAGGCTTGAACTTAAAAAAACTAAAAATTAATGAGGCAGATCTCTTTTCCACCAGCACCCAAAAATCTCAACCAGCCCACCAAGAAAACATACTGTCATTTTCCTGCTTCATAATCTTCTTTAATGAAATCTGTCCTTACCAATAAAAAAAATTCCCAATCAAATACTTAGTCCATTCATGTGCAGGAGGAAAATCTAAGCATCGTCGAGTTATAGGAGAATGAGAAATTCGAGCATTTGTTGTAGTGCTCAATGAACTGTTTCTCAGAAGGGGCATCAGTAAGGAACTACAAACATTTGTTGTAGCTCTGAATGAATTGTTTCTCATATCCGAAGAAACTACGCCTGTTTTGTGATAAGAATTTGGCGTGTTGAAGTTTTTTTAGGCCATGATGTGATTCATGCCTTGTCCCCCTGCTTTTTGATGGAATTTCTAGAAGTACAAAGGAGGATTCGAGAATTCTACACAGCTCATGTCAGCAAACGAGCTTTCAGGTCCAAATGGAATGCCGCTGTAGAATCATTGGATGGATGCACCAGTGACCAGATTCCTCTGTTTTCCCATCTTCAGGTACCATAAAAATGGTTGGTCCACATTTGAAGGTTTTTGGTGGATGACAAAGACGTCCCATTCCTTGACCACTCATCAAGCATAAACAATGAATGATCGTTATTCAACATTGAGCATCTAGAATACTTCCATAAAATCTACCTTGCAGAAAATAACTATGGCTTCATTGCAATGGGAGAGGGATTTGATTATTAGCTTGAATCCTCTCCCAAATTACAGGTAAAAAAAAAATGTTTTCGGTTTATTCTTGTTTGGATAAACATAACCTGTCCACAGACCAAAGTCTGCCATCTCAAAAAAGAGTGTAAAATGTCTATAACATTGCAAGTGCAAGGAAATCTGAAGCTCACTAAAACTCAACAGTCCGGAAGGTTTGCTGCAACATCTACATCTAAATTGAACATCGTACATAGCTGAATGAAAGACACCATTTATCAAGTCCCAGATGGAATTTCCTTCCTTTTCTGTGTTCTCAGGCGAAAGCACCGGTGCAAGCTGTAGCTGGGGTGGCATCGAGTTTCTTCTTGGTGGTGCTATACTTCTTGGTTATGAATCTGAAACCACAGAAGATAACATATCATCATGCATGTTCAATAAAGCATTCTGAGCATAGTTACTCAACCATGGCATTACAACCATGGATCATGCCAGCCAGGTACTTTGAAATTGGTAACAGTTGGTATATCCATGCCATATTTGGATAGAACCAGGGTATGCTTGTGTAACAGCCTATTTCCACGGAAGATAGAATCAAAGCTTTCTATGGAGGTGTGGAGTGCACAACCATTTCACTGTAATAGGTTTTTCATGGATTCTTGCAGCAAAACAAAGTCGAAAAGAGAGATCCACACACACACACAGGGAGAGAGAGACAACGGGGAGGGAGGGAGAGAGATGATACTTCATACCCGGCATGAGTTTACTGTGGCATTGCCTTTTCTGTACCCTTAACCCCAACCCCATGGAAAAAGTGGTTCCTTGTAATTGGGAAAAGCAACACATTTTTCATGATTTTCTGCGGAAAATAATCCGCAATGAAAATGGTAAATTATGTCTACTGTGGGAAAGCAACATGCTGTAATGAATATTGTTTCACGTTTTCCATGGAAAATCAATGCATTTTCCCATGGAGAAACTGCTAAAAATGACCTATTCATGCCATCAATTGAAATAAGCCTAGTTGGACTCCCATGTGCACTTGGGAACAACTAATGGGAGGTTCCACCAAGTATGATGCCATCATGTCCTGCCAATTGTTTACCATTTACCACTGTTCCTATAAAAATAAGATCAAAGACCTTCGACAGTACCTGAAAAAATCCCTCCATAATAACTCATACATCAACCAGTTCATTCCATTGTCGATTCGGCCAGTTCCATTTTTCTGAGTGGACCCACCAGGGATCATTCTACAAAAGAAAAGTTGTTTCTCATGAGGAGATAACTGTGAAAATACTCTGACCAACGAAACTACAGACACAAGCCAAGAATATTAGCTGTACCTGGTTGCAGATTTCTTTAGCTCCTCAAACATGTAACGGGGAGAGAGACAACCCATTGCCAACCAAGGTGAAATTTTGCAGGAGAAATTTGCGCCGTATATATTATCTCGACCACCATCCTCAATCCCCTTGTTTGGTTGGGCCCTGCATTCAGCTGCAAATTTCTGAAGCTTCTGCAATGCTTCAGTTTCACCTCCCACCAGAGAAGCATTAGCAGCAGGCTTTCCATCCTAAGAATCAAGAAATGATTGATCAACACTAATAATCATAAATGATATACACAGTTCTAAAAGAAAAAAGGGGTGAAAGAAACAGAGAAAAAAAGGATATACAATTATGCATATGTGGAAGACCCACCACTGCAATGCTCAATCTCACAATATTTTTATGTTTAAATTGGGATGGGTAAGAAATCCTCATCACAGCAAGAACAGAATTCTAATCAAGCAATGACTACAATGCCTATCATGCGAAATCATCATCATCAACAATGTCAAAATTCCAATGAAGCAATGACTGCTCTCTCTGAGAGTGGATTAAAGATGATAAAGATAGAGTACTAGTAGAAGAAGAACATCTTCAAGATAGATGGGGCTCGAGGATTATTGATGCAACTTTAGCAAAAAAAAAAAAAAATTAGAATATAAGTTTAGCATTTTTTATTATTATTATTATTATTGAAATGGTTACTTTAATTAAAGCAGCAAACAATACAAGAGAATAATACTAGCTTGCTCAAAAAGAAGCACAAGAAGGACAGAACAAAAGGAAAGAGACCCCTTAAACAAATCTCCATAGACTCAACAGAATAGGAAGCAATCTCCTTCCAATCGTGCATAATCTGATCTATGGAGAAATCTTTGAATAACGGACTGATGGATACCCACAGAGCAACTAGAAACTTAGTTTTCTCCACTAAACATCTTTGACTAGTTCCCTTCAAAACATCTGGAATTCCTATCCTTCCAAATCGTCCATAAGACTGCCAGAAAAGACAATCTCCACAATTCCTTGCCTCTAGGGGCCCCAGCCGGAGCTTTCCAAGCCTGGAAAAGATCCTGAAGGGAATGAGGGAAAACCCAAGAGCAATCGAACCACTCCACCCCCGATCTCCAAATAAACTGAGCTGTGGTACAATTCAGCAGAAGGTGGTCCACTGATTCCGTGTCTCTTAAACACATGGGGCAGCCATTGACCACTATCCTCCTTCTCCTCTTAAGATTGTCCATAGTGAGAATTCTTTTCCGGAAGGCCAACCACCCAAATAGATGGGGCTCGATGATTATTGATGCAAGTTTAGCACAAATTTTTTTTTTTGAATGGCGTTCTTCTTCTTCTTCTTCCTTTTCTTTTTTTGAATGGCAATAAACAAAATATCTTGCTCGGAAGCAACGAAAAGCAGAGGTAAAATGGGAAAACAACAGAGCAGTACTAGACAGCATACAAATACAAATATATGTTTTGATGGGTAAACATAGAGCTGATTGGATAACCAAACTGTTGGACAAATTTTTTATAACAAGAAGAATTCCCATGAATGGGGAAAGAGCATTGCAATTTGCAATACCTGTCTAGAAGAACAAAGATACTAAAATTTGTGCAAATTATGGGCCATAGATGTCGAGTAATGGTGCAATGCCTACAGCAAGAATCAACTATTTTAGATTATCAATTTGGGTATATGCCAAGTAGATGTACTATATAAACCAGTTTTCCATTGAGACAATTGATGGAGAAGCTTGAAGAAAAGAGGAAAGATTAACATGCAGTTTTCATTAGTTTGGAGAACGTCCACTATATGGTATTGAGAAACACAAATCTAGCATTTCTAGTTCTACAGACTTATGCGAAACACAAACCTAATTCAAAAACCAAACAGAGATTACTAACTGAGAATCAAACCTGTGTCATGGTTGAAGGTGGGGTGAGCCCCAGATCCGTCAAGCTCGGGATCTCGCCGACCTCGACGTTCCCCCTCGCCGGCAGCCCCTTCAGCTGATCCAGCGCCTTGATCGCCTTCCTCACCTCCAACCCCTTCACCCTCTCCTTAAACCCGCCGTAATTCGACGGCATTTCCTCCAATTTGAAAGGCAAATCATCAAGGTGATACAGAGTACTCCCCCAAAAGTACTTTACCTCCACTCCCTCCTCCTTCATGGCCGCCTCGATCCTCTCCTCCGTGCGCACCTCGTCCCTCGACACTTCCCTCTGCAAGTAGACCGCTTCCGCGCCGACCGCCTTGGCGAGCTCTATGATCACGCTCTCCGGGCGACCGATCCGGACGATGAGGTCGGAGCCGCGGGATTGGAGGGAGCGGCGGAGGTCTGCCACGGATTCGATGAGGAAGGAGGCGCGATAGGGGCCGGTGCGGTCGAAGCCGGAGACGGACTTGCCGAAGTCGCGGGGGTCGAAGCAGAAGAGGGGGAGGAGGGAGAGGGAGTCGGCGTGGGCGGCGGAGAGGGTCTCGTTGTCGTGGAGGCGGAGGTCGGAGCGGAAGAGGACGACGGAGGCGCGGCGGAGGCCAAAGGGGTTGGAGGGGTCGGGGAGGGGCCGGCGGGGGACGGAGAAGGGGGAGGCGGAGATGGTAGGGGTGGTGGTGGTGGAGGAGGATCTGAGATGGGGTCTGGAGGGTTTGGATGAGAGGGTGAGATGGGAAGCAACGGTTGAGATTTGAGATGGGATTTTGGGTTTGAAGGAGGGGGGAGGGAGGTAGAAGTGTGGGGAAAGGGGTTTTGGAAGGGAAGGGGAGAGTAAAGAGGAGAGGGAAAGGGAAAGTGAAGCTGTGGAGAGGAGGAGGAGGGAAGGGGGTTTGGAGGGTAGGGTTGTAATTTGAATTTCCTCTTGGGATGGGGGATTTTCTGGTTCAGGGTTTTGATTAGGTGGGTTGGGATCCATGGAGAGAGAGAGGGGGATGAGGAAGAAGAAGGAGAAGTTGGTGTGTGTTGAAATGGGAATGAGGTAAAGGTAAGGTAAGGTGAGGTGAAGTGAAGTGAGACAGGGTGAGGTTGGTTTTTGGTGGTATTAGAAGGCTGCTCCAGTCTTAGCTACTCCCCATCTCCACCAACCACCACATGCAGGTTGAGTACGGATCCGGATCCGCTCCGGGTTTGGGTCTGGCCCGGATCCTCTCGGTACAAGTTTTTTTTTTTTATCCTATCCAAATAGATTAAGACCCATGATAGAGCCCACACACCTAAGGAGAGAGAACCAGTTATGCCAACCGTGAGTAATCACACATGCTAGGAGGAGGATGGGTGAGACTAGGATCAATCCCGCAAACATCCAAATGAGAGGAGGGGTGAGACTAGGATCAATCCGGCAAACACCCAAATGAGAGGAGGGATTGCCAACCAGTTGGACAACCCTAGGTTCACCCCTAACAGTCTGTTTGGGAAGGGGGGAAAGAGGGGGGAAGGAAAAAAAGGAAGGGAAAGTGGGGGGTGTTTGGGGGGGGGGGGGGGGGGGGAAGAAAGTGGAGGGAAAGTTTTTGTCCTCTTGTGGCAAAAATTTTCCCCCGAAAAATGGGGGGAAAATGAGGGGGAAAGTACCAAAATGCCCTTTTTGTCATTTTGAAATTTTTTCAAAAGGAAGGTTAAAATAGTCTCTGTCTCTCTACTTTTTCACCTTCATTCCCCCTACTTTTTTACTTCCCAAATAAAATGAGGGAAAATTAATTTTTCCTCCCCTCCCCTTCATTTTCCTTCCCCATCAAATTTCCCGTCCCCTCCCCTCCCCTCCCCTCCTCCCTTCCCAAACACAGCGTAAGTGTAAGACTAGAATACTAGAATTCACATTCCCAATAGCAACTTACAACCCTAGGTTCACCTTTTATAAGTGCAAGACTAAAATAATAGAATTCACACTCCCAATAGCAGCTTACAAATTTCAAATTGCTGAAAATCACTTCCCACCATGTAATTATAGTGATTTGACTAATCAAATGTAAAATATGTGATTTTGACCATTTTGTCATTCATCAATGGGGGGCATTTTTTTTTGGTTGAAGTAGAATATTGAAAAATGTTATACAAGGTCGGAAAGTAACTCTCAACTGTACGGATTTTAAAAGGATTTCACATTGGGTGATTTATAGTATTTCTTGAGCCTTGCATTGTGAGCATCATTGTGCATTTGCAGTGCATGACCTGGTTTTGATTTAGAACATGCATGGTTTTAACTGTTAATGTGTATTTTTATTGGTTGTAATACTTTTTCTATTTTACAGCTTTTTAGACTTCTCATTTATCATATTTTATTGTCAGTTATACCCAACAAAACTTTAATATAATTCTTTTTACGTTTTTTTCCATCTACTGTTCATTTTAATTTTGAAAAATGCTCTTTTACTTTTCTGTTTTTTCTCACTTTAAACTACTTGGCACAAAAAGTTGTAAGCAAACTCTATTCAAATGTTTTAGCATCCCAAATACAGGATTATGACCCATCAAACCCACGGCAGTGGAAAAGGCCTCGGATGAGGTAGGGTTCATATCCTGAGTAGTTAGGTGAAAACAGTTGTACCTTGCAATTAGGGTAAGGCATCATTCTCGAAGTCTATTCAAATGTTGTATTTCCATATTGGTGTTTTTTTTTTCCTTCTTCTCACCTGGAGTATGAATTTCAATTCACACTGCATATAAAAGTAGGAACTTTCTAAATTAAATACGTGGACCGTAATTCCTACATGACAGCCATGTGGGGGGAGTATTGTGTGTGAAAATTGCCACTAGAAGAGGCCCTAGTGGTGATGGTGACAATAATTGAAGATTATGTTTATATTATTACTTATGCCCCATACATTATCTCTCATGGTTGGTTTTGACATCTTCTTTTCAATGTGGCTACTCAAGAATAGTGTTTTTCCATTGGGACAACCCATAAGATTCATGAGTTGGCTATTCCTTGATTAGTATTGCCCATAAAACGCACTAGCCCTAAAACGAAGATGCAATGACAATAAGATATAAAAATAAAATAAAATAATTTAAAAATAATAGTTCAACTTAAATAAGTTGGAAAAAGGAGATTAAAAAAAAAAAAAACTATTGCAAGAGTTAAATTTGAAAATGTAATATACATTAAAAAAATCAAACAGCAATAGAAGGAAGAGAACTACAAAAACATACAAAACAAAATGTGAAGGCTAGCTAACCATTTAGATTAGTGCAAAAATGGATAGCAAAAGCTTTTAGAAATAAGATTAGAGCTCACTTTATAAATGAAAGGTTCTCACTATTGCAATATTTGAGATTGGGGGTTCAAGTCATGATACACGAATATTTTTTAATTTCAATAACTACAACTATTTACAAAGTAGAAGGAGAATTTTCTTTGTTCATTCTCAAAATGAAAAATGTATTGGGAACCTATTCTAACCATTCTTGTATTGTAATTCACTATTTTATTTAGGAAAAATGTATTAGGAGCATATTCCTTAATTTCCTTAAAAAGAAGGACAAAGGGATCATTTACTATTAAAGTTCTTTTCCTAACTTACTTATCGATCTGTTTTAATAATTTTTTTAATCTTTTATTCCATAATATCATGGTGTTTTGTGCATTCTATAATATTGTGCAATAATGGATGTCTTGGCCAGGGAATTAAGACCCGTTTGAAATTTGATTTGGATGGAAACCTATGTTTCTAAAGTCGAGTTGAGCCAGAATGCACTCAAGCCCAGCCACAAACGCCTTCAAATGTTTTAAATATTTGGAAATTCATTCTTGCCATTTGGAATGCAAGAATGTTGGTTCCGAGCCAGAACCATATTGGACTTGGAGTTAGAATCGTTTGTAAATGATGATTTTAGTTTTGATTGGGAACTTGTTTTGCTGGGTTTAGACTCATGTTTATTTCGAAGTAGAGGACTAGGATCTAGTTCTAAATCTGGCTCAGACGTCTTGTGCATTTTCTATTTTCATGTTTTGTTTAAAACAAGGATACCATTCAATTTATAATAGTACATCGAGTCTATTATTATCTGAAGGATTAAACATAAAAAAAAATTCCAATTAAAGTGGATTTTGAACCTTAGTCCTAGTCCCCGGGTCAAACCTTGCATGGATATGAAATCGTACATATTTATCAATTGGAACCTAAATTTTATCTTGAACCTAGACCTGTTTGTGATTCAAAACCTACAACAGGTTCAAAAACCTTAAAAAAATTATTTTTTTATTTTTATATTTTGTGGATCGAAACCTACAAATAATCGGACAACCGCTTGCAACCCTACGTGCGATCTTCCAATTACCAATCCGACTAGCTAATCATACACCCGACCCGACCCGACCCGACCCAACATTTTGCCACCAAACATGGGCAGAGACAGAGTGAAGCAGCCGGCCATTTCTTCTTTTTAAAAACTTCTCTTCCTACACATGACACTTTGACAGTTCCTAATTCCTTGATTGTCCAATCAATCGTCTTCTTCCCGCGCGCAGAAAGAGCGAAAATGCTGCAGGAGCTGCTATTCGCTCTGGTTGGTTACACGGGCGATCTCATCATCGACCATCGAGATCCGCACCACTTATCTCTCGACGCCCCGATCTCCGACGAATGCACTTTCAAGCTCGCTCCCGACATCTCCTTCATCCACACCTCCGAAAGGCACTTCATCTCTCTCTCTCTCTCCCCCCTTACAAACCCACTACCTGTTTGTGGAAATTCCACCAAGCTCTTCATCTTCATTTTTTCTGCCCCATTTAGGGCTTCAGATTTGCATTTTGAATGCCCCTTCTTGGGTCAAGCTTGAAACTTTAACATGATCTAACCCAATTTGAATTCTGGCCTTATTGTCAGCATTTGTCTGTTTTTAAAGTCACATCGACTGGTTAGTTTCATATCACGAAACTGAATGGATGGTTCAGTTCAGATTCATGACTGGGTTAGGCATCATTTGAAAAAAAAAGTCTTTTTTTTAGATGGGACATCAACTAGGCGGACAGAATCATCTGATGGCGATGGGTGTGTGTTTTCTCATGGCCCACCATGAATACATTGCTCGAATATTCAGTTCAGGTTGATTCTTCGATTGCCCAAGTGTCTAAATCCCAATTGCAGCACGGTGAGAAGCGCTTGTCCTGAGTCAAGCCTCAGTCATTGTTGAAAAATGATTACTTTGTTTGGGTTTTGGAGGCAGTTTCTATTGTTTAGTTATGTGTTGAGTTATTGGCATATGCATTTATATATGTTTATTTGGAATAAATGATGTGTTAATGAATGCAGGGATGTCATCGAAAGGCTTCTTCCATTAGGATTTTATTATAGGGAGCTTGATCGGTTTGCGACCAAGTCTCGCAATTTGAGTTGGATAAGGTCTAAAAACAATGCTCCATTGTCACAAGCTACTGAGTTGTTGAAAGGGAAAGCAAAAAAACCGAGTGTGTACCGTAGGGCGATAGCTAATGGCATTGTTGAAGTTTTATCTGTTTATAGATCTGCTGTTCTACAAGTTGAGCAGAAATTGCTGGAAGATCCCACACCTATTTTGGCAACTGTAACTCAAGGCCTTAATAAGGTTGGTTGATACAAGTTTTATTCGGGTTATTTTGTTTGTTTGTAGCATTTGGTGGATCATTGTTTACTTATTGCCTTGCACTTAATCACATTGACATTTCTTATTTTATTATTGTTTTTGGGTTAGACTAATCAGTCCAGCAGTACACCTGAAGATTCCCTGAGGTTTCACTTGATTTCCAGATTATACTCTTAAATGATATTTTACCATTATTTGTCGTACTAATACATGACATGTTCATGATGATTTTTCTGCCTTTTTTTTCCTTTCTAAATCATATTCTTTGCTTGAATTTGTAGTTATGGAGCTTAAAGTTTTGAGTCTCTGAGAGTAAAAAAGGACATCTTTTGGTGTTTTTGTTTGTGTTTTTTTTGGTTGGGGGGTGGTTGTGGGGGCTGTTGTTGGTGCCTTTTCCATGGTCAATCTGTTTTTCAAACAATTGTTATATTTTAATATTGTTTTCTGCAGCCAACATTAATGTATCCATTTGACTACCTAATTCATTATGAATGACTCATTGCCTTCCAGTTTGGTGTACTGTTGCCTCCTCTTTATGAGCTTGTAATGGAGATTGAGCATGA
Organism: Umbellularia californica; assembly: GCA_028538565.1. Classification (NCBI taxonomy): domain Eukaryota; kingdom Viridiplantae; phylum Streptophyta; class Magnoliopsida; order Laurales; family Lauraceae; genus Umbellularia; species Umbellularia californica. The sequence goes on from JAPQWN010000010.1 coordinate 52,666,055, forward strand.
AGATATTCGAGGAGGGCAACTGCTCAACCTTTTGCACAAACGATGCCATTGTGGAGTGCCTGAATTGCAAGCATGTATCCAAAGGTATAAAATCTGATTTCTTCCACTTGCTATTTGGAAATATTAATGCCCCATATGCTTATTTAGTTGTTGCTAGCCCGTGTTTATTTCTTGCATTTATTTCTTGAGGTTATTACCATATTGTTGGTGATAAACTAAGTTCTTTTGGAATTTCATTTGTTAATTTGACAGCAATGATAAGCTTTGTTGACTTATTTGTCTGACCACGCTACTTTGATTGACTGTAATGTGCCTCAAGCATAGGCTTCTTTGGCATGGACATCAAGTCATGTATCACCAACTTGCTTCTTGGATGGTTTATGGGATTCTTCAAGATCAGCATGGAGAGTTTTTCATCAGAAGGTATTCCTGAATGTGTCATGTATGGGCCTTATATAGGTTTTAGTTTGTGTTGTTTATACCCAAGAGGCTTAAAGTTGAAGAAACTGCATTTGCAAGGGCTTTGCAACAGTTACCACATTTCAGTTATTGTGATTGCACTAACATGTTTGTTAGACATTGCCTATGGGGAACAACTGAGGATGCCATGTATGCTATGGACCATGGTAACTGTGATTTATTGCCACATAAAAATAGCTACACCGAAGGAGAAAACAAATACTTCATTTGAAAGCCACAAATACCCACTGTAAAACTGCACAACAGTATATAACATGATGTGCTAGCATCTGTGATGGGGCCCATGTGTGGTGACAAGTGAGATTAAATTTGATGAAAACTATAACTTAAGAAACCTCTGGAATTAATCCGGTGATTATTATTCAAATTAGTGCCAAATTGGGGTGTGCTAATTCATGGGTTAGTGAGTGTGACGGGTTTGGATTTGTCATGGGGTGTCCCATGCGGTGGTAAAAAGGTTACCCCTCACACAAATATGTGAGAGGTACCTCTTAGAAGAACATAGCCCATCTTTATCATTGCTAACTTTTTGCAGAATAATTTAATCTGTTCAGATTTGTGTTTTAATGGTTATTAAGCATTCTTATGTTACACCATTTTGCAGAGAAACTAAGTTTATTTTCTTCCATTTATATTTTGCAGGCAGGAAGATGCTGATGCTGAAAATGAACCATCCCGTCCAGATATGTTTGATAAGCTGGCACAAAAATCTCCTGATGATGTGTCACTGACAGATTGGCACTTGGGATTCCATATTTACTTGGTAAACAAAACCTTCTTTCAAGTATATTGCTCATTATTTTACTAAAATAAAAAAGTATATTGCTCATATAGTACAACAGTAGTTTTTTATATTTATATTCAGGTTCTTTGTCCATCTTTCTATAGTCCACTTAATTACGATTTAGGTTGTTAATTGTTCTAACCTCTTAACACTATACTACAAAAGTTTTCAAGAGTTCATATGAGGCTGAAGAAAGTGCTAGTTAACTTAGTTTTAGTTTTATTTCATACAAATGAGGCTTATATGTCAGTGATCCAAACTGTTGATACAATGGGCTGCGGTGGACAGTGGACACTCCATGCACAGAATATCTCTTATATTGGAAAACTTTGCAATATTTGGTCTTTTCACTGTTTAATGCGGACCTTTGCTTTATTTCCTTCTAGAATATCTATTTGCATGCCATCATAGAATGGTTTATTGTTCTGTTTGTTGTTTTTTGGTGCATGGGCTGGCCATATTGCTGGCCACAATATAGCCTATCATATCAATTTTGGATCGCTGAACCATGGGCCCTGCATGTCAAACTCAGAACCTGATTAAACTGCACCTGCCTTTTGACTGCGGCAGAAAGGGGTTCTGGTTAGTTATTTTTCATCCATAATGACACCATGAATACTTTGTCCAGTCTACCAAAGAGGCTACTGTAAAAGAAATCCCATTTAAGTCTTCCAGTTGAAGCAGATTGCTTCGTTCCTACCACCTCCTGTTGTTTCAACGTACTTTTGCTTCTGATGCTATATATTAGAGACAAGTTTGTAAGCCTTTTGAAGTTTCTGACTGCGGGTTTGTGAATCCTTTCATTTTCTTTATGCAGGACATGCTACCAGATTACATTCATATGCGTGTTGCAGAATCAATTCTTTTTGCTGGTAAAGCAATAAGGATCCTACGAAATCCTAGCCCTGCTTTCAGATTTCATGATGCTGCTTTTCAGCAGCGGGTTCCTAAAGGATCTCATAGAGTTCAAGGGTTTATAGAACGCTTTTCTTTCCAAAAGGAGCCCTGTTTGGATAGCAAGTTGATTGGAGAGGAACTGCTTCCACAATCTGAGGCTGATAAAATTGATGCTATGCTTCAAGAGTTGAAGGTTTTAGTGTGCCTTGTTATTCTTATTATTAAGTGCTCTCATCCATCTGAATGACATCTGTTCACATTCAAATTCATGCCAGTTCACCTTTTCAATCATATTTTTTTTCATGCTTGTTATAATCCTATTTCTGTTAATGACGATTTCCTTTTATACTAAGGCATTGGCTTTTGGCTCATATATTTGGTTATTCTTGTGCAGGAGTCAACTGAGTTCCATAAGAGGTCATTTGAATATGCTATTGATTCCATCCGCACCATTGCAGCTAGTCATCTATGGCAGGTGATGAATATGACGAATCTGCTCTTCAGTATTTTTGTGCATCTATTAATGTATGGCCCTATTTTTACAGCTTGTGGTGATCCGTGCTGACTTAAATGGTCACCTAAAGGCCCTCAAGGATTATTTTCTTCTGGCCAAAGGGGACTTCTTCCAGGTAAAGAATGCTTCGTATTTGTACCTACTACGTAGAATTCTACATTGAATTTGTGACCAATCTTTTAAAATCACTAGTAGGGTGTGTTTCTACTACTAGAGGATTCTATGCTCTGCGTGTTTCAGTTCTGCGAAAGAGAGGAATCTTGTGTTCCTACCCTCCCATAGTAAATTGAAATCCTCTCTATTTAGTAAAAGAAGTTCGTTTTTTTTTTTCTCTGCATGGAAAAAGTGCCGCATCAAGCTATGGAAGAGTGGACTGCACACAAAATCAGAACAATTTTTTTTTCTTTATCATGGAATCCTCTTGTTGCACAAAGTACCCCTAGTGTCTTTTCTTTTATTTAATCTTAAACTGTATTATTTTGAAGTATTCTCTGTTATCACTGACCCACTGATGGATCAGTGGCAAGTCATACCCGTTTCATGGACACAACCGGGATTGATCCCTGGTAGTTCTAGTGAGGCAATAGCAAAAAAATAAAAAATAAAGTATCTCTCTTATCTATTCTGGGACAACATTGATTCAACTTGTTTTGGATTTTCTTTCAAATAAATTCTAGTGGTATACAAGGATTACTAATTGATAGTAATCCATTCGTTATGAGATCCATCCTAATAAGTAATAACAATGTTCAGTTATTCTATAATCAGATCCATTCATTTGAGGTTGATTTTCTTACTTTTTGTTTTTAGTATTATTTTTAAAAAAAATCAAAGATAATTATTATGTTTGGATATATTTTCTAAACTTTGAAAGATGGCTTAGGACTATAAGTTGCTCGAACCCACGGCCTTTGGCATATATGATCCAAGCTCTACCCAACCGAGCTATGGGACCTCTAAGGCTCTAACACAAATTATATATTTGACTTCTATTTGTGTAAACTTCAGCCAATAGAGTGAGTGAATTAACCATCAGCACCTTGACAGTGACAGATTCAACTAGTTCTGTACCTTTGATTAGACATTGTGAGGGGACCTGCAGACGTATATGGGTCCAATATATGCCCATATACGACCTGAGAATGCTGAGAGAGTAAGAATTTTCAATTTTCTGGACTCCTAAATATTTTTGTTTTGATTTTTGTGGCTCAAAGATATTCTCTTTGCTAACTGATACGAATCACCATTAACCAATATATATTGTCTTTTAAGCCAGCTGATATGGCTTCCATTACTATTATTGCGACCCTTGGATTTGTTACATGTATGATGAACTAGGAGAAGGGAGAGAGAGAGACTTGGAATGTAGTTAGAAGAACCTAATATAACTTGCACTTATATGGTCCGTAATCTGTGCCACTCGTATCATTAAGAAAGCTCATTGACTCGCACATTCTGGTCCTTCTTTCCATTGAAACATAATAAAATACAAGTCAAATCACCAAATACTTAATAACTAATGAAGCAAAAGAAGAATCTCTTTTAATATCTAACACTCAAATGACAGGAGTGATGCTGACACCTCCTGATCACCTTGAAGTTTTTGCCGTTTGTCTCCATGTTAGTGATATAGGGCTTGCTATTTTGGTGTTGCTGTTCATAATGAAGATGAGAGAATTCTGTGGCAATGATAATGCATGCTCTGTAGCTTTTTTCATTAACAATCAACTTCCATGGTTTGATAGTGCTTTCTTGAGGAGAGTCGCCAATTAATGCGTTTACCACCTCGTCAGTCAACTGCTGAAGCCGATCTCATGGTCCCATTTCAGTTGGTAAGATTTATTTCATCTTGCCTTTTGTAAGTTTTACTTCTCTGCTCACACCTGTTTGGACCACTTTCTTTGTTCCTCTGTAATGTGACATTAGTTCTCACTGCTTTATTTACTGTCTAAGCTTCTGTACTAGTAACTTTCAAATTTTCAATCATTAGCCATTTGCAGTCTGGATTGTGCCAAACCATCAGATGACATTCCTTGATTTTTATTTTATTGTTTATTGGAGACGCCCCTAGACTTCCTCTTATGTACTCAATCTTGATGCATTCTGTCTTGTTACTCCACTTATCCACATTAGCATATGCATTTTATCCACATGCACTGCCTTCTTTTTGGTTGTTCAGCTTCAGCTCCATACAATAATGCTGGTCTGTCTTGCATCTTATGAAAGGTATCCTTTCAATCTAAGTGGAACTTGATGATCACTTGGACTTTGTTAAAGATTTTATAGCAGACTTTGTATCATCCTAACCTCCATTACCCGGGACTGGCACAAGGCTACATTTCTGTTATGGTACATTATGTTCTACAGTTCCACTTTAGTCCTTCATTCATGGGCATGCTTACTACAAATCATTTTCGTGCTTATGTGTGCCAAATTCTCGTTCTGTTTAATGTCTGTTGAATACTCAGTCTTTTAGCCTTTATTTTGATTTTATTTACGTAGCCATCTCCTTTTTCATAGTCATGAAAGCCGTAAATAATTTAAAACAAAGCCAATGTGACTATTTGCACTCCAGGCTGCTATAAAGACTATAGGTGATGAAGATAAATACTTTCCAAGGGTATCACTAAGGTTAGTGGCCCTCTCTCTCTCTCTCTCTCTCTCTCTCTCTCTCCCTCCCCCCACACACACACACACAAAAGGGACAAAAAAGATTGATGTTCTTAAATTAACTGGTAATACTATCCAATACTTCAACTGCCATTTTCTTCTCTGATTATCCCTTATATGGTGTTATATATATATTGTTAAATCTGTCTTGACAGAAAATTTTGCTACTTCGTTGTTTTCTTCTTCCCGTCAGGATGCCTTCATTTGGGATCACCGTTCCATCGTCCCAAATGGATTTATCAAAGGTGAGAATTAGCTATGATGGAAACTCGGGTATTGTTTCACAAGGAAGTGCTTCCTCAGAGCTGTCTCTTGATGGATGGGATGGCATTGCTCTTGAATATTCTGTTGATTGGCCCCTACAATTGTTCTTTACCCAAGAAGTGCTTTCTAAGTAAGTTTCTTTAATTGACACTATGTCCAAAAGCTCCATATGAAGGTTTATTATCCCCTTAGAGTTAGCTTAATTTGGGAAGTTTTGTGTATTAAAGAGATCTTAATTTCAGAATTGTTGTTGTAATATCTCATATGTAAAAATAATGGATTTGTTCAGGTACCGCAGGGTATTCCAATATTTACTCAGGCTTAAACGTACACAAATGGAATTGGAGAAATCATGGGCTCAAGCGATGCATCAAGATCACACAGATTTTGCTAAGCATCGTAAAGATCGCATGAAATGCTCCATTTCGCAGCAGCGTCGGCAACGCTCTAGACCAATGTGGCGTGTTAGAGAGCATATGGCATTTCTGATTAGAAACCTTCAGTTCTATATCCAGGTTGTGGCTCTAATGTGGACATTTTCTTTTATAGCATGCTTTGATAATGGATGTTATGTGGCCGTGTTCCATGTAGCAGCAATTGATCTACATATCTCTGTCGAGTTATGTAATCGTCTTACATATTAATAACCGATGAATCAATATAGATGCTCCAGATGCCTGGGCAAGGCTGCTATTTCAACCTTTACTTGCATGATGTGATTTTCCGACGACGGCGCAGGCTTCCTGTGTAGTGACTGATATGGAATTACGGAGTCCTATTGATGCTTGGAGTAGCAAGATGAAATAATCAAAATTACCTGTTTGCTAAATAGAGTACGACAATGAGAACAAATCATGGAATTTTAGACTGTTCAGGAGGTGCGCCGAAATATGTGCTTGTTCACATGGAATAATTATATTTATGCATATAAGCAAGGTTCACCAACTATTCATTTAGGAGATATTAACCTCCAGGAAGTTTTGAGAATTGGGCACTTACATTTTGATGGAGAATGAAATCAAAACCTTCAGAATTCAGATTTTGGGTTTAATCAATATTTGAACTATGGTTAAGATCCATTAAAATATTAACTGACAAATAGTTGAAACAACACTTATCACTATTGAATATTTGCTGCTTAGTAGTATATGTACCATGTAGTACTTAACTGGTTGATATTTCTATGAAAGCCCATAAAAAGAGACCTCCCAAATGTCCCCTGCTAATACACACGGTGACACAGGAGGAAATATAAGCTCCTAGCATGCACTAACATTTTGGAACTCATTATTACTCAAAACAAAATACCATTGCCATTGACAACTACATTTCACTCGTTCTCAGATTTTGTTTTCTTACCTCAAAGATAACCCTCATGCTAATGGGTTGGCATCCGATCTTTGTTTGGATCTTCAATTTGGAGTTTATTTTTTGGGTTTCTTATGCTAGAAATGCCAAAAACCATTTCCCAAGCTTTTCTTGTAAAACAACTAAATAATATGGGCTTGTAGGCTTTTAAAAGAGTAAGTATCTGTCATATTTGCCAATATATCGGCTGTGTTGGGGCATATCAGCCAATATGTATTGGTCCCTTCTTTTATCCTTGGCGGTAGGAGTGCCTCTTTAGTGATAGGTTTTAAAAAGAAGTTTTTCTCATGGCACACTCCATGCAATCACCTGCCTAATTGTGGGAAGTGCTAAAACAGTACTAATTCGCTTGGCAACATTTTCGTTGTCCTTGCATCTAATTTTCTAAATCATTGCCTTATTTTTCTAGGTTTTATTTCAGGTTGATGTCATTGAGTCTCAATGGAATATTTTGCAAGCACGAGTCCAAGATTCTCATGATTTCACTGAACTCGTTGGTTTTCATCAAGAGTAAGTAAAATGGTTTCAGTTGGCTGATATGGTCTATTTTTGCTTGCAACTCACATATTCTTTGTACTCTCTTGTTTCTTTTGTTGCTACTTTCCTTTCCTTCTAATGGAAGCTTATGTTACCGATAAAAAAAAAAAAAAAGAACTCCCATATTCTTTGTTTTTAACTTGTGAAGAATTGGAGTGAAGTTTTTATTTTTGGCAAGCAATTGTTTCTTAAATGGCAGTCTTTTCTAGAATTTTATTACTTGGGTTTAGAGTATCTTTATCTTTAGTTTTATTTCATATTGTTGCCTCAATGCCTTGTACTGGTCACTGAAATCTTATTGATCACTATTTAAATAAATGAATAAGAAAATCACAGAAACAAGAAAAAATGGAAAATTTAGAATTTAGAGAATGTTTTAAATAATGTGACTGTGTTTCTTGAATGAACAAGCAATGAGTTATTAGTTCAATAAGTTGTCATTTCCTGCATAAAATGTTGTTTTTCAATTAGAGCTCAGAAGTTCCCTCTTGGATACATACTTGACATTCAATGGAAAACACGTAACGCAAGGCCATATCTTGTCACTTGGTATGCAACTTAGGTATAATATGTATCCTTGTTACCAATTGAATGACCAGAGATTTTTAGGTAGGTGTTGTATTCACTGTGTTGTATTCACTTGACTCTTTGATCTTGAAGATCAAGTGCACTTTGCCCACCTTGCACTGAACCTATTTGCTATATCTAACTCAAAATCTCCTGTTCTATGTGGCCCACATTGATACGTCAATCAATGGGGGTAGGATGGAACTCTGATGTCATATTATGGATTAAAGCTGAGCCAAAAATCAACAGGATCTGATGAAGTAACCATCTATTTGAGGGCCCTTAGGTTTGACAGTTTTGTAAGTGCATACTAAGTACTAACCGCTAAAAACTGGGCCCCTGGGTAAATTGTCACGTTCTGATTATGCCAATTTCATATGCATCCTAGATCCATGTTAAGACCTCTAAATATTACCTTACCTCCATGTTTGACATGGATAGAGGTGGGCCTCATGGAAGGGTTCACTAGTTGAAAGCCTGTGACCTAGTTCCTATCTGAATTTTGCTCCTAGATGTCCAAAGAGGGGGCTTTTCTCTTACAGGAGTCCTGCATGGCTATTGTGTGAGATTTTTCAAACCCTGCCATTAATTCAGGGGTCTCATAGTCTCACTTCATGGATGGCAGGGATTGAAAATCCTCACCCTTGCTATGGGACTCGACTCCCGTAGGTTAAAATTTCACTATCCAAAGATATATTGTGCCGCTAAGTTATTTTAAATCTTGATCAACTCAATCGCTTAACTTTTAATCTACTAAACTTGCACTCCACATATCTTTTTTCTATTTGCTAATTTTCGATCCATTTGGGTTGAGCATATTTCTCCAAAGTTTTAGCTTATTGTTTACTTTCTTTCTTGTCTGATGGATGCCTACCACATCATCTGTCCATAGAACTTCATTTTGGATGTCCATTACTTGTCCACAACCCAGCCAAATAAACAGGGACTCAAGCAAACCAATCTAATTACACATGTGAACTTAGATTTATTGCCCCTACATAAATGTCTGGTGAGATTTTTTTGTGACTATTATGGATACTTTTTTTCTTCAATATCCCCTAAATCAACAGCGCTGACTCCCTATTGTAGGCCTTCTCTAAATCAATAATGGAGTATCTGTAAAAAAACTCATCTCTAAACTTTCTATGAATTATCTTAATTTAAAAATGGTTTATGTAGTACCTGCTTTGCACAAATGCCTAATTATTGCATCTGTATGTCAAACCATTAATTTCACTTTAATAAATTATGTCCTTCTATCGTCACCTTTTCAACTTCTATTTGTCAATGAATATGAACCCATACTCGTGAATATATGCAGGCTTCTGGTCTATGGATCTTATATCTTAACAAAGTTGCAGAAGGATCATATATATATATATATATAGAGAGAGAGAGAGAGAGAGAGAATGGTGTCTATATTTTTCAAGCTCTTAGTGATATTTTTTCTCATGATCACACCACAAAACACATTCATTTTTAGGCTTTTCAATTTCATTGGCAGAATTGATGTTTATTTGCTATGATACAGAATCCCTGGCACACTTGTTTTCTGAATTTTCATCCCAAATCTTACCAAGAACATGCTGTTATGATTTAGAATGGAAAATTACAAAGTCATCATCCCACCTTTAGTGCGATGTCTGTTCCAAATTCCCAGATGGGTTGATGACCTATTCCGCCAAAGTATTCATGCTGATTCTATTTTTGGTGCCATTGAAGTCCACAGTGCACGCTACTGTTATTCAGTTTTATTGAACAGAACTTCATCTTTATTATCATTATTTATATCATTTATAATTATTTTTGTTTAACTGTAACGGTTCATATCTTTTCTTAACTGCTGCTTTGAACTGATTTTAATATTTTTTTCTGGCAAGAGTGGCGAATTCTTACATATTTGTTTATCTGCAGATACCTGTCAGCTTTAATTTCACAGTCCTTCTTAGACATCGGCTCTGTGTCTAGAATACTGGACAGTATAATGAAACTTTGCCTACAATTCTGCTGGAACATTGAACATCATGAAAGCAACCCAAATACATTTGAACTGGAACATATAACTGAGGTACTTCTAATTATGTTCGCTTCTAATTTGAAATTCTGGTTATGTTAATATTCATATAGCTACTTTAGGCTGTTCTGTTTTACGACAGAAATGATGCAGGATCGCTTTTCAAGTCCAAATACCCATTATCAGTATGTTGACAGAAGACCTGCACATAGCATGTATTGTCTTGACATCAGTGATCTGTTGATCGTAGAGTTAATGGATCATTTCCTTCATGCCTCCTGGTGAAGGCTTGGTATCTAGATGGCATGATTGAAAAGGACAAGCGACAAAATAGGTCACTTAAAATTTTTCCAGCAGGTTACCAGCAAGAAGCAATAGATATATAAATGCATAATAACATGTAATAGTAATTCAGGAAAATAGATCTCACTAATAACATGATAATTCAGGAAAGTGTATCTTATCAAGAACCGACTTCGTTGGAAAGTATAGATCGGCAACAGCTGGGATATCAGATCTCAACAGACCAGCGTTTTAAAATCAGGCTCAGCCTCTGACTAGGCTATGGTCGACTCAGTTGAGTCAGGTCAAGTCTCAAGCGGAAGTGTGAGTGGAAGCCTGAGCGAGATGCTTAGAGAAACCATAACTTGCCAGAGAGAAGGCACCTACTAGTTGCCAAAGAGTAGAAAGGGCCTATGATCAGCAGACCAGACTGGAATCCAGTTCTTGATATTACTGCATATGTGCATTGAGTCGATCCTCTGAGGCTTTGATGGTTGACGGACGGAAATCCTAGGTTGAAGTAGTGAAACTTCACAGTGGTGCCACCTATTGAAAATCTAAGCTGTTCAAAATGTAAGCCCCCCTAGTGTATTGGATATCACCAAATTTTACTCCGGTAGGAGTTGGTCCCACCATATGATTGACCATTTGATAAGAAGAACATGTACGTTTTTTAGTACATGTTTTTTTATATTATATGGTCGGGCAAACTCCTGGACCTACCAGAGTAAAATTTGGGGATATCCATCCACTGGAGGGCTTTCATTTTGAAAGGCTCAGACTATCAAGGGTGGGCGCCACTGTGGAGTTCTAGTCCTTCAACCCTGGATTTTTCTAAATCAAAAGCCTCTACGTATTTGGACTCGTGTGTATTACATTTCATACCTCTCAATTCTCAACCACTCATTTATTGCTTCAGTCCTTCAGCCCAGGATTTCTCTAAATCAAAAGCCTCTATGTATTCGGGCTCTTGTGTATTACATTTCACCCCTCTCAATTCTTAACCACTCATTTATTGCTTCTAACTGTTTCCTTTTCTCATCTCAATTTTCCTTTAAAATCCTTTTTGATCGAAGAGATTTTTCTCCTCCATTCAGTCCTTACAGGAAAAAAACTGATATATCATAGGACTTGGCCAAGTCCATTAGGAAGCAACTCATCCATGACAGAGTCGACCTAGATGAGTTTTAAGACACTGCAACAGATTAGAACATAGTGGGCCAAAGTTTCAGAATATTAGAGAAAGTCATCTTTTTGCACATTTTCCCTAAAAATTGTAAGAAAACCAAAAGAAATTCCTTTGCAATTTGATTTTTTTCCCACATATCATCACCATTGTCATCGAAGCCTTGTCCCAACTCCCAACTATGTTGGGGTCAGCTACATGAAATTCTGTTTCACCATTTCAGTCTATTCTGGGCCAAATCCTCCGATAAGTTACACTTCTTGAGATATATCCGTACTAATTCCATCCGTGTCCTTTTTTCTTGAGAAGTCATCAACCTGCATAGAGAAACTTTTCCTCACTGGCAGCATTGTTGGCCACACATATCCAAAGCATAAATATTGCAAAGTCTCCTGATGTAGCACACAAGATGAGCTTGCAAATGGGAACCTCAGTTGGGCCACGTGCATAGAGGAGGCAATGGGTACTTGTTTACCTCGGTTCAACTCATTAAAAAAGGGTCTGGGCAATTATTTTGGACTCATTTAATTTATAGGTTTTGGTTTGTGTCTAGTAAATTGGATTCATCATGTATATATTTTTAATTTTATATACGTACACTGGGCCCATGACAAGAAGGTGCTGTCGGGTATGATCAGCTCAAAAGCTGTATTTTTTTCGTGAATTATATCGTTTGTATGTAGGAACTGTAATATAAATAGTGACAAGAGCCTGTGGCACATTGTAAGGTGTTCACCATTTCAGCCTTGAGGTTGTGGGTCGTCATGTTTCGTTATCGATAAAAAAAAAAACTGTAATGTAAATAGTTATGCTCCTTTATGAATGGAAATTCTGTATGTATTATCCTACATGCTCTTGTCAAATTTCGTCTTTCATATTGATTCCCTAATTATTTATACATCTACCCCCTCATCCTTGCCCTTTCAGAGGATATATTGGAAGATATGAATGATTTCTGGTTGCAGCTACCAATTTCCATGGTTTTGTGTTAGTAAATGACTTGAGCTTTCCTTTCTCTAGTATCCTGAATATTCTTCACACTTTCAGGAATTCAACAAGAAATCAAATTCTTTATACACTATACTGCGCAGTAGCAGGCTTGCAGGGAGTCAACGAGCCCCATTTCTAAGACGATTCTTGTTGCGCCTGAACTTTAATTCTTTCTTTGAGGTAATTTGACGACTTGAATGTCTTGTGATTATTCTGATGTTGGTCTTTGGTTCGACATGGCTGAGGAACTGCTCTACCTAACAAATGCAGGCAACTGCAAGAGGGGTGCTGAATGTGGTAAGGTCACGTCCAACTCTTCCTGTGCTGAACCAGTAAGGTCATAATCACCATAGCCTGAAGGTTTTACACCGATTCTGTATGCTGTATTATTCTTAAATGGTACATTCACAATGCTCTAGATGGCATCACATGCTGCCATATGAGAAGGTTAGTTACATTTGTCAGTATACAGCCCATTAGTGGGTCTTATTATTATTATTATTATTATTATTATTATTATTATTATTATTAATTGAAGTGTAAATCTGGCTTGTATGGTGCAGTGGGTTAGCAGAATGTAGAGCTTTTCATCATTATTTCAAGTTTTGAAGATATTTCCTCCCCCTGGTCACTGTTTTGGTTACTCAGATATTTGTATCTATGTTGCTGGTGACGTGATTCATTGGGTCTCATCCTGAAATGATTTGTTGATTGAGTCAATCCTGCCGTGATCAAAGGACATGATCAGTGATCTCGGATTTCCTAAGTAGCACAAACCCAAGTACTTACCTATAGTGGTAGAAATCAATCACACCAAAGGAGAGATGAAATCTTAAATTAAAGGCAACCAACAGCTCTCTCATTAGCTTCTTTGAATTTATGTGGCATTTATAACTATCTGAAAACCTAACCAATCTCTAGTTTAGTACGTATAAACCTTTGTAACAAGGTAACTAATTGGCAGAGTTTATACATGTGGACCATTATCAAGTCTTGTGCATAAGAGACCCTATTTGCTATGATGCCCGGATACGGACACGGGTACGGATACGGGACACGGGAACGAGCATCCGATACGTCAATTTCAAAATTTTAGGATACGGATACGGGTACGGCATTCCTAGAAATATATAAATATAAGTATTTGGTTAGGGATTTATTTTGGGTGGAATGCTTATTTTATCTCAATTTAGAGCTCAAATATTATAAGGCCCACTGTTTGTTTCAAATTTTCAATGAGGTGGGTCTCCTCCTCTCCTCCTCCTCCTCCTCCTCCTCCTTTTTTGTTTTCCCTTTTGATCAAACTAAGAGAGAGACAGAAATTGGCCGAAATAGAAAATTTGTCGAAATATTGGGCAAAAAATAACACAAGCCGTATCCTGAAATTGGCCCGTCGTATCCTCGCCGTATCTTGCCGTATCCCGTACCGGTATCCGTATCGGACCGTATCGGTACGGATACCACTAGTAATTTGCAGTATCCGGGTATCATAGCCTATTTGTACTCACTGGCAGACCTACGTGTAGGCCAAGGGGGTCCATGGCCCCCCTTAAGTTTTCAAAATGTTTTTTTTTACCACTAGAAATTTTGTAATTTTGTATTTTGCCACTTATATTTTCAGAATTTTCTTTTAATAATTTTCATTTGGCTCCCCCTAGTTCCATTTTCTGGGTCTGTCTCTGTCTGTACTTGATAGGCCCAAAATTCAGAAAATGCTTCCTCACTACAAGTTGTGATGTCAAACCAGTGATGGATGTGTGGTATTGCATCTCCCTTTCCACACGGACATTCAAAGATTGATCCCCTATGGTTGCTCTATTGTTTAGGGACTTGTGTAGTGTGTGTGGTCCCTGGGTTGAGCATTTACCAGTGGTAAAACAGAAGGAAAAATCTGTGGGTTATGAATTTGTGAAAGGTTCTCAAGAGTTGGAAAACCAATCCACTGATAGCTTAGTGGCGAGGCATCTATCTCCCTTTCCACATAAAACAACCAGGGATCTATCCTTGGTTGTAGCTCCATTGGTTAGGGACTTTGGGTAGTGTTGTGTGTGTGTGTGTGTGTGTGTGTGTGTGTGTGTGTGAGAGTATTTGCCAGAGTGAAAAAAAGTGGGAAAACACAAATTAAAGATCTTCAAAACCAATTGCTGGTGGTAGGTTTGAAATCTTAAAATAAAAAAACAATGCGATCAGTTTAGAGCTCACATTCTCAATCAGTAATACACTTATTTCAGCATCATCAGATAATTAACAAAAAATTCACCGGGGACTGTTTGTCATCATGGGATTGAATTCCTAGGAATTCAAGGCAAAATGGATTCCAACAAAGGATTAATTAGAGGTGAGGGGTGAAGGATACAACGGAGATGTCTTAGGATTTGATTTGCTTATAGGTTCTGGCTGGGTATATATTTTTCATCTCCCCTTAATTCTGATTGTCATTTATGGATCTTTACTTTTGTTTCTTCAATTTTATTTACTTTTAGAAAAAAAAATTCTTTTAAATTCCTTGGAATTCAAAACCATGCAAACAAACAGGTCCCAATCCTTTTTTATTGGCTCTATGTAAATGCTCAACAAGGCACACCCAAACACACTACACAAGTCCCTAGCAACTAGTGCCTCTTTATAAGAACACTCAAAAAGGACATATATAATTATTTTTTCTGCAATAAAACATAAAGGAGAAGGTGGCACGTAGAACACTGCATCAATGGTCCACGACCTTGGGCACCTCCACAGGATACAGATGAATCCTATCTGACCATGCATTATGAACTCTAGGCCCCAGGTCTGACATACACTTCCACACAGCACTGTTACATTTGAAACCACTCCCCAGTGAAATCTGCCACACACTATCTCCCTTCTTCACCCTCCCTTTGGCCTCCATATAGCAGAGCGAATACCAAATCGTCGAAACTGAAGTGTTCCCAAATCTGTACAGAGTCATCTTCGACGCCTCCAAATCTTCATCAACCAACCCAAGCACATGCCCCACTGCATCAATCACGGCTTTGCCTCCTGCATGTATGCAGAAATGATCAAATGCCATTCTAAAAGATGGCACATAAATGGTTCCCCAAAACTTGCTACGTATCACTGACCACCTGTATCGCATTAGTTGCATGTAGGGCAGGACCAGTGGCCCCAATGAACGGATGTTAGTTCTTACAGCATCACCAGCCACTTGTACAATGTCCTTAGAGATTCTCACTCCCACAAACCCCTCATTGTCAACCTCTTGTACTATGCAACTGTATGATCTGTCCTTGGACCCCGTATGTGTGCACACAAGGTGTTGTAGCATGTATCTGGCTATGGATTTGTCTTGTTTGCGATTGGACAGTAGAGTCGCGACTCCACCCATACGAAACAGACAGTTGCTTACTAGCATTGATTTCTCCTTCCCATGATAACAGTTGCTTGTAACTGCTTCCATGCTCAGGACTACAGCTAGTGAATTCTTATTCACTCTGAGAAGGTCTCTTGCTAGAGCAATCGCCCTAAGGCTGGCGCTGCAGCCCATGCCGGCAAGATGGAAGCTCCTCACATCACTTTTTAATCCAAATCTATTGATGACCATGGCAGCGATGGAAGGTGTCGAGCAGACTACGCCGCAGTTGGTTATGAGAATGTCAATAGTTGTTGGATCCATTTGGTGTTTGGTGAGGAGATCCTTGAGGGTTGTGCACATGATGGTTTCCACCTCGAGCAGGGCCAATTTGCTTGAGTTGTTGTCGGGGAGTTGGTGGAGTCCTTCGGGAAAGCAGGTGGTGTTGCCGATCCCAGACCGCTCTACAAGTTTCTTCTGGAATTCAATGCTCGGGCCGTCGAATGCTCCAGAGATGCTGATGTGTTCTATGTAGGTAGAAAGAGGGGCCCGGAGGGAATCTGGTGGTTGGTAACAGGAATAGTCAATGAGGTAGACATGTTTGATGGGTCTGTAGGTGAAGAAGAATGTTGCTACTAAGATTAGAGTGGTGGTTGCTGCTGCTAATAGATGTAGATGATGTGTGGAGGGGATTGAGTTTTGAATGAGTTCGGTCAGTTGTGTTAAGGGGGATGATGGATCCACCACCATCTTCATGGAAATTCCAGTTATTAAAAGGGTGCTGAAAATCATTAGGGGTGAGGAGATGGAATGTAGTTTAGAAGGGGTTTGGGACTTGGTAATGAGTGGCCTCATATTGATTCTAGAGGAGATTTGAACTTTGAATTGCCAATGTTGCACTGTAACAACATCTTTAAGAGAGAGAGAGAGAGAGAGAGAGAGAGAGTAGCTATCTTCAGCAGTGAGAGAAGGAATGATCCGGTGATGAAGCTGAGAAGGTGGCACAGATCATGTAAATGTGGCTTCCATCAAATAGATATGCACTGGAAATATGAGTGTGTTACGGCATTTCATTCTCACTTCACATTTCCGTAGGGACATGGGGCCTGTTTGGATCTTAGTAAACTGTATTCACATGTAAACAAGAAATCAATTTGGAGCAAAAATATCCAAAGAAATGCTTTCTTGCTAAAATTGAAGAAATAAAGGTGAGAAGTCCATAAATAGTCATCAAATAATCTCCCTTGAACGAAAATATAAATTAAGGGAGACAGGAGTTGAAAACTCAGCCACAACCCTAGTAATCAAATCCTAGGAAATCCAGGTCATATCAATATTTCCACTTTATATCCTTCACCTCTCACCTCTTTAACATTCATTTGTTGGAACCCAGATTACCATGAAAAAAGGGCTCTAAGTCTAAATGGCTTAAAATCATTTTCCAACATATACTTTTCATGAACATTTTCTGCAAGTCAACTGTTGAGAGCATTTGGGCCAGCCAAACACCACAGTCCAGGGGCCAACAATACGGGTGGGTTATTTCATTTTTTGGTAGAAATTGGTGAGCACAAGCAAACATGAACAAAATGAGACAAATCAACCAATCCCTGAAAATGAAAATGATGCTCTTCTTTCTTGTGTCTTTTATTAATGTATCTAACCAAATCACAAATGATCTCAAGAGCCAGGAGGCATAAATGTCCCTTCATAATGCATCGAACTAGTAAAATTAGATCCAATTTGAATGGTCTCGGGCTAACTCCCAAGACATACATATTTTGTGACAAACTTAATTGTCCCGAAAATGATTCTAGACTCCCTAGATGGAGAAGGAAACAAAATTATAGACCTGCCCTTATATAATATTCACTACTGGAATCACTCGGTGGCCTTCCATGGATGACCATGGAAACGCAATAACATATGGGCACCTACTCAAATTTCACTCAAATCGGATTTAGGCCGTCCATTAGCATATTTATCAGATTATATCTACTATGATTTTTATTTTTGATTTTAATCATTTGTTTTACACCCGATGAATCTTAACACGATCCAGCTCTGATTGGAATGGAATTTATTCAAAGGGAGACCAATGAATCATCATCCACTTTTGTAGGATTAAGGTCGCTAAGAGATAATTACTGTTTTGAAAGGATACGGAGTCACTACTAATTCATTTGAGATTGAATTGAAAACAACAAGAAGAAAAACAAATAGATGTGCTTATTGTGTGATTCCATATATTAGTGGTTCAATAGGGAATCTGGATATGGTTACGGGAGGGAAAGGTCCTAGGAAAGAATCCCCCAAAATCTATCCCTATTTGTTTACCATTTGCCTTGCTCTATGTTTTTCTTAAATAAAACTATAGAAGGTCCAACAGCTTACATGACCAATCCAGAAAAACATTAAACCAAAACATATTTAGATCTCCTCTAATGCCAAGATTAGCAAGATAACAAGCAGGGCTGTTAAAAGAACTAGAGATATAACAAAACTGACAACTAGAAAACCATCTGGCGTGCTGTCTCCATTTTCCTGTTAATCTCCTCAACAATTTTGAGAGCGTTCGAGATGAAACTTGGAGAAGCCTCATCTCTTGCCACATTCATAGTAGAAAGGATCGCTCTCGCTTCAGCTTTTTTACAAGAGGAGAACCCCAAACCACTAAACACACCCGCGCCACTTAATAAGCTGTATCAAAAAAAAAAAATTTGGACATTTATCTCTATGATTCTTCATCCAAGGCCTTGGGCTAGAGCCTAGAAGGAACTTTTTTAGAGGCAGGACAATAGGCAAACCCACTTTAGAAGACAAAATTAGCAGACTTTCGGTGTCTAAGAGGCTTCCCGGATAATGGTGGAGATGGCCTCAATTTAGAGATGGTTGTGTGGCAGGGTAGAGAATGAAGAGGGACTGGATTGATCAAAATGGGAGCCATTCAGCAGGACACTAATAAGCTTGGGGTCCATTGGATTGGCACCATGTAGGTGTACAGCCACTTGCAAAGTTGGTCCCAGACTCCCAGTTCCATGGAACCATGGCCATGAGCAACAATAACTGTTGAGAAGAAGGGAAGAGAGGGAGGAGAGAGAGGGCTGATGGTGACAGGGATGGGGATGTCATCCTCTGTAATAGATTTTTTAATGCATCTCTACTTTTCAAAGGCTTGGTGGAGTTGATTACTCTTTTTTTTTTTTTTTTTTTCATTTATGACCCAGGGGATACAGGTGGGCCATGTTTTGGGTCTTCAAAGATGAACAGTTGATAGTGCATGGGACTGGATTATGTGAGGTCCATGATTGGACTTTTAAGATTGGGTATGTCTAGAATCCTATCACGCTCTAGAGTTAGATGAAAGGCTTGAACTGGGATTATGGCGCCAAAATAATGAGTTTGAATATTTTTAATGGACCAATGGGTTGATCATGGCAAATTCAGTGTCATGGCTATTATCAAATAAATTGTGCCCTCATCAAATCCAACAGTCCAGGTGAGGATACAGGTCTTTAGGAAAGGATATTACTAATTTAAATGGCTGCACAGAAATGATCTGAATTTATGAATATGTTGGGCTTCTGACAAAACCCAAGTGTTTGAATGTGGAAACTGCCATATGAGGGTCTACTTTGGTAGTTCTTGAAATTCCTACTCCAATCAGTACCTTAAAAATTTAATTAATCCAATCATTTAGTGAAAGTGCAAACATACTAACCCCACCAGTTTGCCTTTTGCATTTTCAATACTTTACATGACAGACTACAGTGTAGTGCCCCTTTTCTCCGTCCTAAATCTGATGCCAGCGAAGTTAATTTGATATAAAATCCAAAGAGGCCTCCTTTGAAACTGAGAGACCAAAAATGACTGATGAGAGTCCTACAAGGGAATTCTTGTAGCAGAGGATTTCGTGTACAGCTGAAAGGTTCCTCCCATGCTTTCCCAATGTCCCACATGGTACCCAAATGACAGATCTGTAACGTTGTCCAAACTTAATAAATGAGTGTTGTTGCATAACCCAAATGAGAGAGAGAGAGAGAGAGAGAGAGAGAGAGAGAGAGATGCCTTTCAAAAACTGGGTAAATGCAAAGCTTAATGAGGTTGTAGGGTTCTAAAATGTTGTGTTAATGCAACTACGAGAGACAGAAAGTTGCAAATAAATAATGCTCATACAATGTAAACTCCTTAGTTCACATGCAAGGAAACTTCAAAAATCAAACGTGCCCCCAAATCAATATGAACCCAGTCCCTGTAAAATCACAAACTCCTTCCATGATGCACTTTCTTCACTTCCCATTCATGATTCTAAGCACCCTTTTCATAATAACCATCAACTTTTACATGAAAATTGCAATGGACTCACCATCCCCATTGGAAAATCTAGCCAATCTTGTCCACTCTTCAATACCCATCACACAAATCTCCACCCATTAGCAGCAGTAGCCTCTCTAATCTCCATTACAGCTCTACACTATTATACGTACGGCCCAAGCAAAAACGTCTACTTCATTGACTTATCCAGCTATTGACTATTGCCACAACATCAACTAATTCCAAAAGCGAAGCTCGAGCTGTTAATGAGCAGCACAACAAATGTACACATAAATAGTCAACGGCACAACAAATGTACACATGAAATAGACCAGACAAACAAATGAAGGTAACATGCTTCTTAGGGTTTCAAACTCATAACCTCTAGCTCTGATACTATATTAATAACCTAAAATACCAAAAACTTGATCTATTAGTGAACAGAACAACAATGTATATCAACAATATATAGAAGTAAAACTATCAAAGAGGATATGTCAAGTAGCTGGTGATGCAATCAAAGTCAACATCCATTCCTTAGCGCCACTGGTCTTACCTTGTACGGAGCTGTTATGATACGGCCCCAACAAAATAGTTTGGGCAAGATTTTGATGTTGATGATAATGATAATAGCACACCTTTGGTGCTGTTTGTTTGTGTGGAACTCGACTAGAAATTTATGATAAAATAGACTCTAGTGAAGGGTTATTAAAGAGATGAGGGGTAAAAGATATGAGGTGGGGATGTACACTTGACTTGAGCTTCCTAATATTTAATTTACGAGGGTGATAGCCATTTACAAAATGTGTGACATTGTTCTTGTCGCGGTCCTTGTTATTATTGTTATTATATGTAATATTGGGATATTTGTACATGCTAAGGAATCGTTTTCAGACTGATACAACATTGGTATCAATACTTAACTGCACCCATGGTTTTGGGGCTTCAGTCTAGCTTTATCCTACTTATCAAATCCATTATTTTATAAATTCTTTCTATTTCTTCACTTTTTAAAATGAGAAATACTAGAATGAAATGTAAAAAATGAGAATTTCAGTAATTAAAAAATGTTGTAAAAGAAAAATTACAATATATCCTAAATTTTTAGTAAATGCATAGTCATATCCACCATCACCATATTTGTGTCCAGAATTTTTTTTTCTTGAACCTCTATTCATTGCCTTGCCATGCTCTCGAGTGGTTTGTAGAGGGGGTTCATGGGCTGGGCCAATGCTTGTCTGAGTGTGGGCCATTTAGTTATTGGACTTAATATTAATTTAGGGCACCTCCAGCTCATGGATCTGAAAGTTAGGCCATCCCATTCAGAAATTTATACATCCTTTGTGTTAAATATGTTGGGCCGGGCAGGACCTTCCCTGATCCCACAATCAGAAGGGGATGCCCTATTTATTCTCAACAGTAGGAAATCATGTTAAAATTGCAGCTATCTTTTGAGTCAACATTGGCAAGATGTACAAATGCATCATGTCATGCGTTATGAGAAGGTTCTAACAGAGGAAGCTTCCCAGGCATAACAGGAGAAAGATTTTTGCAACAAAATTTTTTTCTTCTTTTGTTCTTCCTTGTTGAAAGAAGTAGGATTTGAATCCAGTTTTCCCATACATGAATCTAATTTCATTTCTTTTAGGAGACAAAATAGAACCACTCCTTTTTTGAATTGAAATTTGAATCTTAGAAAGTGTTGAGCTTGTTTTCAAGTCAAGGTGATTGCCCTTGGACTCATAAATCTCCTAAGCTGCTGAGTGTCAAAGGACTGCTTAGATGGGGCATATGCATCAATTGACTCATGGAAGAGTCTAATGTCAACTCAGTTGCCTCTCATTCCATATTTTGAGGCCCACGTGCCAATTGTAATATGGTCTTGGGTCCTGTCTGGATCACCTGAACCCAAATTCAATAAACTGTCCAACAAGCCCATCAGGATGGGCCTTGGCTCAAGTTAAACATTCAAGACCCTTATCAAGCCAGGCCCAGATCCTAAAGCCCTCATTGATCTTGAGCCCTTATCTGGCAGAATTCAATATTCTATAATCAACATGGGCGAGGCTTAGATCCAAGTACTAGTGCCTATCTTGAACTCAAACACATTTCAGGCCCAAACCCCTAGCTTGTGTTGTCCAGCACTTATCCAGTCCGTTGACAGCAACAATTTTGCATGTGCACATACCATCCAAGACTGTGTCAGCTGGGACCCACCATGTGGATTGGCCAAAAACAATTGGGTGGAAGCAGCCATTAGATGTGGACTGAATGTATCCATCCTTAGCCTGTTGATGATGATGATGATGATGATGATGATGGAATGTGAAAGGGCCTGATTAGAACAGATTTCTCAATCAAAGGAAGAGAGAATTCTTAGTTATGCCAGAAAAAGTGTCAAAAGCATCAAACTTCAGCTAACTTGGATTGTTAGGCATGAAGGTCATCATTTCAGTTTTAAATTCCTCTGATGAGCTACAGGGTTCTTAAACTTTCCAAAGTGAATTGAATGGAATGAGATGACATTGAAATGGCAAAGAAATGGTAGGAGAAAGACCAGTCCTAATGTGACAAGTCATTTATGAGGAACTTTAAGTTTATTTCCTTATCCAACAAGAGTATGCAAATGCAAACTCTTTGACTCTTTGGGATTAGTGTGGATAAGTACAACTAAAGATTGCACTTCCAGTCTGACCTGGTTGAACCAAAACTGCTGCATGTTGCAATTTGGTGCGACTGAAACTGCTCAATCTTAAACTCAACTAAATGAACCATGATTTTTTTTTTTAAGAACAGGCCAATGCATAACATTGATATAAGTGAATGTCAGTGCCCAATTTTAAAGATGAGGGTTGAGTGGTTGACATCATACAAGGGCATAATAAACTAGTAATATCAAGAGTTATTTTTGGCGGTTGGCACTTGTTTGTTTCGTGTAATTGAATTCATAAGAATTCGTAACTTTTGGTATTTTGGTTAAAAAGTGAAAACTAAAAGGTGAAATTCAGAAATGACTATGCAATAACCTCCTCTTTTAATGAAAACTTAATAAAGGAAGTTGGAAAATGAATACGTAGTCAGCCATCACATTAGTAATTCAAATTCTAAGAATGGCAAGGTTTTATCTACGGTTCGCGAGCTCATTTGACTGTGAATTCTTACGTTTTTACGCAAACGAACAGCCAAAGTATAATTGTTAAAACTGAAATTGGGTGTTACCCCCACACAGAAGGCCCAAAAAAGAAAAGAAAGATAAGGTCTCTTTCATTGTTTCCGTTGAATTTACGCGGCCAAAGCGTCCATAGTGACCTCCAATATCTGAAGAAGCAAAGAAACCCACGTTTCCCACGTATACATGCATTATTAGAAAAACAAAGGGAATGGACCAAACCCATGGAAAAAGTTAGGTATAGGAGATTAGAGGAACATGATTCATGTGAAGCTTCATGTCTATGGCATTTAAAACCTGGCCTGGGCTTCCCCTTCAAGACCCAAGATTGATGCATGGAGACTAAGGAGACTCCTCCCAAGGCTCTAAAGAGTGGCAATGGCTTCCATCAGCTGTTCTCTTCTTCCCCAGTTCGACTCACTATCTGGCGCCAGTCATTGCTCTTCAATGGCAATGGGTACACTGTTTTCGACCATTCTAATGGGAGGATGGTGTTCAGGGTTGACAATTATGCATGTAATTGGAGAGCGGAGACATTTCTCATGGACTACGCCGGTAATGTCTTGTTTACCATCCGACGATGCAAGAAGGTATTCCACATCTCACTATCTGGTTTATTGAGAGAGAGAGAGAGAGAGAGAGAGAGAGAGAGAGAGAGAGAGAGAGAGCGCTTATTTTCTCTCTGAGAGCTTATTTTCTTGAGAGAGCTTATTTTCTTGCTCTATATAGTTATATGTATAGATATAAATTTTGGATGTAATTTACGTTTAGTCCATTAAGTAGACCTCTTCCATCTAACCCATGATTGATAGGTTAAGACTATAAAGATAAAGATGATGATGGTGGTGATAATGATGTATGATCAAAATGCAATATAACCGAAAGGAAAAAAAAACTTGGTATGGGCAATTTGAAAGTTAGTACACACAAAAAATATACTTTGAAAGCAATTCCTATGTAGTATGTAGGAAAGGCACATACACAAACCGAAGGATTAAAGGTGAAGATTTGCAAAGGTGGCCATCAAATAATATCTCCTTCGATATGAAATGTCACCCATTATCCTAGTAAATTAGAATCATAGGAAAGTGATAGTCCCATCTGCTTTTCCACCTTACAGGCTTCACTTCTCACATTTCTATTACTCCTTAGATAGCGCCCCTTTCACTGTAAACTCCTAAATACCAAGTAGGTGAATAGGGGTTAATGCAAGTAGTTTAAAAAACTTAAAAGGAAAATGTTGAAGTGATCAGAGGGTTAGAATTAGATGGGACCACCACTTTCTCATCACTAGCAGTTGCAGTAGTACTAAGGTGTTGGCTGTATAATAATTTTCCATCAAAGGATAGATTATTTCATAGCACCTTAATGGATCATGTTCACCTTTAATTGTTTACTTTTAGCCTGCATTGCTTATAAATCTTTTTAGATTTAATTCCACATGAGAGCCCATTTGTATGCCTCAGTTTGAAGTTCTAGCAATTCAAAGTGAAGGGAAGGCATATTTGTATTAAAGAGATGAGGAGTTAGGGGTCTAACCTTAAAACATAGACAGAGGTCTTGCCTTAGGATTTAATTTAGTAGGTGAGGGTGCCTAATCATTTCCTTCCGAAGAAATTATTTGATGCCCTTGTAAATCTTTACGTCTAATCCTCCACTTTTAGCCCTTTGATGATTAAACAGAAAGGACCTTATAAAGGCCTATTTGTCTGCATGGAATTGAATACATAGGATTTGATGTGCCCTAGCAGAAACTGAGCATCTTGGAAAGCAGCTGGGAAGCGTACAGAGGTGATCGAGATGTTTCAGGGTTGGGTGATGATCAGAAACCATTTCTGAAGGCTACAAAGGCACTAGGCAATCACAGCTGCAGGATATCCGTGGCAGCTGATGACACAGGTGAGCCCATCCATTTCTTGATGAATTGGTCACGCCAAAAGGGATGGTCAAGGATTTACCATATCACTTCCCCAGCCTTGCCAGTAGCCCAGGTAAAATATATTACCTACATTCATATTAGATATCTATTTCAAATTCCTCTCTAAAGAAAATAAAATAAAAAAAAACATTATTTTATGAAAATTTTTTACAATGATGGAAAAATGATGAGGCTCATCCACAAGAGCTTATTACTCTGCATCCCTAACAATAAGTTCTCACTTTTCATTATCCAATACCATTCGAATAACTATTTTGGTGTCTCCAACCTTGTGTGATCAATGAGAACAAGGGGTTGCCCATTAATTTAGGCATCCCATTTCTCACTTAACTTTCAAGGGTTTAATTCATGTGCTCCTTTTTCTATAGGAGTAGGCTTCTTTTTCCTTAGCGTGGGTTTGTGGTGGATGAGTACCCTTGGCTAGGTACCAAAAAAAAAAGAAAACTTGTGTGATCAATTTGATGGTCCCAACACATGTCCATTTTGAAGGGTGTGGAAATTGCAAAAAATGCCAATCAATTTCAGTGGTGATGAAGGCACTTCCCCTCTACCGAAACAACCGGAAATTGATCCCGGATTGCACTTCTCCTCTACGGAAACAATTAGGAATTGATTCCTTATTGCGTGGGGGTGTGAGTATTTACCAGAGCTGAAAAAAAAAAAAAAAAAAAAAAAAAAAAAACTGTAGGATAGGATCTGAAATAGAAAAGGAAAAAAGATTTTAAAAGAAGAAGGAAAAAGAAAGATGCACGTGTAATAAATGAGGTTAAATGTTGTGTTTTGGCAGGTAGATAGGAAGTGGGGAGTAGGTGCACCAGAGGGTGCTCTTGGTAAAGATGTTCTAACACTTTGCATGGAGCCTGGAATGGATAAAGCCATCATCATGGCTATGGTCATGATCAATGATGCAATGAGATGAGCCATCAAGGCCCTAAATGTATAAATCCAACGTCAATACAGCTTATAGACCACCTCGCAAGGTCACTTTTTTAGTGCCACCAAACTGCTGCGAGTGGAAATTAAACGTAACAGAATGACTCTTCATTTGATGATACTGATAGATGCTTACAGACACTGCAACAATACGTTTCTCACAGAAGGTTAGCAAGTGTGTTCAATTTATAGTGGCTTAAGATGGTCCTTACGACGCATGTCATGTTCATTTTACTTTCCATGTATACTCTTCTGGCTAAAGGGACCGATTTGGATGAGATATGGTTACAATTGTGGGTCTGCCAACAAATTTCAGTGATATTTTAAGGGCACGTGTTTGGGGCATTATTTTTGCACAAGAACTGCTAATTCCATTAATGTTTAGTGAACCTTGGGATCCAATATCTATAAGCGGTTAAAAATGAAGAATCCAATCAAAAGATCAAATAGGCCATGAATATGCAGCAATTAGGCGTTAAGATGAGAGAGAGAGAGAGAGAGAGGCCACTTTTAGCATGTCATTTTCTTATACTAAAATAATGCTATGATGACGACGTAGGTGATGATAAATGCGAATTTTGTTTTCATGGTAAGGTAAATGAAGTGAATGAATGGTTCTAAACTGGCCCATATAGGTAAATTTGATTAAATACTATTTTAAAAAACAATCTTGGTTTTAGGCCCAATGTGTGGCATCAGCTGTGCACACAGTAAAACTGACGTAAGAGACGTCTTCCAAATTTTCATGCCATAAACAAACATTGAGTTAAATTTGTCTAAGTTTTATCTGAATTTTAAATTTATCTAAGTTCTACTTTTGCTGACGTGTACAAGAGCCTTTTTATCTTTTTCAGTACGTTATTTTTACGAGAGAATTGCCATCAGTACGATAAAATATTGTAAACCTTAGACTATGAAAACAAATGACGAGGTACCTACAGCCAAAAGCCCCTCAAACAAACAAAAAAACAAAAAAAAAATCAGCTTCCAAAAGAGTTACATCAAAAGAAGTGCTCAAAATAAGGCTAAATGCAAAATTCTAGGAAAGCCAAGATAATATCGACCCATTTCAAAAGATGGCGTTTCCATGTTTGTGTCAATAAGTTAGCAACGTCATCAGCGATACATTTGACACTTTTTTTTTTCAGTTAGCAAAAGTTCTGAGTGATATATTTAACACATTTTCTTTTGGTTCACCGTTCACCGTTCAAGTAATTTGAGTGCTTTTGTAATGTACATGCGGCGGGTGTCCGGTATATAACTCTTATACCGGAACACTGTTTGGTCTTGTTTCTTTTCTACTATGTACTCTTTGATATCTAATGCATTTCCTAATTTACTGATAAAAAAAATTTTAACACTTTCTTTTTGGTAAACTAAATTTAACACTATTACACACCGTACTCCAACCCTAACTTATTTGGGACAAGGCTTTTGATGATGATGGTGATAATGATGATACACCATCTCCGTACATATTTCCTACAATAGTAGTATACTTGTGAAAATGGAGGCAGGACATCCATCAGGCTGTGGGATACAAGGTGCAAACTGCAAAGCACTGCTGCTGAGGTCTGGGGGAATAAGACCAATGCTAGGCATCAACTTTTGAAGTTGAAATTCACATGAATGACATATCGCATTCGAATCTGATCAATATTGTATACGATGTATTCATTGTACAGCAAGCTACCCTGCATTATAGGCAATGATGCAAGTAATTAGTAAAGTTCAGCCATGGTCACTGCCCAACATGCTTGATAATTAACACAGTACCTTGGGACCCAGCTGCTCCTTTGGTTTACCAAGGGGAACGATAACACCATCTCCAAGAACCTCAAACTCTGAGGAATCTGGTGATGTTACCCCGACTCCTTTTGTGCTGCAATAGATTGAATACAAAACCTCCAGTGAAGTACAGTTCATACATTTTATTTATTGCAAATCATCCATCTCATTTATCTTATGATGCAGTCAAGACTATGATCTGAACTATTAAATGCATTTCTGGAAAAACATACACAATGAACAGTTTCTAAAAGGCAGAAAAATCAATAAACTTAACCAAAATCCAGCAGATCATCAAGGACCAAAGCAGTTCAACAAAACATGACACCCAGTTGGTTGGTTTTGATATTGAGTTGGTCTGGTTCAGGGCAAATATGGGTTTTCTGGAGGGACCTGGACTTTGACCCAGGATGGGTTCGGGTTTTGAGTTTGCTTGACTCGTGCTGCCTCGTTTACCTTTAACTTATATATTGTTTGGAAAATCTTTCAATACAAAGTTACAATGGCATAGGTGGTAATAGGCAATGCATGTCATTCGTTAGGTCATGGGTTCAATTCTTATCGCCGCATGAGATTCTTTATAATTTTAAAATGAATAGAAAATCATCCAGTCGGGGTGGGTTCAGCATCACACCACCATTAACTCCTTCTAGAAGGGGCAGAGAAACTGCCATTTGGTTCGGGTCGGCCTAAACATGAACCCAACCCAGCCCATTGCCATCCGGTCAAATTTGATATCCAAAACCAGTCAATTTCATTATATATAATAATAGAGTTTAAATGTTGCAATTTAATAGATTTTGCCCACATTTATGTCTGCTACCAGCAATTAAAAACTGTACTGTCACTTTGTTTTGAAAAATTCATCACATCGTTGTTTATTAGCTAATAAAAATAAAAAGCCCACAAAAAAATATATATCAACAAAATAAAGTTTTCCCTCTGCTGTTGACTTGGTGTTTTAATGGAAAAAAAGTCTGCAAAAGGTTTTGGCTTTACGGCTAAATAGCATGAAATTACAATGAATGGGTAAATAAGAGTTGAAAAAGGACACCTCAGCTTTCCCTCAGGCAACTGATCAGCATTATAATTTGAATGAAGAAGCTCGGACATGTCTCCCAATGCGACCTGCAAAGTGAAGGATTCGAGATATCTTAATTCTGCTAAATAAAGGGCCTGTTTGTAGCAAGTTTTGAAAAGTTATTTTTGGTAAAGAGGAATCAGATAATCCCTAAATTCCTAGACAGTGTCCTTAGTGATTGACAAAAATTTGCAAGGGAAAAATAATGTGCTAATTCTTTGTCATCTCTGAAGGGGGGGAAAAAGTTGAAACCAACTTCCCTTCATCCATCAAAAAGTAGAGGAAATAGTTGATTCTTCTAGAGAGATAAAGGCTATGAAAGGTGTTCGTGTTAATCCTTTACAAACTCTACACCTGTGGCAATAGGCTCTAGGGGCTGAGCAGAAGTTATATCCAAAACCGAGAGTTGATTATGGAATCCCTGATCAAATAATATGCATATCATCACTACATCTCAACAAAGGCATCATCAGTAGTACATAAGGGAGAAGGGAATCATGCATATTCTTACATCGACAACCTTTTTTTTTTTTTCTTATTTGGAATGGTAACAGGTGAACTTTTGTTAAAAAGAAGCTAGGTTGGCAATCATATGATTTATAAATATGATAACGATTATATCTCAATTTCCATGAAATAGAACAAACCTCACACAGAAGAAGCACACCATCCCTAGAAGTTGTAGTTGAGTTGCAATAATTTGCACTTTTTGAGAACATGTCAGCAAAGTAAACTCCCTTTCCGAACATGTAGCCAGTGACAGGTGCTTCTGGAGGAGCAATCCGTAACCCTGCCGATTGTCATGCAGTGACAAAGTGAAGTTTAAGATTGTGCAACACTGCAACTCCTATCTTTAACTCCATCAAACTATTAAACACTATTTTTTCCAAATATACACAATATGGTGATTGAGGCCCATCAAACTAACAAAAAGGGACAAGAGGTTATATTGCAGGTTCTTTAAAAAAAAGGACATTGGGAGATAGGTACTGACTCCTGGGCCTAATCAAGTGTATTTTCTGAGGCACCCATTTCTGTACATAGGAGGCCCATGGTTGGTGATTTAAATAGTTGATCTGGTGCACCCCACAATGCATTACACATGACTCAAAATCTTCTCATTTTGGATTGTTCTAAGCCTTTGATAAGTTTCCACAATCAAGTAGCTAAGAAAAGAAAACAGCAGCAATCTAGAAAATGGGCCACAGAACACAGGGCTAGAACTTCTAATCTGGAAGATTATTTGCACATCGTCCTATCCACTATAGAACTCAAGATATCAATCATTAGGATTTGAAAAAAGACAGAACACGCACGAACATAAAAGGGTGCATCAGCAAACATTACACCGGCTGAGAAGATCAGCATTCTATAACTGATCATGCACCGGATGAGAGTAATATACTAATATGAGATGGGAAATTTTAGATGAACTGTCAGGGAACAACCTAATCAGTTTGATTAACCAAAAAGTCTCCATTCACAGAATGCAATAAAAATTAGAAGATGATTGAGTTTAAGGCTGACCTTGTGATAGAATACCAGTCCAATTGGTGAGTCGAGAACCATGCCACAAAAGCATTCTATTTTTTATGCTAGAAAACTGCACAGAAACCAACACAAAGCATTACCTGATGAACAGACTAGACCTGGTATCACAACAGTAATTAATGGGCACACAATGACCGAGTATTATCACAATCATCATCATCATCATCTAAGCTTGTCCCATCAATCTGGGCTTGGATAAAGGAGTAATACAAACTAGACATAAAGCAAGGTAAAAATATTAATCTATGGAACAATAAAGAGTGACTATTCTCCGTTTCTGTGTGAATGTACACACTGAACAGCCCAGAAGGTGACTAACAAAGAGAATGGTTGTTTAGCTGACACGCATGTACTCAGACTGCACACAGATTGCTTAAGTCCTCAAATGTAAGACAAACACAACAAAGAATTAAAGTTACACACTCTTCTAGCTTAGAGATGTCAATGGAAATGATAATCAAGTCCAGAACCCACCACCTATATGTATAATTTAACAGATGTATTAACAATATATTATATATGGTCTATATCTATCGCATAGTATGTGCAATATATAAAATATTAACAATATATTAGATTAACATTATTATATATAATATACATTAAAGAATAATATACTTTCGCTTTCAGTCAGGTCCAGGTCCATCAGAGTCGGGTCTAGGTCTGAGTACATGGAACACTAACCAGTCCAAATTCATTTCGGGCATCTACCTGTACAGAACCTACAGAATCCAAATCGTTTACATCCCTACCCTAACTGCTATCTGCTAAGCAATGTTATGATGCACTCAAACTAATCAAATCTCTACCCTAAACCAATTATCTTTGTCTAATCCACTATACCTCAGTCACGTTTGGTGTTCTGCTCTTGAATTCATACCTATTACTTCAAATAGAAAAATCTAAACAACGTACAAAATAAATAAGAAATAAAAAACTAAACAATTTACTGTAACTTTATGAGCATATGTTAATTAAATTTCTTGGAATATGCATTTACCTTTTGGAAGCGCTCATCTTCACCCTGCCTAGAAACCTTAAATACTTGTACAATTTCAACCGTATAACCTGAATGCGTTTTGGCATGAGTGTTCTGCATATACTTCTTAATCTGCCATTAGAAAAGTCAACTGCATGAACATTGAGGCTAAACATCCATTTAGGGAAGAGATCAGCAATTCCGCCGATGAATTTTATTTAACTTCATGAGCATCTATATTGCAAATAATGACGGAGGTTTACAGAGAAAATGTTCATTCATCTTTAACTGTAGCCAACAACTCCACGAAGCAAGTATGGAGAAGTTGCTGAAGAACATGGCCACCATACAGCCAATACAAATATCGGGCACATTGGGGTTTTAAAAAGTTGGAATATAAATAATAGAATTTTACCATCAATAAGAATGAAATGGAATAACACTAATACTTTCTTTTTGTTATTTTGATGGAGTGGGTAGAAGCAACTGATGAAGATTGAAAGGTTTTAGCCACACTTGCTTCTATCTTTCTTATTTGATGACATTTTGCTATTGATTAAAAAAAATTGTGATTTTACATGCCTATGCTATTGGTGTAATTGTCATGGTTAACTAAAAACTACAGTTAGATCTATTATTTCTTTACATGTTCCACAAGATCCCTCATCTTCTGCATTTTGATAGAAGGCAACTAAGTCACTGATGCACCTCGGAGAAGACTGGGTCAATCAAGGTTCAGTAGGATGAGGGGATTCCATACAAGGTACAGCATATTAAATCGTTAAGGCAGTTCCACAGT
Source organism: Umbellularia californica (assembly GCA_028538565.1). NCBI lineage: Eukaryota > Viridiplantae > Streptophyta > Magnoliopsida > Laurales > Lauraceae > Umbellularia > Umbellularia californica. The sequence goes on from JAPQWN010000010.1 coordinate 52,698,492, forward strand.
GTGAATATCAGACCTTCTTGGTCATCTCAACAAGCTAGCACTTTCTCATTTTAGCAGTAACTTCAACTTTTAACATATTAATCCCTACTTCAACATATTAATTGATCCTTCACTCTTCCAAAAAGGTGAAGTTTTGGACACTTTAAACCCACAAACTATCTGAAATCAACATTTTGAGGCCTGAAGATTTACTTGGCTGGGCTTGGGCTTACATATGTGCCTGATGCCCAGCGTCAGTTATTTAAATGATGTAGAAATACTTGGATGATAGTAGGGGCCTAGATCCATACAAAGTGGATGGCTAACCAACATATGAATTCAAGTAATGATCCATGGATAGCTTGTGCATGGCCCAGTTGCAATAGAAACAAAGGAGTCGCTTTTAGTTTTAAATATATTATATTCTAAGCAGCTCAAACAGGCAAGATCAGAATATGGAATGTAACTATGTAAAAGTGGATCAAATTGCTTAAGCAAACCTCTGAGACAACTTTAAGTCATGCAAACAAAGTAACATTAAAGGACCCTCCATGACCTTTTCCCCCACATTAAATTAATTCAAGCAACATTCGGAGTGCTGGATTTTTTTTTTGGATAAAGAGTGTGGATCACAAGAACATTTTTTTGTCCCAAAACAGGCCTGCATTCATGTCTTGTGTGATCATGGTAACAATGACCCCTCTTCATGGGTAGTTCCAAATTTATTGAGGTTATTATTAAAGGACAACGTACCATAGAAAATTCCATGGAACCAACTTCCAGCGGTGTCAGTTCACAATGGAGGCACTGGTAGCATGAGTACAAGCGATCGTCCTACAGAACAAAAAACAGAAAACAAAGAAAGGAGACAAGTTCAGATTGGATTACGGATAACTCAAACAAGAAAGCCCCACCACAACGATGGACACTCAGTGAATAGATCCAAGGTAGCTGTAAACTTTGTTCCCTTGTACACTGAGGGTGCATCTGAGGAACAAAATTTCCGTCAAAAAACAGAAGTTTTCTGTGGATGTTTTGACCCAATGTTTGGCACAGAAATTTTCCATGAAAAAGTCTCAACAAAACTTCACAATTGCAAGGATTTGAGGTCTGAGGAGAAGGGGTCAGACTTGTGACTTTTTGCATATTTTGGAACCCTCTCTGCTCTTCGAAAATTGCAGATCCACAGGCGTGGAATCTACATGTAGAAACATCCACGAAAAAGTACATTGTGGATGCCATGAGCTGAGGGATCCAAAGCTGTTTCCAAATGTGCGCTTAGGGTAAGTAAGTATTAAAATGTCAACAATGGGGACTATTAAACCCAACCAAAAACCAAGTAGATTCAGTACTTCCACCCTGACTTGGATTAGTACCCTCATTAGTCAAACTGAAAAGATTGCATATTTACAAGATAAAAATGAGAAAAAGAAAATAAGATAACATAAGAGAATGATTATTGTTACTATTATTTATTGTAATAAAAATAATAAAAATCCAAGAAAAGCCATAAACTTATATATAAATCATAAACATAAATGCATGATATGTGAAGAGTTATTATACTGCGCATGTATATGCAGAGTATGCACTCATGTTTTTTTTTTTTTTTTTTGAAAGGTAATGAAAAGATTTCTTAAGAGAAGAAAAACAGGGTACAATAGAGGGGAAGCGAAAACAAGGGTATCAGAGCCTTATACAGTTATACCCAAAACCCAACATAAAAAAGAAAATTACAAAAGCAAAGAACACAAGGGAGAGACTCTAGAAAAAGCGATTAAGGATGGAAAAGCATGAAAAGCAACATCAAAAGAACGAACGATGGATGTCCCAATCATTTTGAAAGGGATCATTCAATCTACCTTCAACCAAATGAGGAGTGATCAAGTAGTGAACTTATAAAAACAACCCGGAACAGTCAGAATGATTGAAATCATTCATTCATACTTACTATGTTAAACCTTACAAGGCGCACATGTTTGCCTTTTAACACTTGTTCTCAATTCAAAATGTTCAAAAAACACAGAGTAATGCCCGTCTTCTAATATCCAAAATACATCCTTTTTAGAAGACAAGCTGAGTCAAAATCATTTTGCAAAATTGACAACTGCAATCTGTGCCATCAGCTTTCCTTGACATAGGGATAAGATAATCCTCTTGCCAATGACAATGGCATCCAACCTCACTATCGAAAAAGCAATACACACACACACATACATACATACATCTAGATATAAAAACTCCTAATAGATACCTGCATCTCAATATCACCCTTCAACAATTTGGTAGCCACCTCAATCTCACCAAGTGCTTCAACCTTCGAAATGCACAACAGAGGCGTATGTTATCTATAATGAAGAAGGAAACAAGTAGTGGATAGTTGAATATCATGTCAGCTGCATATTAAAATTCACAGCTAATTGTTTTGTAATCCGATGCTACAAAAAAAAAGCCAGATAGAACATATATCCTGACTAGGATTATGGGAAGTCACAAGACACTGAAGTGCAGCGAATTCGATTGCATACTATTAATATTAGCATATCGGAAAGTCCACTTCTATGTAGAGTAAAAGCTTAAACAATATCTTAACATGTCCCAATTGGTGGCAAACATTAGATTAAATGGAAAGTAATTACCATTTCCAACTTGGATTTCAACTTGTAAGGTGTATCAATGACAAATGCACCTGTCGTTGTTCAGGTTCATATATATTAGCTCTCATTTATGGATGTTTAAATCTGTTAAATAAGCTTAATGAAAGAATGTGCAAAACCCAATATCCTTTTGGGGGGGGGGGGGGGGGGGGGGGGGGGGTGTGGTGCGGGCGGGGAATGAAAGAATGTGCAAAACCCAATATCCTTTGGGGCGTTGTGGTGGGTGGGGGGGGGGGGGGGGGGGGTGGGGTGGGGAGGAGAGCTTACTCATCTTCTTGAATCCAAAGTCATGGGGAATAACTGTATAGAATTCTCTGCAACGAAAATGGAATGTGAAACATGAGAAATTATGAAAACCAAAATAACAAATAAACTCTAAATTCTAGTGATAGATCTTATAATTTAAAAAAAAGAGTACCTAAAAACCAAAGCTCTCATATAAGATGTGATGAATAAAGGATAACATCAGCTATCAAGAATTCACGATCATTACAACTATTAACATGTGAAATAATCCGATGTATCCAATAGTGCAGAGGGCATAACATCCCCAATCTCACATCAGCAATTTTTCATATGACCAATCCAATCTCATTAGCTTTAAGAGCTAATTTCAAGAGCTGGGTTCTTAACTGGTTAATAACCACCTCTTTACTTTTGTCAAAAGTTTCCTCCATCAGTTACCCTCACAAATGATTTTTAGTAGTATCGCACCATTTAACAGGATAATCCTCTCCACCCCAAGCTAGCCACCAAAATCATCATTGCCACCACATTGCATCAAATGATCGAGACACAAAAAAAGATGAAAACAACAACTATGACAACAAAGGGCCAACCAAACCAAACCATGCAGCCCATTTCCATCCAACAATCTCTTCTAAGGAAAGCCCGGGCTACTCAACCCTTCAAATCTCATGGGTCATTTGGAACCAGTTACAACCAATTAAAGAACTGATCACTTTTGTTTCTCAGAAGTCCGCATGTTACATTATGAATGTTGGCTGAGGCATATGAGAAACAAAAGGTGAGCTCAAGGACACACCTCGCTTCATGGCAGGTTTTGAAGACCAGGACTCGACGCCTGACTTGGCCATGTTCAGGTTGGGTCAACTTAGCAGAGATTTAAGGAGAGGAAATGGGAAAAAAGGGATTTATTAGTATTTGGGTTCAGATGGGTGTTGATTTGGGGTTTTGATGGATGTGGATTTGGATATTGATGGGTGGGGATATGGGGTTTTGAAAGGGATTTGGGAAGGGGAAGAGACCTGTCCGAGTTAGGTAGGACCTAACTCAGTCATGGCAGAGTTGAATCGAGTAGGACTCAGTCCAGTTTTAAGAAAATGCTCCAAAGTGTATCCAAATAGATTGTACATTCCTCAGTGTATCCTCAACTCACGTAGAAATACCTAAATTTGTCATAATACCAACTTGGTTATACGGGTTATACAGAAGACAAATAATGAACAAGTCTCCAAGAATTCTTTACACTTGGATGCATGCATGGAGGAATTAAAAAATGCATATGTCGTCATCATCATCATCATCAAAGCCTTGTCCCAACTATGTTGTGGTCGGCTACATGATTTCTGTTTCTCCATTCCGATCTATCTTGAGCCAAATCCTCAAATAAGTTTAATAATTGCATATGTATTACAACTAATTGTCGTATATGCAATATGCAGAGACAAGTATGTCTTGACAAATTTAAGTTATGCTATTAAAATTGTACATTCAAAAAATGCAATTATGGAACTGTGGAACCTCTATAATAAAATATTACTTACCCACTTAGTAGCTCAAGTTTCTTCCTGTCAGGTTGGCTTATCACTTCAGAAATCCGCTTCAACACATCATAGCCCTGAAAATCATTAAAGGTATACGTTTACACACTATCAATATAATCTTGCACGGCAACAGAAGGTGCTGCACCATCTCGGCGAAAAGCAATTCCATATCATTGAGAGATGCAACAATCAGTTAACTGATGACATGATAACTTCACAGTCAGACTACTTGTTGTGAAGAAAGAAATTAGTAGAAAGGAAGGAGTTTCAACATCAAAGCAACAAGAGGAATTATTAGTTATCACGTATATCTATACAGTCAAAGGAGGAGCTCCCATCTGAAGTCAAAGTTTATTCCCTAACCTGCCATCATTTGACAGAATCTTATCCCATTTAATATGTATGTCTTTACGGTTAGTCATGTTCACCACTAATCTAGAGTAAGACTAGTAAGCTGGCTTAGAACTAGACCCTTTTTTTTTTTTTTTTGAAAGGTAAAACTAGAGCAATTCTGAATAGAAAAATGAAGATTGTTCTCAGGCAATGTTTATTAGCCAAGAATCAAAAAGTCTGAGAGCAGAACTATACTATGTGGGTCCAAAAATGAAGGAGATGTATTGAGTAGAGAACAAAACAGACAATTAATCATGAAACTGAAAACGAAATAAATCAGAAAGTCAAAATGATGGATAAAGATTCAAATAAGGCCATAGCAAATGCAACATTTAGGTACTACTATAAATTTATAACTAATAAGAAACTTCAACATGTTCCCTGAAGCTTCAGTATCAGCAGCTGCAATAACAGATAAAAGTCAACAATCAATCTGTGTAGCCTTCCCCATAGAGTAAGAAGCATAGATGAAAGCATAGCCCTTTTGTTAATGAACTAGAAAAGGAATAACCGTTATAAGACCCAGCATGCAAGAATCAATATTCAAACATTGCAGTAGTGATATCTAATGAAATTTATATTCTGGCAGAGTAGATATGTAACTTGGAATTTTAGCTCCCCTGAACCTAGCGATGATGACGATGATGATAATAATAATAATAAGAATCTAAAGATCTCTAGGAAATGAGGTACTGAAAACTATAGTAAGATTATTCCATTAGTCTTTCACATAACACAGGCTGTCTCAGCTTACTATGAGCTATTTTTGGGAATGGCAGGACAACCAATGTAGTCCTCCACAGCTCCATATTCAATACATGCTGAACCGTGGTTCATTTCTCAAAAGTCAAAACTCAAAACATTGATATGATGGGCCCAATCATCAATGAAGGATCTCCCGACTGTTGGGAAGTCCCACACCCACATCGCCTAAGTAATAGCTTGTCATGTCTTAATATACCTATATGGGCCTTCCACCTATCAGCTTAAGCTTTTGGGTTGGTATATGGTTTCTTACATGGTAACAGAGCGGGTTTCGATCCCGTTGTTCTTGTGTAGCCCACGTGTCAGGTCCGTCCATCCCGTTGTTCTTGTGTAGCCCACGTGTCAGGCCCATCCATGAAATCTGTTGGGCCTGCACGTGAGGGGGAGTGTTGGGAAGTCCCACATCCCACATCGCCTAAGTAATAGCTTGTCATGTCTTAATATACATGTATGGGCCTTCCACCTATCAGCTTAAGCTTTTGGATTGGTATATGGTTTCTTACACTGACAACCTCCCACATTAGAAGATCCCGTATCAAATATCCATATTTCCAAAATAATGATATCAAATGCATGAACCAAAACCTTGCCTTCAGAATTGTAGATTTGCTCAGCTTCCCAAGTGGCAACTTTTCAGCATTATACCCTGGAAAAAGGCAAGCAAGTCAACAAAATGATAAGATCCCCATTAATACAACACTGTAGACAGTAAAAGAAGTAATCACAGTGTAAGCGGAGAACACTAAAAGAAACATCATAAAAACAACAAAGAAAAAGAAATTAGGGTAACTGCCAGTAAATTGTTTGTAGTAGTTTTAATCATGATAAATGTCTTTTCGTAGTCAATGAAATACAGCAGCCATCAGAATCCATATTTGTAGTCTAATTTGTCCCATACAACATAAAAGAATAGATCACTGACCTATTTCCAACATCTGTTGCTTCATCATGCTGATATTGCAAATAAGAGAGATAAAGTTTGCAATGCGGGGTTCGAGTTGGGTCTCCTGAGGCTGAATGTTAACTAAAGAGTTATTATGCTTATTTACAACCTGAAAAAAAATGTTAAGAATATCAGAAGAATCAATAAAAATGGAAATAGAATCTAAAAATAAAACAAATGGAATCCAAAATAATGTAATTGCCAAGTATAAATTTGGAGAAGATGAATGTACATCTGCTTCTTTCTCCGATTCATTATAGTCCATTTCTAACCAAGTATAACTCTTTGGATGACAAACAAAATCTTTGCGATCAGACCACGCATTTTTTGTTTTATCATAGAACTTCTGCTCAAATTCTTGGATCACACTATCTCGTGACATGTAAGGGCCATGCAGTTTATCTTGTCCTTTCACTCCCACTCTACCCCATCTATTGTAAACCATGAATGTGCCACCATAATCAGATTCTGCATTGAATATTGGAATATCACCGGTAAGGATCTAAGTGGAAAAGAATGCAATGCATAGAACTAAGTAGGGGTGGTCAAGGGACGGTTAAGCCAGGCCGAAGCATATCCAAGCCCATGCCATTAAAATTATGAAACCCAATATTCAGAACAAAGTCCAACCTGTGGGACTGAAAAGTTAAGCACAGCCCAGCCCAGCCCATCCAATGTGGAAACCTTCAAGTCCACGTGTAAAATCTGTCAGGCTGGAAGAGTCTATAATCACAACAGTTAGCATACATAGGCCTAGGCCCAGATTGTTCAGCCATTGAGCCAGAAAATAGGCCAACAGGGCCAAAAATATAGCCCAATGTGGACAAGCTATGGTGGCCTAACCCCGAAAACCAAGCATCAATTATTTCATGACTCAATGGAGGCAACAATGCTTGGCTTATAAAGCAGCACAGTTTTCTTGGATTCCAGAAGTGAAAGTGAAGTCGACATAGCCATTCAAAACAGAAGGGGAAAAAGGTTAAATCCACCCAATCTTTGGACATCTGGCCATGGTGCAAACTGTTGATTTGATGGCCTCAACTATGAGCAGAGAATCTACCAGGTTGTAACACAACATCTAACAACTTGGCCTTTTTTCCATTGAATGTAGATGGTTTCTGTAATTTCCTTCTCATTCATCTGTTTTCTCTTCATTAATTTTAAGGCTAGGATCCTCCCATCAGAAAATTTGTGCATTGGTCACCTACAGTGGACCACAAATTCAATGACTTGATGTCTAAGATGAGGGCCTCAGATGTGAAAAGCAAGTGAACTCTGCTCTAATTATTTGAACAAGTGACTATTCTCGTGATATTTCTAGCTTAAAAGCGCCTAGTATAGAAGCCAAATAACAAGAAAAGTTTTGTCATATAAACAAAAGCACTGAATACTGAATGAAAGATTTCCCTTTTTCTTTTTCTTTCTTTCTTTCTTTTTTTTTTTTGAAATGTGGAATGTTATGCTGAATGAAAGATGAAAATACCAAGAGCTTGAATCACATAGAACTTGTTATTGTTGGCCCCAACATTTGTTTGATTCAAAATGGCATCATAGATATCATCACCCTGCAACAAAATGAAGAATTTTGTAACCAGCTTCAGTCTCACACCATGTGATGAATGTCGAATCAAATCAATAGGAAAAAAAAAAAAAAACTAGACTTGTAAAACATCACCTTAGTCACATTTTATTACTAAATCCAAGTTTTCATAAAAAGGAGCTGACCTCTGAGGTGGATGGATCCAAACTGTTGATTCAATCTTCCCTCAAATTTTCAGGTTTAGTATATGCACCAAATTTCAGGTCAATCAAGGTAGGACTGACAGTTGGATTGAACATGTGGAAAAAAATGGTTCCATTGTGTTTGTCCAATCCAACTGCGACTGAACTAAGTATTTCATACAATCATGGGGGAGGAAACTGCACATATAATGGACGGTTTGGATCATCATAGACTGCCCATATTTTTTATATTAATAAATCATTATTAATTAATGTTGGAACCACATTTTTCTTCAATACACTGGGTGATATTGCTTTCATTGAAGAAGAAAAAAGCCTGTAATAGGTAAATGCGGTAGGCCACAACTCGAAGACTACAAATCTTTGGAGGGTGAAACCCACATGCATAGATGTGAGTTGTTCTTACTTGACCAGACCGTACAGTCAACCTTATGCAATCACTCTCCAGTCCCCACTATCTTTGTGTGTGTGGGTGTGTAAATGCATATATAATGACAGTTTGATAATATAAGCTATGGTAGTCACTAATCTGAAAGATTTTAGTTTGACTTTATTTTGTCTGCAATATGAACATGATATCAATCAACCTCCAAGAATTCAGATAAAAAAAAATGCTAGATGCAAACATACATGCTGCAAAACATGGTAGTTTGACTTTATTGCATCAGGCAACCACAGATCCAAAACTGCACCGCCTTTCTTAGTAGCTGTTATCAATTTCTCGCTTTTATGCTCGTCAACTTCTTCAGCTGCCATAACTTGTTTAAATAACCATATCAAGTAAGAAAAGGCAAAAGTTTCATTAAGTGCAGATGGCTAAAACTATTAACAGTAAATGAACTTATCATCTACCAACAGCAAATGCATTGTTAAGTCTATTCCATAATGTGGTAGATAGGCATCATCAAAGGTTTTTGAACCATGGAGATTGTCGTGTGTTTAAAATAAGATGAGGAAGCTCTCGTCTGAGCTCAATAAATTTGTGTGTTTGTGTCGTGTCTTGGGCTATGTTATCTGGATCCTTGAAAAAACGGGTGCCATATAAACATCTAACATATCACTCGTCAGTGTAAGTTGGATAATGTATGCAACACGTATCCAATGCCATAACAGGGTAATATAGGTTCTGAGAGAGGTCATTGTTGTGGCTAGCTGTCTTTCCTCAAATCGATCTTTAATTAAGCATGTATTGAGACGGTACAACTAGGTATACAACTATCTCATGAGGTGTTCAAGAGGCCAAAGAGTCAAAACTAATAAAAAACCAAGGCAAATCATTTAAGTCAGTTTCACTGGTAAACAAAATAAGCAATCTTGAACTGATGTGTGAATATGCAACACGTTGCCTTCTCAAATTAAGTGATTTGAAATCGTTAAGTCAGTTTCACTAGAAAATGAAACAAGTCACTAAGTGATTTACCACCTTCAATATATATGTGTGTGTGTGTGTGTAGGAGCATCTCCCACCTTACTATGAGAGATAAGGTGGGGGCCCTCACATTTAAGTTGTTGGCATTGGATATGGATGTGAGGGCCCCCACCTTATCTCTCATAGTACACCTTATCTCTCATAGTAAGGTGAGAGATGCTCTCATAGGAGCATCTCCCATGTATGTATAAGTATATACATATATATATATATATATATATATATATATGTATGTATAATGTTTAGAAGCAGAGGGCATAAGGCTTTGACGATTATATGATGATTATGTTCAGTGATGATAAGATCATTGTTGGCTCTACAGCCAGCAGAAACACATCAGAATCGTGAACACACAAACTAGTTCAACTAAAAGAAAGAGGGAAAGAGGGTGCATAGGTCCCACATGTCATGATTGTAACACAGAACAAGGTAGTTAGAGAAAATAGAAGGTTCCGGGGGCACTTAGAGCATCTCCAATAGATATGTTATTTTGGAGATGCCAAATTCCATTTGAAGGCTTATGTGGAAATTTGAAAGTTTGGAATTTGGAATCTCTAAAGTAAAAACTCCACCTGGAATGCCAAATTTATTTATTTCTTATTATATTTTTGTCTTCTTATGGGACTCAAATAATGAAAGAAAGAAAAAGCTTTTGCATTCTTATGGGCCCCCATTGCATAAAATAATCCAAAATAAGAAAAGGCATGTGCCTTTTCCATACTTCAAATTTGGCATATCCATCATTTATGCCAAATGCCAAGTCACATATGGCATATTGTTGTTGGAGACATGCTGCATGCCAATTTTGACCGTTGGGGTGGCCATGTGGCAATTGACAGTGTTGTTGGAGATGCTCAAAAAAAGTTGGAGAACACCAATTTACCAGCATTAAATACCCAATAAAATAATAAACAACATCTCAAAAGTAACTCCTGAACTCTATTAAGTTTGGGTATCATGAAAAGAGGGTATTGGCTTTCATCAATCCCAGGCCACCATGCAGGGCACATTTCTCTTGCACTCATCCTTGTCTAACAACAAGCTACAATGTGCAACCACCATGTTCACTATCATTGGTCCTCAGAGACATCACGTCCATTAGGGAGCTGCAATCTCTAATGTCTTAGCACCAACAAATGACTTAACCGGCCTGAAACATAACAAAGGTCTCTGCCATGAAACGGCAAAGATTTTTATAGTTTTTATTTTTATTTAGCTAGTTATTAATTTGGGTCCCTAGCCATATGCAGCATGATTCGCCATGAAAAATCCCAACAACATAGAAACAAGACACGAGAATTTAAGAGGGCAGTCGTGCATAAGTAAGGTGCTTGGGGTTTGTTGACAAATTGGGAACACAAAATTCTAGCAATTTGTCATTTGGGAGTATGGGCATTGGCTTTTTGGAAAAGACAAAAAGAATATGATAACAGGTTACAAATTCTTTACATACTTGGTTATTCAAAAATGACATAAATCTGCAAGAACTTTCTGAAGTAAACATGATACTTAAATTTTTTTAAAAAAATAAGAATAATAAATAGACATATTTGTTGTCAGATATAACTCCCAAACTCACCAATAATAAGAACAAATGTGGGCAGTTCCTAGTTAGCACTGGAGAGAATGCAGAATTCAAGAAGTAGTTAGTGGGTTTAAAAAAAAAAAGACCACAATTTGAGTGAGTATAGATATACAGTATCAGAACAGTGCTGCCTACTTAAAAAAGAGCTCTTTCATGGAATAAGCCTGACAAACCAAGTAAAATACAGTCTACAGTACATATAAAGAGCGCTGACTCGAGATAATAGTCCTTGTTGAATCCTATAAACTCAAATCAGCAGTGGAAAAGCCAACACCATTTAACAATTGTCCTTTCTGGACACATTTGTGTAACGCGAGGATTCTACAATCAAGAGGAGAAAGGCTCCCATTCTTCTATGCAGATCAACATTTGGGTGTGTCACATTTCTGTTCCAAAAAAAAAAAAACACCTTTTTGAACTTCATTTTTTGAAGATTTAAAGGCAACTAAAACCCATCCATAAAAGGGGTGAATCGAATCCCATGCTCGAACAGGAAATGAATTCAGTGTAAAAAAGTATCCTCTTTCTACACTGATCCATCCTCTAGTTTTATGACCACATTTCACTTTCAGCACTACACAAGCAACCCTAAGCTGGAAAGACTCGAGCTTTACAACTTAATGCCATATTAGAGCCAACAACATCATCAGAACTAAAACAAATCAGTGTATGGGGGTTAATAAAAATCCTCAAAGCTATTACAATTAGCATCAATCAATTCACAAATCCGAAAAGAACAACTGAAAGCAGCATACCTTCCCCAACAACCTCTGAATCCTTCTCAATGTCGGCGCAGATCCTCTCAACAAGTTCTCTCTTCGATCCAGCTTCCGAAATGCCACGCAGGGAAGCCTGTTCGCGCAATTGGCGAACTCCCATCACGCGAATCTGTTCAACCGCCTCAACATTTTGAGAATTCGAAGCCGAGTCTTGTTCGTCTCTGCAGTCTCTCGTTCTCTTCCTACTAACTGAAGAGTTCTTCTTATGTTCTTCATCAATTGCCGCATCGAGCCTTCGTACCTGTCGAATCGAAACGAAACATCAAAACCAGAGCTTTAGAAGAAGAAGAAGAAGAAGGAGGAGGGGAGAGAGAGAGAGAGGGTTTGGAGGGAACCAGGGCGGATTTGAGTCCGGACGAGTCGAGACCGCGCTGGGCGAGTTGGGCTCTGAGTTGGTCTACTTTGAGTTTGGCAGACATTTTTTTCCCCTTCTTACGTTTGGCTTTCTGTTTGAGAGAATCTGTGGAAAGGTTTGGAGGGAAGAAGGGTTTTTAAAGAGGCTTTGGGTTTAGAAACTTGCAAGAGAAGGAGGGAGGGAGGGACCCCACCCCTTTTATGATAAAAACATAAGAGGGTCCCAAATAGCCTCCATAGCTTAGATGCTCATATACTTGCATGGCAAAGTATATAAATTGATTTATGGGATATTCGTTGTAGGATATTATACGCGATTGAGCTATCACTTATCCTAAAATTAATTGGTGTTTGAAAATAGCACCTGTCGCGACTCCTTATGCGCAATTGTCAAAGTTGTATAGATGCGGTCGATTTTAGACATATTCATTAATTATAATTAAGATTTTATTAATGTCAACGTTGAAAAAAATAAAAAAGTAAAAAGTAATAAAACTATGAAGTCTTATGAGAAGCAATAATCAAATACAATTTTTATGTGATATTGAATATTATTCAAAATTGCCCATCAAGTATATTGGCATTTCTTTTCATTTACATCAAATCTTTTAAGAATGGTTAATCTTATTGACAAGGTCTAATTGAAATTGGAGTGATATAATTGGATTTATTGGGTATGAGTTTAAAAGTAGGCCCCATGTACCAACTAAAAAATATAATGTCGAAGTTCAAAATTTTCAAAATTATTTTGGCAAAAATAATATAGTTATATAAACATTGAAAATATAGTGGTTCTGGTTTTAAATTATTGAGTGATATAGACATGGATTTTTTTCCTTTTGATGAAGGAGGGTGTCCCAATCTTTTTGGGCCAGACTAATCCCTATGGGCCGGAGGGGTGGGGGGAGCAAACTATGGTCCTAGGCCAATTGAGCTACCCCTCGGAGTTTATAAACATGAATTTTGTTATATCAAGAAAGTGAAGTTTTTCCTTTAAATATATATTTTGGTCAACGGGTTTGGAAAACAAATGAAACAATTATCTAAACCATATTTAATAAATAAAAATGACTAAAATTACCTTTAAACAATTGAATAATTGAGAAAAAATAAAATAATATTATAAATTCACAATTTAGAGGTCAAGATTGAAATTGGTTCGGTCAAAACCATTAATATTTATAAATAAATCATAAAAAATCTATTAATTTGAAGTCGAGGATTGTGCAATTTGTGATTTTATTTATGTGTGGTCAATCTAGCAGTAATGAATGCATTAAATAAAAAGTAAAGTTTAAAAGTTGGGCCAATTATAATGGATTGGTCCTAATGGATTTAATCCAAACCCAATAAACAAATATCATAAGATTGCAACAAAATTATAAATATTAGATAAAATTTGATCGAAGGCAACAAATTAAGCTTGGGCAAGGTGTAGGTCACCTTCCACTAAAGCCAAAGTGAATTTATAACCTCTTTTAAAGTTGCGATAATTAATAAAAACTTTGCATAATGTGATTGATAAAACATCTATAATTCTCTTAATTAGAAAAAGTTTTAGGGCGGGTTTGGCACTTAACTAGTTAAAGTAAAGTAAAGTGAATTCATATAAGAAATGACAATGGGTTATATTAAAAGTACATAATTTCAAAATTACCTCCGAATTTTTCTAAAAAAGTAAAAAAAGCATCCTCCTTTATCTACTAAAAACAAAAAGAACTCCACCTTTCTATATAAAAATAAAAAAAATTTTATACCAAATAACTAAAATTAAAATACATTCATAATACCTTATATTTTATTATTTGTTGATTGGATGATTCACCTCACCTTACAATTTACCACTTCAATTCATCATATATCCAATCAGCCCCTGAATTATTTGATCTACAGGGAGAGAAAAGAAGAAAGAAGAAAGAAGGAAGATAATATAGAAGAAGATATATACAGGGAGAGGGAGAGGGAGGTGTTAGGGTTTGAGATTTGTGTGGTTTAGTGAAATGGATCAATCGCCTCCACATGAGCAGCCTCAGCTGCAAATGCAATCCCCAGGCAGCAGCAAGGGCGACATGATTGATTACGTAGTTGCCCTAGAACGAGCACTCCTTCCCTGCTTGCCTGCAAGAGAACTCCAAGCAATTGACCGTTCTGCTCATCCCTCTCATCAAAGTAAAACTCCTCCTCAGATCATATCATATCATACCTCTTTTTTCATTCAAATCAAATGAAATTAGGGCATATGATTTTGCGCTTTTATTTCAATTCATGTTCTTTCAAAAAATTGGAAGAATCTACTTTCTAAAAGAAAAAGCTTTCACCCCAGAAAATGAAAGTCATGGTTTTTTTGGGTTTTTTTTTTAGGCTTTGTTGGTTTTGCTTTTGCATCCAATTTCGTTTTTTTCTCTTACTTGTAAGAGCTATTCATGAATCATGATGCAATTTTATCACAGTAGTGATGAGTCTCGTTTGCAATCTGCATGGTCATCGACATGTAGCCTTGGTTGATTCATACCTATGTTGTTTTGGGGTCTAATAGTGGTTGATTCTCTTACTTGATGTGCTGTGCTGGGACCAGATTCAAGTGAAACACTTCCAGTTCCATGTCTCTTGGATCCAGTGTTGTTTCTGGCAAGCCCCAGGAGGCTGTACTGTTATTTCAATTCTGTAGTCTGTAGAGATCTTGTGGTTGTGCCATTGTATTTGTGATTGGAAGTAAGGTGCTGAGTCTCCTCAATTGTTTGCTTCATCACTTGAATAACAAACCTCAAGCAGGCATTGATGGGTTCCATTTGCTTGGTGAAGGAGTTGCTGATAGGGGTTGAGAACCTGAATTCATTCAGACTTCATCTCCTCTCTCTGCTGTAAGAACATATACCACAACTCTACATTCAAACCAGGATCCTATTTGTGAGAATGTAATGTTTTACTATGCCAGAGATGCAAAGGAACAACACCATAAATCCTCGACCATCTTGGGATTGAGGAGCTTCCTATGATTTCCATCTGATGGTCCAAAGAAAGGAACCCATGAGACGACCCTTAGCAGGAACAGAAAAAATGATTTGAAATTGTTTCTATACAGAGGATGTAGTGGGCTGTCTCTCACTTTTAAAAGCTAACATCTATCTAGTTTCAAAATACTTCTCTCATCTCTCTCATTCTCATTAATATGCTACCTCCCTCTCTCTCATTCTCATAGGTCCAATAGCATCATCTCTCTAACACGGGCCCTTAGCGAGGTACACGTCTCTCTCATCTTTTCAATCATTCTCTTCTTCTCCTTGTATATTATTTCTCGCGATGAGGTTGATGACTTTGTGCCATCTTTCTTCCCCTTTTCCTGCATCTAATTGCCTTGATGATCACTTTTCTTTTCCTTCTTTATGAATGATAATGATACATATTCTTCTCTCTTGACGAGGCTCATGACTTTGTGCAATCTTTTTTCCCCTTTCCCTGCTTCTAATCACCTTGAAGATCACTTTTTTCCATGATTTTCTGTATTTTATGCTGTTTTCTCATATGGGTTGTTGTTTAATCAATTGATTAGTGGGCCATATGGATCATGTGAAAATTTGTGGATCATCCACATCTTTCTTTCCCTCTTTTCTTGTTACGATATCTTAATTTTGTTTGCTGATCCTCTCATTTCTTCAGTTCATCCTCTCAATCCTTCAACTTCTCTATTTCAAGAGTTGCCTTGTTTTATCAATCAATCTATAGGTAAGAGAGAAAACTATATTATATTCATACAGATATATTCCACAGCAATGATTCATCAAACATGAAATTGCAATATGTTCAAGTACTTCATTTGTATGAACATGGTCATTGAATATTAATCTTATAGTTTTCCTAGTTCTAACTTCCTAATTAAAATATTGTAAAATTTATAGGACTATTATGGGAAAACTAAATTCCCAATAGGAACAACTCGGACATAACATTGCCAAACGAGTTCAGCAAAGCCCATTCTCATAATAGAATCACTAGCAGAATAACCCGTGCCAAGCACGGGCATGTTCACCAACAATTGTAAAATATATTCGATGATTCATTAACAAATTTAGATCACGCAAAATCATCGTCAAAACACTTGCTGATAGTGATTTGATCTAGATAGTGCATAAAATTTTAAAAAGAGAATAAAAGAAGAGAAGATTATGAGAGTACCTCTTATCTCAATCTAAGAGTCCATAGAATAAAAATGGGCTCGGAGAAGTGGAGTAGGATGAAAAGAGGAGAAGTTGATTTGGCATAGAAATGAATTAAGTTGTTGCAGAGAGGGAAAAGTGGGAAGATTGGAAGAAGACTTGAGTGGTTACAATACAATTACATGTTGGAAGTTGGAGGAGAAAGTGAGTTAGTTGTAGAACATGGGTAATAACTTTCAGTCAAAATCAGCAGTTCCAATCAAGATTAACTTCAAAACACTTAGCTTTAATATAATATAATTGTTAACACAAGCCTTTCTCAGTGCAGAAATATTCTAAGCACAAGAATGACTCCAAATGGGCCTTCGTTGTTGCAATGGCTTCTTCAACCTCCCTCTCATTCAGAAGTATGATCCAGACTGCTAGTTCCTTCTAATCCCTGGACAGAGATCTGCATCTTCCCTAGGTGCCATATAGTCGTCCTTGTGCTCGTATTTGTGTCCTAGGAGCCAAGTGTACAATGAAGTAGCAGACAGCTCTTGCTCCACCCGAGAATGCTATTTCTATCCACAGATAATATTGCTGCTGTTACTGTGTTCTTGACCATTTCCAGACTGTTGTAGGAAGCTTATGACTAGTTCAACTGCTTCAGCCTCTCCAGGAATATCTTGTATCCGTACCTAGTTAGCCTTTGAGCAAGACTGAGAAGCTGTCCTGATAATGTGAGGCCCAAAAATAGCTCTTTGTGCTTTGAACGTTCTATCCACCTGAGAACGACCATCTCTACTTCGAGTTTTAACTGCTCTGTCTGCCTCTTAAGATAGGACAAGTCATTAAAAAGCACACGTTCTTCCTTTCTAGAAAGTCAATCTTTTGGAAGGAAACAATCAGCAATTCTCCCCCCCTGCTACAATGGGCTCAACTTCAGGCTTAGAGATGGCATTTGGCATATTGGACTAAAAAATACTTACTCCCAGGTGACGATGACCCTTCCCTAATTCTCCCTGTTCAACCCCCACTTACCATATCTGGTTTTATTTCTTGAAAAAGGAACTCACCTCCAAGATGTTTTTCATTTAGATCGTCAACAACTTTCCCAGCATTTGTTGTTCAAACAGGCATTTTACTGAAACAAACTGGGTCTTGGAGGGAACAGGAATTCCATGAAAAAGTGGCAAGTCTATCTTGCTAAGTGCTTGTTTGAATGCTTTTGGCTGCATTTTGTCATCCTTTGCCAATTCCTATTTGACTATCAAATCTTTGGTCCTGTATATGTGTCAGATGTCAACTTACTGCTGCTAACATCCTTGCAAATTGCTGCTGCATATATGTCTTGCTTATGAATATGTTATGTCTCTCATAATGACATGCACTTGTGTAGTTCTGTTGATGCATTTGAACTGTTGGAAATGATAATTATAACTGTAGCTTTCGTTGCTTACTTCTGTCTGTTTAATCATCTTGATGTGAATTAAAGATGATTAATTCTGGGTTTATGCAGTTGATGTAGAAAGGCATGCAAGAGATTTTATGGAAGCTGCAAAAAAGCTTCAACTGTATTTTATTGGTCTACAGCATCAAGATCAACCAACCAAGGAAGAAACACTTAGAAAGGTAATATGCTTTACAAATCTTTTTGGTTTTTGGGATATATGAAGAGGCATCTCCTCTTGCCTGTGAGACCTGATTATGTGATCTTCCTTTCGTCTTAATCAAAATTGGTTCTTATTCGGACTCTTTTCCTAATTTGGTCTTTGATTGTGTCTGTAGGAGATTGCAATGATGGAACAAGAGTTGAAGACCAAATCTGAGATGATCAAGAAGCATGAGAAACTGATTCAAGGGTGGAGGAAAGAGTTGAAAGACCAACTTGATAAGCATATCACAGAATTGGAGAGAGTGTAATTGTAATTATACATTATAAATATGTCCGGGTACGATATTAGTCCCTTTTGATGTATTTTTCTGAACTCAATGAGAATGAAGAACGTTTCTGCACCCGCATTATTATTTCATTTGGTGATACTTTCATTTTTCCTTTCCACACATGATGGTGTTTTCATTTTCATCAACTCCTATCTAAAGCCTCAGCTATTTTTATCAGAGCATCCCTTCAAATAATTGCAAAATGGAGAAAGGGTGCCCCACATTGTTAACACCTTCGCATTTGTTTAGTTTTTATTAGAATATCTAAGTGCCTTTTAATGTTTGTATATCTCTATTTGGACAATGACTCTTAGAAACAACCCAAACGATGACCTTATGGAGGTCGTAGCACAGTTGTTGGACATTGTCCTACCATGCGAAAGCATGGTAAATAAGAAAGTGAACACTGCTCAGGGATCGATCCTTGGGTGGGTACGTTTATATATTTTCCCCTTGGCCACTAACCTAAGCGAAAAAGGTCTTGATGCTTCTTTCTAGGTCACATCTGGCAATGAAATCCTCATGGATTTTTCACTGGTTTTTCATATAGTCGTGCAAAAGTTTTTTTTGGCAATTTACAACCCTGAGGATTTGGGCTAGTGGATATCTTCATTCTTGAGGATTTTCAGGTCCAACCCCTATTTGTGGGATTTGAAAATCCTCATTTTTGCGGATGTACACATTGACACTATTTTTTTCAATTATATGCACTAATAACGATGCAAAATCTCGGCCATAAAAATCCTTGGTGCTGAATCCTTGTTTCGGAGGCAATGAGGAATCTTCAAATTGTAAATTCCTTACATGTTACTAAATTTTCCCTTTGGACTTATTCACGTAAGGAGAGGATTCCACACTGGATTTCTATTCCATTGAAGAGAAATTGAAATCCTTTCTATAGAAAAAAATCATTTTTTTTTTTCAAGAGTTTGAGATTTGACCACTAAAATAAAAATCACTTAATTACTGACTGTCAACCCCTTAAGTCAAATGAGATTTAATGCAACTGATTTTGGTAAATGGCTAATCCTTTGAAATGATGGCGTGGGTGGGTCTCGGCAATTTTCCTAGTGTGCCAAATAAGACTTGATGCCATAACATGCAAGTTATCACGAGTTAAAACTTCGTTTATAAAGATGTTAAATGAACTACAAAAGTTCTGGTGGATAGCTTGGGCTGCTGGTTCTGACTTGGGGATCCTTTGATGTGAGAGGTAGTCCCCCAACCACTTGTTTGTAGGTTGGGGCTGCTATTTCCTCCTTTTTGTTTCTATTGCTCTCTTTGGTTTGCTTTTCATCACTTCTGGTGTTGGTCCTTAGTGGACGTCTCATCCTCCAACCAGTGTCTTCTTTCTGCCACCAATGAAATTGAGTCACTTATTGAAAAGAAAGAAGTTGGAAGGAAAATCTTGTTTAAAGCACTGAAACTGAATTGTATGCAGTGACCACTTACTGAGCTAGATTGAACTGATGAAGTAACTGCCCAACATAACAGAATATACTATGCAGTTTTTTGTGAAGAAGAGGGTGGTACCAATCCTTGAACCCTTGACCTCTTGTATATACTCATAATCAAGCAACCAGTGAGGCACAAGGAAGATTGGTATGTACTATGCAGTTAAGCCATCATTTATATGGAAAAATCAGATATTCAGATATACCTCTTCATTAGTCAATAGAAAAAATGTTGGTGTAACTCTCTTTTGTGCTTTCTGCCTACCAATTACATAGACCTGGGTGAAACCAAACTGATTTTGGTGGTACATGAGTATAACATGCATCATCCAGTAACTTGATTCAAGCATCATTTTCATCTTAGGTAATATGAGCATGGTTATATAAATCCCTTCAAATGGACCACAGTTTTTTCCCCTTGCTCAAAAAGCTGTTTAACTGATGGACTATTGAGTTTTTATGTGGTTTCTGCCTGTATGCTGCCAACCCTTCTCTTTTCCATATATATATTTTTTTTGCTCAACCGGAACATACCAAGGTATGAAAGCAGTGGAATCATCGGAACAGGGATGGTTGGGAGAAAAGAACAAGTGCGGATGAAGGGCCAACACAGCGATCATTCAACATTTGTTTAAAGAAAGAAATCAACAACTGAGGCACCACCAAAGGAGAGGCTATCCTAAAAGTAGCCTAATGAATGGATTACAGCAGTTGAAAAGGGCCATTGAGACAGGACCATCTGATTGATATCAAGATGACTACTTAGGAACCACCAATAATCTATTCACTAGCCATACCATTTTTAGGATATTCAATACATAAATCTCAACAAATATGAGGATTCACTTGCAGCCTAGAAGACAATAACAACGATGATAACAATGACTAGCAGTGTTGACTGATGGCCACGTTGACAGTATAGTAACAATAATAGTATAAAGTCAGTTTTCTTTCCCATTTATAGTGTTATGTTCAGTTAGTTCACATAAATTCACTGCTCTTTCCATCATCAAGAAGTGCAGATGCAGCATTTGAAAATAGAAGGATTGAAAAAAAAAAAAAAAAAAAAAAAAACTACCAGTTGCAAACTTCAATGTACAATGCACTTGTGAAGCTTGTTGAGTTCAAAGGGTTTTTTTTTTTTTGGGTTGGGGGGGGGGGGGGGGGGGGGGTGTTCCTGTAAGTGTAATTAGACAATTAGACTCAAATTCACAAGAAAGGTTGGTTTGATGATAGGCTAAGGTACCATTGCAGCTTTTGAAGTTGTTAGCCTGAGCTGTTTTTGGAAGTAACTATTTTTCTCCTACCCACAACTTGCAAAGGCTATATAGAAACCCTACTGCTTTTAGAATAGGAGGACGGGAGGGATTTTTCATATGGGTGCCCTTTGCAAGAGGCAACTTCATGCATGCAGCACACTGTTGAGAAAGTTAAGTTGGTTGTCAGAATCATAACCCTAGAAAGGGTAATGATGAAGGCAATGATGCAATTGGGATTTTGATGGATAAGCTAAGGACAAACACAATAACTTCCCCAATATCCCTTCTTACCTTAAAAAGAACATATGAACAAAAGAAAATCAGAAAAGCAAGAGTTATGTTGATCACTGTTATATTACAAAGTTAGTTTCTTGTTGATCTGGTAATAGTCCATGGTGTTGTTTAAGAACTTGGGAACTTGGCTCAGCTTAGAAGGTCACTGAGCTAGCAACGCAGGTAAGTTGGCCGACTACTCTGTCAGACTCGTTCAACTCGCACGACATTATGACCTATCAAGCTGAATTGATTCGCAAGTCAGGAAAAGTCAGACTGAGTTTGAAAAATATGGTACATGGCTTTGAACCATTCATACTTGACTCCCCATATGTTGTGATGGAACACAATATGTTCACCAGGAAGGCATGTATTGAGGCCATTTTGATTTTGAACTGACAACAAAAAGGTGTTTCAATCATTCGGTGTGCTGTTTTGTTGTGTGTGGCTACATCCAAACCATGAATGCTTCCATGGCTAATTACTCTGATCAGAATATTCTGGGCCTCCCTCTGGATGACTTCTACCTATTGAGTGGTAGCTGTCCCCTTGGCAGTCTCAGCTAGGATAAATGAGGAGGGTTATGTGAGATTGACAGTCAGCTATTATCAAGAGTTCTACTCATATGAATATGAATAATATGATGATGAATCCGAAATTAGGAATGTTTAGTTATTTCTATGATTGGGTTATGTTATTAATTTCATCCATATTTTGATAATATGTTGCAACGGATACAACAAACAATGCCTAACTTCCATACAATTTTGGTGGACAGGCCTCTTGCTCTTCCAGATCATTCATCTTATAGTCCCCACACTAGATCAGAGATGGACAAGTTACAGTTCGCCTCCTATAGATTGGATAAGGTTGGTGTTTGATGATGATGTTGAATGCCAGGGCGCACCTATACCTCCATCTAGTTAGACTAGAGCTTGCACAAGAACATGCAACTAGTCTCCCTTTAGAACTTCATCTGTCCCTTTTTATGAAAACAAAACATCCATCTCAAGCGTGATGCCATTTGTTAAAACATTTTGAACTCTAGTGATATTGTCAGTGCCGGATCTTTGAAATGGGGTGGACACAAACTGTCAGAAAAGGGCTGCTCCAAGCCTCTAATTTGATCTCTCCTTCCCTCTATAAATTCACAACACACACAGCATCCCTGGCCATACCAACTTGCAACTTTCTAACAGACATTTGTTAGTGTAGCAACCCAGCATAGATCATGGCCTTGAAATCTCTCCTGTTTTTTCCTCCCTCTTACTGGTAGTAATGGTGGCCGCACCAGCAGTCGCCCAACTTGGGCTTGGGAACCTTCTTGGACTTATTAACATTCAGGGCACTCTCTTCTGCACAGGCAATGGTAACGCAAACTCAAGCAGTGTGTCAACACCTGTATTTCCAAGTGAGTTTAATGTTCCTAGAATAATAGTAATACAAGTTCTGATCAGAGCCCAATTTTATTGGAACTGAATATTTAGCAGGTTATTCTTCTCAATTTTCATGGTTATGTAGACCCCAACTGATGAAACTTTCAGTTCAATTTTTTAGTGTCATATCATGAGATGTTCTAACAAGTTGCATCAGAGCTGAGAAAATTCCCCAACAATCTCATTGTATTAATCTAAAATGTACTTGTTTTTGCAGATGCTGTGGTGCAATTACAATGTGGAAACACTGGAACAGTTGTGTCCAGCACAACTACAGATTCTGCTGGGGTATTCAAAATCTTGTTGGATCCATTGACAATGCTTCTATCATCCCTTTTGAGTGACTGCAAGCTGGTTGTCAACACTCCTCTGACCAACTGCAATTCCGTGCTGCCAATTGGGATAATACAGTCCCCTCTACAGTTTCTTGGGAGGACCCTTCTTGGGGTTCTGGGCATAGTTAACATTGGTGCAGCTTGTTTCTCCCTTGTTCCTTCTAACTAGGAATAAGGATGGATTTATTTGCTGCTATAAATATCTCAGTATTTATAAAAGGTTTAAGACTATAATCTATTCCCTTTCCAAAGATTAATATCGTTATCGAATAATATGGCCTTCTTGGGAATCTTGGGGTCATCAATCCCTCTCACAAGAATGGGGGATTGGTTATCAATATCTATCCTATATTGTGAAGAAGATGGATTGTGATCTCCTTTCAAAAGTTTAAGACTATAATCTATTCCCTTTCCAAAGGTTTGTTGTTATTGTACTTTATAAGACTTGCAATCTTAGATCAAGGAAGCTCATATGCAAATTGAAATGGACAATGAGAGGTGTTGTATTTAACTTATCCAAGATGTTATGGCATCTATACTTCAGTGCATTGCATGCTTGGTCTTGTTAGACTTGTATCTTTAATGCAATTTTATAGTCTTCAGTTGTAATGCAAATATGACAGCCTGCTAGTGATTGAAACATTGAGATAAGTGTTGGTAGAGGTTCTAAGTCGCTGTGGCCGTTAAGGTTTCTCTTGTAAAGTGTCTGGTTTGGAAGACAAGTTAGCTTGGCATGTTAAAAAAATACATGGCGTCGGCTCCATGAAGTAAAAGTGTGGATTAGCAATTTAGTCCAATCTTGTTTAACATAAACTGAACTTTATTTTGGCACAAAATATAAAAGTCTTGAATCTGTTGATATTCCAAGAGTAATGAGTCCGGCCCCGAGTGGAAGGAGTTAAACTATACAGCCCACCTATTGAAAATCCAAGTTGCTAAAAATGAAAGCCCTCCCCCACCGTGGGATGTCCCCAAATTTTACTCCTACAAAAGGTTGGTCTCATGATAAGATTGAGCATATGGTTGATAAAGTGATTAACAAAATCTTATGCAATAATAACCTTATTCATTAATCATGTTAACTTTCATGCACTCGATTTTCAGGCGGGACCAACTCTTAATGGATTATCTAGTGTGCCCCCATCCGTTTTTAATCAACTAAATTATCTCCATTCACAAAGGTAACTTTACACCTGACATCCTATTGCACATGCAGTTGAAAGGAACTATTTTGTAAATGGCCGAAGTTCCATCTTGTACAAGGTCACATGTGTCCTCCATTTTGCAGAGTCATATGGGTGTATCTGTGTATGATCGATCTAGATGTTTTCTATAGTTGGGCCCCACCCAGATGTTGAATGTCTAGAAAACACATTCAGGGAACATTCCTGACCATCTCGTTCCATCTAAGATGGAGGGTCAGGCTGCTTTCAAAATTAGTCGCGATTGACGCCATTCAATTAGAAAGCCAACCTGAAATGTTAGCCATTCATCTGGAGGTCATACTAAAAACCACACCCCAAAAAAGACCCTGGAATTTGAAGAGATACTTCAGAAGAACAGTTAAGCAACTAAGACAACAGAAAATGGTTGTCGTGATCTAGTGGAGGTGATTTCTGGACGAAAGATAATCCCTGATGGGACGATTAGCCTTGCAAGATTGTTAATGTTTGGGATGTGACAAAAGTTTTACCCAGGCTGTCAACCTTCCTAATGCAACCCTCCTTTATCCGGCAGTCAGTTCAGTGAAAGGCAGCATTCTACCCGGTGCATTTCTCGTACTGAATCTGGTTTCAAGGAAACAGCATTTCCTGAATTTGCCTATTATCATCAAGAGAAGCTCCAAACAGGAATTATTGCCCGTTAGGTTATGTTATGCCAAAGGAAACATAGAGAATAGGAAATCAAGGCCACCACAATGGCCATGTTCAGTAGCCCTGCACTAGTTTTACATGTAAATCTAAATACCTGCGACTCTGTTTACCTGAAATTGGGCATGACAAATGACAAAATAGCTCACATGTATGTAACTCAGGTAATCAAAATGCATTTATCCTCATTTACATGGAAACTGAATTGCCTGAACTCAGTTTATGAAGATCCTGGTGGGCAGATTGGACTGCATGTCATTCTCTCAAGTACGGAGGAAATTGGAAAATGAAAAACAAGATGATACTTCAGAAATGCAAGGCATGCATCTCCGATGTGGCATGGAAGCTGGTGTGCTCTCTGGATCCCCAAAATTCCCCTTCTTGGGGTTTCTTCTACAATGAAAAATAAGCAGTTGAGAAGAAATTAGGAAAAAGTGGAGAGAACAATTTGCCCAGAAGTTCTCTGTCTAATTTTATCCTCTTTTGATAAGGAAATGAGAACCAAAACTTTGAATGGTTCTAGAGTTTAGCTCTCCTCTCAACCTCTAAGAACCTTGCACTAAAGTTATTGTTCTTGATTTAAGCACACATTAGATTTAAGTAATTTAAACATTCTGGAAATATAGATGGTTTATTCATTCTGCCACATGTTTGAGGTAGCACATATATGAAAAGCATCATTAGAGAGGTCTTGGTTTTTCAGCCCTTCCTGCCAACATCACCATTAGTGAAGTCACTTATTTAATTGAGGTAGAACAGTTGGAAATAGATATTCCACCCAATACATTTTCCAATTGTGGCATGAATATTAAACAAATTTTCTCACATATTGAACATTTACAATTTGATATGCGGCAAAATGAAAAGGATGCGAGTCAGAAACCAAGCAAGAGAATGAAAAGGCCTTAAACATAAAATCATGCAATATACAAATTCAAAATTATGTCTGCAAGTTCTACAGTAGAAGCTGATCTGTGGAAAGGGTCAAAGAATTAAACAATGATGATTTAATTTTACTCATAGAATCAACAAAGTGAAAGGTCCTCATTGCTGTACAAAAGACACTGTCACACCCTTTGTGTACAGATTGTATGTACTCTCAACTGCTCTCTAATTTTATAGCCCTTAATTGGTGACAAGGCTTTCCAGAATACTACCATTAAAGAACAAAAAATACAAGTTATTGGAAAACCAAGTCCCTAACCTCCCTTTGTGCTGAAGGAAACTGAGATTCGATGAACATGCATCAAGTTTTTGCACCTTTAGGAACCTGCTTGGCAAATGACAAATGAACATGTAGTTATTTGATCAGCACGTGGAAAACATACATAAGTCTATCAACATATAATCATTATATAATGCTATGTTTGATGTCTTGCTTAAAACGTGGAATGCATGTCCGCATTTCAAGTAGAAGGCAGAAAATATATGCTAACACAAACAACTCCCATTTTGATACAGAGCGGACCAGATGCGGGGCGGGTAGAGATGGATGGATGAGAGATGGAGGGTGGAGGGATAGGTCAGACTTTGTCCTGAAAATTGGCCTCACGCCAAACTCCCCATCACGGGCGAGGAAGAAAGAGATAATTGGGCAGCCCTAAAATCACTCTAAGTAAATTTCATTGATCGTCCAATCTATCGCCTAGGAGGCTTTTACAATGCTATGTGAAAACATAACCCTAAAGCTAATATGGACCATCCAGCTACACCGATGACCAGAATTAAAAAATCCACCTAAATACAACTTAAAACATAAATGGGTAAATAAAACTCTAAATAAACTATGATAGGTGGGCTAGGCCCAAAGAACTGGTCGATATGGATGGGCTGGGCCCATTGGCGGGTTGACCCATGGGAACCACTGGTCTGTCCTGCATCACGATTCGCATACCACCCCAAACGCATAACAGAATAGAGGGTTACTTGTTCTGCCAGATCATTGATACTAATGTAAATTCAGCAGGCAGCCAAATCCATTCTAATCCATTCAACAATATCAAATCTGGTGTGCCTCACACTCTAGAATGTGAAACCAACTTATATATAGTGAATATAGTAAGGATTGGTTACCTTATACTAGTAACCATATATATCCTTTTATGGAGGTGTCATAATAAAATTAGAAATGAAGATATTAAGACCTTACCTTTTTTGGTGTTGGCCGGGGAGTTATAGTATCACTTGTTGTTGGTTTCTTTTCTGCTGGTTTCAATATCTCAAATGAACACATAAGCGATTCATCAACACTCAAAAGAGCACCAGCATTGTCGAACTCTCCACCATAGTTTGGGGCTGAAAATATTGTTACCAATCTCCGTTGTCCAAAAAATTCATATCCATCCTCAACTACCTGAACATTTCATAAGTTAACAGGGACAATCCAAAAATTGAGTGGTGTACCCCATATTGGGATTTTTTTGAAATATTGAACAAAAAAGAAAAGAAAAAGAGATGGATATCACTCTTCTATGGCTTTGAGGTGACAAGGAAATAAAAAGCCAAGGAGACAACTATGATCTCAACCCTAGATCAGTATTAGTGTCCATCATACTAGTTGAAAGCTAAATGTTATGTGATTTCTGATATATATGAGCCACCCTAAATGCATATCAGATTGATAACCATCTATTACACTAAAAAGATTATGATAAAGCGGTGTAAACACACCCTTAAAGAAATGAACATTTACTTACCTGATGACCACGACATATAAGGTCAAGGTCATTCTTATCCAAAAATTCTTGGAGCGTGTCAGGTCCAAAGGTACACGAGATACCTCTGTCGCTCTCTCCCCACCCTTCAACATTAGCATCAGGATCAGACCAAAGCAAATCACAAAGAAGCCCACTTTCTGGTACCTCGGCGGGCCTTTCTATGTCACTTATTTGATTTATGGTTTGCAGCTCTGGAGAGAGCCCCCCATGCATGCAAAGAATCTTCTCATCGATTAGCGCAGCAACAGGCATGCAATTAAAGCAATCGGTAAATGTCTTCCAGAGCCGAACATTAAACCTCCGTTTGCACTCATCGTAAAACCCATAAATTTTATTAATTTTTGCATCTTCATGGTTCCCCCTCAAGAGATTGACTTTATTTGGATACTTAATCTTGTATGCCAAAAGCAAACAAATAGTCTCTAGGCTGTGTTTGCCTCGATCTACATAATCTCCTAGAAACAAATAATTTGCCGTAGGAGGGAAGCCACCATATTCAAAAAGCCTCAAAAGATCAGAATATTGTCCATGAATATCACCTGTAAAATACTTTCAACAATATGAAAACCATTGAACCACAAATGATTAATTAAATAAGGATGCACGAGTAACAAGATAAATAGTACATATCAGCCTTCTTGTGTCTTTGTGTCATTTTTTTTTTAAAGCAGGACACAAATGTCAATATGTAGAGTATGGAGCACTTTGCGTGCTTACGTTGCTCAACGACATGTTCGTTTGTGTCTCTAGAGTCTAGAGAGCAATGTTAGCAATTTGACATATTAAAAAATGTAACTTACGTGGAAAGTGGAATCCTTTTCCATGCTATAGAAAAATTCATATTTGCCTCTGTGTGTGTGAATTCAGACTTGGTTTTCTGCGTAACACGGGACAAGTTCTCTGTGGAACTGGGTTTTCATGGTGCAGCATAAACGTGCCCTTATAGAATCACTTCAGTAGTTTCACAAAATGGAAAATTGAACATGGTAGGATCATCAAGATTTTCAGTCTCACGCTAGAGTGTCGGATTTCTAACCATGAAATAATTCTCTAGGAGGTGGTTTTCATTTATTATTGTTAGTATATTACAATCACTACATCTTTTTTGGGGTAATGGGGGCATGGGGCGGGGGTGCATGTGAGTGAATTGTTTAACGATAATCTTGTTGCAATAAGGGCAACACCAAGTACAATATGCATAAATAGATAAATATTATCTTCAGAAAGCATTTGAATAACCAAATTTTTGTCCAAAAGGTATATCATCAAGAGGAACTCAAGCTTATCAAAAGATGATCAAAATGCAAAGCTATTTGATCTCAACCATGGCCCTAGGTTGGCTCTAAGGCCAGACTACACCATGTTATGTGCAGGCCTCTCTCTCTCTCTCTAGATACACAAACACATATAAACTTAAGGTCAAGATAAATAAATAACTGGATACCTCTAAGCATATGAAACTCTCATAAAAAGTAACTTATAAATCAACAAACCAAACCTATATGCAAGACACATTTCAATTCCATTCTTGTTGTTCCCAATTATTTTGACATAATCTTGTTCCTCACAGGATTTTCTACAGAGATCCATGGATAATCCCATGACAGATCATTGGTTGGTGGGCATCACATTTGACAATTCGTCAGCGAACTGAAAATTCCTAAAAACAGGGTCTTCATTTTTCCCATTTTCTCATCATTCGATTCCCAAAATCAAGTTTTCAATGCAACAAAACAATCACATTGCCTTCTATCCATTACATTTCTGCCCTAATTCTTAACAAATTTCAAATCTTTTCATCAACCCACAACAGGAATTACATCAATCTATCAATCATTTCAAGATAAGATCACAAAAATCACGAAATAGAGAGTTGGGTCAGTATTGATTGGTTGCATTTCAATCAAAAAGAAGAAGAAACGTTAAAAGGATGGATGATCACTGACCGCAGATCTTGATAGGGGCATGAAGGTGGAGGAGATTGGGCTGGGAGAGGAAGACCTGCCTGGAATTGACGCAGAGATGGCGGATCTCAGCCTCTGAGAGCTGTGCCTGCTTTCCTCCTTTGCCTTCCAGCAGCCGTCGGATGATGTCGTCCAATACCTTTCCGTCCATCTTCTCCGTCTCTTTCATCATCATCATCTTTCTCCTTCTCCTTCTCCAATTCCTCGAGATTTTCGGAGGTTTCACATCAAATCAGAAGCAGTGAATCTGCGAAAGGCTTGGGGGGGAGAAAATGGAATGGGAAGAGGCAAACAGACCAAAGAAAACAAACTCAAAAAAGGCCTTAACATTTTGCCTTATTTCAAACAAAAAGGACATAAGTTTTAGGAGTTTTCAAATCAGGGCTTAAGTTTTCCTCTTTCATTGCTTACCACTGACCATTTAAAATGATTTTTTGGCGACTTTTTCCTCTCATTTTTTCAATTCTCAAAATTTCTTTCACTGATTTACTTTTGCCATTTTCGCTTTCATTCCTTCACTAGCCTCCTCACCTTGATCGATATCAACTAGTTAAAGTGAAGTAAAGTGAATCCAGACAAGAAATAACAATGGTCATATTGAAAGCACACAATTTCAAAATTCCCTCCGAATTTTTCAAAAAAAGTAAGAAAAACATCCTTTCTCCACTAAAAGACAAAAACCTCCACTTTTCTATATAAAAAGTCAAAAATATTCCATACCAAACAACTAAAAACAAAACACCCTCATAACACCTTATATTTTATTCTCTCTTGATTTGATGCTTCACCTCACCATACTTCAATTCACCATTCATCCAAACAAGGCCTAAGGGATTTTATCCGGTGAGAACTTTTCTCATGAAGTCACTGTGAGAACTTTTTTGTATGGCTACTAGGGTTCTTATTTTGGGAAGGGACTAACGGGGACTGAAAGATATAGATGAGACCACTCCGAATATCAAGTTTGGCTCCACTCGCACGCTCATAACCCCTTCATCCATGGCCAACAATCCTAGTCCATTCGTATGCGTATATAGTCGATTCAACGGTCCAATTCATTTGTATTGGTGCCAAACCATGGACATATGTGACAATCAAGAGGGTCAATGTCAATTGTAAAGTTTGAATTGGGTGATAGGTAGGTCCCACCCTTAGTTCTCACCTGATTATTTTCCATCAACTAATATCACCACGACAATCAACGGAATATAGTAGTTACCGGAAGCATGCTATGACTTTAAATAAAGAGTAGTTAGGATATTTTGAGATAAAAAAAAAGGAAAAAAAGTTGCATGAAAATAATTTTAAATGGTCGGTTGTCCTCAATTGAGAATTTAAAAAAAAAACTTAGGCCCTAATTGAAAAAGTTACAAAACTAGTGACCTTTTTTAAAATAAGGTAAGAATTTAAGACTTCATTTTAGATTTTTCTAAAAAAAGTGTAGAAACGTGACATGTACAGGTCTTCTTATTTTGAGGCCTTTCAATCTTCCAAACGAGACAGAAAAAGATGTGGCGGTATCCATCTTTTGAATTCAAAATATGCTGGAGGATGATTTCACATGTGATTTATTACATCCGTATCTAGAATTCGGTTTGGGGACGGTTATGTGATCATGTGTATCATGCTGCTATCTTTGGCATCCAAACACCTAAGAATCACAAATGTCCTTCCTGATTACAAGATGTGGGACAAATTTACTCTCTACTTACCCACCTTTAAGTGAAATCACACGTATTATTTGACCTATCTAATCATGAAAGACATGGCATTTTGATGTGGCATTAGCTGCAGAAATATATTGGAAAAGGTCATTGCTGCATAGTTGAAGTTTATTCATCAATTTCAAAGCCTTTTGAGTTTTCATCATGACTAAGGGCATGTTTGTTTGAAGGAATAATATGATTTCTATTTATTTTTTGTTGAGATTTCACTAATCTAATTGGAATTCCAAAATCCAAAATGCTAGAGAACATCTCAATTTGCTCTCCTCTCTCCTCCCACTGATAGGCATCCAAGTGATCTCCATGAGTTGGACTATGTATGAACAATATAAGATCTGCAATAGGTAAGGATGCAAATGGGTCAAATCCCGAGTTAAACAACAGTGGATCCGAACTTGGATTCGTCTTTATAGGTCCAGATCCGGATTGGAGAAGAACCCTATGTGTTATATTTGGATCTGACTAAAATAAGATGGAAAATGTGTTAGTATACTTGGATAAAAGAGTTTAAAAAACACTTCTTTAAATATATAAGTGGAACGGCTAAATGATGTATGATCAAAGCTAAGTAGACAATTAAATATTAATATAACTCAAGTTGTTTAGACCGATAAAACTTATATATCATTTTAATATATATGTAATGTAATCATCATATATCTAGATCCTTGCGTCAGACATGCAAGTATCTAATTCCAATCTATACATTCAGAATCATATATGTATGAATCCGAATCCAAATCCAAATCCAAATCCAAATCCAAATTTCTCTTGTATCCAATAAATTTGTTTTATACTTCAAACCCAAGACTTCAAATATTAGGATAATCAAATACCCATTTGAAACCCACTGTGTAATTGTTTTTCGAATTACTTTCTGGCATTCTACCCTTGGATGACCGGGGCCAAATGAGCATTGCATAGAAAGGTGAGTCTGTAGCTGTCCATGGAAACTGCCTTCTTCCTAGTACTCAACAGAGGTATTGATTCTCTTATTTGATTGAAGATATCAAAAGCAGAACATACATTTCTGAGAAAATAGAGGTCAAATAGTCATGTCTTATCACTTACCATACGTGCAACCTATCCAACTTTGAAAATATTGCATTTGCTCCACCATCCACTGGAGAAAGCAATTCCAAAGGTACCAATAGCTTATCTTTTAAATTAGTTTCCAATCCCAAGTGGGAATAAGATTATTATGCCATTAAAAGGATTTTTTAAATTTAAGGCCAATCCACCGGTGGCTCAGAGGCGAAGCACCTCCATTTCATAAAAAACAACGAATGATCAACCCCTAGCTATAGCGATTGTAACACTTCAGCCAACTAATACATCACAAAAGCTTAAGTCATTAGAAAATGAAAGACAAATTTATTTCACAAATCCCCCCTCCTCCAAATGGGATGGCGTTCGAATTCACAACTCATTTGTGCCTACCTATGCAATAGGTGCCTGCTTACGTGACATGAGGAAATAACGCCTCAATCCATTGACTAATACATCCCAAAAAGTTAAGTTGATAGAAAGTGGAAGACAAGTCTACTTACTTAATGATACTTTTTTTTTATTTCACATTGACACGATAAACCACAATTAGAGTAAGGGTGTGTGTGTTGGCATATAATTATGGCTTAAGTGGTTAAAGAAAAAAGAAAGAGGAAAGACCAAATGTGAATATTGAAAAAAAGAGCATACAATAACCAATGGAAACGAATATCTATCCATCACCTAGTGATCCAAATTATATAAAAGTCGGTCTCATCTACATCCTAACTTATTTCCTCCACTTATCTTTTAATAATCTTAAAAGTGGAGCTCATCTAACAATGAATTACTATCCATTCTACCACAACAAAGATGCCTTAAAAAAGAGTCGACAAATAGTACAGTGCCAATTCACGATGCACTAAGCATGAAAGTTAGCATGGATCAAAACTAAATTTTAACCAAAGTTAGATGAAAGTTACCTAATCCGAACCATCCATCCCCCATCAATGGGTCGGGTCTATGGCCAAAGAGAGAGAGAGAGAGAGGAAAAGAAAACTTAGCAGCAGTTTAGAGGAGAAGAGAAGAAGGATTCAAAGAATATAGTCGGCCTCTTGTCACAGTCAGGTAATGAGATTTCATAAGAAAATAATAAAGCTTGCTCTATCATATCACTTTGGCATAATTCGCGTGTTGAACATGTTCCATTAACATCTTTTCTGCCCATTTGTCTGTAGAGGTAATTATACAATGTACCCATCAATGTTCAATGTATTAAAGGGACCAGGGTTTTGTCTTTTATCTTTCTGACGCTAATATTGCTAGCTATCTATTTCTTGCGACAACTTTGGGCCCAAAGCTATTATGTGAACCGTTCAATTTTTTGAAATCACAGTTCATCTATTCATATTCATTTTTGTTTATGCATGACCATGCTTGTTCGAATTTATTAATACGCCATGCATGAATTTTGGTAAAAATGATGTATAAATCAGGTTATTTTTTATTTATATGAAGATCATAGATGGATAATCTTATCATGACGCATGAATTTGAGATATATTAAACTCGAAACGTTTAGTTTCATGTATTAAATCTTCATACATTTTGAGATATATGAAGATCATAGATAGATAATCTTATTCGTTATAAAGGCATAGACTTGTGAAAATAGTTCCTTCCATACAAACATGAAAATATGTTTTACATGGGCGAAAAATCTATCCTTAAAAAAGGAACTGGAAGGCCCAAGTGGGCTCCATACAAACTCTACATCCCATGTAGAGAACTTTCCTGGAAAGCTATACCCATGTATTCAGGGGAAAAGAGTGAAGTCAGTTGAATCACGATACAAAGGTGATCTACTTTATAGACCCAAAAAGGTCTCTGTTATGGGCTAAATCATTTCACACTCGATCTGTGAAGCCTCAACAACTTTGAACTAGTCATGATGTAATAGAAGAAGTAATCAACTACAAATACAAATTAGATCATTGATTCTTCTCTACCATAGATTGGAACTAAAATCGGTACATGTCCAAATATGATAGGGTTATGCCATAAATACGATACGACGTGAATTTTATACATAAAATATAAAATATGGACATGATACATTGTTCATTTTTAAATATCCGACAACATGATAATGCGTGAAATCACATGAATCTTAGATATCCCAACGCTGAGATCATCCAAACAAACTTGGTCCACACCAAATCAAAGGTCTGGGTCACAAGGAAATAGGGACGCAGGTGAAGGAATATGATCATGTGCAAGCATCTCTTACATCTCGTGGTCAATTAGAAGCGTCGGCATGGAAGAGCGTTGACCGACTATTTGACTATTTATTCACAACGGCACTACTGGCCACCACGAAGATCCTAAAAAAGAGAAGAAAAGTAGAAGCTACTCTCTACCATTTTCCATTTGCACGTGTTGCGCTCTAGAAGACTCCAATGACGCACTAGACGGCTATTTTGACGCGTTCCTTTTTCCTTCTTTCCTCGACTTTTCCCCACTTTCTCTCTCCTTTCTCTTTATATTTCACTTTGTTTGCTCTCGTTTCTCTTCAGCTTCGACGAGAGAGTCCAAGAGGAAGAGGAAAAGGAAGGTTTCTCTGTTTGGAGGTAGGTTTCGTTTCCACTTTGGAAAAATCTCCTTCAACAGCTGCAACTCTCTTTCTCTTCCTCTGAAATCATTTCCAAATGGCTCTCTCTTTGTTGAAGAACGCTAACCTTCTCGCCTCTATTGCTGATGGCGTCGCCCTTTCAATCTCCAGGTAAGAAAATGGTTTCTCATGGTTTTTAGTTCCACCTTTAGAGCCTCTTGAATTGAATACATAGGAATCAAGGAGAAGGGTGAAGGATATATATTGGATGTAGATAGATATAACCTTCACTTTCATATGTATTGAATTACTGAAGTGATATTTGATGTTATTTATTTTTAATTATTTATGGTATGAATTCTATGTATTCAATTTCTATGCATGACTCGATTTGAATAATATTGCATGTGAATTGATTTTCTTCTTATGTGTGATGATGTAGACGTGGGTATTCTGCGGCGTCTTTGAGCGTGGTGAGAGGAGGAAGGAGCAGGGCTGGTGGGGAAGAGAAGAAGGTGGTGATGATGATGAAGGAGGGAGGAGCTGAGTCGTCTTCTTCGTGGGTTCCTGACCCAGTAACGGGTTTCTACAGACCCGGGAACCGAGTGGGAGAGATCGACCCGGCCGAGTTGCGAGAGATGGTATTGAATAACCAGAAGATCCAACGACAGCACTAGGGTGTCTGGAGATTTCTATTTTGTCCTCTCTCTTCTCTTGTTCTTTATCAGTGAATCTTGGATTGAAGAGAATTGAGGTTTATTTATTGTAGTTTGATGATATTCCTCTTCTTGCCCTTGTCTCCCTTGAATTTATAGTTTATATGAAATTAACAGTCTTTTTTTTTTCTTCTATACATATGGTTTTAAATTAATGAATTTATCACATGTTATGAAATTAAGGTGGCCTAAGAAGGTCTCATGGGCAATGAAAAATTCTCAAATCTATGGATTCTTGCCTATTACCAAACATGGTTAAAAAGAGAGGACTTTACTCCCTGTAGATTTCTATCTGGCTGAGAAGAATCAATTTATTCTTTTTATTCTTACTGTTATCCTTTTGTTTACATGAGACTTGTTCATACAAAGGGAGGAAGCTGGGGCCCTAGGTGGGATTTTTGGATCTCTATTTGCTATTGTGCTGTGGAGAAAATAGACCTGATTTTTAAGAAAAAACTAATTTTCTCAAATATTGTGTTGATGCAACAACTAATTCATGTGCGTTGGAGTTTAACTTTTCTCAAATCTTTTTATAGTAAGAGAACTTAAATTATTCAGGGGCTTACAAGATTACATCATCAATTATGGGTCCTAAATACCATTTAGAGTTCTTTTTTTTTATATAACCCTTAAAGGTTTTTATGATTTGTAAATAGGCACATGGGGTTTTAATATTTTAGTATTTGTAAATAGGTCTCTACCTTTTCAGTTCAATACCTTTCATATAACAGATTTGCTCTTATATTCATTAAACAAAAATGGGTATATTATTATTCAAGAAAATACCATTATTTTATCTCAAGCCCGAATAATGGCCTCTCTCAATGACTGTTAAGCCTAATGATGTATTTTAAAACTTTCATCAATCTAACGGTGGATTATGAATGGATTGGATCAATTTTAACTAATTATAAACACATATGTTGATTTTGTTTTTATGACCAATTTGGGATTTTATGAAATAAACCCTATATTGATAAGCATAGATTTACGTATGGTTATTCTCTAAACCACTAAATTTAAACATTAATATTACAAGTTTTAGAGAAAAATAAGTTCAAGCTTTTAAAATTTATGCATATAGGGATGAAAAGATGAACGAAAGTACCATTTCACTCTAAAAACTTTTGGTGGTTGTGGTGGTTGGAAGGCAAATGATTTTGAAGACACGATAGAGTCGTGTATATGCAAAAAGCTCTACCATTTAATATAGGATTTCGGTCTTAAGCATCTTTAATTAATCCTTTTCTTAGAAAGCAAGAAGTCGGCTGATAAATGATTTAGACCACTATAAATGAGAGATTCTTCTCTCAGAAGAAAGCAATGAAGTTGACCAGCAAATGATTTACACCACTACCCATGAGAGATTCGTCTACAAATGATTTTCACAAAGCTCACGTGGATACCATGGATGTAGGCCAAATAAATCACAGTTATGCGTGGATGGAATGCTTGGTGCCCTTCTTTTTCTTCCGCATTAGATTCAAAGGAATTTCATACATAGTAAATCAAGCAAGGTCAAATGAGCTGAAGAAAGGACTTTCAAATAAGTAAGTACGATAATGGTTAGAAGGGTTAGGGCATTACTCGATATACAGTGCTTGTGGGTGTTGTCGTATATCATGGATTTTACCAATGATCAGCCTTAAGGGGGTTTGCGGGTTCCTCAATATAAAAAAAAAAAAAATGTAACAAACCCTTGACTCTTCCTAGATATCAAATTATTGGGGTGATGCAGGATATTTATTTTCCATCTTCCCTTGGTTTTAAGGATACGTGTTTGATGATTAAACAAGCATTTAGATGACCCTGGATTGATGCGCACCATTTCCTAGGCAGACATTTGTTCATGTTAAAGAGAATCCCATTCCATATGTACTCAGGATTTAGAATGGACTGACATATATGCATGAAAGTAGTGCCATGCAAAGGACTCTCTCAACTTTGAAACTTGCTTTTGTGCAGCTGAATTTTCCTTGTCATGAAAACCAAGATAAAGGGGGGCTTCTTCCATCTTCAATGTGACACTCGTGTGAAAAAAAACAAAAAAGATTTGCTTGTTCCAGACTCTACATAATATTATGATGCGTAACGCAATAAAATCATTTGCTTGCATAACTTGTCAGTGGATCGTTGATGATAGCATAAGCATTTTGTCTGATTGGTTGATGCTTGTCTCAAAAATGTATAAGAATATGTAGAACACCTGCACCATTGCTTGTTAGAGCACTGTTAAGGCTCTTCCATAGTTTTTTTAACACTTGTATGTCCCTGTTTTCATCTTCAGTAATTTGACAGGATCCAGATTTCTCTTAGTTTCTAAAATATTTGTGAGAGCATAGAAACAGTCATGACATCCAATAACTTCCATGTTGGGGTGGATCTTAGCAAACTTAGGACCTTTTGTTTGAGAAGCAACAATAAACGATTCCATTATGGAAAATAATACCATACAACAAAAAAGGAGCAGTCTATCAAGAATGCAACATAATAGATCCACACCAAGTAAAGATAATCAAGTGGAGAAGCTAATGAGATTTCTACTCTGAACGCAGACGTAGTCGGTCCTAATTTTTCCAAAGCATCAGCCTCTTCATTCTGTTCTCTTACCAATTTATGCAAAAACCACATTCATATAAACACACATCACCCCATTCTGTTGGCATTACTTGTTCCCATGATAACAGCATTATGAGTTATGATGACTTGTGAGAGTCAGCATCCAAGAAATTACTTTAAAAACCTTTGATGCTTCTTTTAAGGTTAGCATTTATGCTCTATTTGGATCTCCTCATCTTTTTTTTCCAGAAACAGTAGCAATTTTATTAAGACCATTCAAAAACCATTGCAGAGAAGTAGGTAAAGGCATCCACCACAAAATAAGAGTTACATAATGTGAGCCATCAAGGGTTAGACTCTATCAACCCCTTGTTTAGTCGGACCATCTGCGAAAGAATTCACCGACCTAAGCACGTGAGAAAAGGACACATCTAAAAAGGAGGAAAAATCTTTGATCTCATTGAACATAAATTGGAACCTCCAAGGCCTTGAGACATTCTCGGAAATCCACTTCACCAGATTAGCTGAATCACTCTTTACCACCAATTTATCTTGGGAAAAGCTTGAGAAACATCGAAGGGCTTCCAAAATGGCCAACACCTCACCCTCATTGGAATCCTCTTTTGGACTCAACTGAGCAAGGGAGACAGATACGTGTGTGCATTTGAGACATCTAATTGAAAATCTTTTCAGAAGTGATTTCTACTTCCACTCCACACCAAAAACCTTAAATTCCCTATTAATAATCTCCTCACTCTGGATTATTTATCCTCCAACATCATAATATCACTCCATATAATCTGACTTCACAGTTCCAATCCTCTAGGCCTATATCCCCAACCCGCATTTTGATGTTGTCATTTTTCTACATAATGCATCCCTTTCCTCTCCAATTGTTTCCCTCAATATTGCATTATGCCTAAACACCCACTTTTCCTTGGATTCATCGTTTCCTTCCAAAAGATTAATCTTTTTGAAATCCAAGGCCTTGAGATACCTCAATAGATTGATCTCCTTTCTCAATCTCATGGGGAATCCCGACCTTTCACTTTCAGAACACACACCTCAGCAAAGTGCCAAATGTACCTAATGAGTGGCTAAGTGTAAACAATAAATCCAGTGACTAACTTGCCTTCACAGACTGAATTGCATTTTCTGTGATTAATCAGTTGATGGAAAAAGAGGTTAACCACGAAAGAACAGGCAACTGCAATTTCAATTGAACAAAGGAAATATGTAGTTGGGCATGCCCTAATTCAATGTATAAAGCATAAACAAATAGAACAGCATTTCTCCTATTTACTTGCTTCATCTAGTATCAACTGCAAATGTAGAAATACCAATATGATGTTGAATTCATTATTTCAGAATTCCAGAAAGTAGTAGATAAAAAAAAAATCTTATAATGACCATCACTCATGCCACCATGAATCAATCTCCATCTACTAATTTCCCTCTATTAGGCAAGCTGGGATTACGCTCAAAAAAGAAAAATACTGTTTCCACACATTTTTCTGATTGCAACACAACCATCAATTTCTCAACATGTTTGGTGTCCTCTGGTCAGGCCACTACTTTCCCAATGTCTTTGGAGTTGTGTTTGCCTCTTAACCACTGTTTGAGTGGAGGAAATTGCTTCCTCATATATTTGAATTCCACTCCAGCACAATTGTCAACAATCCTAGAAAATCAGCAAGTTTTTTCTTGGATCCTACAACTGCAATGAAGGCATACAAACTCTTCCTCAATTACGTTCTTCAGTCGCATTCCTGTCCTTGTGCAAGATCTCCAGCTTCATGGAGTTTATGACTTTGTGTTCAGGGAGAAACTATGGTTTATGCATTTGTGTTAACCATGATTAATAAAAACTAACAAAACAATATGCGTAATCATCAGTGAATATCTTGCTAAATTTGCTTCTAATTAACCCAAAGTAGCTAAACTGGAGATAGAACCTTCTGCACTGGCAGTTTGGTCCAAACTTACTATTCCTACTGTTTGAATTGGTTTCAGATGTTTATTGGCCCACAAAATAGTTCAATTTGGACCAGACATCAGATTCTGGTCAGACTTGATTAACCTGCCCTGTTTTCAGAGAACTGTCTTTACTCTCAGACTTGAAGTAAACCCAGCTACATGAAGTGCCAAAATTTTGGGTCTTCCTCGAATAACATTAAAAAAAAGAAGGGGGCGGCTATACAATATTTGTCTAGTGTTATGTAGTTTAAACCAGATCAAAGGCCACTTAATCATAAGACGAGTAGGTAACTTACAGCTTAAATCCATCCTAACACGATGATCGACAGTAACCACTTGCAAGAAAGCCCTATACTGAAGGAATGTGATAATAGCTCATTCTCCCTTATTCTATTTAGATTGAACTGGTGTTGTCAAAGGCAACAATCTCTAGTACAGGTTGGGAAAGCATATTCCCAAAGAATTTGAGATTTTGAAAATGTAGTGACCACCACCATCATGAAATAAAAAATGAAACAAAACCCATCAGTGGGCCATAATGCCAAACCAAACAGTCTTTCAAGGTGGAATTATCATCAAAATTCATCCAACTCAAACCTCCTCCTGCCATTCAATGCCAATCTGTCCACCCAACAGCTCCTTCTTGACATGGGTTTTTAAGCTTGAAGAAACCTATAATACCTATAATCCAAACAGCTAAAACCACAAAGCACATTAAGGAAACCCCAACATTTCCATACCAATCCATCTTCCTCTTCAAACCTTTTTTCTTCAAGGGGAGATATGAATGAAATCATTGGAAATCAAAAGACAATAAACAGAGATGCAGATTGAAACCAAAAATGAAGTCAAACATCACAATCACCATAAACAGAACACTTCTCCTTATCAACTAAGTGAACTATAAAATTAAATGCATAAGTGCCACATCAAGTATCAACACCATGTTCACAATGAGCAATCTAACAAAAATCTTATTCAAGTGGAAATTCTACCAACTCTAAGCAGAATAAACAAAGGGTCTCCCACTCCTTACTTCATAGGCCTCAGTAAGATTGGAGGTAGGGCAATCCAGGCCGCAACCGCACTGCGGGCACACGTAGAAATTCGATATGGAGAAGTCGGCGGAGAGGATCCCGACGGAGAATCGGAGCTGGTCGCCGCTCCGGACAACCTCAATGATATTGATCCAGAAGAAGAGCACCTTGACACTGACACCACTGAGGTCTCTAAGCCTATCCTTTGAGATGTAGCCTTTGATGGTGGACTCGTATTTCAAGTCATAGGAGCCTTCCAATGAGAAACTGCAAGTGCCATTCAGATAAGCTGAGAATTTTCCAGTGCCTGAATCAAGTTCATAGCCAGTTACACCCTTTGGAAGGATACCAATTGGGAAATCATACTGTTCAAGAACTTGGTAGGCTGTGAGCTTCTCTGCCACTGACAAGGGTCTGAGACATGAACCCATGAAGAGGAACCACAAAAAAAGATTGCCCATTACAGCCATGGATCTTGGCATGGAAAAATTGCCCATTTTCATCTCTCCCACTCTCTTCCTCTTCCCCCTCTTCTTCCCAGCCTTCAGTCTTGACTCTTGTGGTTTTGTCTTTCTATCTATGTGTAAGTCTCATGCTATAGGTCAGCCAAGTGCTTTATTTACAAGAGCCCACGTGCAGGAAATCCACCAGTCAACGAATGGATGGGATTTTCTGGGGTAGTTGAGTTCAAAGGTTTGATAGGAGGAACTTTAACACTGGCACAACAAGAAATGCAGTTTGGGATATTATGAGGACCTCACTTGCAAAAACCCTGTGTTGAAGGAGGAGAACTCCAAACGAAAATTATTTATTGAAAATTCGAGCCGTTCAAAATAAAGTTCGATGAAATTATACTAATGGTTACATACTTTGCTCCAAAAAAGTTGATCCATTGTAAAATTTTTTTATCAAACAGTTAAATTTTTAATGGACAGAAGTTAATCTTACAGTGATACCAAATTCTGCTGGGGTCAATCATGCCAATACCCTATCTGAGGATGTCTCTAAAGTTACAAAGGATCAAAGGGTAATTACTAATTACCGAGAAGGAGAAGAAAGAACAAGGTAAACTCACAGAGGATCCGGACTCCATGAGGTCACTTCAGCTGGAGTTGTGATTGAGGTGGTCCTCTTTTTGGAATGGTGAGCACGTGAAGGCCATACAAGAAATAAGTATGTGGGGGCAGAAAAGATGATGCCCCACTACTCGGGCCATTGTGATATTTAGCATATGTCACAACATTATTGTAAATTTTTTTTTAAAGGACTCCTAAGCAATGATCAAAACCATAGCTACTATAAGTATAGTAGCAAGTGGCCAAAACATTTGCTAGCAAGTAATGGGTAAATCACAACGATGTAACACTGTGAAGTTTAAAGTGGCCAAAAGAATTCAAATCTAGTGTAACAATCAATGTTGTATTTTTTAGTGATTTATAACCATTTAAGGGGTAGAGACAACTTTAAAAAGAGTAATTGAGGAGAAGCAATAAAAATAATAATATTTTTAAGTTAAAATTAATTGGCTCTATTAGATTTTGGACCATAGCACTGATATTTTCCAAATAGTATAGCGCAACCATTATGACAAATAATATGGCTACTATATTACATAGCAACTGCTATTTTGAACCATCTTCCTAAATGCACTTGCTTCGATGGAAGCAACATATCTCGTTGGATTGATTAATAATTAATTTTGTAATTCATGCATTCAACAATTTAATGAAAAATATTACTTCAAATGAAGTTGAAACTTGGATATCTATTCAATAATAATAATATAAAAAAAAGGTTGACATAATTAAATTGTAAGTCATTCATGCAAACCAGAACAAGGGGTTACTTAGTTGGTTAGCAACTCTGTCTCGATTCCTTTTACCAAGGGTTTGATCTTTAGATATGTTGCCCTCCTCCCATGTGTATGGGCTCTCCCATGTGTGTAGGAACTCTTTCGGTAGGTGTAGGCTTTCCTGCCATATGGGCTCTCCCACGGGTCCAGGCTTGAGGGAAGGGGGCTGGGGTACCCAAAAACGTTAAAAAAGTTCATTCGTGCAAAATCTCCCAGGTAGACAGTCATAGGATTGGTCGCCAAAATCTAAGGTATCAATTTTCAAGCCATTAATATGGTGGGCTTTTCATCTTGAACTATTTGTGATTAAGTTATTGGATCTATATAAATTTGTGTAAAAATGATCAAATATTCAACAACTTGACTGCTAAAATAGGATTCGTGTTCATCGTTCGAACGGGTTAAAAAAGGTCATCACCCAAGTGCAGTACTGCCGAAACGGATCCTAAGAGGGTCCAGACCTACCAGCTCTAGACCGTAGACAGACCTAACCTTTGACACTCGAACCAGTGTTCTTTCGCTTGGCACCCGGATCGTTTGAATGGGTATGAAATAGAATTAACAAACCAATTATCAAAGTAGCCATGTGTGGTGAAATGAAGACATGGGCAATTGGGAGCTTAGTGGGACGCAGTAAGTCCAACTGGCAGACCAAAATTTTAGTCTAAAGCATCTCGTGGGCTAGCTTTGGCTGCCTATATCTGTGGCCGATGGTTGAATAAGAAGGATTCTGTATAAATGTATAGAGTCATAGAGCACAACATCTTCATTTGATGATCATAACCATCTAACAAGGGGCCACAACTTCATTTGATGATCATAACCATCTAACAAGGGGCCACAAAATAAACAGTTAAATACTCTGTTCCAACCATTATTTTCAACAATCTAGATGCATACAGGTTGTTTGACCTGTTGGGACTTGTTAGAGAGAGAAGGAGAAGGAAAGAAAGGAACAACTGGGTCAGCCAAAATTATAGATTGAGGTTTTGAGTAGGCATTATTAAAAAAGAGCACCACCCCAATCATGCCCATGTGCGCTGCAACAACCAGTAAAGTGGGACACACAGACAGAGCACCAAATACGTCAAAAAATGGAAACCTGCATACGACCATGGTCCATGAGCATACACACTGAGTAGTTGAGAGACAAAACAAACCAACCACCAACATGAACAAAATCAAAGAATTTCAAGTACCCTGTCAAAATTCCTAAATCACATCAACATCAGCTATTTTGG
Organism: Umbellularia californica; assembly: GCA_028538565.1. Taxonomy (NCBI): domain Eukaryota; kingdom Viridiplantae; phylum Streptophyta; class Magnoliopsida; order Laurales; family Lauraceae; genus Umbellularia; species Umbellularia californica. The sequence goes on from JAPQWN010000010.1 coordinate 52,742,999, forward strand.
ATCAGCAAATCCATAAAAAAATAAAGTAGCCCAATCAAAGATCCTGCCATTGGCTGATGTTATCTACACCCTGCCATAAGTTGCAGCTGATAAACATTTCTTTATGGCGAATTCCTCTTATGCTACTTCTTGTCTGGTTTGCTTTGCTTTTACTATAAGCAAGCCTATGATCCAGATGTTGCTTTAATGCACTTCCAAGTTCATTTTCCTTGCATTAATTTCTAACGGTATGGGGGTAGGCAGACTGATCGAGTACTACCTCCCTCTTTGTGAACCAAGTAAGTTTTTATAGCTGCCTTGACCATTTGCTAAGAAACTTCCAAAGGTCTCTTGAGGGAAAAACAGCTTAAGATCTTCTCAGGATACCTCTCCCGGCATTCTGCGGAAAACCCATTCTCACTCCACCCCACGCCATCCCTCCTGAGTCCCGACCCGACCTAATCTCCCTTGGCTGCACCAAGTGTGATGTTTTTTTTACCCTGCAGAAAAGCGTTCTCACTTTTTAAGATTTTTTCGGCAGAAAAGGGGCTGCACAAACTAACCCTACAATATCATTTCTTTCCACCCATCAGAACAACAAGTACGTACTGACAATTAGGAGCAGGTGGCCATGCAGAGAAGGTACATGAGGAGCAACAAAAAGGTATCATCACTTGAAAGAAAGAAACAGCTAGTAGAGAGCAAAACCATTCAATCAGTGGAATTTTGTTAGCGACAAAACTAGCACATGTCAAAAAAGGAATTCTGTATTGCTTAGGCAATTGGAAGTAGGTTAGATTTAATGTGAATAAATCACAATAGGATTGCCCTTCATAGAATCATATCTGAATAACACAGACACTGATAGTATAAACGCATATCTGATTCCATAGCTTGATCTCTTGATCTATGCCAGATGATGTTATTCTCCTCGAGGGATTCTAAACAATTCCTATGAAGTGTGCCCATCCAATGCAATTGAATTTTGTTAGCAACAAAGCTAGCGCATCTCAAAACGGGATTCCGTAATGCTTAGGCAATTGGAAGTAGGTGTTAGATTTAATGTGAATAAATCACAATAGGATTGCCTGTCATCGAATCAGACCTGAATAACACAAACACAATAATATATATATATATATATATATGTGATTTCATCGGTTGATCTCTTGATCTATGTAGCACAAGGTAATTATTCTTGAAGGATTCCAAACAATTCCTCTGAAGTGGAGTGAGTCAATATCTATAGGTTTCCTGTTACAATTCCTTCCCATCATGGAATTCTGTATTTAACAGGTTTCATATCTCAACACGAGCCAAATCAAAACTGTTAGGGAGACATGTAGACCCTCATACGTCCCACACTGAGAACCGCTCGTACAATCTCCTCGACAATTATAGTGTTATGCTAGATTGGACCACTGGCCTAGAGCGGTACTTCCAACATGATGGCCTAGGATCAATTCCTGGTAAATAGTGTGATACAAAGGTGCCTTGCCACTTAGCTGTCAGCGGTTTGGCATCTCCTTGATACTTTACCACAACAAAACTTCCATCATCAATGTTCACATCTACATGCACAGAATAACTGACCACCCATGCTTTGCATGCAAGGAACCCGACACCAGAATTTTGATAACTAATGAACATCATGACTGTTTCAGACTCAGAAAACACAACTTGGTGACAATGACGTGAAGAAAATTTGTGCTCTCATCCAAACTCTGAAAAGGAGCCTGTAGTCCTTGGTCTGAATAATAGTGGATAAATAACAAGATCTTTAAAAAAAAAAAAAAAAAACCCTAGCTTTGCCACCAGAAAGAGATTTACACAAAAATAATATATATATATATATATCTATATAGATGAAAGGGATCATTACAGAAGTGTTACTGTTTGAAGTTAACACTACCCAAAACTGACAAGTTATAGCCTAACTGTGCCTTAATGAAGCGAAAAAAGAGGACATGTTTAAAAGAATAAAAAAAAAATTCATAATATTCCTCTTTCTAATAACAAGAAGCCCATCACACACTTTCAGCCATGGATGAGTGACACCAACAAAACACTACCCTTCACTCCATGATCACTCAAGTGATAAGGTTCACTTATAATTAAGTTTATCATCCATTGTTCCTTCCTTCCTGCCAAGGTACAGAGCATGTGGCTAAGAAATTGACTAGTCCAGAGGGTCTAAATGCTGAAATAGATTGTTCGAGTGCAAAACCTTCAAATAATCCTTGAACCATGCACGCATCCACCACCAAGAAAGTCTTCATGTCATCGAGGGTGGAATTAAGGCATGCAACTTTGAACATGACTCATCGAGAATAAAAACTTCTATGTTTTTTTTATTCCTTCCTCTCTGTTCTGACCACAAGTGGAACTGAAGTACCCAAGTAACTCATGATGAATAATTTCGGTGATCATCACTAACTAGTTTCTAGGAACTGAGATTTATAAAATCTCAGAAAGCTATAGTTTGAGTCAGCATGAGCTCCATATTGGTTCTTGCGGTCTTGTCACAAGGACAACAGAAAAACAAAGGCATCAGAAATCCAAATTTCAAAAAAATCCCTAAATGATGAACTGTTACAAGATCCAGCTGCTCACTAGAAGGCACCATAAGAGTCCAAAATAATCACAGAAACCTCACAATAAAAAAAATATAGCAACTTTTACATGTGCAGGCAACCTTTCAGAAATATATTGCAGTTGGAATCATCAGATACACGAGACTTAATCAGTGTAACAAGATCTTAAAAATAAAAATTATGAACATATATAGCTCTAAACTTTGATATCTTAATAAATCCATCGAAAGAGTCAAAAGGATTTAGCTATCTTTGTCGGGTCCTGTATCATTGCATTCAACAGCAGAATAGAGACTGCCTCAGAAATCTAAAAACTTTTCTGCCAGTCCTTTATTAATCTCACATTTACTTCAGTTACAATATCTCTGTCCCTAAGTTTTCATGGGCTAAGTTTGCAAAGAGTGAGAAAATGACTTGCATTGCACGGAAAAATGACCAATAAGTAAAGTGACATCATTGGCATATGCCCAGAACTGGCACAAAAAGTTCTTCCTTTCATTTAAAAAATGTTTTCTCCTCCTTTTCCCCATGAATTAAATCCTCTTTATTAGTACTGACAAAGAATAAAAAATGACAATTTATGGATACAAAAGAATGAGAGCCGTAACCAGCTTGATTAATAGATTAAGACTTGGTTCCTGAAACCATGACCATTTCTTTTTTAATGGTGTTTATACTTCTTAATATTTGAAAATCAACATTTCTTTGCTTTCATACTTGAATCCCCTCCTGCTTCTTTGCACAACAAAGGTTAAAACTTACTGAATAAGATGCTTTCGCATGAAAAGTTATAAGACATTTGTCAGCTAAATGCTCTTATTAGAAGATTGGCAAACATCATATGCAATATTTCCAGTTTGGGGTTCTGATTGCCTAGACTACTGCTGCTTCATTTGTTTTATCAAAGTTACTGCGAAGCTTGGTTCATCTCAGCTAAAGCTCTCCTCTTACCTGTATCTATAGTTATCACTTCCACTCCCACATTCATTTGACACAAGTATAGAATTACTAAAAAAAATTGCAAAAATGAGCCGCTCTATGAATTTGATTCTTGCTTTGACTCCCACACCCATTTCCCATTTCTGCCACTATGATCTCAACTACCTTGATAACAGTGTTTCCATGGCACATACCTGCTTTAGCATGTATATGCTTGGTCTTGATGAGTTCGTCAGGTAATTATAAAAAAAGTCAACGATCATCCAAGAAATAACGGGCACCTTTCGATGCAGACATGGAGACATACATTGCACATAGTTTATGTATGTGTTTTTCATAAATGAACATCTTCAGAGTATCAAACAATGTTTAAAGGACATTAAGTTGGATCTGATGGTTGGAATATTCAATTAGCATTCCAACAAGACTCAAGTTTGGGTAAATATGACAGAGAAATCTAAAGTTAGGGAACACTTTTCTGATAGTGATTTGGTAGTGGCGAGTTTTAAGAGTATCTGAGGCTTCCGCCTTTTCACTATTTTTGAAGGGTTAGGATTAAAACATCTGTCATTGGTTTGGATGACTGTATTCGTTGTATTTAGGTCTCTTGATGTGACAAACATATATAAGCAATGAAAGTGCTAAAATTTCTTGGTCATGTTTATTATTGTTTAAAGAGAAAATACTAATGATAAGAACATGTGAATGTATATCCATTTGAGGCATGTCATGCAACCTTGATTCAACTCCTCCAAAGAGGGATAAAAAAAGACATAAAAGACTTACCAATACTAAGTGAAGGAATACTGATGTGACAAAAAGTAATTATGTTATATAGGAAATGTGAATATACCAGAATTAGCAATGAGTTATGAGAAATAATTGAATCAGCGGAAATCTATTCTCATTCATTCTCCATTTCATGTTTGTCACATCCATCAAAGGAGTGATAACAGAAAGAAATAACAGAATTTTACACAAAAATGTTGGACAGAATTCAATAAAATAAATATAATGCATCCCTGTAACTGAGAAAAAATCAGAGACCAAAATCAACAAAAATGTATGTTCCACTCAATCAACAAGTTTATTACATACACTAGCAGAGGAAACAGAAAGAAATCACTGATTTTCACAAGAACATTTAAAAGAACTCCATATACCAAACGCCTAAAAATGAACATGACATTCATACACTGAAATTAGCAATGCCTAAGACACAAAAGACTAGCATGAATGGGTCTTATTAGTAACCGTGTTAGCAATCAATCATAGCAAAACCAAACCAAAAAAAAAATCAGAAATCCACTAAAACAGAATAATTGATAAGATAAGAATGAAAGCAAGCTCTCTTACATACAGAATTCAGCTCACATCTTTGAGCCGCTTTATCAAGGTATCCAAGGACTTTTTCTTTGGGTTCTGCTTCAATCCTCTAGTCCCAAAGGTCCCAAACAACCTATCTGAAGAATCCCTAAACTTCTCTGAAATCGCCACGACTTTCCTATAATCCAGAGCACTATAGCTCTTCTCTCTGATCACTGGGTTCAGGAAATTCTCTGGATGATTGCTCATAAGCAAATTAATCAACTGCCTGGCCTCTGCCAACGACTGCTTCAACTGACTGGCATCCGACTCCGCCTCTGCAAACAGATGAGCTTGGTTATCTGCAAATGACTCAAACAAACGAATATCGACGTCGAAACCTCCAACCGCATTGCCATTAAACTTCTTAACAGAATCTGCAAGAAAGACACCAACAATCTTCTCTGATATATGAGAGAGGACTCCTCGCAAGACCCGAATAAGAACTTGTGCTGGCAATATCTGCTGTGCAGTGGAGATCAAAGTCTCCAAATATATAATCACTTCATTCGCATATTCATTCCCATTAGGGGGAGCTTCATCTGCCATCCAATTCACATTTTCAGTCAACAGCATGAAGTCATCGACCTTAGCTTGGAGCAAGCCAGCAAGATGCTCCTCTGCAGCATCACGGGCGCTCTTGAGGGGGAACTGCCGGCGGCCTCTATCAGCCATCCTCAGCGGAATCCCTGAAAGCTGAGCTGCGTGTTTGAAGAAGAAATCGCAAGCTCGCTCCATCACGGCCATGTTCGCAGCCATCTGCATTGCCTGAGAGACGCCATGGACCGATGATCGAATGAGCTTAACCAGAGCTCCATCCAAGACCTCGCCGAGCAGGCGATCCAAGTACTTCTTCACCACATCATAGAAATCAAGCTGCCCTCCATAGGACATGAAACTGACTGAATCCTCAATGAAGGACCGCACAATCCGGCAGCAGTCCGGGACAGTCGACGAGAACGGCGCGAGGTATGGAAACGCCGGGATTATATCTGATGTTTGTATTTGGAAAGAGAGAACATGCATCGAATACTCATATTCCTTCCTCATAAGCATCGGCTCGAACTTGTCCGCCGAGACTGCATCGGCGATCAGTTTCCGGCAATCGGAGAGCAGAAGCTCGTGGTACTTATCCCGATGCTTGCTCAGGACGTCGAGCAGGGCATCGACGGGGTATCCGTATCGCCGGAGAGTGACGCCGAGGAGGCTGACGTAGTCCTTGATGAGGAGGAGGTGGTTGGCGGTCTGCATCCTGGAGAATTGATCTTCTAGGACGGAGCACATCTTGCTGACGGCGGTCTCCCAGAGGTTTTCGACTTCGAGCTTGGAGATCAGGTTGCCTCCGGTGCGCCAGATCCGATCCTCGACGATGAAGAATCCGGCGATCTGTGCGAAGAAGGTCTGGTGAGATTCAAGGAAGGGTGTCATGGACGAGACCTGAAAATCCGAGGTGAGTTGCAGCTTCCTGTTCTTGAAGTAGTACTGCTTGAAACGATCCTCAAGCCCTAGCGTTTGGTTTATGTGGTAGGCGCGATAGAGAGGAGTGAGATCGAACCCTAAAGCATTGAACTTGTCGCCGCCGGAGGCGGCGGAGGAGTCGACTCCGTTGGCGGAGTAGTCGTCGTCGTCGTCTTTGTTCAAGGTGTAGACGCAGTCGCGAAGGCTGAGGCGGCTCTGCTCCTCGGCCTGCCGCTGCTTGACACGTAGCTCCTCCTCCCGCTGCCGGGCGGCGGAGGCCTGTCCGATGGCCAATTGGCCTAGATTCCTGCTGACGACACGGATCTGAACGAGCCAGTCGTCGAATTCCTTGGCGATGCGGCGCTCGACGTAGGACCGGATGGCGGGGATCTGGCGGTCGAGCATGCGGCAGAGGGTGGTGGAGGGGGTTTTGTAGCGGTAGTCGCGGTCGATGGCGTCAAGGCACTTGAGGGCCATGTAGAAGTTTCCGACGGCGAGGTGGGAATTGACGCGGGAGAAGAGGTCGGTGAGGCGGACGCAGAGGCGGAGGGCGTCGAGAGCGAGGGCGGCGTTGCGGGCGATGTTGCGGGCTTCGATGAAGGCGTCGAGGGAGGCGAGGAGGGGGCCGGCGACGGACTGGAGGACGGAATTGGAGTTGGAGAGGGAGGATTTGAGGGAGTCGACGTCGGAGAGGAGGGATCGGAGGTCATCGACAGCGAGGATGAAGTCCTGGTAGTGGGCGCGGCAGACCTCCTCGATCTCGGATTCGCGGGAGCGGGCGAAGGAGCGGAGGTGGTGGAGGAGGGTTTCAGGGTGGCCGGAGGCGAAGGCCTTGCGGACGAAGGGGCCCAAATCATCGCCATTGCAGATCGCCGAGGAGACGTGGAGGAGGTCCTGCTTGTCCGAGGAATCGAGGCCGTCGGAGGAGACGGGAGCGACTTTACGGCGGGTTTTTGATGAGGACTGCAGCATAGTGGCGACGAGAAGAGACGGAGGGTTGACGGAGGGAGTTACGTGGACATGTGTGGGTTGACGGAATCCGTTAGAGGAGGAGGAGATCCAGCAGGAGAGGGAAAGGGCGGAGAGAATATGGGGAACAGAGGAAGGATCAGATTCAGAGGGAAGCGGGTTTTGGGAGCCGAGACGAGACGAGACGAGTGGTGGATTTTTTTTGGGGGTTGACTGAAATGCCCGATGGCTCATGTCAGATGTTTCTAGGGTGCAGCTAGGCCGGTTAGGGTTGCGTATTGGCTCAACTCAAGTCTCATCCTGATTGATCCAGGGTGAAACTAAATTAAACCCTATTTTTCAACACTAATTTTCTTTTTTTTTTTTTTTTTTTTTTTTGACCTCCATGCAATGAATGGGCGGACTCGGAGAAAGCCCACACACACACGAGAAGAAAGTCCACACAAAATGGAAAGAGGTGGGTGGCGTATTCAGGGTTTGAAATCCTGGCAGCTAGGTGGGAACTGTTTTTCATTACCACTCGATTCAGGAGATGTTCTGACTTAACATTGTGAATGCGGTCACTAAGGGGGTATCTGTGCGTGAGCTAGAGAAGGTGTTTTTTCTTCTGCGGCACCTATATTTCTACAAAAAAGGTGAGAAAATAGGATCTTTTTTTTTTGAACAATGAGAAAATAGGATCTTAAGACAATGGTAATGTGTCGGAAAAATGGATTTGCGAAATCATTGATGCGCCAAATGGTGGTGTCAGATAATCGGATGCCATTTTCTTCCTTTCCGAACGCAACTTCACCCTAATTTGGGCTTGTTTGGCAATTCTACTATGATAGAGTTAAGTAAGGTAAAGCCTCATTTCTAAAAAAAAAAAGAAAAAAAATCCTACCAAAAGCATTTTAATTCAATTTTTCCACCATATTTTTCCAAAAAAAAGTCAAAAAGTAATCTCATTTCTCCACTAAAAAAAAAAAAAAAAACCCTCCACTTTTCAATAAAAAAAGTAAAAAAGATTTCATCACAAACAACTAAAAACAAAATGCCATCATAATCCACTTATATTTTATTATTTTTTCAAAATAACCTTTACACCCTTCAACTCCATTATTTTTTCTAGTTGAGTGGGGGTTGACTTGTGCTCGTAGAGTGTCCAAACTGGAATATATATAATATTTTGTATGCTTTTTTTTTTTTTTTTAACCTACAAGATTTACACATGAATTGTGGGGTTTCTTTAATCTACATCGTCCAAACTAAAAAGCAGGATCTTCTAAATTAAAAGGATTGAACAATATTGAGAGAGTTTTCTAGCTGAAGACGACTATAATTTCTTTGATCTTTTGGTGCAGTGTTAGATGAGCTAAAGGTACGTCTTGTAGATAAGTCAAGTATTTTAACCAGTCTAAATCATTGGAATGAGCTCGATGAATTTTTTTTTAATATAAAGTTGTTAAACTCTTGGGACATGAATAAATGAGTTATATGTATAGAATTGACCCTAAACTTAAGACATAGGCCCATCCAAGATGTCCTTTTCCATCCCCCAAGTCCTGTGACCGGTGGGGACTAAGGTGGGTCCCATCAAGTTGCCTCTCGATGGTGAGAGGCATATACTCATGAAAATTGCCCTTTATTTATAATGATATTAAATATGAAATTATTAATAAGACTTTTCTAGATATAGATTTTATTTATATGACTTTAGGGACTCTGGAATCCGACTATAGACCCAAACTAGACCACAAGATGAACCCCATCATTAACTGGGTCCAAAGAGGGGGTTCATACCTGTAATTTTCAGGTGACCTCTTTTGAGTAGTTGGATATTCATGGGTCGATTTAGATGGGTACATAAATGTGGTCTCATCAAGCATCTTTAACCTAACCACTTGTAACAGATGCAATTGCTTGAAATTTAATTATCATTACCATCCGATCCTTATCTATACAATAAATGAGATCAACTAATGCCCAATAAAATTCATCAAATCATATTTCCCAATAAATTTCATCAAATCATATTTTTGTTGCATAGTGGGCTCCTATGGTGCTATAATGAGTCAGTCAGCCCCACCCACATTGGGTTAATTATGAATTGTGCTTTTAGACTTGTGGGCTAAACCTGAAACTATAATTTCTCCTAATAGGTAACCCGGCTGAGCCTCAACCTTCATATTATTAAACACCCAGCCGAGCCCAAACCTTCATATTATTAACACAAAACAAGTTCAGTCATACTCATATATATAACTGTGCTGGGCCTTAGCCTAACTTTCAGGCCAGAGGCTAGCATCTGGGCTATAGATCTAAATAACTAAGAACAGCCAGGCTTTTCAATCTTTGCTATGAATATTATTGAAGAGATGTACATTACTCTGCAGAACATCCATCAGTCTTCAGTTGGATCTTTTGCAAGCAGAGGACACAAGAAGAGAATAGGTGCGGATTGGGTAGTCACTGCACTATAGGAGTAAGGGGTGAAACTGCACTACCACACTGGGCTAAGGGGAATTTACCCGGCTTCTCTTTGGGTCCGGAGGGACTAGTCCAGTCCAAAGGATTGGAACTCTCCGATAGAAAAAAAAAAAAAAAAAAAAAAAAAAGAAGGCACGTAGAGGGCTAAGAAGACAGAGAATCTCGAACCGGCTTTGACTCAGAGAAATCCTAAGATTGACTGGAATTCTACAGTGAGGCCACTATTGAGAATCAAAGGTGTAAAAAATAAAATCCCTTTCGGAGTATGTGGTATCCTCAAATTTTTGTCTTAACGAGAGTTGGCTTCACCATCAGATTGACCATTTGAAAAAAAAAAACACAATAATAAATAATGCATAAGATCTCCTTAATTCTGGTTTTTTAAGGACTTACAACTGTGGATTTCTCTAAAATGAATGCCTCAAGAGGATCCGGTTCAGGAAGAAAGTAGGTGTGGACAAAAAAGTAGACATTTGGTCGACCATTGTGCCTGTTAAAATTGACTACACGCTGTATTTTAATGGTTCGAGACGGCTTTATCAGTGATGGGCGGAATTTCCCATGTTCAAGGGTATGGCATAATCAGGGCCGTCCATCCAGTGACCCATAATGAGTTGGAACTAATCAATTAGGTTTCCTGATTGTTGGATTTGTGTGGTTTTTAAATTGTGGCCATTGATCATGTGGCCCACAAGATATAGATTGGATCCAGCCATCCTATCCTATGCATTTGTCATCTTAGAAATGACCATTTATTCTTTTTTTAAAAGCTAAAGTCACAATCAGCCTTACTTCCGAGATTAGTCTCCATTGTTTTTGTGGAAAGAGTTTCTATGAGAAGGAGGTGCCTTGTCGATAAATCATTTATTTTCTTAGAAAGGGAAATGAATGATTTTTTTTTTTTCGTTTTGACAAACATATCCATGAGAGTTGGTAGAATTATCATAAATGAAGGAAGGGTTTCTTAAGTCAATTGATAGGATGTTTTATGATAATGTTGCTTTCTTTAATAAATGAAGAAGTCACCAAGGATTTGATAGAAGACAGAACCAGTTTCCAGCTGGCTGTGACAATGGTCTGGGTATGATGCCAGTGAGGAATCTAAATTGTAAAATGATTTGTTTCTCAAGTGGGTTGGCTTTTGGCAGGGATGACTAATGCTGCAGGCAGCATGTACTGTAAGTTCTACTTTGAATCTGATCCAATATTTACCACTTGGGTTAGAATTTTTTTTCTAGCCATATGGGTCCTTATATCATGGAAATATGAGTATATGATCATGCATTGATCATTAAATCAGGCGTTTCTACTTTCTAAAGCCACCTCTATCAGACATATCATTAAGTGGACCCAACCATAATGAAATTATATTATTGTTGTTTGTAAATTCATTGCATGTCATACCGTGCTCTATACATATTATTTTCTACTTATTACATTACAAGGGAAGATGGGATATTCATATAATACCCAACCATCTCCCCAATAATTTATTGCAGAGGCCCCATATACATCTCCACCTAATATCTTTTTCCATCTTTTCAAATCCTATTATTATATTATATTATATTATATATGAAAGAGACTGATTTCAATTAAAGTTAGCCTCAATTGATTTTGACCGTTTCATCCAATGTTGACCACAATGATTTAAGTTTTTCAATGACATTAAATGAGAGGGTACCTTTCCCCTCCCTCCTATCTTAACTCTCCTTAATATATCCTACAATATGCTCCTTAATCAATTAATTAAATATATCCTTAAACAATAAGGTGGTTTCTAATACTTATCTCCTCAAATCTTATTACTAATTAATATCCCTAAATTATCTCTCTTCATATCCTAATCTTGCATATTTCTATACTAAATGCATGTTAGAAAAATAGCAAAGGTTGATGTTTGATCAATTTTAGATGTTGGAGCTCATCCTTACTAAGAGCAGGAATAGTGAAGGTTTGAAATGTCTTAGATGAATGTTTGTTCTCTCTAAAATTTATATAAAGATGAAATCTTATTGCAATAGAATATAATTATCTGTGTTTTGTTTTATATAGATTATATGTATATGTAGCAAAATCTCTTTAATAAACAAAACTTTAAAAGAAGGAAAAATACTCTAGCATTCTGATTTTTAGTGAAACATGAAAGTTTTCTATTTTTGAAGTCTATTTAAACCAAAAATTGAGTTTAAGAAGAATGATGCATGTCTTAATCAGCAGGAGCCTACATGGGACAATTCATATATCATTTGAGATTTCTAACAAATTCTTCTTCTTTGATTATCATTCGTACTAAATAATATATCTTTGATAAAGATAGTTTACAAAAGAAAATAATCAACCATGTTTATTCTTAGCGAAAATCATTTTATCCATGAATCTTTGTTTTTTTTTTTTTAAGTATAATTCTTTCTAAAAAAAATTAATTTTTTAGACTTTGAAACTACTTAGTGTCTTTTATAATTACAACCAAAATTTTCTGTATAGTTTGGTGTTTTTAAATTTTCATTATATTTTAGTACTTTAATTTTTCTCATTATTAGATTCTTTTTTATCTGCAATGTGATATGATTGATACATTGATATGTTTGTTAAATTATAAGTAATGGAAGTTCTTGCTAACGTCTCAAAAGTTATATTAAAAGTTATGTTATTTTTTACTGTTCAGTTGTCACTTTAGATTACAATTGATCATGATATATCTTACAAGTATATATAAGGAAAAAATAAAAAATAACATCTATTTAATTTAAATTTATTTTCTTTGTGATATATTATAAATAAAATTCTAAGTTTAATTATTCGGGCCTTTGTTGTTAGTGTATTTTATGCAAACAAGGATACCCTGAGATTCCCTTCATTGTGGTGGACAGCAATTCCTTTTGAACATGCATAAGTTGTGCTTATATATTCTGTGAAGTTACGTAATTTCCTATGCCATCAGGGCTGGGCAACAAAAACTATAGCCAACTTGGATTATTTGGGTCCTCAGCACTGTAACAACACAAAGTTTGGAAGATCGGACTTGGAATACATATGAAAATACTAGTTAAAATCACAAATGGTATGTCGGAAAGCAATCGAAAACTAGGATCTCCTCCCAGCAGCACACATAGGATCATGATAGGGATATTTGACCTGCACCTGGAGGAATAGGTTCGGGCCATGCAGGGGTGGACCCAGGTATAAGGGTTTGGGAGTTGAAGTTCCCACCCATATCTGAAAAAAGGTTAAGATTTTTATCGAGATTTTTTTAATTTTTAACATTTGCCCCTTCTCCCAATATTTCTTTTACATAAATCTCCCAAGTTCAATTTCCTGAGTCCGCCCCTGAGGCCATGTGTGCTAGTTAGGTGACCCACCAAAACAAATCTTGCCCTTCTTTGATGGTTGTTTATTTCTGTAATTGGTTAACCAGTACTGAGTTATAGCCTTGTAGTTGTAGGCCCAAGAAAGATTTGGGCCAGTCTGGATATGGGTGACTAACATTACTATCTACAGACGCCAAAATGGTCCAAATCAAAATGGCATTTGCTCTATAGTGCAAATGAAGTATTTCTAAAAGTGGTTAAAATGAAGAAACAAAGATTAACATCTAAAAATGACTGGCAATGACCTTATTGATTCAAATCCTAAAAGGCCATGGTCTCATCTACATCTCTATCTTACTAAGTTCACCTCTCACCTTGTTAATAAATCTGTTGTTGAAGCTCATTTGAATAAGAATTCTTAAGTATTCAATTCCCATGTAGACAAACATGCCCTTAAGATATGAGTCCAGCTACATGTCCCGATTGGGACGTCCCGAATTTGGGTCCGAACCCCACGTGGAGCATCATGCGACCTTCTCCATTTTGAAAAACTCACAAAAAACATTTTTTTAATGTCATCCACGTGGGATCTGTCCCAATTTCGGGACAGAATCCGGGACACACAGACTTTTTCTTAAGATATTAGAAGATGCTGCTTTATTATGTAACCTAATCTCATAACTTAATTACATATCCTGTACATTTAGGTGTAACTAGCTCTGTATGCCACCAATAACTGGTAATAGTAGTCTGTGGAACGAAGAAAGAAAACAAACAAAAAATCATAACAATATTCAAGTTAGACCAGGTCAGGTCACATATAGGATACCTGGTCAGGCACAGGAAGGTTCCATATATGAACTTTTCTGATCAGGCCTTCAAGCAACTGTGCAAGTAAAGGTCAATTTAGAGCCTCACCAGCATATATGTAATGAAATCTAGGTCATGCAATCACAATTTTTCTTGACCCATAAGATAAAGAAGGTTCTCTTATAGTGAGGGGTTAACGGCTCCGGCGAGTCTGTCCAACCTTTAGGCCTGGCCCATTTGAAGGATGTGATTCAAGAATTGAGACTATGGCACTGAATCCACAATGTTTTGGACTGGATTAAAAAGCTCAAGTACCCTAAATATTGTTGGGCCAGGATAAGGTCAAGGTGATGGGTACATTAGGTTTAGTATCCAGAGGGCATTAGCATGTGTTTGTACTACATTTTGGTTCACTATTCATGATAAAAACACCTTCATTAGAAGGAGATGATTAGCAAGGCACCTTATGTATTGTTAGCTCATGCTTTTTCCTTATTTGCGCACTCTGGTTTCTGGGCCTTGAATGTAATTCTCTTTCTATTTCCTGCTTCACTCCCAGGAAGCAACTCATGGACCCAGTATTCATATGGTTTTCAGTATATTGCTTTGTAGATCAACCCATGGACTTGAAAGAATTGGAAAGGAATGGATCCTAAAACCAGACCCCAACTTTAACCTGAATCTAGATTGGGGCAAGATTAAATATAGTTGGGCCCAGTCCACCTGTGGCTGCACACAGCTCCAACCCAGTAATTTTACTACAGAGAAACACACATGAGAGAGAGAGAGAGAGAGAGAGAGAGAGAGAGAGAGAGAGAGAGAGTAAAATAGTCTACATTTGAGTGAGAGTCATGCTGAAACATTTCACCCAACTGTGGTAACAATTTAATACCTTGAAATTCAAATGCATATTCACAAGGTTAGGCAAAATAGTTAAGGAAGCCTGGTTGTATTGTAGTTGCTTCTTATCTTGTTCTTCACCTCTCCATGTTCATGCACTTCAGATGGCTGGATGAGTGGTTGCCTGCCCTCTTCAAGCCCTTGGACTCTACTTTTGGCGTCTTTGTGGTTCATGTACATAGCATACAGGATCAATTGGGCCAACCCCAGCAAAAATCCTAAGCTATTCGGCACCTGTTGTCAGCACACACACACTCACTTTATATCAGCACAGTGAGCTTCTAAAGTTCTTGATCTTCACCATATTGAAAGCAAGTGTGGCAGCTTGTTCAATCCTAGGCCCATTAATTAACTAGGTTGGGCCACATATGGCCCACCTGCATGGATTTGGGTCTCAGCTCAAATAAAACCTTGATGGTCTAGCCTGAGCAATAGGCCCAGTAGTGTTTAAAGAAATTAGGCCATCATTATCGTAATAGCATTGAGCCTGAAATGGGGACCTGACCTGGGAAATCCAAGTATATAGACCATGATATGGTCATGACAATCGAGCCCTGGTCAGGGTCCAGTGTGGTTAATACCTAGATACTAGTTTACCCAATCATAAAATATTTACAAGAAGAGCAACAATAAACCTTTCCCATATCTGTTTGCATGGCCCATCCAATCATCAATTCAAACCTCTCGGAGTCACAATTCCAAGAATTAGCACCCACCTAAATTTTGACACTCATTGTAGTTTTGAAGGAATTTGGATTAATAAGCCAAAACTAGACAACCATCTAGCTTTAGGTAAATGTTGGGTTTGGTCAACTTTGATGCCCTCACAAGATGTACCTCCAAGGATAAAAATGGCTATGATATTTTTTCATAGACATAAATCAAATCTCCCACCTGCCATCGTTGGCATGCTTCTAAGTAGGCCGCACAAGCAATCCCATTCTGTGCATAGGAATGCAACAATGTTTTAGAAAATGATTCCCATAGCAATAATTACTGAAAAAGGGAATTAAAACTAGGTTTTATATATATATATATATATGGAGAATATTCTTGTGCATCCATCCCTCACCATAGGGTGAGTGACACTTCCATAAATGGGAATTTTCAAGTACAAAAGTGAATTTTCAAGTACATAGGGTGAGATACACTTCCGTATCCATGTGCAAAAAGGGAAAATGCTCTCACCCTATAGTGAGAGATAGATGCACATGAATGTTCCCATATATATATAGGGGGTCTTCATGTGCATCCATCCCTCACCATTTTTGGTGAGGGACACCCCTTTTGGGGGTGTTTCAAGTACACACTCTTGTACTTGAAACACCCCCAAAAGGGGTGTCCCTCACCAAAAATGGTGAGGGATGGATGCATATGAAGATCTATATGGGGGATCTTCATATGCATCCATCCCTCACCATTTTTGGTGAGGGACACCCCTTTTGGGGAAGTTTCAAGTACAAAAGTGTACTTTGTGTGAGGTACAAAATACACTTTTGTACTTGAAATTTCCCCAAAAAGTTGGTGAGGGATGGATGCATATGAATATTTTCCTATATATATATAATGGGCTACCCTAGCTAGACTTTAATCCATCTGGTCCAAGGGACCATTGCCCTAACCGGAGCTCATCCTGTAGAGCAGTGTCATAAATATTGCAGACAAGTTGAAACTATCCAGATATTTTTGATGACCAAGGTTGTTTTGATAAATACTTTTGTTATTCTCAAATATTATAGAACAAAGGATAAAATTTCATGATATTTACATGAGAGTTGATCTATAATCTCTTTACATTTCAAGCTGTGTATGTTTAAATATATTTCGATAAAATTTTTATTTTTCATTCCCCTCCTCAAAATCCTAATTCGTATTGTTTTCACCAGGATCTTCACGAGAAGAAAAGAGAAAATCTCTCAAAAGATTTTAGAGAAACTGAGACCATTACAATTAATGTTATGGACTAAAGTCATAAAACACGATCAGTATCATGAAACCTATACAAATTGAGTGTTACAAATAGGTTAGGGACAAAAACAAAATTATCATGATGAAACCCCTTCTTTTTTTTTTGTTGCTCTATTTTTCTTCTATAGAGGATTAAGGGTAGAATATAGCAGTTTCAAATAATACATATGGACCCAAAAAAAGTAAGATTTAACACATAGGGAGGATTTGATGAGGTTGAGCTCTTAATCATGGGGTTTCCATTTTCTTCACTTTTGGTAGAGAATATGGCAGCGTGGGAAGGGTCAACTTTTGATAGAAGATGATGAAGGAAGGCTGGTCTTTTCAAGGCACATTTATTGTGAGATTGTAGCAAAATCCAATTTGAAGGGCTTTTCAGTTATGTGAAAAATAAGGTAGTGGATATGGTTGGTACGAGGTGTACGTGGGGGTGGAACATGGCCTGTGAACGTGACTTTCAAATAGGGTGAATTTGGCACATAATTAAATACATAGGAATAGTAGAACTTATATTTCTTAAAATACTTATAAATTATTTTTCTCCTAATGCAAAATGAATTAGAGGGAGATGGAAAATAAATCAAAGCTGCCACCTTAGTAATTTAGATTCCAAGAAAGCAAAGGTTGTTGAGAATGTCGTCTTACTCCACTGTAAGATGCGACAGCTCTCACCAAAGTAATTAGGTTCCAAACCTTGTCAACCGTCTACTTATGTGAGTACCTATTACCTTGCATGTGCGAATTAATATGGGCCCCGGTAATTCAAAGACGGAACAAGATATGTTGATGAAATCAGTATTCTAATGGGCCCTCACAGTCAGGATCTCACAAATTCTTAAAAATATTGTAAAAGCACCGACAGCAACTTACTCATTGGACCCACCAAAAATGTCATTGTGGTGGGCCACACACAACATAAATAATGTGTGCAGGTGACTCCTATATTGTAATAATGTCATTGCTCAGATACCTGCATAGTAATGGATTTGTTAAGATCAACCAAATTGAGTGCTTCATTGTGGTGGGCCACACACAACACCCAATCCAATTGATTGAACCAGCCAAACGGTGCGTGTAGAACACTGCCTACTTTAATTGCCTGTCCCTTTCCACACCAGCAATAAATGATGGGATTCTCTTGACCTCTAAACTGAACTACAGAAATGGGTGTATTGATTACTTAGTACTTACCATAACAAAGAGGATTCTCTTGACCTCTAAACTAAACTACAGAAATGGGTGTATTGATTACTTAGTACTTACCATAACAAAGAGGATTCTCTTGACCTCTAAACTAAACTACAGAAATGGGTGTATTGATTACTTAGTACTTACCATAACAAAGAGATCTTTTGTGAGCATTGAATACGTCGTCCAAACAGCTGCGTTTGCGAAGAGAACGAAGGAAAGAAGAAAAGGCATGTACTCCACGCTCTTTGTTGTTATCACTGTCCTCTGTATCATTCACATTTGCTAAGCAATATTAAGAGACACCTAAGTAAAATATACATGAAGTAAAGCTTATGTAAAACATAAATAATGTGTGCAGGTGACTCCTATATTGATCATAGACTTATGCATGATACAGTTGGTTTTTAGCATTGAAATCTCACAGGCTATCAATGTAGAATTAAGAATATTATCATGGGCTTCCACGAATTGGTGTCTGAAATAGTATGGGTAGAATATTAGAATAGAAAGATGCACTAGTTGCCTTTCAAAGATAGCTCCACAAAGTCATCTCTGTCATTGGAGATGGTACACTTTGAATTCTGATGTATGTGAAATAGTCCTGATCTCCTGAGTAGTATGTATGGAACTTCACCATTGGGACAACCTATTAATTATAACCCTAAGTATTCAAAATGAGTTTCATCCCCTCTAAATACCCCTTAGATCAATTAGGATTGTTAGGAGATGATTAGAGATAAGATTGGATTTGATTGTCAGTGATTTGTTAGAGATTTTACATTAGTTCAAATCTTGAATAATCTTGTTATCACATCTATAAATTGAGAGGATTTCATCTCATGACAAGTATGGCGACTTTATTCTAAATGAAGTTTGTTGGAAAGTCTTTAGTAACGTCATTTGGTGAAGGGTTTTTCATTTCGCCATCCTTTTCCTTCATTTTTTTATATATAGATGTTACGCGGAATTCTTTATTAACATCATTTGGTGAAGGGTTTTTCATTAATTCTGCCCTCCTTTCCCTTCATTTTTTTAGTATTGATGTGTTCATTTCATCCTCCTTTTCCTTCATTTCCAAATATGTGTTTGTCCGTGTGTTGCGTGTGCTTTCTGATTTTAAAAAATTAAACTCATCCATCTTTTCATGTAAATTTTGTCTCCCCCTGGATTCCCACTCCATTTCTCTACCAATGAATTATTCTCTTTTTACTTACATTAAAATACATATGAACTCAATGCATATGACTTTTTTTAAAGGGATTAAAAATGGAGATCAAAGGGTGAATCTCCAAAAATGCATCAAATAACCTTCTATTTAATAAAAAATAGAATCAAAGGAATATAGGAAAAGAACCTAGCTTTTAGTCTTCATGTGTAACCACTTAAAAAAATTCTATTTTAATGGAAACAAACAGGCCATCATACTTATTAGTATGCAAACTATTCTATAATAACTATGATATTTTCAAAGCCCACCATACAAGTTGAATTTTCTCAGGATTTACCTTATGGTGACTGCGAGTGGACAAATTAGTGCCAGCCACATCATTGTGGGTAGCTTACAAAAAATGACGTGGCGGACTGTAATTAGTCTACTCAAGATCACCCCGTGAGAAAAATCCTCGTATGATCCCGATTCCATTTGACTGATTCCTTATTCCCAATACCCCACACAAGGAAGAGAGAGGGATGTCACGTTATCAAACCTCTTCTAATGTGACAATAACGTTAGTTGGATTTATATTAGCTTTCATTTCCTGAAAGAGTCAATGGCCCTAGTTGGATTCATAGTCTGATACATAGTAGTCGTTCGCTCAGCCATCACCTGTCAGTGTCTCCTGGACAATCGGGTCCAATCAAAATTCTTGGTTCAAAGCCTATGAGAATTTTCTAAACAGACAAGATAGAATTGGCATGATTTGGCTGTTTGTACCTCTTTATTTATTTTTTATTTTTTATTTTTTTGTGTGTAAAAAGTTGAACTTATCCATTAATCGCACTTATTTATGTTTTAATTTAGAATAAAATCACCTATCTAGACTTGCACGAAACATATAGGTAAAGGTTTCCTATTAGGACACTACTTCAGCTAGTATTATTTACAAATAATAAGTTTTAAAATATGGGTGGTATTTCTGTGAGAACTTCTCTTATGGAAATATTGTGCGAGGTGTTAGTGTTTAGCCGGATCTATGTAAGTACAGAACTGATTTGAATAACACAATATAAATTTGAAATCAACGTGTGTATCAACACCACCATCGTGCTTGCCTAATCTAAACAGCTACATTTTTAGGATTTCCTATACTTTTCCATTTTCCTAGATAACTCTCTTCTTTAAATGAGTTAGTCATTTGAAGTAAGGGACCCACATGGGCATGTGGTCATTGGGTCACGCTTAAAAGCATTAATTCTAATACGATTTAGCTGGATGGGGCCCACCTCGGTCCCCACTCACGATGGTCTAGGGGGAGTGGAAAGATAAAAATGGGTGGGGACTAAATATCAAATTGGGGCTCAATCCCATGCCTCTAATCCCTTGATTAATGGCCGATAAGTTTAACTAACGACTCTTCTTCCAATGGACCCAATAGCTGATGACTATTGTGCGGGGTATTTCCGTGATCCCGAAATTACTACCAGTTTTAGGTAAGACCACCAGCAGGGCGTACTTTGGGTTCGGCTCGCCCGGCTCGGCGACAGTGCCAGCTGGCATTGAGCCCAAAGCCCGCCTCAGTAAGAGTACCGAGTCCGCTCCATTGAGTTCGGCATCGCTCATCTCGGCATCAGTATCCGAGCTCGCGCCCACGACTTCGGTGACTTCTCCAATTCGGCCCTGTTGACCGAGGTGAACACTGAACGTCGAATCCTCATTATGTGACGGGACAGCTACGTTGCAGAACGTACTGGCAGATAGGGTGGCCGCTGAATATCGATAAGGGGTCGTCCCTATCAGGCATTTATGTGTGGGATTGATGAGAGATCCGATGGGACAGTACCCTCACCTACCCTCACTAAGGATCCTAGGTATGGGTTGATGGGACAAGGTCTCTCAGCTACCTCCACTCAGGAAACTTCCACTTGTCTATATATCTATGCATGGAAATCCCATGAAAGGTACGCATTATGCAATACCCATTTTACATTGCTTGAACCTTCTTCCTCACTTCACCCTTTGTTCAGTGACTGCATTAACTCAGGCGTCGGAGTGCCTTCGGCTGACAGCAGCCCGGGGCCCTACTCAGGAAACTTCCACTCGTCTATATATCTATGCATGGTAAGCTCATGAAAGGTACGCATTATGCAATACCCATCTTACATTGCCTGAACCTTCTTCCTCACTTCACCCTTTGTTCAGTTACTGTATTAACTCAGGCGTCGGAGTGCCTTCGGCTGACAGCAGCCTGGGACCCTGACTTTTGTCTCTCTTTCAGGTTCAAGACTTCCAGTGATTCTCAAACCAGCTAAACAACATCATCAAAAGCTTCATTATCATCTAAACAAAGTCCGTAATTTTTAGACATTTACAACTATCAAGGGTTCCTTTTGTGTGTGAACCATTCAGGATATAGAAGAGAAATTCTCCAAGGAAGACTTGCCTTTAAGAATTATTGGAAAAAGCACAAAATGAGTCAGTCCTAAATGGAAGATTCACAGATCTGATGAATCCTAGCTTTGGTGAACCAAACTCTATAACTTAAAATAAGTTTACAAAGATTTTAACATTTTTTTTTTTAATTTTTATTGTTTACTATTTCTTTTGTTTCTATAATTATAGTATCATGTGAGTCCACCTGGACCCAGTTGGAGTGCACCTACTAGTCACATGGTTGAATGTCGGGTTATGTTTTAATACTCTGGTTTTAGAGAAGAGTATCCATCTTACCATGATCGATAGAGGTGAACCATACATCACTATGCAAAGTCCTGCGCATATGAATCCTATAACAGAGATGCGAAAATCTCCATCCATTGCAAAACGGGTAACCATAAAAGTCACACCAAAGAACCCCACATCCAAGAAGGCCACCCACATCAATGTCTTCCCCTGAAAATACATAGCAGTTGATAATTATTAACTGAAATTGCATGATAGAGGATGATAATAACCTGAAAGACAGGATAGATGATGATGAAAAAATACTGACCCTCACGCGCGGAGGTGCATACATGATGAACAGGATGACATAGATGAGTTCCATTACAGTGCCCAGAATGTTCACAGTGGCAATGAGAATAGCTCCAGGCTTTGTAAGTCCATAGTAAACCCACAAGGCCGCTTCCAGCAGCGTGGATACATATGGAAGCCCTTCAAAATCCTCTGTCGATCCTCTCTTTACGATTCGCCAAAACGTCGGTCTGTCATCAATCAATCCACATTTTAGTACTGGAATACCAGATCATATCACACCGCAGAGGACACTAAAAGGAAGACAGTAAAAATAAATAAAGAGGACCAGAGTCAAGTGACTCTGGTGACATTTTATGCTCTTTTGTCATCAACTTGTAGACTTCATGTTTAAGGGAGAGGTATAAATCCATCATCTTAATTTATGAGACAACCCATGAACACAAAATCCATTCAATATAACTTTCTAACTTACATGGGAGAAGCAAAGATTAGCACTGAAACAATGTTGCCTGAAAGAAGCAAGCAAGAGAAATAATTGAGATCTTCATATAGACATAGACATGATAATAAAAGCTTAGAAAACTTAAATCAAAGGCCCCCCAAAAGGAGTTGAAGATGTATAATTCATACAAAGATGATAGTGATCGATCTCTTCTCACCTACAATTCCTACAAAGTATTTTGCAGCTACCATGTTGAGAAGGAGTTGGATGAAAAAACAAGGTCAGGAGATGTAGATAGATAGTAGAAGAAGGCTTTCTGTTGGGAAGAAAAGAGAGAGGAAGGAGAAGCTTTGAAAGTGCTTTTGTGGTTGCCACTCGCTAGCGAAAATTACTATAATGAGCTATAGACGTGGCTCTACATATGTATGGTAGGTTCGTTTTCTACCGGAGGCAGTCAAGTCAATGATCCAATAGGATCACTATAACTCATTATGGTAGCTGGCCAGACCTTTGTCTTTTCATCATATGAGTTCGATTATGTTGTGTATTCATGAGTCGGATGTTCCAAAACTGGTAATCAGAATGGGCGGTGTCTTAATTGTTTTATTCTGTACTTGCTCATTGGTGATTGGACTTGTGGTATCCTGACAGTCTGACATTCTTTGTTGCATTTTGTCCTGTCAAGTTGATTCAAACAAAGATGGTGGATCAGTTTTTTAATTAACCCCATGAGCTTAAGTTTTGTTCATATGATACCCAAGAATAAGGATTATTGTTAATTTTAAAGTTTAAGTCAGAGATTCTTAAAAAGAACAAGTGCTAATTTTAAATCTTAATATGAAATTGTTTAAAAGAGTCATAATACAGGAGAAGCCTCCATCAAGCATCCATGCCAACAATAAGGTGAGCATCGCGTGCTTAAATACTTATTTGGCCTCACATTAGTGGACCATAAAATATGGACCCCCTTATAATCTTTGATCTTGGATTTGGCACCTATCCAAATAGATTGGACCGTTGGATCGACGGCATGTACTTATTTTTAACGGTGAAAACTTGTCAACTTTGATCAAGTGCTCAGGATAATAATCCGAGACTCCATCACGATATATAGAGCATCGTGATATGGGGGGGGGGGTGGGTGGTGTTGAAAACCCATCCCTAGATGGCCCCACAAGAATGTGTGCTCACCTTATCGTGAGCACTAGTGCTTAGCAGAGGAGGGCCCAATAAAGAGTTTCTATAATCTTTAGTTTTTGGATTCAGTGTCTTGCTAGGTTGAGGGGTAATCTTCTTTCTTAATCCTTTTGTGGTTTTAGCTACATGAGTTAAGCTAAAAATTAGTTGCATTAAATTATTGTAACCTTTGGCTTATCACCCAAACTCAAGTTTCACTCCAAATGGACTGCGACACACATTGGATAAAAAACTCATAAAAGGGCTTCATATTTCATACAGGATCATTCTAATAGTCTATATTTCTCACACACTTGTTCACATAAAATACATAAAAATTTATGGTGAAATCAACTCCTTCGACAAAAAATTATTAAAGAAGTAAGATGTTAAAGATATGAGGTGAACAGTGAAGCTCATAAGGGGAAAATATAGATGAGACATTGACTTTAAATATTGAATCACTATGGTTACAGTTGTATTTGTTCCACATCTTCACTATTCAAGAAGGTTGCATTTTTAGATGTTCCCATTTTGGTTCTTCATTATTAACTAAAATACAATCTTATGTGTTTAATCACATGCAACAAATGGCTCCAAAATGGTCTTGGTCCATATACGAATTGACAAAGATTGATTTTAGACAGCTGGCCATCATAACCAACATGACGCGCATGGGAACACCTAAGTCTTCCTTGACATTTTGGAAAAATCTATCCACATGAAGGGGGTGATATTATCAGGAAGTCGACAGAAAGCCCAATCCTAAGCCAGAGAAGGTCAGAGAATAGCTCCTTATCCCGTAAGGAGTGACAGTTCTCATTGGGAGGTTTAAGCTTCTTCAAATCTGGCATCTCCGCTCCTCGCATATACGAGTTGATGTTACCTCACATATGTGAGTTCTCATTGTGTGAGTTCCCAATTCCCATCACATCCTTTGTGCGAGTCCCACAGGATCCAACCCGAGATTTAAAAAAAAAAAAAAAGCCCGACAGGAAGGTCCTCCATTACCAAAATGGCCTGAGATTTCTATCACTTTTCACTCAACATGACATCCAGCTACCCCCGATTGAGTAAAATCACATGCCCTGCAACTTCTTGCATGCAGGTGGGGTCAGTGAAACTAAAGAGAAAGCAATACCATAGCTGATGTTTGGCCACAGCAGAGTGAAAAACATGAATATATGAGAAAGTTTTGCAGTGGACTGTCGACCATTTACAGTATCTATTCGGGTACTCTTCATTTTTGTTCTGGAAAGTGCATAAACAATTACTTCGGTTTGGGAATTCATGTGGAAAACTCTTGCTAGCCTGGGAAATCTATGTAGGTCGCCAGTTGAGATTCCACCTATTTGGTTAGAAGAACTTTTTAAGGATTATGTCTCGAGAGAATTTCGAGTTCTCCACAAGTTGTACTGGTAAATAATTTTCAAGAAATTGGTTTTCAAAATTCTAACATTAATTCAGTGTTAAATTCTAAATGCTCTCAAGACATTATGTCACATAAGTGAAATTACTCCATGCAATTCTCATCAGAATCACCTGCAAACAAACAGGCCCTAGCTTGCACTCACCAGAAATTTGCAATGCTTTTCACTGGGCCTACTTAAATAAAATATTATAAATGGCTTAAAGTAAATTAATGACCTCTTCTTATACCAGTTTTCTCTACAATTCATTATTCTACCAGAAATTGGGCACACTAATATAACAATGATTAGTTATAAAAAAAAAACATTCATATTTCTATCAAAAAAATATATTAATAAAATATTACAAAAAACTTGAAGTGTTCTATAGTTATTAATTTAATGGTAGCCTAGATTGACGCTTTGTTGAAGCGTAATTTGTCAAAGGGTTAATACAAGAGGGTAGGTGCATTTGTTTTGAGTGATTTCATGAGTGGGGCCAGTAAGGAGGACCCTCACAAATTTAACACAGCTTGCTTCCATCCTTACACGATTTATACTTGGGGCATATATTTTGAGCGGCTTCTTGAGTGGGTAGTGAAACCTTTCAAATTTAATGAAGCTTCAAGACTTAGGCTATTTAAAAATCCCTATTTGTCATATATATATATATATATATATATCTATGGGGGATATTCAAGTACATTCATCCCTCACCATTTGTGGTGAGGGACACCCCTTTTGGGAAAGTTTCAAGTACAAAAGAGAAGTACACTTCTCTTTTAACTTCTCTTTTGTACTTGAAACTTTTCCAAAAGGGGTATCCCTCACCACAAATGGTGAGGGATAGATGCACATGAATATTTTCCTATATATATATATATATAAACACGTTATGTTGGTTAAATTCATCAACACTACAAAGCATAAGGGGAAATCCTGGATTAGCTATTTATTAATAGGTTAATTCTGAATTTTCATTTCTAGCCAGCCAATCTAATGACATGTAAAGTTTTCATTTTAGCTGTCAAAACTATTGTGTATTTTTCTATTTGCTAATATCTCAAAGCTCTCTTTTTTGAGAAAAAGGCGAAAAATATGCAAAATATCAATCAAGAATTGCAATAGTGCCCACGTAAAGATTTTAGGGATGGTTAGTACAATGTCTAAAATCTTTTTTTTTTTTTCGGAACCATGATAAGCTAATGGTATATAATGCTCGAAATCATGTTTAAAAACCATGATGACAATCCGCACAGTACACTCATGGTCATTGCAATGGGTCTTCACTTCATACTGCAAGATTAAATTCAAGATACTGATTAAAAAAAAAAAAAAGACTTAGATTTCAATAATCCAACGGCAGTCAAAGATGGATTAATGGGAGTTTCATTTATAGCGTTCAACTGTTAACAGGCATGTTGGGGGCATGCACTATGCATGGTGCACTCTGGATATCTCTCCCTTCATGATAGGGTTGAGCAGAACAATGGACCACAGAGGGCTCCACCCAATGAGCTAGGGCAATAAGACCTTTTTTTAAATCTCTGTGCTGGGATTTTAAGGGTATATAATGCTCTTCTGAGGAGAACTTTGAACACATCACTCTTTTCATTTCCAATTTGAGTGCAAGAGTTTGTTATAAATAAAATTGGCTCCCATGTGCATGAATTTGACCCAACCTTATCATAAGGTTGATGCATGATCTTATCATTTATGTTGAAGTTATTAGAGGGAAAGTGATCATGGTTTATCATATTAGCATGGATATGTCGGGTTTTTATCAGTAGGTGAATAGCCATATTCCTAACTTTTGGAATTAACTTCATTAGTCATTATTAAGTAGACCATGCTAAAATGTATCATATTGTGGTTGTTTCTGTTCTGATGGGATTTGTTGTTGTTTCTCTTAATTCATAGTATAGCATCCAATGCATCAATGTGAAAGATTGGGGACTACATCTTGACAAACACATGTCTGCAGAGATTTAATTTTATTAATTAATAATAACCAATGGTTATTTTATAATAATGCAATACTAAAACAAGGAACTTAATTAATCACACTCACCTAATCATATTGATAAGAAAGAACACAAATCAGTGGGCCAACCCACCTCATCAACACAGCAAAAGATGGACCAGCCACGTCTATAGATAAGAACAATACATCAGCACACTAAAAATCTTGGATAGTGATTGTATGGCATGGCATGACAACACATATGTGCATGCTTGATGAGGAATGGGCTGGGTACGTATGAACGCCCACCTCCTTTGAAATAAATTTGTCATTTTATTCTTCGTTTATTATATCAGAGTCAACCTGTCGCGAGTTCGAATTTCGAAAAAGCGATTATGGCGCTAAAAAGATGTGTTGCCAAAAGACATATATGACAATAGAAAGCCTAATCGCATCATAATATTAGCCTTATAAAACTCAAATTTAATCTAATCATGCTCTAAGATGATCTCATACTCAACATATCCGCTTTTGGCTAGACCCAGCCCCAACAGAATGAATTTTAAAGGAAGACACATGGGGATGCAGCTGGTAGAAGCCGAGTCAGATCCATTGTAGATGGGGACCTATATCCGTCTTTATAGATTGTGATCTAGATCCTGAACTGGGTCTGACAAGGAATCCATATGCCTTATGAGGATCCAAAATCAACTTGAAAAGAAAAAGACAAACAGATTCAATTTTGGATCCAAATCCAAATAAGATGTGGGGTGCATAGTATAATTGGATAAAAACAATTTAGAATTAAAATTGTTTACATATACAAGTGGGCTATTAAATGGTAATATATACTATTAACATTGCTAAGTAGACTCTAAAAAAACAGTTGATAAAGATTGAAAATTATTATTGCAGCTAACAGTAAGATTCCTTTGAATGACAAGCTTGATAGTTAAAATTATGTCATTGACCCACGCCTTTAGGATTTGAAGGGTAATGGTACCATTATCCTTGCTATGGATGCAGCCTTTTCTAAAGGGGTCCGGATCCCATGAGGATTTCTCCATGGTGATGTGGTTTACCATTATTGATCCACTCAAGATCACCGTGGGGGAAATCCTCAAATGGATGGTCTTTCAGCCTTTAGTATTATCAATCATGCTTTCAAATGAATCCATTATGGGTGCAGGTGCTACCAAAGGACCCAAGATGCCCTCGACTAAGTAGTCTGAAGGCTGGGCCGATTTTCTATGTACTAAGCAAAGCCAAAGAGAGAGTTTATCCAGGGGGCATATTCTTTTGGATGCTCTTGTGGTGATCAATATTGCAATTAATGAAATGGAAGATTGGTTGGTTGGCACCACATTTTGAACGTCAAGCATCCCATTTTGTTTTGGCTAGTTTTGATTACATTCCACAATTGTTAATGGCACTTGAGCCTTTAATGAAGAAGTTTGGTAGAAGTGGTGTAGCTAAGGATGGTTGTCCAGGTTGCTGCGGTTAGAGATGGCAAATCGAAACTCGCACGTGCCTTCTTGCCTTTCGTGCCTCTTTTAATTTTTTTTTTGATTATTTTTTTTTCATTTTTTCGGTATTACACGGGCATTCATCACATTACAGAAGTAATTTTTTTTTTTTCTGTTATGCAAGAACTTAAATTTCTTCAAGTTCGAGCTTTGTTAGAACACTGGAATAATTCAAGTGCTATTAATTTTCAGTTCACCCGACCCATCAAATCTGAATTCATGAGATATGACACTTAGATGAAATGAGAAAGGAGTAGCTTTAAACATGAAAAAATTGAACTGTGTTGACATTCATTGGATGATTGGAATGGTCTGATCCAAGCAACTTTTGATCAGTGACCACTCAAAGATACCCAATGGCCCATGGGCTATGGCCCCATAGAACAAATTGTTTGGATTATCACATCCATGTGGTGGCGTGGTGGGAGTGTGACATTGTCTCCACAAATTGTGCTCCTCATTCTGGTCTATCAATAATACTCATAGTAGAATAATGTTTCCTCATTTGCAACTTCAGGAGAAGAAGCTACAAAAGAACCAGAGCTTATACAAAAAGATATATTGGAGAACATGGCTAAGAACTTCCCATCAGCTTACTTAGATGTGGTTCCACACACTGATCTCTCAACATTAACATCAGCCGCATTGATGCTCAGGTTAACTTATTTTTTACGTGATGGGCAGGCGGGCCGACCCTTATGGATGGGTCGGCCCACAGCGGACCGTGCCCATACCCTCGGCCCAGAATGGCCCATGGCACGGGCCATGCCAAAACGGGCCAGCCCGGCCCATTTGACATCTCTAGTTGCAGTATTAGATGTGGGGGGTTGGGCCCAAAAGGTAAATTTTCTAGTTCGGATAAGCATCAAGCTATGTAGGCGCTCAAGTCTTACATCTGGATCAAGATCCTCAGGTCAGAACATACAGGGATTTGGTTTTAGATCTTAATTATTTTGGATCCTATATGTATGGATTCAGATTCAGATCCAAATTCCTCTTGGATCAAAAAATAGGTTTCACTATAGATTGCGTAGAGGATCAATTGGGCCGTCCCAAGAACAAACTCGATCCCATTCGGTAACTATAAGCAGCACCCATTCACTGTGTATCAGTGCAGTAAAGAAGCTTGTTCAGGCCCAGGGTATGGTTAGACAGAGACTTGCCCTTCATTGCAGACGATTGGCTTTCATTTCAACATATACAGGTGTGCTTGTACTCCAAACAGGGAGTAGATTTTATCAGTGTGCAACTCGCTCGATAGGTTTAAATGACTCGTCTAGAGTTAATTCAAACTGCGTCATGTCTAACACCTCGAGATTTTGATAGAGCTGGTTAGCTGAGAAATCTTAATGTGTAAGATATAGGATGAAAAAAGTGCAGGGGTCTCCGGGATTTCTAGATTGGTCTACTCAAACAATCAACCCAAACGTGTGCAGAGAAAAACAATATGCAGCGGAAAAAAAGTAAACTAGCACACACCACAAGGACACCAAATTTTAGGTGGAAAACCCTAACCGGGTGAAAAACCACCGATCTGAACTGGATCAAATCAAGCACTATGAATCTCGAAATTACAAGAAACTCAGATCTCCTCCTTAGATATTCCCTACCCAAGGACTGAAGTTACCTTGTGTCGCTTCACGCTTCAACAACTTCACACCGTTGATTGCAACAGATCCAAACCAGCACTTGACTCCTCAAATCTTCTTACAGGAAGATAATCTTCTACAAATGATGCAGAAGAACTGACTCTAGAGAACTTGGCAGCACAACTTCATAAAAATTCTAGAGAAGAAAATCTCTCAATGATAATCTCTAACTCAGCACTATGAGAGGTGAGGTCTACCTTTTCAATAGCCTTTGAACCCTTCGAAATAGCCCTTGGTTCGTGCTTAAAATTCCCTAAGATGTTTAGGACTAAAACAAGTAGTTTGAGCACAATAAAAAAAGCATGTTTCCAATTTCATCTCACTGTCCGCGCCAGGTAAAGACAGAACTGGGAAAGACAGAACACTGTTCACTCGAGCCAATGGAATGGTCACTCGAGCGAACTCCCCTCTAGACTTGATCCGGAAATTCAGCTTTCTTTCTCCAGCAGATTTCTTCTAATTCCTTCAGGCTTTCTTCATCTGATTCCTTTCAATCTTCTAACTTCAAAGTCCTTTTCTAAATAAAAAATACAACTTAAAGACCCAGAGTTTTGTCCAACCCATGAATTTAGCCAACACTAAAAATCCTAACAATCTCCCCCTTTGGCAATTCATGGACAAAACTCCCTAGGACAATACAATTTGACAAGAAAAAAAAATCTGCATTGTCTCTAACTCAGTTTGATCTTCTCGAACTCCCCCTTGATCAGTCATTCTCCCCCTTTTTGTCCATAATTTGACAAAGCTAAAGATAAGAAACTGCAGTTTTCTTGTCAATTAGGATCAATAGCTCCCCCTCAAAAGCAACTCCCCTTGAATGTATCTTCGTAGCAGCACTGGGGGTGGGAGCTTGTTCTCCTTGATCAGGGCTTTTTACATGTAGTCACCCACACTTGTGTAGTTTGATCTTTCAACAGAATGTGAGTAAACTTCTTAGGCAACTCAGATTTTCTAACCCAAATTAGAGTGGTCTTGGGTGGAGAAAAATTCTTCCACCATTGCTTGGTCTTAGGTAGACGTTGCAACTTTTTGCAATGGGGACGAATGTGTTCTTTTAATCCACAATGATGACAAGTAGATGTACGTGCAGCTCGTGACACATTCTTTTTCTTGAAACTACTCAACACATTATTTGAAAGGGCAGTATGTGGAGTAGTGTGTGCAACACTTGAAACAAAAATTATTTTACCTTTATTATTTGAAGTGGATGCACCATGATCATAACCAAAACCGCTTCTGTCAAAAGGAGGCTTCTGACTGTACAAGATGTTTGTAAGAATCTTCAAACCAGTGTTCATCTTGTTTATAGAGGCTTGCTTGACTTCTAGCTCAGATAGAGTAATTTTCAGTTTTCCTTGCAAGTCTTGATTTTCAGCTTTCATCTTCACTATCTCTTGCTTCATATTCATAATTTCTTTTTCAGCCTTTTCAAGTTTTTGACCATCAGTAGTCAAATTTTCAGCCATACAATTTTTCTGACTTTCCATAAGCTGAATATTTTCGAGTGCTTGCTCTAAATCATTCTTCAAAGCAGAATTTTCTTCTTGAGCAGCCTTGTACTTGATAGTGATCTTGTTACCATACTTAGTCATCTTGACACAATCAACATAGGTAGCATGATACAATTCTTCCCAATCTTTTTCTTGATCTGACAGCTCATCTTCATTATTTTCATCAGTATTATTGTCAGACACAGATTGAGCCATGAAAGCTAAAAATTTGCCATTCACATTGTTAGAAGAATCATCTTCAGGATCTTTTGCATTTTCTGTTTCTTCTTCAGAAGATTCTTCATCCCAAGTTGTATTTAGAGCCTTCTGCTTTGTAGCCTTTTTCTTGTTTGCACACTCATTAGCATAGTGACCATAGCCTTGGCATTCAAAACACTTTGTCCGTTTGGCAGAGTCCTTCTCAAATTTGAAAATTTTTTTGTTGGCTCTTTTTGTCTTCATGTATTTTTGAAAACACTTCATAAATTCAGCCATATCATCTTTAGCTTCAGATTTAGAATCAGACTCAATTTTCTTTACAGGCTCTTTCTTGATTTTGATATGGCTTTCAATGCAATGTCCTTTTCTTTTGATTTGCCTTTATTTAACCGGTTTGCTTCGAAGGTCTGAAGATTTCCAACCAGTTCATTCACCTTGAGGGTATCCAGATTCTTGTTTTCTTCAATGACATCAACTTTAAAATCGAATGTGGAAGGTAGAGACCTCAAAATCTTCTTAACAATCTTGTGTTCTGGTATTTCTTCCCCCAGAATGAACACAGAATTGACAATTTCATTCAGCTTGGCATAAAATTGATCAAAGATCTAATCCTCTTACATCACGATGGTTTCAAAATCTTTATTCAGCCTTTGCAATTTGGCTTGTTTCACCGTGTCTGTACCCTCATAGACTGTCTGTAAGACGTCCCATACTTCTTTTGCAGATTTGCAAGTAGAAGTCCTTCTAAACTCATCAGCAGAGACTCTATTATATATGCAATTCACAACCTTGTTATTGCAATTGGATCTGTACTTCTCATCCTTATTCCATTGGACTTTAGGTTTAGGAACAGTTTGTCCATCAACCACTGTTGTAGGTCTAGAAAACCCATCTTTAACAATATTCCAGACATCATCATCAATGGACTTAAGGAAACCAATCATCATTTGCTTCCAATAGGCATAATTAGAACCATCAAACAAAGGAGGCTTGGAGGTTGATGTTCCTTCTCTATTGAGCACCATTCTAGAAATCTTGTAGGATCAAACACAACAAGATAGTGCAACCCGCTCTGATACCAATTGAAAAAAGTGTAGGGGTCTCCGGGATTTCTAGATTGGTCTACTCAAACAATCAACCCAAACGTGTGTAGAGAAAAACAATATGCAGCGGAAAAAAAGTAAACTAGCACACACCACAAGGACACCAAATTTTAGGTGGAAAACCCTAACCGGGTGAAAAACCACCGATCTGAACTGGATCAAATCAAGCACTATGAATCTCGAAATTACAAGAAACTCAGATCTCCTCCTTAGATATTCCCTACCCAAGGACTGAAGTTACCTTGTGTCGCTTCACGCTTCAACGACTTCACACCGTTGATTGCAACAGATCCAAACCAGCACTTGACTCCTCAAATCTTCTTACAGGAAGATAATCTTCTACAAATGATGCAGAAGAACTGACTCTAGAGAACTTGGCAGCACAACTTCATAAAAATTCTAGAGAAGAAAATCTCTCAATGATAATCTCTAACTCAGCACTATGAGAGGTGAGGTCTACCTTTTCAATAGCCTTTGAACCCTTTAAATAGCCCTTGGTTCGTGCTTAAAGTTTCTTAAAATGTTTAGGACTAAAACAAGCAGTTTGAGTACAATCAGAAAAGCAAGTTTCCAATTTCATCTCACTGTCCGCGTCAGGTTCGCTCGAGCGAACTACCCTCTGTTTCAGAACTGGGCAAAACAGAACACTGTTCGCTCGAGCCAATGGAATGGTCGCTCGAGCGAACTCCCCTCTGGACTTGATCTGGAAATTCAGCTTTCTTTCTCCAGCAGATTTCTTCTAATTCCTTCAGGCTTTCTTCATCTGAGTCCTTTAAATATTCTAACTTCAAAGTCCTTTTCTAAATAAAAAATACAACTTAAAGACCCAGAGTTTTGTCCAACCCATGAATTTAGCCAACACTAAAAATCCTAACATAGGAAAGCTTCCCTGTTGCATGTTTCTTGGCCTATAAGAAGAAGGATGTCTTATCAACGAGGATATTAGTAATGGTGATGTTTGTTGGGTGCTTTGTTTCTCTTCTGTGCTTAATGATATGCTTTGGTCACAAATATATTTATAGGGGAACATTCATGTACATTTATCCCTCACCATAGGGTGATGGCATTTTCCTTTTTTGCACATGAATTATAGAAGTGTACCTCACCTTATGTACTTGAAATTTCACTTTTGTATTTGAAAATTCTCATTTATGGAAGTGTCCCTCACCCTATGGTGAACAATGGATACATATGAATATTCTCTATATATATATATATATATATATATATATATATATGAGATCATGGCACTAACCCCCAATGTGTTGGATTGGGATCAAAATATTAGGTCCAAAATATTGGGTTGGATTGGGATCAGGTCAATGACTCAATGTCAGTACATTAGGTTATTCAGAGGCCATTAACATCTATTTTGTACTGGCTGTCCAGGTAGCTCTGTTGATTGTGTAGTCTGTTTTCGGGTTGGGCACCAGTGTATTGTGTTTTGTTGTGGCGTTAGTTGTTTCGGTTTGGTTAATATTAATAATAATAAGAAGAAGAAGAAGAAAGTACACTCTCAAATATAAATTAGGCTCAAGCTACAGAGGCCCTTTTTTCCTTAAATTTTTTTTGGTAAGAAAGATACATAGGCCCTTGAGTGTTATATCTGGAACAGGATCCTTAGGTTAGAACATACAGGGATTCGGTTTCGAATCTAAATGTTTTGGATCCTATGTGCATGGATTCGGAGCCGGAGCCGAATTTCTCTTGGATCTAAAAATTGGTTCCACTTGCTTCATAACTTGATCTTCACACCTCCATTTCTTCATTGACTTCAACCGGCTGGATGAGTGGTTGCCTACCATCTTCAAATCCTTGGATGCTGCTTTTGGCACCTCTTGGGTCACTGTAGATTGCGTACAGGATCAATTGGGCCGTCCCTAGCAGAAGCCCAATGCCGTTCGGTACCTGTAATCAACACACATTCACTATATATCAGCTCAGTGAACTTTATAAGTGTTTTCTTCACCATATTGTTAACAAGTGCAGAAGCTTGTTCTTCAGGCCTGGGCCAACTAAATTTAGTCACATATCGGTCACCTGCAAGGACTTGGGCCTCATCTCAGATAAAAAGTTAACACTCTTGCAGAGTAATAGGCCCAGTACTCAACTTAGGAGTTGCAACATGGACAAATCAATGGTCAAAGAACCGCAGGGCAGTTGCTATTGAAGAGAACATTTTTTTTTTTCTTTCTTTTTGGTGACATGACTCAGAACCTACAACCTCAAGGTTGGCAATAGTGAGCGTCATGACTCTTGACCTCAATTGCTAAAAATGTAGTTTCCAAAGCTCCTACAATGGCCATATTCACTTTGAGGAAATTTTGGACTTCATCTTGCCAAACTCTTTGTGATCATTGAGCTATTTATAATAACACAATGACTCAAACTAGAAAGCCTAACTACACAATGGAAACCTTATCACATAATAATAGGCAATCAATTCAATATCATAATAATAGCCTAATATAATCATAATTTGAACTCATTCTTCTCATATTCAGCATTCTTTAATTAAACTATTTCTCTGTTACACTGTTTATCTTGATAGCAATGAGTGATCTTGACTGCTAAATTAAACTCTGCAATGGATGTAGTGTTACTTGCCCCAATAAAGAGATCTTTAATAAGTACTGAATATAAGGTCCAAGCTGCTGCGCTAAGGAACATAACAAAGGAGAGAAGGAAAGGCATGTATTCCACGCTCTTTGTTTTAATGACTAATCTCTGCAGCACATTTGCGAAGCATTAGGAGCAACCAAGCAAATATATATGAAGCAAACCTTATGGAAGAACAGACAGCTGCAATAATTGATCTCCTTTTTCATATATTCTAAGGATCACCTGATTTAACTTGTGTGGGCTTCCATAGCTGCTCAGATGTTGGCCTTATATGAAACTGTCACATTTCATTTCACTCTGGTGGTATTTGCCATTGAAATCATGGATGATAATGCAACGGCGAATATCGCTCTAATTAGAGTTTTTGGCGAGTTAAATCAAATAAAGATGACTTCCAACAGGTTAAATCAGGTGTTAGATGCTGTCAATGTCATGCTAACTTTAGTTTAAAGTAACTTCTCTCCATGTTTTAACCCAAAAAAAAAAAAAAAATCTCTTTAGTGAAGTGGACCTCACTTATGA
Source organism: Umbellularia californica (assembly GCA_028538565.1). NCBI lineage: Eukaryota > Viridiplantae > Streptophyta > Magnoliopsida > Laurales > Lauraceae > Umbellularia > Umbellularia californica. Next base: position 52,779,205 of record JAPQWN010000010.1, read on the forward strand.
CCAATCTTTTCTTACAAAAAAAAATTAAGGAAGAATGGTTCCCTAATATTAGAAGCCCAAGCTAATATCCAGCCCAAGCCTGACATGAGAGGTAAGTTACTGTCCTAGCTGAGCCTGGTCCACCTCAATCATGTTAGGCCCGAGCAGGCCCATCTAGTCAATCGGGCTGTGTGGGGTTGACCCGAGCTTCTGGCATTCTAACAGTTAATTCAAGGCCACCTAAATATTGAATGGGCTCAAATTTTACGTGCAGGCCTTTCCCAATTACTAAAACCCAATGCCCGAACCAGGCCCAAAGCGGGCTAGATTAACCCATTAGAACCCCATAACGCTTAATGGAAGACACGACCATTTGGTGAGTACCATCTTCAATGATCCAACCTGTAGTTTAAAACTACTTTCCATCAATTTTGGCTGGACCATGTTGAACGGTGAAATGGTCTAATGTCCAGTTGAATTTCTAATAAGAAAGAATATCGGTCTTACCATGGTTGATAGAGGTGAACCATACATGAGTATGCACGGTCCTGCACATAGGACTCCTATCACAATGATCCTAAGATCCCCCTGCATTGCAAAATGGGTCACCATAACTGCCACTCCTAGAAACCCCACGTTCAAAATGGCCACCAACACACCTGTCTTAACCTGAAAATACAGAGCAGATGATGATCATGAGTGAGCGAGATGATGAAAATCGCAATATCATCTGTCACAGTATCGGCCGACTCCAAAAATTGATATCTTCATTATATCGGTCGCAGTTCCTGATATGTCGCGACATGAATTTCCTTTTAACGTCGGTCCCCTTAAGCTCCAACATCCTGTACTGCCATCCCATCTATAATAAATTTTTTTTTTTAATGTTTCAGTGTTTAATCTCTAAGTCTATCCTTATAAATTATAAATCCATGAATGCAGCCCACGTTTAAAATCAAAATCACTCAAAAATAATTATCATCCCTTCCATATTATATGAAACTTATCTCTCTAATTGGAGTTGGCTCACTTTCAGTCTAATAATCACAATGAAACACTTGAATTATTTAATATTTTAGTCACATGTTTAACGAGCGATCAATTTGACAATGGGCATATAGGAATCAAAATTGTCGCGGGCCAATTCATCAACCTTTCCATCTATAGTTTTTATATGTGATCAATTCAAAGTTGGCTCAGCTCCTATCGGAGTAAAACGGTGGAGGGTTGGTTCAAGAGGGAGACATTTATTTAATTGGTCTTATTTTCTGTATAACTAAAAAAAATTAATTCACTTCCTGAGAAACAGAGTTCCAAAAGTCCTGGCTTTCTGTCTAGAATCTCATACCAAGAAAAATGAGGGAGAGAAGGAATGAGAGGGGGAGAGAGAAGAGAAAGGGAGTATAAAAAAAAAGAAAAAAGAAGATGCACTGTTGCAGGCTTGTACCAGGCATAGGAATCAACCATTTTTATCTCCTTTCCACCCCCTATACCATGTTATGCCATGTTACGTTCAAATAACAGGCCGATACGATATTTTGACCGAAAACAAAAACCGATTAGTATGCTATCGGCTGAGACTAACAAGTATCGGCCCATAATTTAAACCATTGGTAGCAGTAAAGAAAAATATGACAATGATGAAGATGAAAAGGACTGACCCTTATGCGGGGCGGTGCATAAATGAGAAACAAAGTGACATAGATGAATTCCATTACAACGCCCACACTACTTCCAGTGGCGACAAGAGTAGCTCCTGGCTTTGTGATTCCATAGTAAACCCACAATGCCGCTTGTTGCAAAGTGCATACATATGGAAGCCCTGAAAACTCCTCCGTTGATCCTTTCTTCACGATTCGCCAAAACGTCAGCCTATCATCAATCCAATTCATATTTTAGTTAGAATGGACTATTATCCTATGAATGAGGAGACCCATGATCACAAATAGCGAATGAGAATCACAGGATGATTCTACAGTTCATTCATGATAGCTTTTTTAACTTACATGGGAGAAAAATAGATCAACACCGAAGTGAAGTTGGCTGAAAGAAGCAAGCAAGAAACTGAGTTAAAAGATCATCATAGACAGATAATATGGTAACAAAAACATAGAAACTTAAAATCAAAGGTCCCCAATACAGAATGAAAAGATGGTAGAGATCTCTCCTCACCAACAGCTCCTACGATGAAACTGAGACTGAGAGCTTCCATACTGAGAAAGAATTAAGTTGGAAGAAGAAGAAGAAGCAGAAGAAGAAGAAGAAGAAGAAGAGAAGGATAGTGGTGTCGTCCTCTTTGACCGCAGGGAATCAATCACCCAATAAGATATTATATAGAGAACTCGACCATGAGCCCTACATTAATGATGAATGATGAATGTCGTGTCTTCTAGTGATGTATCTCCGAATAGTTCGGTCTTACCGTGGGTCCCACGTTATATTACGGGAGGGGATGAAATTCATCTTGGATGTCGGAATTATAACTATGTGGGCCCTCACGATGGAGCTCTCCTACCGATGAACCAGGCTTGAGGGTTGGATGTAATGGAGCTCTCAAATTACAAACTTTACTAGGTTAGAGTGGTTCAACTGAAAAATGGGGGCATATATGTATATCTGATAACAAGAGTTCTCAAATTGTACGTATTAATGACATGATCAATGTCCATTGGCTGCACCTTTCTCTTACCAAATGAGTTGGAATCCATTATTTATTCATGAGGATCAGATCCACGACGACATTTTCCATCCTGGAAACAATCGATTCCAGTGGGGTTTTGGCTGACTAGACGACTCGTCATAGCCAGCCTTATGACACCCCAACATTTTGGTTGATTAGAGATCGCCTAGTCAGATCCAGCGTCATGACACTGAATCTTGATTCTTGAGGGTCAAACTTTGGGAAATCCTAGTTGGAAGACTGTATACATACAGTCAGGCCTACCTACCTATTGAAAATCAAATTACAGTTAATAAATGAAAGCCTTATTTAATATGGGATAGGAATGTTTTCTTTTTGTTGGAGAATTGGACAACTTAATTAGTTAGGAATGATATTTTCAACTTGGTGACTTAGGGATTGATCATTGGTCCATTGTAAGATTAACCATTTGATTAAAAATATGGATAGTTATGTATAAGATTGTGTTAATCACGTTTCTATTCAAATGATGAATACTATGGTGGAACCAATATTGGAGTGAGATTTGAAGATATATATCCCATATATTCGGAAAATTCCTATAACTTTGAAATGTTATTAATTAACAGATCGTATATATAAGAGTTTTCTGGATGGTCCTAATGCATTGACGTATGGATCTATTAATGAATGGTCCAAATTGGATTAAAAGTTTCAAAATGATTGAAGTATGTTTAGAAACTACTTTAAGAAATTTTAATTTTTCCAAAATAAATTTATGAACAATTAAGATACATTAAAATCTATGAAAGGAAATTTGAATCTTACTTTATGTAAGTTAACTATTTTTTTTCTTTTTCCTTTTGAGTAAAGTTTTATATATATAGGCTTTTAATAATAATAAATTATATATTTCTTTATGTAAAATTCATTTTTCATTAATAACTTAAATAAAATTTTATATTATAATATATTTTTATTTTTTGGCCTTTGCTGCTAATATACAAGAAGAATATGGCTACAAGATGGATGGTCAGGCAGATTTTCTATTTTTTCATGTTTTGTGGTATTATATTGAATAGCTAGCAACATTGTAAACACCCCGACCCCCACCCCCACCCTGGTCCTTTTTTAACAAATAAGAAAATTATAAAAAGATCTTTAGTGTGAATGCTCTTAGATCTTTAGATGATAAAAAACGGGTTCCCATCTCCCTTAAATAGAGCAATTCCTAGGAGCCACATCTCTATTCGGATTCTACCTCTCCTGGAATCCCATATCTCTTGACCAACATGGGAAATCTGCCAAACCGTGAATCTGAACTCGATCTAAACTCTACCACCAAGAGTCTTATCCTTATTTGACTCAACCAGATCAAGACTTGTTGGAAGGTCATCCGCGGTAAATCGTCGGGCTCGATCTGGCGTGGGCCCCATGAGCCACATAATTTTTCAACAATCTCCCACTTGGCACAAATGCCATGGTTGACAAACGTGCCCATGCACATCAAATGTATTTGAGTCACATGTATATCACATGCCTCCAAATTCTTCCGCGGGCAACGGTTTGGTGAGAGCATTAGCCATCAATTCCTTAGAATGCAAATAAGAAATTTTAATTTCTCTATTTTCAGCCTTCTTCCAGACAAAATGATATTTTATCTCAATATGCTTTGATCGGCTATTAAATTTTGGCTCAGTCACCATGGAGATGGCAGACGTACTATCTACGTTATCCATAAATCTCACTAAGGTAAGAAAGGAATATTTCTAGAATTATCGTAACATACATAGTGCGTGTGCTGAGTCAGCGATAACATGACTTCAACACTCCTCCTCGTGTCAATCAATTATAGGATGAATGATCCCATGCTCCCAATGGTCGCTTTTTTAGTGATATCTCGCTTATAGCTCAATAGTTTTATATCAATTCGGTTCATATTACGTAAATGAGTCCAGATCCTCTATCGCACCTTATACATGCTCACTGTGAGTAGACTATTCACTATGGTGAAGTATACTTTATATGTTAAAGTAAAGGTGAAATATACTTTCAATCCTTTTTTTTTTTAACTGTAACAGTAAATTAGATTATAGATTTAAAAAAGTACAAAATAAAGATAAGAGCACAAGAAAATGATGGGACAAGATAAGTATACTTTCAATCCATTTAGTGAGTGAAGGTTGAATGAATGCAAAATTAAGCCTGATTCCACAGGGTGACAAGATTATCGAAGGGGTTGCACTGATAATAGATGAGTCCAAGTGGGTCCTATAGAGCTGGACATTTTCGCTCACAGTGAATCATATGATTGTTATTGTTGTGGGGGCATATTTGTGATGCTTCCCCAGACTCATAGAATGGTAAGACTGAGCCATGCACTTGTTAGTGCCCTTGTTTCTTGGCCTTGAGTGTGGCATGTCCCAACCTGCCTACAGAAATATTCAGTTCATACTGGGGGGGAAAAGATTTTTGTATCTTACAGGTCTGATCAAGGTCCAGGGACGAAGATCAGACGAGTCCACTCAGATCCCTCTATAAGTTAAGACTGTCGACTTTGACCAGCCCAAGTTTAATTTTGACTCCTCCAATTCTAATTTTGACTGTACAAGGAGCCCATAAAAATGCGGACCAACAGTGAAGCCCACTATCAAAATAGCATTGGGTTAGGTTTGAATCCGAATCCAAGCTGATAAAATGCTAAAATATCTAACTTACAAATTAGACTTGAATTCACAACCTCTTACATCTTAAAAGTTTTCTAAAACATAGAGCCATGTGGTGCGGGGTAAAATACACATCAAAACCATCATCGTTATCAAAAGCTTGTCCCAATTATGTTTGGGGTTCGCTACATGAATTTTGGTTGGATGTATACTACATCTCTTCGTATCTATTCTTAGTACTTCCATCCAAATTTGATATTAAAATTACGTTCGCTCAACAATGATAACTATTTAACGTCTTGACTGCTTATTCAAAAAATAGCCGAAATAAATAGAAAAAAAAAAAAACTGAAGGATTAGGCGAAATAGAGTTTAAGGGAGACTTGTATTGTTGGAGCTTTCCATCTTGTTCTTCACCTCTACATCGTTTTCATGCACTTCAACTGGCTGGATCAGTGGTTGTGTAGCATCTTCAAGTCCTTGGACTTTGCTTTTGGCACCTCTTGAGTCACTGTATATTGCGTAGAGAATCAATTGGGCCGTCCCCAGGAGAAATCCGACCCCATTTGGCACCTGTAATCAGCAACCATTCACTCTATATAAGCTCAGTGAGCTTCTAAAGTTTTCTTCACTATATTGTCAACAAGTGTTGAACCCTGTACAGCCCTGGGCCCACAAATTCATGAGTTTGGGCATCATATGGCCCACCTTCAAGGATTTGGGCCTCAGCCCAGATAACACGTTAGAACTCTAGCACAGTAATATATAGGCCCAATATTCGCGATTAGGATTTGCAACACCTTCAAAACTACAAATCAATCACCAAAGAACCCTTCGCAGTTTTAAATTCAATTTAAGAGCCTCACTTATTCTTTTTGGGTAAATGGATTAAAACACACAAATGCTTTGCACCTTTCACTTTGCCACGGGCACTTGATCTCAATGGATTGAAAGCTTTTGAATTAGCTATCTTTCTCTAAAGGCCTGTCCACCGTGAATAGTTCATTAATTTCAAATAAATCCACGATTTGATTTGTGATTTGTTAACGAACTAATCTTGCATAGTTCTCTGTGTTGAGTTCTGTAAATCCATTGGTGGAATACTGGTGCCTTCTTGAAAGCACTGCACCTCCTATGTAGTAACACTAATCAATATCCAGCTCCAGTTGGATTCGGCACCACCTTAAGATTGATCGCTAGTAAAATATGGAGATTTTAACTAAGTGTTTTGCACATAATCAATACGATTGTGGGGCCAAGTTTGATTAAAGTAAAATCTCATCCCGAATAAATACAAAAGAAAAAGTATTTTTGAGTGATTTGGGGTTTCAAATGTGGGCCTCAGTGATAGACATCAATTTTGACTGCTAAACCAATTAATTACACTGCAATGGAAGAAGTGGTACTTACCCCAAGAAAGAGATCTTTAGTGAGTACTGAATATACAAACCAAACTGCTGCACTACAGAAGAGAATCAAGGAGAGGAGGAAAGGCATGTACTCCACGCTCTTTGTTGTTATGACCAACTTCTGCAACACATTTTTTTTATTTCGTAGATGCAACACAATTTCTGAGCATTAGGAGCAATCTAAGTAAATATGTATGAAGTAAACCTTATCTGAAAATATATAATTAAAACTACAACTGGCCTTATTTATCACATATATATATATATTATTTTAAATTTATATATGTGGAAGTGCAACCTTGTTTTTGTGGAAAAGGTACCAAAAAATTTGGTCACATTTTCAAAGTTTGGTGCGAGTGTTTTTGCGTGAAGAAAATTACAAAAATAAAAGAGCTGGATTTTCCATGATTCAGTAGAAAAATGTTTCCATTAATAGGGGATTCAAAAAATTTCTTTTTCCATGGAAAAATAAAAAGTCAATGGAAACCAGTTTTTTACGACCTACAAACACGTTTTAGGATGCATGTGTGACAAGAGGAATACGTAGTAATAAAAAAAATATTTTAATTTTCCATGCAACCCTTCTAATCATTTTATGCAATGCATTTTTCTTGAGGAAAAGGAAAAATTAATTATTTGATAGTGAGGATTTCAATTTTCTATGTGATGGGCATGTATGTATGCGATTTCTTCTATACATATGTGGAATCCACGTAGAGTGAAATCCTCTTGTCTCACAAAGGTACACTTAATTTTATGGGAAGTTTGTGGCCGCGGGAGAGTTTATCGCCTTTGTCGTCAATGGAGAAAGTGCCCAAAAGGGCTTGATTTCTTTGATGGAGAGGATTCAAAGTTTTTGTATAAGGCGGTGGGGGTTTCCTCTTCCGCGGCATTGATCAAACTCAACCTTTTTGTCCGTTTCAATTTTCCTTACTAACCCTTATTAATTTAGCTGGAGTATCTTACCATGATGGACAGAGGTGAGCCATACATGATAATGCACAGTCCTGCACATAAGAATCCTATCACATCGATCCGAACATTCCCATGCATTGCAAAATGGGTAATCAAAACTGCCACTCCCAGAAACCCCACATCCAAAAGGGCCACCAACACAGCTGTCGTAAACTGAAAAGACATGGCTAGATGATGACCATGATCATAGTAATGAAAACAAAGATGATGGTACAGATGATGAAAAAGACTGACCCTTTTTCGTGGAGATGATGCATAAATGAGAAACAAGGCGACAAAGATGATTTCCATTACAGTGCCCACAACATTTACAGTGGCGACGAGAATAGCTCCAGGTTTTGTAAATCCATAGTAAACCCACAATGAAGTTTGCAGCAACGTACATACGTATGGAAGCCCTGAGAATTCCTCCGTGGATCCTCTCTTCACGATTCGATAAAACGTCGGTCTATCATCAATTAAATTCACATCTTGGTTTTAATAACAGATCATATCACATTACAAAGGAACCTAATGTATAAAGGTAACACACCCCAGATGATGATTGATGTGTAATGCACAGGACACCTAACCTAAACTTAGAACGACCCATGATTTGAAAAATGACAGGATACATAAAAATAAAAATAAAAACCAAAGCACTTTTATGGAATAACCCCTCTTAAATTCCGGTTTCGCAAGATAATGACAAAAGTTTTCAAAATATGAGCAGGGTTGCTTCACTCTAGTAAAAAAAAAATCGGCAGTTTTGCCCGATGCCCACAATAATCAACAAGAAAAACTCATTTTTTGTCACCATATATCGAGTTTTTAATAAAGAAACACATACTTCGTAATCACTCGATAAGAAATAGAAATATATAAAAAAAAAATCCTTAAATTCAGGAAAAAAAACCAGGCGATATTGAGTGGTCTATGAATATTTTGAAAAGAAATACTTGAGAATCATACAATAAGAACTAGATATCTAAAAATTCACCCCCTAATTCCATGCAAAAACCCGACTCACAATATAATGGGATTTATCAATATTTTTAAAAATGAAAATATAATTATACCGCGACTCAAAATATAATGTGATGATTTGAGCGAAATCGTGGAAAAAACGAATAAAAAAAATCGATTAAAGTCAATCGACTCTGTGGATATTTTGGGGACTTTTGCCATTATCTCTTTCAAGATGGATTAATCAGTAAAAATAAAAAATACTCAAGCATAGTTATAGCTACAGTCAATTCATGACAGCTTTCTTACATACATTGGAGCAAAGAAGATTAGCACCGAAACGAAGTTGCCTGAAAGAAGCAAGCAAAAAACAAAATTAAGATCAGACATGGATATGATAAAAAAAGCTTAGAAACTTAAAATAATGAAAGGATCCCCAAACGGGGAACTGTCTTATAATTCGTTGAAAGATGGTAGAGATAGATCTCTTCTCACCGACGACTCCTACAATGAAACTGAGAGCTACCATACTGAGAATTGAGAAAGATTAAGGTGGCAGAAAAGGAAAGTGGTTGTGTAATGGCTAGAAGAGGAAATAAAGTTGCAGGAGCTAGCCTTACTGCTGGGCAAAGAGAGTGGAGTTTAAACGTGCTCCTGTGCCAATTGCTAAGCCACTCGATTTGGGCCCACCTGATTGTTTGCTTCTGTGATTAGGTCCTTTCCTACTGCTGTCGGTCAGTCAATGACCCCAACCCTTCTCTTTGGAACTATTGCTTCTTAATTCATATCTAATAAGACACACAACTTAATGCAGTGAATCTGTCAACTTGGAATTATGCAAAATGTCCCTTCTTACGTGACTTATTTTAATGGTTTAATTAAATTAATAATTTGAACCTAATTAATCAATAGGTGGACTTTTGAATTGGACACACATGTTATACTATTATTAACATGAACCCTAAGATCGTGAACAGCATGATAATCACGTGTAGGATTTAATCTTAAATAAATTAAAGAGTACATCCAGACATCTTAATGCAGAGGGCTTTCTGATCCTGCAGTCTGGTGCTGTTGCTGATTGATGCTGTGATCCGTCGAGAAAGAGACTATGTGAATGGTTTCGGTTTCTCTTTCCTTGCCTATAAAACCTTAATGTGTTGATTTTCGTGAATGCCTTTGTGATGGACGAAAGACTTTGTTTTATAGGTGAAAAGAGGACCGAATTTCCAATCAGGGTTTCCATAGACTTAATCTCAACCATCCATCAAGGTAGAGTTTGTTATGGAATACATCTCATTAAGAAACCTTTTTGTGTAAGGAATAGCATGTATCCTAAGAAAACAGATTTCCTATAATGACCACAATTCGGGAAAGGAAAGGACTTCTAGTCCAAGTAATGGACTTAAAGATAATTTCCTTACAGTCTCCCACTTGGTCGATAGGAAGATCCTTTAGTGTTTTTCTTTTTAGGAATCATAAGGCGCGCATTATATGCTAAACATTTCTTGAGTCGGTTATCATAAGTGTCTTGGCTAATTCGGTGGTCAATGGGAGTCATGGCGTGCACACATTATTTTGCAACATGCTTACTTCCATGTACTACAGCAGTGACAACCGGCATAACTAGACCGTAATAGGAGATATACGTAATGGTCTCATAATGTCTATGTTGAAAGACTGTTTCTGTTTATCATTTATCCAAACATAAAATGTACACAATGGAAAAACAGAAATAGCAGATGTAGAGTTGCATTAAGAGCTCAATAAATGTCAAATATAAGTACAGAAATAAAAGGCAGAAAATGATAATTAAGAACTATCTTCAAGACCCATGCTTTCAGTATGTCCTTGAAAGGTCTTTGGAGGTAGTCCTTTCGTGAATATGTCTGCGACCATGAAATCTGTACGTATAGACTCAATGACAAATTTCTGTAATCTAACATCTTGTTTCAGTGAGAGATATTTAAGGTCCATGTGTTTGGATCCCTTAGATATCCTGTCATGCTTGGAGAAGAAGGTTGCAGCTTCATTGTCACAGTAAAGGGTTAATGGCTTAGAGATGAAATTCAAAGCTCCAAACTGAGAGATAAAATTATGCAACCATGTTCCCTGAATTGCAGCCTCGTAACATGCGACATACTCAGCCATCATGGTGGATGAGTAAAGCAACTCAGATTTTTGGCTTTTCCATGATATTGCACCTCCACATAAGAGATACACATAGCCAAGAGTGCAAAGTCTGGTGTCAGGACATCCAGCAAAATCTGAATCTGAATAACCAGTCACCTGTAGGTGACTTGATTTTCTGTATGTGAGCATGTAATTCCTTGTTCCCTTAAGGTATCTCAGTACTTTCTTTGCAGCTTTCCAATGAGCGATTCCTGGTTTACTCTGAAATCTTCCGAGCATGCCAACAGCATGACTAATGTCAGGTCTTGTACAGACCTGTGCATACATCAAACTCCCGACAAGAGAAGCATAAGGATATTTTGCCATTTCTTTAAGTTCCAATTCGTTCTGTGGACACTGCGAAAGATCAAGCTTGTCTCCTTTATGCAGTGGAACAGGACTAGAGGAACAGGTCATCATGCCAAACCTCTCTAGAACTTTGTCAATATATGCTTTCTGAGACAATCCCAAAATACCAAGTGACCTGTCACGGAATATTTCTATTCCTATCACATAGGAAGCCTCAACCATATCTTTCATTTCAAAATGCTTAGAGAGATAGTCCTTTGTTTGATGTAATAAACCAAGGTCGCTGCTGGCCAGTAATATGTCATCAACGTACAGAACCAGAAATATGAACTTACTCCCACTGATCTTGAGGTATATGCAAGGGTCAACGATGTTTTCTATGAAATCGAAGTTAGTAATGATTTCATGAAACTTTAGGTACCATTGCCTCGAAGCTTGTTTCAGTCCATATATTGATTTCTTAAGTTTGCAGACCATGTCTTCCTGACCTTCAATGATGAAGCCTTCAGGTTGACGCATGTAGACTTCTTCTTCCAAGTCTCCATTAAGAAAGGCAGTTTTCACATCCATTTGATGTAACTCGAGGTCATAGTGAGCTACTAATGCCATGATAATTCTAAGAGAATCCTTCCTTGACACAGGGGAAAAAGTCTCAGTATAGTCAATACCTTCTTTCTGATTGAAACCTTTGGCAACAAGTCTGGCTTTATGGCGTTCAATATTGCCTTTGCAGTCGCGTTTGGTCTTGAAGACCCATTTACAGCCAACTGGTTTGTGTCCTGGAGGCAATTGAACGACTTCCCAGACTTGATTTTCATTCATAGATTTCAATTCATCCTTCATGGCATCAATCCATTTACTAGAATTAACATCCTTAATGGCTTGTGAATAAGAAACCGGGTCATTAATTGTCCCTTCTCCAGATTCTACTTGGTAAAGCATGTAATCATCGGAAATAGCTGATCTCCTTTGTCTTTGAGACCTTCTTAATGCTGGTTCCTCTGGTGCATTATCCATATGTTCATTGGCGACAATCTCATTATGGAGTTGTTGATCATTTATTGGATTTTCCTCATTGTTAAATGGTTCAACAACAGGAGGATTGCCAACATCTTTCGGAATAGAGGGTAAAGGGATAGGTACCCTGATTTCCTGAATGATCACATCTTGAGGTTTATTACTCCCACTGATTTCGCCATTCTCAAAGAATCTAGCATTACCGGTTTCAACAATTCTCGTACTATGATTAGGGCAGTAAAACCTAAATCCTTTGGATTTTTCTGGGTAACCTATAAAGTAACCACTGATTGTTTTAAGGTCCAATTTCTTTTCATGTGGATTGTAGACTCTAGCCTCAGCTGGGCAACCCCAAATTTGGAGATGTCGTAAACTGGGTTTCCATCCTTTCCACAGTTCAAAAGGTGTCTTTGGAACTGCCTTACTGGGAACTCTGTTCAAGATATAAACAGCTGTGCGTAGAGCATCCATCCACAAGGATATAGGTAAGTTAGCATGACTCATCATTGATCTAACCATTTCCATATACGTACGATTTCGCCTTTCAGCTACACCATTCTACCATGGAGAACCAGGCGTTGTGTATTGGGCAACAATTCCAAGTTTTTGGAGAAGTTTTGCAAAAGGTCCAGGATGTTGTCCTGTTTCGTCATACCTTCCATAAAACTCACCACCTCTATCTGACCTTATGATTTTCACTTTTCTATCTAATTGCCTTTCGACTTCAGTAATGAACACTTGTACAGCATTCACAGACTGAAATTTGTCATGCAATAAGTATAAATAACAGTAACGTGAGTAATCATCAATAAAGGTAATAAAATACTTTTCTCCTCCAAAGGTTGGAACATCAAAGGGTCCGCAAATGTCTGTATGTATTATTTCAAGAAGGTCAGTACTTCTTGTGGCTCCTTTCTTTGTGTGTTTTGTTGTTTTGCCTTTAATACAATCCACACATACATTAATATTAGTAAAATCTAGATCCGGAAGGACACCATCTTTTACTAATCTTTTGATTCTTTCACTGGATATATGACCCAGTCTTTTATGCCACAAGAAATAAGAGTCGAGTTTGGATGACTTTCGTTTTGTTTCCTTAGAATGCAGGGTAAGTTGGGTTTCAGCAAGTTGACTATCAAGATGAAACTTGTATAGCCCATCAATCAAAATTCCAGAACCAATACGACTAGAATTTTTAAATAAACTGAAATTACCATTTCCTACTTCAAAAGAGTAACCAACTTTATCAAGTGCGCTTACAGAAACCAAATTACGGGAAAGAGACGGAACATAAAGAGTTTGACATAAGTCTAACTGATAACCGCTATCTAAAACAAGACGAAAAGTTCCAATAGCTTCAACTGGAGCTTTGTCTTTGTTTCCCATGAAAAGGAAGTTCTCACTTGGGTTTATGGTTTGGATCGTAAGGAATCCCTGTATTGAATTGGAAACATGAACATTAGCACCAGTGTCAATCCACCAAGCATCAGAAGAAACATAAGTAAGATTTGATTCGAAATAACTTACGAAACCCATAGGGTTACCTTTCTTTTCGAACCATTCTTTACGTTTTATGCAGTCTGCCTGAAATGTCCAGGTTTCTTGCAAAATTTGCATAAGTTTTCCTTCTTTTTCTTCTTGGGGTTCTGACCAGCCTCATTAGATTTGGGTGGTGCCCGTTTCTGGCCTGAATTATGCTTTTTCCCATCTTTGTGTCCAGCTCCTTGAACGAGATGAGCTACTTTAATCCCTTGTTGGTTCAGCTTGGCCTCCTCTTGAACCAGTTTGTTAGCTAATTCATTCATTGTCCACTTGTCCGTAATAGTGTTGTAATGAATTTGGAAAGGCCCGTACTGAGGAGGTAAACTGTTTAGGATAAATTGGACGAGAAATGCCTCATCCACTGATCATCCCAAATTCTTTAGTTTAGCTGCAAGGTTGGTCATCTCAATGACATGTTCATGCATTGATCTGGTGCCATCAAACTTCATGGTTGTAAGATCTGCCATTAGTTTCCCAGCAAGGGATTTGTCTGCAGTCTTAAACCTAGCTTCAATGGCCTTCATATAGTCCTTAGCATTCTCAGGTGTAGGAAGGGATGTTTTTATGTTGGTGGCAATAGTCATTCGCAAAAACATAGTGCTTAGTCTGTCAGACCTTTCCCAGGCATTAAAGAAGGTTGTTTCATCAGGGGTACTTTTATCAGTGAGTGAAGCTGGCTTATCTTTACGAAGAGCGATATCCAGTTCAAGTACCCCCAATGTAAACTCAACTTGCTCTTTCCATTCTGAGAAGTTGGTTCCATTGAGCTTAGTGACAGAGGTAGCATGCGAAGTGAGATTAGTGGTTGCAAGAACTGCAATAGAGATACAACAATAAGGCTTTAATAAAAAATAAGACAACACACGCATAATATATGAAGATAAACGACAAAATTTTAGGTGCTCCTGTGGGTAGTCACCATAATTTCTACGCATTATACCATTTAAGGTCGTCATATTTAAGGTAATGTAAATGAGTGATGTTAATCTTAATTAGGAACAAACACTCCTTAATTATTGTTCAATCGTATGAGTATAATCCGCCTGTGGGCGACTAAATGCTTCATACCTTCTTGAACAATATGTAATGTAAACATGATGATGGTACTTTTAGGGCCAAATTCCAGTATTTAATTGTTAGGGTCACTGTGGTGAGACCTAACCCTAAGCATACAACTTTGGTGATAAAAAAAAAAGGCTTAATATGAATATAAACATTATATATTGCATGCATTCATGATAGATCATTCATTGTATGAAAAGTACTGGTAAAAAGGTCAAGCCCCGAGGGTTGTACTCCGGCTCTTTGGGGCTGAAAGAGCTATGCCGGAGGACTGCCCGGGGCTGGCCCTCCGGGGCGCCTACCATAATGGCGAGGTTCGGGGCGGCAGCCCCGAAAATTGCAGGGTTCGGGGCGGTAGCCCCGAATTTTTTTTTTTTTTGAGGCATTATATCATCGATTACGAAGAAACATGCTAATGATAATCAACATAATATGGAATTTATGAAAATATGATCCAACTATATGGCCTATTTTCTGTCCTTCTTTTCGATCATCTGTTTTTATCTTCGACTGCTTCAAAACGTCATCTTCAGTCTCGAAACAATATCCTCTTCAATCATGACATACCAGTTACTGATCTCCTCCATTATTACATTGAATTTTTACTCACGCAGGAGTTTATACATAATTGAAAATTCAAAACTTAAATAAATCACGATCAAACAGTCGTGCCCAAATAAAAAAAAAATTTGCGGAATAACATAAATATAAACCATTCATGCAGGCCATAATAGTTGGATTGATAAATTGCTGCAAAATAGAGTCAGAACGGATCTATATTTGCCGATTATGGCGATGCATAGTTATCCTAATTAATGGATGATCATGTGTTCTAAAACCATGCTCTGATACCACATGTTATACTATTATTAACATGAACCCTAAGATCGTGAACAGCATGATAATCACGTGTAGGATTTAATCTTAAATAAATTAAAGAGTACCTCCAGACATCTTGATGCAGAGGGCTTTCTGATCCTGCAGTCTGGTGCTGTTGCTGATTGATGCTGTGATCCGTCGAGAAAGAGACTATGTGAATGGTTTCAGTTTCTCTTTCCTTGCCTATAAAACCTTAATGTGTTGATTTTCGTGAATGCCTTTGTGATGGACGAAAGGCTTTGTTTTATAGGTGAAAAGAGGACCGAATTTCCAATCAGGGTTTCCATAGACTTAATCTCAACCATCCATCAAGGTAGAGTTTGTTATGGAATACATCTCATTAAGAAACCTTTTTGTGTAAGGAATAGCATGTATCCTAAGAAAACAGATTTCCTATAATGACCACAATTCGGGAAAGGAAAGGACTTCTAGTCCAAGTAATGGACTTAAAGATAATTTCCTTACAACACATCCATGTTACCACAATGGTCTATCCGTGTAGAAGACTTTTCACTTACAAGAAGTACTCTACGGTAGCGGATATTAGGTTCAGCTTGTCAAGCCCACCTAAAGGCATGACTGTCAATTGGGATAGGAAGATGGAAAGGTCTCATAATGGACTACAATTGTCGATCTGAGTTTTTCCTAGGTCATTCTTGTGGATTTCAAGTTTTATTTTGACAGTGATCCTCCTTAATTCTATTGTGTATTCAACAACCCCAGTATGTCATTAGAGCTGGTGTGATTTCACAAAGATGAGTGTCACTATATCAACTGCCATACTAACAATGCGGATGGCAGCAATATGATCAGATCACTCACCTACAACAATAATATTTAGGGAAAAATGTACCCACAAGACAACAGATCGAAAGTCCAATCATAAGATCCAAATCATGCACCCCTGTTAGCGAAATGACCTGAGATTCTTACAACCATTCATCTGAACGCGACATCCAACCAACCACCCTGCTTTGGAGCAACGCGAACCACTTGCTCTGCAACTTGCATGCAGGTGGGGTCTTTGAAACTATAGATAGACAATGAAATGTAGCATCATGTTCATGTAAGTTGAGATCTAAGAGTCTTTTTTAGGGCGGCTTCAGGAATTCAAGTCACTGCGGTAAAAAAATAGTTATCTTCTGCAACCCTACAATTATGGCTATGACCCAAGCCGGTCCGAGGCTAAGCTCTTGTCCTATCCTCTCATTCACATGGGGGGCTGTAATTTTTAGGCCCTTACCCTACCTTCAAATATTTATTATTAGAAAAATGAGAGAAAAAGGATAAAAATAAAAGGACCTAAGATAAAACTATTATTTGAGTTTCCTATGAGTTAAGGCATGTCCATTTAAATATATAAGCCATTCAAATTATTGCGTTACCCATGACACAAAAGTATACCGTTTATCTTAATTTGATGTTACAAAATGGTCAAAAATTTATAAGCCATTTTTTCTCTTTCACCTCAAACTCTTAAATTAAGTTGGCTCAAAATCTTCCCACAAGATTGTTTTTAGATTTCAGTGGTGTCAAAACTTCTCATAGATGTTTTTTGTTTTTTTTTTTTTTTTTTTTTTTTATAAGCTTTCCACTCAGAGGTTCGCAAAATTTTTATGAATATGTTTTGAGATCTTAGTGGGGTCAATTGACTCCACTGTGAACCACATGGCGCCGCCCATAGTCTTTTTATAGTTGATGGTAACTTCATGAAAGTGAAATTGGTCAACCTGATCAATAAGATCGATGTGGCAGGTAGATTCTTGAGTAGGGCTGTTTTATCGAGAAAAGTTTTACTGCAATTACAAATGTGTTTTAAATGCGATTAACCAACTTTTTTGACAAACATGCATCTCCTTTGGGTTTTGTTTTTGGCCTTGTCTGCCTGGCTAGGTTAGCTCTGGTGGCGGAACGAGCATTCATTTTGTTATCCGTAACGCTAAACTTCCCGAAAGGCAATTTTTTTTGTAACATTAGGAAGGGGATATTCGTTACTCTAGCGAGTATGAGAGAGATGAAACCACATTCACAGTGAAGAGAACTTCCAAGTCTAAAGACAAATTTTTAGGGATTAGGAAGAACTATGATGGTGAAAGAAAAATGGAAAAGAACCATACTAAGCTGGCATTTGTTTTTTTCTTCCATGACAAAGTTAGTGACGTTAGAGGACTGCGCTTAGCCAATAACATGTTAGATCTTTATTTTGTTCTTGTCTTTAGGGATTTTAAATTGAGAAATTTTCAAAATAGGACTAAAATTTTGTCCAGATTTCAAAATAAGGACCGCACATGCAGGAACACCTTTTATATATATGGACACAATTGTTGACCCTTCTTTCCACATTTTGTCCTATACTACTGTCTCTTCAAGTCTTTTATTATGATTCGGAATCTAAAGTCAGACAAATAAAATATAGTTCATGGACCTAATTTACCCTTGAGTCAGACTTATCAACAATTCATTTATTTAAACTAGTTAGTGATCCCTGCTCGGTGAGTCCTTTCTTCCGTGATGAACTGCCGGCACCAGTCCTATATTAATTAGATGAATACGGCTCATAAGAAAAATACAAATAATAAAGAGCCCCGAGTCAATAGAGACTGAGGAGATTGGCTCGGGAACGAATTTAATTAGGAGCTCCATTGCATAGTTCAGGCCTAGCCTGGACAATTAACTAGAGCAGCAGGTGCTGTAGCGAAACTGATTGCAAAAGAGGGTAAATCGGTCACATTAAGATTTCCATCTGGGGAGGTCCGTTTGAACGAACCACACTCCTTCATATACGTCAGGAGTCCATTGATGAGAAGGGGCTGGGGAAAGCTTGAACCCAATTCCTACAGTGATGGATATAAGCGCAATGGAAATTTAACCCTGCTAAGTGGTGATTCAACATGGATTCCACATCAGTGTTCCTGTGAGAGCATCTCTCACCTTACCATAAGAGATAGGAGTGGGGGCCCTCACATTTAAGTTGTTGGCATTGAATATGGATGTGAGGGCCCCCACTTTATCTCTCATAATAAGATAAGAGCATCTCTCACAAGAGCATCTCCTTTTAAACTGTGTGTGAACGAACTGTACACAGTACACACACACCCCTTAGTATTAACCTATAACATGTGTCATTCACCCAAATCAGCAACTAGTATGACTTCTCCAAAGAAAGAAAGAGAAACAAGGTACAGCCAAATTAAAACTAAACTGAGTTTAGTGCAAGTGATTACTAGTTAATTCTGTTTTCGATAACGTAATACATGTGTTGGTCATCTGAACAGGACCTGAAATGAAAACGCCATGGCCTCAAAAGGCACGCCGATGGGTCGATCCTAAACATTGAATTGATGTAGTCAGGAGGAAAGTAAGTGGGGGATTACAAACAAAACCATCTTATCTGAAGTGCCTCACAACCTCCATATTTTGTATGTCTCTTGTCAGAACTGTACAATTGGGCCTATGGGCCTTGTCCGTTCTCCATATCAGCCCGTAACGCTTGCAACTCGTATGGGTTGAGTGAACTGGCTTTCAATATCTTCTTTATACTGTGTTGGCGAGCCGGGCCTTGTTTTGGCAGACTCCTTCCTTTGTGGAGGGCTCGACTTTTCCCGGTCTCTTCATCATCTTCCTCTTGCTGTTTCATTTCAATGTCTCGGACAAGTTGGGCCGAGCCTTCTTCCTCTTTGTCCTTCTCAGCCGTTGGTTTCAATATGGGCTTCTTTCTTCTGTAGACCGCATACAAGACCAGCTGTGCTGATCCCAAGAAGAAACCGATCGCATTAGGCACCTGTATTGATCATGGAAGCTGGGGTCAGCCCAATCTGGCTTGAATAGAGGGTGACTCTGGCAGTGGGTCGGGTCCAGTCATGTTGATCACTGTAGGTACGGGTGATGACTCCTGATCTGACCCACCAATACGACCCGAGCCCAACCCATTAATTCAGAGTTTGGGTTAACATTTCTTATGATGGATTGGGTTTGGATTTAGTTCATTCAACCTCTTCAACCAAGCTTGAACTCAAGCTATCCTGCCTGGTTGCACAATAGCCCACCATGGGTCAGGTTTGAGCTTAGCTTCTACATGTTTCCATACTGATCAATCCAACCCAGATTGATTCATAAGTCTTTAAGTAATTTGCATGGGCCTGACTGAGGCCCAACTTGCAAGAAAAAAGTTACAAGGTCAGGTTGGAGGGAGAGAAAACTCCCTTGCAAAACAGAGGAATTTATACGGCCTGATCTAATTTATTGGTCTCGACAACTGATTGTACCAATCAGCACAAATAGCTGTTTGATCCTGACCAAGGACAGATGATGCCCAAAAGTCTATGTCCTGAAACTATAGGTGATTATGTGTAAAGAAACTCTCTCCATGCTTTGAGAATTTGGCCCCTACTGGGGGAGGTATTTGCCGACAGGCTAGTAAATCATTATTCCATTGTGGGTGTCTATTCTTCCTCAATTCCGGACATCTCTATGGAATGACAGTGCACAGCTGGAGGGAGGTGGCTAATTTCCTGTTCTTGGGAGCTTGTTATTTGTGGGCTGCATTTGCTTTTGAGGCCCTATAGGGGGAGAGCCTTTTGGGAGGCAGGTTTCCCAAGTTGACCCTGTTTGGGTTTTCTATGTTTATCCTTTTCTTTTGGGCTGTTTGGTGGTTTTGCCTTTTGCTTTTGTTTTGGTGGATTGGCTTGATGGTATAATCCTCTTGTACAGGCTTCCATAATGAATATGAACATTCAAAAAATAAAAAGTTTGGCTATGAACAAAAACAATGTCAAATGTTGGATAGCTGAGATAATTTGATCTGAAAACTTGTCTCAAATATCACCAATTCACCATCTGATTTGGGTCCATCAAGTAAATTGCCTTGGTCACGAAACCATTGGCTCCATTTGTGCATAATGGCACAACATGATGCAACAGTATTACTTCTTTCATAGAAAAGATATCTTTGGAACAGGAACTTACTCCAATGAAGTAGTCTTTTACAAGCACAGCGTAAACTGACCATACCCCACCATTGAGGAAGAGGAAGAAGGAGAGAGAGAAAGGCATGTACTCCACACTCTTGGTCACTATCACTGTTCTCTGTAGCAAGGATCTGTTAGTCTCAGTTCCAATACATGGCCTACAGAAAATCTTTTTAGCTCCAAATTTCTACTGAACTGCCAATTCTTTCATAGATGTAATTATCATATACTTATGCACTATCCAGTGATTAGATAAAATAAAAGGAGAAAGTAGGTTTCTTAGTTCTTACCATGGCCCCCATTGGTGAGGCATACATCCCTAATGTAAGGCCTGCACACAGGAAGCCAAGAACAAGAAGACGCAAGCTCCCATGAATCGCCAGGAGGGTAACGGCAATCACAACTCCCAGAGAACCGATGTTCAATAGAGCCACCAGTTTGATCATCTTAACCTGAAATGTGCAGATGATATAGTTCTTGATGGATGTGGAAGTGGTGATCACAGTAACAGCCTTACATAGGTGATAATTTGTGTTTGCAACGAGAAAGGAGAATCAACTCACTCAGTTGACTAGACTAATCATAATAAATTTGATACTCCATTCAATATGTTCAAATTTCTTGTCTCTCTGTATTTTTAAGTATTTTTAAAATAAAGGCCAAATCCAACAAATTTATTAAGATACAATAAATATTAATTTCTTAATAACAGTGTGTAATCATCATTATCATAGCCTAATTCCATCAATATGAGGTTGCAAACTGAGTTCTCATAGTTAGTACTGATAATTACTAGAGTAGGCCTCCTTGATGGCCCACCAAGGAAAACACGCAAGCCGAAGAGGACATGGGTGAAGCTAATAAGGCTGGATAAGAAGTCCAACTGAACCCAGGATTTAGCCCAGGATAGACCAGAACGGAGGAACAAAGAATTCATGTTATCGGTCCCAACATAGTTCACGCGACCATGTGTGTGAGAAAATTTCATGAATGAGAGAGAGAGAGAGAGAGAGAGATACCCTTGTATCCTTTGGAGCAAAAATGATGTATAGAGTGACATAGATAGCTTCCAAGGCAGCACCCGCTCCATTGACTGTGACAATGAGAAGTCCACCAGGCTTAAGAAGTCCATAGAAAGTCCACAGTGAAGTGCTAAGAAGGGTGCAGACATATGGAAGTCCCTTGTAATTCTCAATTGATTTCTTCTTCACCACTCTCATAAACGTGGCTCTGACATCACAATTCACAATCAACAACATTTGGTATAAAAAAACACAATAGACACATCAATACATCATATTGTAGTACATAATTACTTACACCACCTATGTGGCGTATGTGGGTTACCAATCAACCACATCTACCAAAACCATTGATCTTCTAAATAAAACCCAATTCACAAGAACTGGAAATTAGAGAAAGAGAGTCTCTTACATTGGAGAGGCAAAGACCAATATGGAGATAATGTTGCCTGCAAGAACAGGAATTGTATGAAAATTAAATCATATAAACAACTGAATGGGCATCATAGAAATGGAGTTTTGGAAGTTTTTGAGAGGCACCTATGAGTCCCACAATGAAGCTTAGGCTTGGCATGGTTGAAGCCTTACAAGGACCAAGTTGAAGAAGGCTGGTGCAATGTGAAGGAGGAGAGAAGATGTGGTGCTGTTTAGATGGAGGGTGGTTCTGTTGCAAGGCATGGGCATTTAACGGCTGGATGGCTGCCAACTCTGTAGGTTGGTAATGATTCGTGGAGAGACCTGGGGACCAGATTTTTGATATTTAGCCGGTTTCGTTTTCAAAGTCATGGCTGCCCATTTGCCATGTGTAGTTTTTGTTGTCGTTAGATGTTGTTTCAACTTTCAGAGTCGTTTGTTTCTATTCTGTTCAATGTTTTTGGAAAGATTTTATCTTTTTGGAATGGGGTAGAATCTTTCCTTTCTATGTACTCTCTTGTAATATGGTTTCATTCCCTCACCTCTCAACAGTCAATACCCAGACACAAAAAAAAAAAGGGAATTTGGAAAAAAAGAAGAACAGATGAACAATTCCATTGATCAAGACCATCGAACAAAATAACGGCTCCTTACCCGAGTGGTAAAGAGTGCCCAATCTTACCTGGTTGTCCGGAGTTTGGACCTCGGGTATGTCACTTCTTCCCGCCTTCACGGGCCTTTTTTTTACTTGAGTGGACCATCTCCTCATGTTTTTGCGAGCTTTTTCTTGGGTTCCAGCCTCCTCTCCCAGTAAACTACGACATTTTAACAGTGTATACCAAAGTTAAAAAGAATTGGATAATGCTACAATGCCTAACACAGAGGCGTGCTCCATGAGAGGAGGGTGTTGAATCAAAGACAACAACAAATATCACAAGATATGTTAAAATTAGGTGCAACCGTCGGCTGGTAGAATCATCTCTCTTTTGGTAATTACATGATGGGTTTGAGATATGACCACGAGCCACGTGTTGAATGAGATATGGTGAGATGAAGGAAGGAATCACATCTACTAAATACACCATCAACATCCATCACCCATTAAAAGCAAAAGAGAGAGGTCGGAAAAGGACAGCCACGTTTACCTACTTTCCAAAAACAGTCCATGGTCTAGAGTCTATATTCTAGAAGCTGTGGACCTCATGCCAACCCAACCCAACCCAACTCAAGAATGGTGGAATTGAGATTGACTATGATGTCAACAGGAACACAATTGTCCCAAGAGAAGAATTAGACTCAAAATATTCAGATAAGGGTTCTTGGTTTGGGGCCGATTTGCAGCAAAATCTAAATTTTGGTCCACAATGGTGGACCTAATGAACCTTGGGTTCAGCTCCAACTCAAGAGTGCTGGACTTGGGCTTGACCATGATGTCAAGTGATAACCATTTATCCTAACAGAAGAATTAGGCTCAAAATAACCCTAGGGTTCTTGTTGCAGCCGAATCCAAATTATGGTCCGCCGTTGTGGACCAATTGGACATTGAGTCCAACTGTTCGAGTCTAGTTAAGTCTGATTTGCAGGCCCAGCTGGACATTGGGTTCAGCTCAAAATGTTCTCATTTGCTCCTACGCTATACGGCCCAACGGATCAGTGCCAGTCATCACTAGAGAAATGGTGAAATTCAAGGAGATGTCCCACCTTTGGGACGGTCCAGATGCGTTGGACCGCTGCGCACATGTTAATATTTTGGCCAAAACAAATGCTCCAGCTCTAATGCAACTGGAGTGGTGCCAACATTTGGACTGAAGCAATCAACCCATTAACTTAAACCGCCCAAAGCTTACTTACCTACCGAAAGGACATGGGCTGTTAATGTTAGGCCTAGACTCAGGGTGTAACAAACAAAATTGGGTCCACAGCTATAGACTTGAAGCTGTATGTGTGACAATGGACAAGGACTAGGATATAGAAGAATCGTTTTCTTTTGACCCAGAAACCAACATGTTTACATCACTATTTCGCATCTCAGACATATTTCTTCCCTGAACCTGTATGTGTGAGATTGGATAAGGATTAGGATACAAAAGAGTATATTTTCTTTTTAACCATAACCCAACATGTTTACATCACAATTTCATGTCTTGGACATATTTCTTCATCATCATCAAAGGCTGAAAAATACCAAAAGTGTATTGGACTCTAGTCTAGAGACGTCGGCTTTTATCCTCCAGTTTGGGTTAGTGGAGTTTACTGTAATTAAGCAACTATCTTTTACGCTGAAAGACTAGTGATGCGAAAATTTGGCATAGTTCATAAAAGGATAAAGACCCACTTGCACTTCACAAGCACATTCCTCAATCCCAACATGCAGAAATAATTGAATTGATTAGCAATAATTTGGTGCAATGACAATGACGTGATGTGGAAATTATGATTCTTAAATATTCTGATTTAAGGAAAAGCCACAACAATTTACTTCATCGATACAGGTAAGTGCTTATAAACAGCACATAGATTACATGAACCCATAGATCCCTCTATGCCATGACTGGAGATCACTGACAGTCATATTACAAATGATTTCACTTCTTTACAACTGACGTAGAATGGCCTTTTTTTCTGCTGGGTTAGAAGGGTGCCCAGACCTCCTATATGGAGGACAAACACCACTAGCTTGGTTGGTGGAGACACACCTTTCATACTAAAAATGCATGCGTTACAGGAAGACATTGAGTTGAGGACAAACACTACTAGCTTGGTTGGTGGAGAGAGACCTTTCATACTAAAAATGCATGCGTCACAGGAAGACATTGAGGTAGAATATTGGAATATCTATTGCTTTATAGCCTTGCCTGTTCCACTGGAGCTCTCTGCATCAGGTTTTGGCATTGTCAGATGATGATTTTAAATCAGTAAGTTGCAAAAGAAATGATGAAATTCTCACCAAAGAAGCGCCTTTGGCAGCTCTTTCTGCTAAGTAGGCAGAAGGCTTGTAGAAATCACCGTACTTCTTAGCCCATGTCTCCATCTTTGAACAGATGTACTTGGATCCAAGGTCATCAGCCCAAAACATAATGCCTCCTCTGACCAAAGAGTTATGAATATTAGTTTTATATGGTATGGCATTGAAAAGTAGTTCACTTATCATGAAAAAACATTGACCTGTAGCGAGGGAACCCCCTGCCCATGACGGAGGCAATGTCAAGGTCTGATGCTTTGAGTGCAATTCCCTCGTCAAGGATACGGCAGGACTCATTCACAACAGGGAAAAACAACATCTCCACTATGTCCTTATCTGCTAACTTCATTAGCTGCATTCAGTCACATGGTAGAAGATTAAACATAAGGTGGCTTCTAAACTGAAACCAGCAATATGCATAAAATCAAAATGGAAACACAGGAATTTTAACATGGACATCACTCAAGCATTTCGTAGTTTTAAGTGAAAAGGCAGTTTCTATGAGTAACTTCATTAGCTGTGGTCAGGCCTATTGCAGAAAATAAAACATAAGCATATCCTTGAACTGATTAGCGAGCATCAAATTTCCAACAAGGAAACAGGATTTTCTAAAACAAGCTCGTCTTTAAACTGAAACCATCCGTAGCCATTATCTCTCAAACTAGAATAAGAAAACAAGAAAACTTTTTTATTGGACATTAACAAGCATTTCATGGTTTTACAGCTTGTTTGCAATGCCCCATACTCCAAAATAATAAAAAATTTTCAAAATTTTCTGCTTTCCACAAGGACATGAACTGCACCAAACTATGAAGACTGATGCGCAGAAATATGGAGCATTTTCTGCAAGGTAACAGAATCCTCAGCATTACATAGAACACAAGCTAAAGTACTGACAGCAATTTTCTGAGTAATTTCAATAGCTATGATCAGGCCTGTGCCTGTGGTATAAAAGCAAACATAAGCATGCCTTTAAAATGAAACCATTAGTAAGCATCATATCCTACAATAGAAATCACAAGATTTATTTACATAGACTTCACTCGAGCATAGTTTAGTTTTAAATTGAACTGTAGAAAGAACAATTTCCAGAGCTGTCATCTTCTCCTGTGAC
Source organism: Umbellularia californica (assembly GCA_028538565.1). Lineage (NCBI taxonomy): Eukaryota > Viridiplantae > Streptophyta > Magnoliopsida > Laurales > Lauraceae > Umbellularia > Umbellularia californica. Next base: position 52,805,280 of record JAPQWN010000010.1, read on the forward strand.
TTTTCAAAAAAAAATCAATGATTTTCAGAGAAAGATGTTAAAAGACGCCTCTTTGATTCAAAAACTGCTAAGACATTGCCACCTTCAATCATATAAAACTAAGTTCAAAAGATATAAAGAGTGCTAATTGAGTCCCAAAAGTCACACACGCACGCACATGAATGATGCTGACAGAAAGATAAAGAGATAGGCATGCCTATGATTTCCAAATATGAATACTGGTATGTACATGAGAACGCTGATTGATTTTCAACATCACAATCGTTACATGAGCATCATTTTGATGCTTTTCTTTAGAAATAATTTATCACTTTCTAGCATATTGAATGAGGTAATGTTCGTGGTCTTTCTAGTATGATAACCATTGCGTTGTTGTCTTTCTAGCATGATAAGTCAAAGGGAACTGCTAATATTTACAGACTTCTCACGAGCTTTCTGCAGGGTAAAATACGTGTCCTTGGGAATGAAAAATAGTCAACATTATATAAATCTGTCCAAAATGTATCAGCAAGTGCACATGAGAGAGAGAGAGAGAGAGAGAGAGAGAGAGAGAGAGAGAGACCTGGGGATCAGGACTCACACCAGCAATGCTCCTTGACTTCTCAATGTATTTTGTCATTTCAGGGTCAGGACTAGCCTTTCGCCTAATATCATAAAGATAGAACCCCCTGCGAGTCGCTTCACCTGATAGAAGTGAAATTAGCTGGCTCAACACCCTATCATAGGCCTTCATTTCCTTATACCTTCTTTTTGGGACAATAAACGGTTCAATCTAAAGCTTGCAAGTTGATGGTTCAGAAAGAAATACAATGTCTCACATTTTGTTCTGAAAAAACTAAAAATTGGCCGCCTAGATGATCCAAGGTAGCTTCTTTTTGGAGCATGATGTATGCATGGCAAGGTCTATCACAATAATATCTAGAGTGCCAAACCTTGGGCCATATTTCCTCATGATGGTCATCATTTAGTACAGATTTTTTGTGTTGCTAGTGCCACACGTGTCCAGGATCAAGACAGCAGCTCTCTATGTGATTTCAAACCCACGTTACCTCAAACAAGGAATAGTTTTCTAAAACTACTCACCTAGTCAGTGGAAGACCATCATCTGCTACAAAACGTATCTCAAAATGTTCTTAACTAAGTTATCTTTACCTGCTCTCTTATCCTCAAGCAAGACTTGCATCAACTCTGACTTATAGCATCTTTCAGGGAAGCTTTTCAAGAACTGAACACCTACTGCTGCAAACACCCCGAAACCAATCAGATCGATCGTCCTGCATGAATTAAGGAAAGATAATTGATGATTCATAGCAAATTTTGTAGATATTTCACTTCCATAAAAAAGAAATCAAATTCCTTCAAAGACATTCCAGCATATGAAATAGAAACATGGCAATTCTATAGACTTGCTAATCAGACCTTACATTCCTGATGCAGGAATGGTTTTATTTTACTATATCAAATAAAGTAATGATTATTGATTACCTAAATGGGCCCATTGGCATGCCAAATCTGGAAATTGCACGGTCAATTTGATACACATCTAAACCATTATCAACTAATAAACATGCTGATTGAGAATAAGGAAAGAACATCCTGCTGACAGCAAACCCAGTGCCGTTGCCGACCACAATTGAGGTTTTACGAATCTTCTTCCCAACATCTAGTAAATCAACAATCACTTGAGGAGATGTCTTCTGAGTACGAACTACTTCCAGGAGAGGCATAACATGAGCAGGACTGCAACCAGAAATATATATCAGTCTACTACAATTAGGAAAAGGCAGGTAGCTGAAGATGACAGGTTCGCAAAATAATAGTAAATTCTGTTCCATTTCGTCCAAAATGGCTGAAACATTTCATTCCAGTACAAAATTGGGAATGAGAAGATGTAAAAGAGTCCCTACTTTGGTCTGTTACAATCTGTTTCAGCCATTTCAGACAATTTTGGTCTCCGGTCAGTCCATGTCAGCCAGGTTTTCTAGGTTTTGCTTCCAATTTTGGGCATTTATCCCATCAGCGGAAAGTGATGGAACCTCCCAGTAAATGCACAAGTTATAAATTTGCAGCCACTGGGAGTTCAGAAACTACTATGGTACTAACTGTGAAAACCAGAAGAAGAGAGAAGATGCAAATAGAATTGTGAATCCAGTGATTCCTTTGAGGGCCATGATGCCCCTTTATATAGAAAATTAGTTGCTATACAAGTTACCATGATTGTAGCAATCAGCCATTCTAATCTTAATTACAATCTAATCATATCTCCTAATAAGGCGACATAATAGATACATATCTTTACAAACGTCAGATATGATTTATCCCACAAGTTGGGCTTTATCTAATGTGGGTTGTGACCCACCGGCCCATTTAGCACTAACCCATTTAACACCCCCCCTCAAATTGATGCGGGTGAATCAACCAGCAACAATTTGCCAACTAAGAATTAGTGCCGTGGCCGAGGAAGTCCCTTAGTAAATATATCTACAATTTGAAGCCCGGTAGGAACATGAGGGAGAGTAATAGCTTCACGCACAAATTCGTCACGGTTGTAATGACAAGCCACTTCAATATGTTTGGTGCGTTCATGAAAGACATGATTTTCAGTAATCCTGATTGCACTTGTGTTGTCGGCATATAGGGGGTAGGACCAGTTTGAGGAAATCCAAGCTCAGATAGAAGACCCCGAAGCCAGACAATTTCAGAGGTGGCGGCAGATATCGCACGATATTCTGCTTCTGTGGATGATTTGGAGACTTTATCTTGTTTCTTACACTTCCAAGAGATCAACAAGTCACCTAAAAACATGCACCAGCCCGTGGTAGACCGTCGACTATCAGGGCAACCAGCTCGTTAGAATCGGAGTAAGCAATGAGAGAAGTCGAATTGCCCACGGGAAAGAAAAGTCCCCGAGATTGGTGTATGAAGAATATACCGAAGAATGCGGCGAACAGCAACGAGATGGAGATGGCGTGGTTGAGTCATGAACTGACTAACCAGGTTGACCGCATAGGAGATATCAGGCCTAGTGATAGTCAAGTAGATCAAGCTGCCGACTAAACGACAATACAGGGTAGCATCAGGAAGAAGATCACCCGAATCGAGTGTGAGCTGAAGATTTGCCTCAACAGGGGTATCAACGAGAGTCGCATTTTGAAGACCAGCCATCTCAATGAGGTCGAGAGCATATTTGTGTTGATCGAGGATGAGAACTTTCTCTGACTGATGAACCTCAAGGCCTAAGAAGTATGTGAGTGGGCCTAAATCTTTCATATGAAAAGATGCATGTAAGGATGCCTGTAGATGGGTGATCATGCCAGAATTTGTCCCGGATATGATAATATCATCCACGTAAACCAAGAGAACAGTAAGCCCATTGGAGGAGCGATGAAGAAACATAGAAGGATCAGAGCACTCTGAGTAAACTGAAGATGAATGAGAGCATCCCGAGATTTTTCAAACCAAGCGCGCGGAGCTTGCTTAAGACCATAGAGAGAGCGTCGTAAGCACGCACAATCTCCAGCCGAGGCACCCGGAGTTCCTTGGGGAAGGCGCATATAGACTTCCTCCTTGAGATCACCATGAAGGAAAGCATTCTTGACATCAAATTGGTAAAGAGGCCATGAGTGAGAAGCAGTAAGGGCAAGAACAGTACGGATGGTTGTCATTTTGGCAACCGGAGCAAATGTTTCTTCATAATCTATACCATATTCCTTTCGGTTGCCCAATGCAACTAACCGTGCTTTATAACGATCCAACGAGCCATCAACCTTGAGTTTGACTGAGAAAACCCATTTGCAGCCGATAGGTTTGGCAAATGTGGGACATGGAACAATATCCCAAGTATGATTATCCTGCAGTGCATCTAATTCTTCTTGCATTGCCTTTTGCCAACAGTCATGCTTCACTGCCTGTGAGTAAGAAGTAGGAATAGCAATAGAAGAAAGGGTAGCAAGCAAGGATGTGTGAGTGAACCCATATTTTTCTGGAGGCTTGGAAAGACGAGTAGATCGTCGAAGCTGAACTGGAGATGAAGCAGTAGGTGATGTAGTGGGGGCAAGATCAGGTGTCGTCGAGAGATCCAGAGGGGGTGGCAGTAATGGAGCATCCTTTTGACGACGCCGTTCATAGACAATGAGTGGAGATGAGATTGTATCAGAAAAAGCAGGTAAATGAGAAAAGGAAGGTAAAGGCGAGGAATGGTTTGAAAAAAACAATTGGTTTTCAAAAAAAGTGACATTACGGGAGATGCGAAGATGGTTGAGCACGGGATTATAGCAGATATATCCTTTTTGGTGAGAAGCATAGCCCAAGAACGCACATTGAATTGATTGAGCAGTTAATTTGGTTCGTTCAGTAGGAGGAAGATGGACAAAACACACACATCCAAATATACGCAAGTGGGTATAAGTAGGATCTGTATGAAAGAGACGAAAGTATGGTGTTTGATTGGCAAGGCGATGAGATGGCAAGCGATTGATTAAGTGAACCGCAGTGGCTAAAGCTTCGGGCCAAAATTTTGCCGGAACAGAAGATGTTAAGAGAAGGGAACGAACAGTATCAAGGAAATGTCTGTTTTTCCATTCAGCTACTCCATTCTGTTGAGGAGTGTAAGGGCAAGATCGCTGCGATAAAATCCCGTCTGTTTGTAAAAAGGTTTGAAACTGATGGGACATATATTCCCCTCCGGAGTCGGATCGGAGAATTTTGATGCGAGTAGAAAATTGATTTTCAACATAAGCCATAAATTTTTGGAAAGCATCAAAGACTTCCGATTTGGAATGCAAGAAATAGACCCATGTGAATCGACTATGATCGTCAATAAAAGTGACAAAATATTTAAAATGTGTATGAGAGATGACAGGAGTAATCCCCCAGACATAACTATGAATAATGTCAAAACAATTTGAAGCTATAGTAGAGCTAGAAGGAAAAGGAAGGACTTTGCTTTTTCCAAGTTTGCAAACAGAACACTCATCAGAAATGTGACGAATTTTTTTTTTTTTCATTAATAATACCAGAATTTAACATTAAAGATAACAATTTTGAATGAGGATGGCCTAATCTATTATGCCAGAGCCTCCAAACATCTTGAGAAGAAGAACAAGAAAAAGCAGAAATTTGTTTATTTTGAGATGAAAGCAGAACAATAGGAAACAAGCGTTCACACTTAGGCCCCGTCGCGATCACCATCCCCGACACTTGATCCTGCACAACACAACCAGAATGAGAAAAGGAAACATTACAATTATCATCAATCAGTTGTCCAACAGATAGAAGATTTGTAGTGAGATGAGGGGATAGAAAGACAATGGTGAGAGGTAATGAGTGAATGATATCACCAGTAGCTGTAATAGGAAGCTTTTGACCATCAGCAGTATGGACTTGCAGATTTCCATCATATGGTTGTATGTTAGAGAGATGAGTGGTGGAAGGGGTCATGTGATTGGAAGCCCCAAAATCAATAAACCATATAGAGGAAGAGGATTGGTGTTTACCTGAAATGCCAAGTGCAAAAAAGGCATTCATGATCATTTGTTGAATAAGCTCTGGAGTGATCGGAGGAGCATTACTTGAGGCAGGAGGTGAAGGCATGACCGGTGCTGAAGGACTATCAATGGAAGTAGGAGCATCTGCAGTGCTGACATGATATGCTCGTGGAGTGCGATTTTGAGGCCGCCTTTTGCATTCATTAATAACATGACCATTTGATTTGCAGTAATTACAAAACTTGGTCTTACACTGCGAGGCATAGTGTCCATAACTTTTGCAGCCAAAGCACTGGATTTTGCTGAAATCTTTGGCAGGAGGCTGTCCTTTAGTAGCAGAAGTAGTATGATGACCGGTCCCCCCCTGACCATGATAGACACCAGGGGTGTGACTTGCAATAGCAGCATATGCAACATTAGGAGAGTTTCCTGATAATTGTTGTTTCAGAACATGCTGAGTGAGCTGACTTTGTTCCTCGCGCAAGAGTTCAATAAGACACTTATTCAGGGATGGAGATGGAACCCTACTCATCATATTTGAACAAATGATCTTCATATTCAGATCGCAGTTTCACGAGGAACCGGTCTCTATGAGGAATTGCCTGCAATTTTTGAATCTCAGAAAGAGTTGCCGCCGATACATTAAGGTATTTGATTTCATCATATTCTACCCATAAATTGAGAAAACCCGTATAATAGTCCTGGATGGAAGAAGTTCCTTGGGAATACTGAGCAATCTCCAGTTCAAGTTGGTATTGACGGGCAGAGTTCCCTAGGTGATATACTTGTTTCAGATATTCCCACATCTCCTTAGAGGTCTTGTAAGGTTTGAGGTTCAGAATATATTGTGGTTCAACAGAACCAAGAATCCAGGTTTTTATCTTGGCATCCTTTGTATTCCAAAAGGGTATTTTTTTCTCATCTTCCGTAGGGCGTGGATCCAATCCTGAAACAAGTCCCCACATTTCCTTTCCTTCAAGATAGACTTGAAATTGATAGGACCAGGAAGTATAATTCTTGCCATTAAATTTTATCAGGGCAATGTCATGCTTTTCCATTTTAGTCAATCTTTTACAATATGCAAGACAATCCAACTGTGCTAAAGATTGTCTCCAAAGCTTCAGAAAACAAACTGAGAGAAGATGCTAAACAAAGAGGCCTTCCAAATGTTCCAACAGATTAATCAGAATAAACAGCAGTGAAAAAGAACAATTTTTTCTTCAAAAAAAAGTGCTAGACCACCTGAAATTTGAAGCTAGAATGAAGTGCAACAGAGGAAATTTGAATGGAAAGATCAATCAGATATCATAGACTGATGAAGGATCAAAATTCGCATCCAATAAACCAGATTTCGTGCCAATCAGAGCCAGATCCAAAAATCTGGACGGCTGTGATGAAATTATATTGCTGAAACTGAGATTTGACTAGAGGTTGTAAAGATCCTACCTCTGAGATGCAAAAAATCCTCAAAAAATGTCCACAAATACCAGAGGGAGCAGACGACCAGAATGGTTGCAACTTCCAGAGGTGATGATGTTGATCTGTGGTGGGCCGCGTTTGATCACAGCTTGATCTGACGACTTCCAATGCTTGGAAGAAGAAGACGATATACTCAGAGAGTCTCCCAGAGACTATGACAACTTCCAATGCTTGGAAGATGAAGAGGATTCACTCAGAGACACATCTCTGATACCATGTGAAAACCAGAAGAAGAGAGAAGGTGCAAATAGAATTGTGAATCCAGTGATCTCTTTGAGGGTCACGATGCTCCTTTATATAGAAAATTAGTTGCTATACAAGTTACCATGATTGTAGCAATCAGCCATTCTAATCTTAATTACAATCTAATCATATCTCCTAATAAGGCAACATAATAGATACATATCTTTACAAACGTGAGAGATGATTTATCCCACAAGTTGGGCTTTATCTAATGTGGGGTGTGACCCACTGGCCCATTTAGCACTAACCCATTTAACACTAACAACTAATCTGTAGACTAATAAAATGACCACACATCCATAGAAATATGTATCACCTAAAGAAGTGTGCCCCCACAATGCGATCGTGAGATTTGGTCTTTTCACCAATCAAATTTATGTCAATCGTAGAAGTATTACTGGCAAGTATGCAATGGGGAGGGCAATACTTTTCAAGATCAGCAAAAACTTGTTGCTTTAAAGGCACATTTTCAGTAACAGCCTGTTCCAGAAGTCAAACATACCCAAACAGCAGAATGATCAGTCCACAAAACCAGTACAAATGGGAAATAATGAAGTCTAAATCTGATGTTCTAGTCTCACCTCAACGACCAGGTCCACATCTCTAAAGTTTTCATAGTCAAGAACTCCCTTGAGAAGGGAAAGTGCGGTCTCAAAATTCTCTTCAGTCATTTTTCCCTTCTGAACATGACTTTGCAAATTGGCTGGAAAAAAGAAACATTTCATGCACAATGAATTTTACCCATGAAGAAAAAGGTAATGCCCCAGAAGAATTCTAGCTACATAAATGATATAACAGATTTATATAATTTACACCTTTGATTCTATTGATCCCAGCCTCTAGGAACTTCTCATTTACTTCTTTCAATATCACAGAATACTTGTTGAGTATTAAAACAGTTGCTATTCCAGAACCCATTAGTCCTCCTCCAAGAACGGCAATTTTGTTTACTCTTCTTGGCACCAAACCAATGTCTGTGATCCTAGGAACCTGTTGCCAGTAATTCAAGAAAAATAATCATATTTGTCCCAATATAGTTACTAATGAATGCATGTTCCACTGTGCATCATCTTACGAATTAATATTACTTCCCAGTATCACACACACAAGTAGACAAATATAAGAAGTGATCATATACTGCATCAACATTGTACTGATAGCAGCTAGCCAGCTGGTTTGAACCATGAGGGGTCGACCTTCCCTTGATCAAGCTGTTCATATCACATGCTCTATGGGAACTCGGTCAATTTTTACTTTACCTGGAGTGGAGTACATTGTTAAATTAATAGTCTGCAAAAACTATATATTTCACACACGGTCAATCTAACAGCGCATATCTCTCCAATTGAAGTGAAATGTTGGGCCATGTAGATACATAAGGAGGCATATGAATGAGGAGACCATGTACCTCTTAATCAAGTGTCAGCTGCCATCAGCATCATATTCACCACAACATAGGAGTAGTACTCCATTCTTTTTATGTGTTATATATATATATATATATATATAAAGGGAGGTGCTCCTATGAGAGACACTCTCACCAAGTTTATGAGAGATGGGTGGGGGCCCTCACTTCCATATCCACTCTCACTAACTTAAATGCAAGGACCCCCAACTTAAATGTGAGGGCCCCCACCCATCTCTCACCAACTTGGTGAGAGTGTCTCTCACTAGAGCACCTCCCATATATAAATATATATAAGCCAATAATCCATTGCACAACCTTCGCACCTAGTCAGGTGTAAACCCAGAAACCTGAACATAGTTTTAATAACAACAACAAACCTCTTGTACCATTAACTTTATTTAAGCCTTTTGGTATCAGGAATCCTCTGGATAACAAGATGTTGTACAAACCTCATAGTGCCAATAGGGTGAAAAACTTGAAATATAAAACAAAAATCATAATGTGAAACCAAGTTTAAAAAAGCTGTTGATACTGATAACTTTGTTAAACCTACCAGTACCACAGATCCTCATGATAATTGAGGAGTCAAGTAAACCTCTGAGCACCAAGAAGCATTTGGGAGAAAAGATGTCATTAGAACCAAGTGGTTGAACAACTTAAAACATAAAGGACAAAAGTCATGATTGATGCATGTATATGCAGTTAGAGCTGCCATAGTATTATTTTCCTGCATGTGAAAATATGCAGTTTGTATCTTCCAGTGTTTCAGAAGAAAGAAAGAAGGCCAAAACGCATGACTTGTCAGGCCTTTAAGTAATATTTTGACAGAATAGAAGAGATTCAGTCCTGATTCTTGCATTTCTCCGATAACAATACTTCTATTAAAACAAGGAGATGAAAATGTGAATTCAGCATGTCATTATTCCTTCTTTAACTCTACATACAAACACATTCTAAAAGCATTCATAAAAAAAAGTTAAAAAAAAAAACATATTAGAAATTACCAACCAAAAGAAAAAACAAATTTGCAATCAATAAAAAAAATCGAAGTATAAACCTTTGAGGTTGCACGTTGTGCCCTGAAGATGTTGACCAAGCACTTGCAGGTGTGAGAATGAAGAACTTTCTGAAAATCCTCTGCCTCCTGCCAAACCAGATAAGGCATTGCAGTTGATCAAAGCATTCCACTGGTTATGGTCGGAAGCAAAAGGTTGGCCTTCATACCTTCAAAAGTCCAGCACGAGAGCCGGAAACAACTCCCTTTTCAATGGCATCAATGCAGAGCAACAGATGTTGTAGATTGGGAGCTTGTTTTTGGACCTGAGCTCTTGCAGACTTGAGAATTTCCCTAGCCTTGCCTAGGGGTTCTAACCTGTCATTCCTGTAAATACTAGGAACCAATGGCCTTCTTCGTTCCAAAATATCTAGTGCCCATTGACGGGCTATCATTACCAATTCATCTTGTGGAGCTATGGCATCCACAAGACCCAAGACATGAGCTTCATCTGCTTTTAGGGGCTTCGACATCTGGATATATATATATATATATATATATATATATAGAGAGAGAGAGAGAGAGGTTTTCAAACTTTTATGACTTCAAACACAAAGGTTTTGAGGATATGTAAATATTAAATTATATGAAATGGCCATGAAGCATACCAGCATCATTTCAAGGGCCATAGATAGGCCCACAAGGCGTGGGAGTCGCTGTGTTCCTGAAACAAGACCAAGAAAGTCAACTTGACAAGAACAAAGAGAAGGGAGTACCAAATCTGGAAAAACTTCGATAGAAGATAAATATTTAGCCATGATCTATAAACAAAAATAAGTAGATAATACCAGACGTGTTAAATATAACTCTTTCCATAGACTTAAGTGAACCACTTTGCTACCAACAGAGATTTATATCGAGCAACTGTGCCATATATCTAAAATTTGAGAGTGTACACCCACTTGCAGCCTACTGGGTGCTTCCCGGATGGAAGATTGACCATCTCCCTAGTGGGTTTTTTTTTTTTTTTTTTGGCTGAGGTGGCCCAGTGGCCAGGAGAGGAAACAGTAACCCACCCTGCCAGGGATCGATGCCTGGCAGGGTGTATAGGAGCGGGAGTTGCTATCCACAGCAACTCCCTGTTACCCACCATCTCCCTAGTTCGATAGTGCTCTAGAGCATGAGTTTCTTCCATAGCACTGCACCAAGAGGGATGATCCAATGCCTCACGAAGAAAAGGGGTAGTAGATGAAGACAGGGTAGTAAAAAAGGCCTAGTGTGGAAGGAGACAAAGCATAGTATGAAACAAAATTTAGGATAGGCTGCGCATCACAACTACGTTTTCCCTTCCTAATAGCAGTCACTAAGTCAAGAGAATGATACAAGGAATCAGAGAGAACCAACATGAGTAGAGAATCAATACTTGCATCCCAAGGGAGTAATTAGGAGTTGAAGGGAAAACATTTCCTCTATTCTTCATCCAAGAGGATACCAATAACGGCTTATCTGCCCCTTCAATATTATAAGGAGTTCCATTTGTGGAACCAGTAGAAGCAAGGAAATCAAGAAAGGGAGTAGGAAGAACAAAGCAGGATATTTCTTGAATCACATCCTTCAATTCATTGAATAGTAAGTAATATCTTTAAAATACTGAATATCCATCTACACGTTCCTACAATGACATTAATAGGAGCATAACATTTTTACCCAACAACCAAAATATCAGTTTCAGTCGGTGTAGCAACTGGCGGCCAAAACAATACATATAGGTGATACATATTGGTTGCGGCAATAGGTATTGATTATTAGTGTGAATTAAAGATGAGGTAAAAAAAATTCAAAAGAATATCCAAATATTCAAGAATATTGAAAATGTTGGAATTAATGTTTTTTTTTTTTTTCCATTAGTAACTGAGATAAGTGGGGTATATCTAACTTCTCATTGCCATACCGGTCTTGTATCGCTATATGATTATAAAACAACAACATTGATCTATTTCTCCATATAAATTCATGGTGGTCAGCTATATTAAATTAGAAACTAATAAAACGCTATTGATCAACTAATTTCATCTATTATGCATTTCTATGTTTATATAAGAAATTTACGGCAAGGCACAAGGTATAAATGTATAACCATAAATCATTTGTAGAGATTGGAGCTACCATGCACTGGGTTTTGAATAGGCAATCAGGCATATTGATCGTATGAGCCTAATTCTGATAATTGCTGTTGCTATTCTACATGAATAGGGTATGGATAGAATTGTTTCCATAGTCTTGGATCACCCATTGAGTAATACCCTCTGCACGGATCATAGTAACCATGATTCCACATTGTTGCTTGTTGCCCTCCAACATCTAAATTGGAATTTGAAGAAAAAGTAAGAAAAATAAGAAAGAGAATACGGAGAGAGAAAAATTTAGGTTTAGAAGAAGATGAATGTGAAGGAGGAGAAGTCATGAGAAGAGATTGTTTTCTCTATCACATGTTCCCTACTTCCTTCGTATTGATTATTCTGAAAGTGTTGTAGTACAAAAAAGCACAAAAGGACTTGTTTCCCTAATGGGTTTCTAATTCATAATTGTAAATGGACTTGGACTGCCAATCCCCAATGGTCCCCTTCATAAAAACAAAAGTGGGACATTTGCATGAGACTTCCCAATAATCTCTTGCCCGTATTGGCCCATACACCTATTTATCATCTGACATAGACCGATACCAATGTGAGCAACAATTCTTTCTATTTATTGGATCGGCCATCGCTGATAGGACTGACATATTGGCCATTACAATAATTATCGGCCAATATTTTGATCCTTGTTTATTCACCTTTTGAGATGAGGAGTATCCTAAGAACGTATGCATTTGATTGAGATATTAGACAATTTATTTCTACAAGGGTCAAAATTGAACATCAAGGTTTTAAAGCTCTAGCTTGAGGGTTGATTTGGTCATCCTCAAGTCGAGTTGACTTGGCCTAGTCACGTAAGACCTGTCCAGGTCAAATGAGTCTTCCCTTGAGCCCAATAATCTTTTATTAAAAAATGAAAAAAGGAATAGCTAAAACAAGATGATGAAATAGAAAATAATGTTCTATATTTTTATTTATTGGTAACATGAATTTAACAGTTGAACCCACAATCTTAAGGTTGCAATAGTAAGCACCTTTCACTACCCATGGGCTCTTGTCAAATTATGTTTTATGTGACAAGGCTTGATATATTTTGCTTATGAATTTAAGTAGCAATAGGCACCTACAGTATGTTTAACTCAGTCGGATGAATGGTACCTCCAATCTTTGAATGCTTAGATCTTCCAAAAACGCCCTTAAGAACCACTCAAAGCCTCTCCCAACAGAAAAACGGAAAATAAAGTTGGAGCCAGAAAATCATTGGACTTGGACTCATGGTGACATGGGGGTGACTCAACTCAGCCCCTACCAAGTCCAAGTCGACTCGGACTCGTCCAATTTCTAGAACAATGATGAACATAGCACACAAAACCAAACACACAAATGGTACGTCACAAACAGGGTAATATGCAGAAAATAATTCAACAGGAGAGAGCAAGAAAGAAAAGGGAGAAAAGAGAGAGACTTGCAAGAGAGGGATGGACACGAACTCAATGTGAGTTCGTGCACACTCTTCTTATTTTATTAATAATACTAGTTTGTAGTTACACATAGGTTGATGACATAAATACAACTATGGACAGTAAATAAAAGAAATTGCATCTCATTCTTCTGTCTCTCAACAATATCATCATGCCAACAACAAAAGAAGGCAGTGTTCCAACATAACTTATGAAGGCTGTACCTCCTAACGCTGGAATAAGTCCAAATTGAAGTTCAGGCAGGCCGAGTTGAGCAGTAGAAGTAGAGATGCGTGCATGGCAAATCTGACAGTGTAAGAAGACTGGCTAGGTCATCTGGAGTCAGCATAACCTCCCAAATGTATACCAATACGCACAAGATTTAAACATCAGATATGCATTTGATCCAAAACATATACCTATTATGAAAGGTTGATCCAAAACATATACGAATCAGAAATATCAAAAATATTCGCGTCGGAGAAATAAACAGTGGGTTCCAAAACAGATATGCATCGGCATGTACTAGATCATCTTCGCAATTTATCATCCATATAGAAATAGATGTGGATCTCACAAATCTTGCAACCATATTGGTGATATATATGAGGAGGGTTAGATGACGCCCAACAAAACTCCCCACTGCCTTCTATGAATGAAAATGTGATGAGTTATTCTCATGCGCTAATTTCTCAGAAGAAGTTAATGCATTCAAATCCTTATTTTATCTCTGCAACTAATCCTTTCCTATTTTTCTCTTTCTTTAAATTCAAAATTAATACTCCATCGTAATTTAACATTTCCCTATTTTTTTCTCTTGCTCAAAGGAGCCCTATTGTTTTGAAATTAATCTAAAGGGAATTGATGGTTGGCTTGTTAATCAAGTGCTCCCATCATTTAATTGCAACACTAGAAATCCATGGGCCCTCATGTTTTGTGATTGAATCCGTCGGTAGTTTTGCAATATTAGAAATCCATCAGTGGGGTCCCATCATTTTAAGAATAAAATCATTCAGTGGGGACCTCTTAAAGTTCAAAGAGACGAAGACTAAGAAGAAAAGCAGTTGCACGAGGTGACTTGCACAACTCAAGGTTTAAATGCCCTCAGACTTAAATCTCTCTCTCTCTCTCTCTCTCTCTCTCTCTCTCTCTCTCTCTCTCTCTCTCTCTCTCTCTCTCTCTCTACCTATCTATCTATCTATCTATCTATCTCTGGGAGGTGCTCTTGTGAGAGATGCTCTCACCTTACTACTAGAGATAAGGTGGGGGCCCTCACATACCTTATCTCTCATAGTAAGGTGAGAGCATCTCTCACAAGAGCACCTCCCTATATATATATGTATATATATATATATATATATATATATAGAGAGAGAGAGAGAGAGAGAGATGGAAGATTTAAATGCCCTTTTCTCTTACTGGATGCTTTACAAGGGCAAAAATGCCCCCTTTCAAATGGGGGCATTTTATAGAATTTTCCGATAAATATAAAACGTTTATGGAATCATATGACCAAAAAAAATTGCTGCCTATACTACCAAATGTAGCAGATGATATTTAATAATAGTGATGAAAAGACATATAAAATACAAAATTCAGCTTGTACCATTGCAATCTCTAGGGCACCGCCAAAGGCAACACCATCAATAGCTGCCACTGAAGGCTTCTTTGCAGCTGAGAAGTAAAATAACCACATAAATGGTGATTTCTCAAATGTTAAATCTAGATCTTTCACAGGGAAACAGCAATATACCATAATAAGTACCTTCAAATGTATCAGTAAGAACATCTATTGATATATAACCTGGCTTTGGCTCCTCCCCTATATAAAAAGAAGAAAAAATTAATAAGAGTTAAGCTTAACAATTGAGAATTTGAGGCATGTAATCAATCATACCCTTTCTCCGTCCAACAAAGGTATTGACATCGAAGCCTCCAGAAAAATTTCCATTTGAACCTGCTCAATTAACTTAATTTTTTAAGTTGTATGCATCTGTCAACATCTCATACTCTTTTTTTTTTTCTAAATTACATCTCATACTCTTCACAAGAGATATGAATAGTTCCACTTTAACCTGTAATAACAATTGCTTTTACATCATCTCTTCGCAAAGCTTGCTCGTACTTCTCTTTAAAGCTGCCCAATACTGGGAAAAAATAAAATAGAAAAGGTTACTTATATAAAGTAGAAAAACAAAAATCCAGAAGTCCAAGAATCAATAACTACATCTTTCTATGATGCAATAAACAACCTCTTCACACCCATACTTCGAGCATTTACTT
This sequence comes from Umbellularia californica, assembly GCA_028538565.1. Lineage (NCBI taxonomy): Eukaryota > Viridiplantae > Streptophyta > Magnoliopsida > Laurales > Lauraceae > Umbellularia > Umbellularia californica. The sequence goes on from JAPQWN010000010.1 coordinate 52,820,768, forward strand.
TCAGGTTTCACCATAAGTGAAGGTCAAGGCTGTTCCGCAAGGCGAACACTAGTAAACCAAAGTCAGGAAAGAAACTAAAGAGCATGCCATTCAGAAATGTCCTTATTGGTAATGGTAAGCAAATTTGAATGCCTGTAGCTAATGATACAATTGCAACTCTGAAGTCGGCAATAAAGTTTCTTTTGGGATACATATAAAACCTTTATATTAAGACAGGGCCAGGCTATTAAGGATCATCGCTTTATCTCTAAAACAGAAATCCAAATTTCATTAAATTATTTGTGCTCACTAGGTACCTATCCTGCTATCCATAAAGCCACATGGAAGAGATTGTGAGATGAAACAGATTTTTGCATTTAACGCAGTGGATTTGTGATTGACACTGTTTCACATGCATGTGGAAAAAGTAAGTGGTTGGATAAAGTAAGGGCGCCCACACTTAATTCCAGTATTTATGTACAGCAATTCAAATAGGTGACTCTTGGATGTTTGTCAAAATAGCAGTTGGATAGGTTTCCATCACCATCCGTGTTTGGACCTGGGGTACCTCGATGACACAATCAAGTCTTTAACAAAATGTCGTAGCATTTTATTTCATTCCAACTGTATCTAAGAAGGAAGCAGTTTAATATTTTTCACTTCATATTTGGGGGGAAGCAGAGCAAGGTGCTGCGGGTTGCTTAGATTCACAAACTGTTGGAATTGGCACCTGTCAATTCCACAAATGTAAACACCTCTCTGCAACAACAGTAATAAAAAAGCTTTAACAGAAACTTGAATGCAAGTTGGTTACACAAATCTTAAGAACATCGATATACAAAGGATGTGCAAAAGCAAAGAAGAATAGGAGTCAGTGAAAATAGAAGTAGGGAGATTCCACTTAACAGAGAGTAGTAGCTTGAAGCAAATATAATACAGACACATACAAAATATTTTATATCAATGCCAAAATTCGTATTTCCCTATTGACCATACTCATAAGCATCAACAAATGGCCAAAACACATCTATTTCCCCCACAAGAGCCTCCCATTCAACTTATAACAATACTAAAAATTCTGAAAAGTGAAAAACTATTTTGGTTTAAAAGTAGCCTACAAATTGTGGTCAAACTCTGGCCAAAAAAAAATCTAAAATTGAAATATTAATAAGTGTCAATTACTTTACTCAAGAATTTACAGAACAACTCATATAAAAGTACAAATAGATTCTTTTAAGGAGCTAATTGTAATAACTAAACCCAGACCAAGCATCAGTCCAGTTACATGGGTGGTTTGGTCAAAATTATGTGCCAGCCCAACTAACCCACCAGGCCAGCCTTTTTTGTCGTTTGGTATTTTAATCAGAATATATTAGTAACACCATTTGTGTAAAGCATGCCATGTTTTATATAAAAAACAAATGCTGTGGTACAGTCACCAGTGGCATAAAGGCATAAACATCAGCAATATTTTGAAAATATTGTGATAAATATAAAATGGGATTTTCCCGATAATATCATAAATTTTATCAAAATATCATCAACCCTTAAAACATCGCAAGAAAAGTGTTATAACGTATAATATGAGATTAAAAATTGAAAAATGTGTAAAAATCTAAAAATAATTAAAAATTGAAAAATGTGTAAAAATCTAAAAATAATTTTTGCGGGTATTGCATTTATTTTGTATTTTTTTTATCATTTTAATTATTTAAAAATCAATTTATTTTCCATGACCATTTATTGGGAAAACCTCAAAACTTTAAAATATCCCAGCATTTTCCTGAAAAGATAATTTCCCAAACATGACATTTGGGAAAATGGTATCCAGTGATCATGTTAGTCTTACACACTGAAGGTTGCCCGGTTTTGGACCCGTGAAACACTGCAGTCTCTGTTTAACTATACAACACAGTAGAACTCAGTTATCTCATGGCCGCAAGACCAGATAAAGAAGCAAAGTTGCATTAAACTGACAACCAGAAAATCACCAAGCCTTTTCAATGCATTTCAAAGTGGAGAAGCAATGCTACCAAACCCAACCTAGATAGATTGGATAAGGCTTCAGCAGTAATGTCAAATGCACACAGGAAGACAGTGATATATATATATATATATATATATATTATATTATTATGGGAGGTGCTCTCACGAGAGCATCTCTCACCTTACTATGAGAAATAAGGCTGGGGCTCTCACATCCATATCCAATGCCAACAACTTAAATGTGAGGGCCCCCACCCCTATCTCTCATGGTAAGGTGAGATATACTCCTATGCTCCTCCCTATATATATGGGAGATGCTCTAGGGAGAGTTACTCTCATGGTACTGTGGGAGTAAGGGGTGGGGGCCCTCACATCCTTGCTCTCATAGCCCTATATATATATATTTTATATATATATATATTTTATATATACACACACCTTGGGAGCATTTTCTTTCAGCAATGCCAAATTAAAGAGAAGGTGAACAAAATAGTTCCTGAGCATTTTCATGCTAATGAACAAAAGGTACAAAGAGAAAATAACCTGAATTTTGCACACACATTACTCACAAAAGCAATAACCCAATAGCACTCTTTAAAACGAACTTTTCCACTAACGCAGAGCTCGTAACTCTTTGTGGGGAATTTGGGCATCCACCAAATTCCAGACTTGTAAAAGGTTGGAATTCAAACCCAGCATTTTTTTTCTTATTACATTCCAAAAAAATGAAAATGGGGGCATTTGGGTCCCAAAAATCTTTTTCCATTTTCATCCTTGAGGCCAAACAGGGCGTGATAGTAACCAAGAAGTGTGAATTTTAGAGCCCAAGGTAATTAAAAGTATACATAAGAAACCAATACAATCAAGTTATACTCAATTGAAGCTAGCTGTTTTCCCCAAGTTTGATTCAGGAATCCTAATTCCAACAATTATTCAATTTCCTCTTGTTCACCATAGATTTTTCAGTGAATAAATACCCAATTCAGAAAACTATCAAAACCAATGGAAAAAACTAATCTTGGAGGCAAAAAAGAACTATGGCACATCAAAAAGAATGAAGAAAATGAAATGAAATGAAAAAGCTCTATGCTTTCCCTTCTTCAAAGGATCAAAGGAGCATATAGAAGATACTGATATATGGGGAGAGAAGAATTTCAGGAGTGAAAGGAAGAAAACAATACTTAGATCCAAGGAGAGTAGATTGACTGGAGGGTTTGTAAACGCAATGACAGCCACCCCATCTGCTCCCACCTCCATCGCTGTCTTCTCCATATCCCTCTCTCTCTCCTCTCTCTCTCTCTCTGCTGTGTATTGCTGCTTATACAGCCTCTCTTCTAATGATTGGAGGTTGAAACTTGTGACCCAGTGCAAACTTGTGGCCCACAAATCAGATGGTTTACTCTATTGGATCAAAACTCCAAAAAGCAGAAGCTAAAAACTACTAAAACCTTGACAGAGACTATAAATAAAGTGTTAAGACCTTTCAATGCTGGGAATGAGTTTCAGCTAATCACTAATCAAGCAGGAGCGGACCAAGATTTTTGTTTCAAGGGTACGAACATTAATAGGTAGTTTAATTTTAAAAACAAACTATGGATTCTTACGTGCATTTTGAGGGTGGACCCATAACTTTTATTAAATTTTTTAAAGCGTACCTTGATTTAACGGCGGAGCCATGCCTGGGTCCACCTGTATCAAGGGAAGAGTTTTATATCTCCTGATTGTATGGTGAGTCTCCACCCTCATGGGCAAATCTAAATGCTGCTTTTGGACGGCCTCAATCATAGATGTTTGTGGGGGAAAGTAAACTATAAACAGATAATATAAACATCAAGATCCAACAAAATGTGGGCTAGGTGCCAACACACTCAAGGGTTGAGTGGTGTTGGCATCATAGTTTCACACACATGCCCAGTCAGTGTCCCAAGATAAGGAAAAAAAAATGGATTAGGTGCTACTTTTGCTTTGGATCAACTGGTTACTGGTGTTGTATTCCTCCTCTTTGGTGGGGAAAAAATAAATTGGCCTGACCTTTTAACACAAACCGAACTCACCTATTAATTCACATTTCAGGTTGATGCTTGTGGCTTGTTATCCTTTGAAAATGTCTACTTTAATTACTAGGGTCCACTAAGATGCATGATAGCTGGAGAAGGAAGGGAAATAGAAAGGCTCGAGAGCAAATTAGAGGTACACTAAATATTGGGCCGACCAAATGATGCTAGCGTTTAGTTTTAAGGCCTTAATATTAATTATAAAGTAATGCATTGTTGATTGTACAAATTTATTGCGAAAATTTAAAAAACAGTACAACATTGAGTAATGATTAGATTAGTGTTAAGTCATGGTTATTGCCAGGTCAAGAGGAATAAATTTATACAACGAGACTAAATTGATCATAAGCGAGTTCATTATATGAAGGGAAATATTCAAGTGAGAAAAAATGAAAGCTTTTTTGCAGTGTCCAACCAGTAACTCATCCAAACCTACAACCAATATGATAGTCAGTGATCCCAAGGATTGGCATACATCCGAATGGACTGAACCGTTAAATCAAGGGTTGAATATTTTTTTGAATATGAAGCCATTAAACTTGTGGGCCAAGGATGAAGGGGTTAGGGGCATGGGTCTAGTGTCAAACTTGATACTTGGGGTAATCTCACTTAGATCTTTCCATCCCCCCAGTCCTATTCCCAAATTGGGCAAAAAAGTTCTCATATAATATTTGAGAACTAGTTATCACCTGAATATTACCGTTATATGAAGGGAAAATAGAAGCCGGTGACCTAAAATGGAGGTTTTGGAGAATTGGCCATATAAATTATATGATACATTATGATAGTACATTATATGCAATTTTAGATTTATATTATTACATAAAATGAAATAAAATACATATTACAATTACATACTTTGCCTTTGAGTTGGTTTGGAAATGGGTCCGAGTCCAATTAGGTCCTTCCAACCCAAGTCTTTATAGATTAGACTAGGGGGGCAAAACCTGACCAACTTGCAAACTTGACCCATATATATGCAACTCGCATTTGACCCATATAACTCGAACCCGATCATATATGGGTCACTCATGGATCAAATAAATTTGACCTGTAGTAAAACAAGTCAAGTTAGAGTTGACCCACATAGCACATTTGACTGGTTCGAATCAGGGTTGACCCGTGTATCTAATCAGTTTAAAAGGTAAGTTGGTTTAATTTATTTATTTTTCCTTTTGCCTCTAACTGAACTCAAATATATTCTTAACGCTTTAAATGAATTGGGCTTGGTCCGAAAATCTACAAGTCGGTTAGGATCAGTTCGTGTTAAATTGGTTGACCCATGTTGGATGCGGATTGGCAGGCTGGGTTGGTTGTTCTGCTCAGGTATGAGTTGGATCACCTGATCCGTTTACCTTCAACCTCAAAAATTAAACAACCCTTGTCAACCTAACTCATTTTAATCAGAGACTCAAGGTCAGGACTTTCATAACTCTAATGGGTCCTGGTCTTGGTCCATCCCCTGACCAGACCTGTTTCCATCTACATGGGCGGTGTTGATGTAATGTGGCAGAATATGAGGCGTAGTAGCTCTCCAAATTAACCAGCTGAAGGCTCAAAGTTAGGTGGGGATTTGGTGGTGTCTGCAGTGCTGCCTCACTGAGCCCATTGGCCATTGGTTGGCTTATTACCATGTAAGTTGGGGAGCTGGTTAGACCTACTGAGGAGCATGGCTCTGTGTGAGCGAGTGGCAATGCCTACTTGGGTGTGACGGCGGTGTGGCTTCTTCTAGGCCTGAGTGGAATGCATGTTGGTTAGGATAAATCCCCAGCCCGAGGTCCACATGGAGAGGAGCAAGACTGCAAAAGTTCAGCAGCATCATGCACAATGGCCGAGGCCAGAATTTTCTTTTTGGGGGAAGGGCATCATCCATAAATGTGGCCCACCGGATAGATGGCTAAGATGATCTGAGGAAAACCATTCAAAGTTATCAAATTTGAGTCTAGATCCGTTGTGAAACTGTGTGACACATGCAAAGAACTCCATCATGGGGCCCACGTAGAACTAATCAAGGACGGTTGATGAATCCCCCATATTCGACGCATCCCTAGATTCAACTTTTAATAGGAGTAGGTGCCGCCGTAAGATTGAACATATGATTGAAAACGTGGCTAGGCACTGATATAACTTTGCTAATGATGTGGTGTTAAATGTTATTCATATTTTCGTCGCGTGCTCAATTAGACAGTGGGACCCACTTCTATTAAATTGTAATTTATTAGTATATTCATGGAGTAATGTATTAGTTCATCTTGAACGGTTCAGGTTATAATTATGCGGAGGCGGTGATGGAGTTCCATGTTAGGAAGATTGTGTGGCCCAATGGCTAGATTAAGTCTGACGGTGTGCCACGGATGAACTCCCAACAAGTCTTGATTTGGTTGAGTCAGATAAGGATCAAACTCTTTGTAGTAGAGTTTGGATCAGACTCTTGGTTGGCAAAATTCTCATACTGGTTAGGAGATGTGGGATTCCAGGAGGGGTAAAGTCCGTAGTAGTCGTAACTCCTAGGGATTGTTCTATATAAGAAAAATAGGAACCCTTGCTTGATTATTCAGTAGATTTGAGAGCATTCGTAGCGAGTTCGTAGGTTTACCTCACATCGGAATGCACAAAATTCTCAGCGAGTTCGGTTCCAATACCCATATGAGACCAGCTAGTTCTTTTATTCCATGCATGTATTACACGACTCTATGTAGGAAGTCCGAACTCATCAAATTTGTCCTTTACATAATTTTCTAGGTCATCTGAATGGACCTTGAGGACTGGTTTGCGTACCTTGTAAATTGTTGACTTTCATTTGAAATTTGCTGGACATGTTGCTTTACGTATCTATCATTTTGAATGAAGTTCTTGATCGAAAGCAAAGGGTCGGTCATTGGTGCCATCAATGGTAAAAAGGTAGGTGGCAAGTCTGAAATCAGGATTTGGACATACTAAACCATAAGTTAAAAACAGAAGTGAGTTTAAAAGCACCACTAGCCCTCATTGTCTGCTAGTTGCTTTCCACGAATGGGATGTGTAAGGCACATTTATTGATAATTCAAACAATTCAAGATTCCCGCAATGGTAAATTTCAAATTTTACTTTAATAGAAGTTGAATCCATCTTAAAATTAAATACATGATTAATAACATGGTAACTAAGTTTGAATACATGACTAATAACATGGATACAACAATTTATGTATCATTAAGCGTATGAGTTAGTCGTGTTATCAATTATGTGATCAATCTTAAAATGGGGTCAACTTCTATCGAAGTAAATTCTATTGGAGGGGATCCAATGACATTCATTTTGAACAATTCAAATATCAACAAGTGAATCCCTAATGCAGTTCCACACATTCCACTTGGAGGGAAACATATGGGAGACGGTTGGGACTGGAATTCACCACTCAGAAGTGCTAAATTTCATTGATGGGGGTTAAAAAACCATTAAACGTTCTGTCATGTAACTTAAAAAAGGATTTGGATTGTCCACAGTATGTCATTTGTGGGCCCTATTCACCCTACCAAATGATAAAGAGTTCTTATGATTAGCCATGAGGAAATCTATGGTTGGTTTTTGGTAGTTTTGGTAACCGTGTTACATCAAGCTTCTTAAGATTAGAAAATTGAAGATAAGATCAAGGGAATAAGACAAAGGAAGTGCCTCCTCTGGTTATCAGATTATGATAATTTGACCATATCCATCACTTGATTAACTTAGCACGTAACGACGACTAATCCATGCGTTTCAAGTTCCAACCAACTGACCCAGTCCCTTACGCTTCTTGTGATTCTAAAATCCAAAACCACAGGCATAAACCACAGAGAAAATCTGCAGATTCTATGCTCTCTCTCTCTCTCTCTCTCATATAAGAAACCCTCTCTCTCTCTCTCTCTTCCTGCTTTGCTGGCTCTACTCTCTATCTTGGTTGTGACGGTGGTTTTAAAATTAAGAGGAAATGAGGTGTAATGGGCTAAAGGTTGTGGCTATAACCAACTTCATCTGTGTCAAAATTTGAATGTGTAGATATACTACCTTTTTTACAGTCTAGTTTGCTATTCTATTTATATCTAAACTGTCCTAAGAGTGAAGATTTCAAACAAATAAAGTTTTTTACTTTCTAATTGTATTTAAAAAAGATCTGGTGATTCGCGTGTCTCATGTTTCTAAATTTGTTACTTCCCACTGGGGTTTCATGTGTCTCCATTTGCGGGTGACTTATAGGAGGATCAACTTGTTTGATTCAAACTGTTCATATTATATTTCGTATCTTTAAAATGCTATATTTCCCTAAATTCTTCTAAATTTCATACACCAAAAACTAATCATATCTGAAATAAGAGTTTTAATCAGTAATTCATTATATTATTCTCTCTTTGACCAATTCAATGGTGTGCCAGTCTATTTCAAGTAACATATGGACCTATATCTGATTATTAGTAGAGAATTTATATGCATCACTTTTGTCATATGAAAGTGATACTAAAAAAGTTCCAATGTATAAAGTCTCAAAGTCATTAGCATATGATCATTTCTTTCCCTTGAAATAAACCTTAAAATAACAATAAACGAGTAGGGTCATTAGCATAAGATATTTTCTTTCTATTGAAATAAACCATAAAATAAAAATAAATTAAACTAGTAATAATGTCCAATCGAGCTACTTTTTTATTAGTTGGCATCTTAGGAGAAAAAAAAAAACCACCACCACTTGGCAGGTTTCATGTAACCTAGGATTCCCAATAACACGGCTAGTCATTTATAATTCACATGGCTCAGGTTGGCACCATTACCCAAACTAGTTATTAAAGAAAACACCTATAATATAACTCATCAAAATATGCCCAAGCGGACACCAATAAGAAAAGGACGCACTTCTAGGATGATTAGATGACAACTGTTTAGAGCATATTTGGAAGTCACTAGTATCTTTTTACATGGATACTCTATAGTGTGAGCTTCCCAAGCCATAGTGGGTCAGCCATTTGTGTTCATATATATATATATATATAAAAAATAAAAAAAAAAGGAAAGGAGGACTCAACCTTACAAAATCATAGAAAATGTCCACTTGACTTAAAATCTAAAAATATAATTAAAGCGGTGAACAGTAAATAATATAAGGTAAAAAATAAAAGATACAAAGTTAAGATCCAACCTAGCCGTTGCTCCTTCTTTCAAAAAGAAAAAAGAATAATAAACGGCTAAGTTCGACCTTAATTTTCCTAGTATTCGAATTAAAGGGATTGATTCAATTTTTATTAAAAAGATATTTAATAATCATTTTCAGATATTCAAGTTTTGGTTATCCATTTCTAACCACACTCATGGAAATACGAAGTCTTAAACATAAAACAAAAGAGGCTCTAAACATGTAGATTTTTGCTGGTTCCTTCTTGTGACATATACATTAAAAAAAAATTTCTACATTGAACATCAAGATCTTCACATATCTAAAGGAGAATCTTTCATCTCTTATAGAAACACCACTGCATGAATGTGTAGGTAAGAAAAAGCAGAATTTGGGTCCTACAACTATCTAAAACAAAAAACAAAAACAACTAGAGATAACTTTTTTTTTATTATTATGAAAGCAGAGCACACCAGTTACTACAACATTATCTACTTCGAAACATCTTTCCGAATTTGTCCTCCTCCTATAAAATAAAAAAAACAAGAACATCCTCATCTGGAAACCCTCACGCGTTCGTGCTGAACATAGATTTCCCTGAAACCATGGCTTCCTCTTCTTCTTCCTAGTTTCATTCCTCATCAGAAGCATGAAAGGCAACACAGTAGTGATATTGAGAATCCCAGGGTCTTCTTCTCAATAAGCAAACATTCCACCTGCTCTATTCCTATTCCCTTTGCGATGTCTCGAAGCAGTCGCAGCAACAGAACAGTTGTCTTTCATAACACTCTCCTCGTCCATGAAAATCTGCTTACATCTGCACTCCACACTACAAAAAGCTCTATCTCCCCTACAAACAAACAAACAAACAAACAAAATCATCTTTTGAAGAACCAATAAGATTCCAACTCAATCGATCCACTCGCAGAATCTAACCCGATAGGACTATTTTGCCTGGGGTGCCAAATACACGATGTGGGAGCAAACCCACGCCTTATGCCAACGAACCAACGTGTAGGAGGGTAAATCAATCCATTTAAATCAAGAGCACTAAGAGAAGAAATAAACTGAAAAAAGTAGGATCTGGGTCTTGTTTACCTGTACATGTAGATGTCTCTTCCAGGGGAGAGACGCTTCTTGCAGAGAAAACACGCATCCAGGAAGGTGATAGCAGGGAGAGGTGTTGAAGGGGCAGTAGATGTAGGAGAAGAGAGTCTAAGCATGGTAATCTTGCTAATGATTTGTGGGTTCCTCTTGTTAAGGGTCTTTTGTGCTTCAAGTACAACACTCAAACCCACCATCTCTCATGGTTTCTCTCAATCCCCACTAATTTTTTTTCCCCTCTCTATGTGGCAGGGTGTGGGTTAAAATAAAGAAGGAGAGAGGGGGAGGAGGGAGATGTGGTGGGGCCCAGAGGAGGAGCAGGTAGTAGCAGACTAGCAGGAGAAGGACAAGGGATGCTCTTAACTTGTAGCACTTGTTTGGCTACACGTAGCAAATGGTAGTTTTCAGCTTTCAGTATCTACATGGAATAATTGTGGGGTTGATTCAACTGCCATTAATATGGTGGGCTCTTTTCTATCCTTTTTATTTTATGTGTGGCTTTTACAGTGGAGTGAATGAGTGTGATATGGTGACACCAACTGTTTTACCTTTTTACCTGCTTATAAATTTTCGATATGGGTTCCAAGGGTTGAGCATTATTTGTGTTTCATATTGTAAGGTTTGCTTATCCCAAGTGCCTTATCAATAATAACTTTTTGTGTGTATATATATATATATATATATATATATATATATATCCTCACGAAACTTACCAAACTTAATTATATTTTATACTTACTAATCCAAACAAACCATACATCGATTGTGATTGTTGCGGGACCACCTTAGGTGACTCCTAACAAAGGAGGCTTAGGCCTTTGAACTTTGCATGCAGCTCGATGGGTGATTTGAACTCTTTAGAATTCACGAGGAATCGACAGATTTGAAGATTTATTACTGCTTTAAATTAGAGGGTTCCTTGTTAAGAATTCACAGCAATATTGGTGTCATATGGCTGAGGAAGACTGCATAATTCCGAAAACCAATACTGAGAATTACCAAATCCTGAGAGAGGGAACAAACATGAAAATCCTCAAAAGTGGAGATATCCACCTGCCCACATCCTCTTGCATGTACACTTGTCAAACTTGGATTTTCACAATCCTTCGAAAAACTGGTGTGGAATCCGCAAGGATTTGGTCACCAAACATGGCCTACTTTAATCACACATGCTCCATTAAAGATTATTAAATAGGTTGCGGGGCGGAAGAATGATATTATAAGGTGGCAATGGATATGAGAGCTTGACTTTTTAAGGATTTGATTTGCTAGAGTGGTGGCTTCAATTCTCATCTTGCCTTTAGTGGAAGTTATTTGATGATCATATTTGGATATTAACTTTTGATTCTCGTTTTTAAGTCCTTACATAAATAAAAATTCTAAATTTCTAGGAATTCGATTACAAGAAACAAACCGGCACTAAATAAATAATTCTTATATCTACTTATGCTTATCACTCCAACTAAAGATTTGTTCAATTAACATCAAGTTCAATTTGCCACAGCACACCCATGATTGAGTGGTGTTGGCACCTGGGTCTCATACACATGCCTATTGACCAATCCTTGGTCATTGAGTTCAATTAATACTCCTTGACCAATATTAGCCCAACATAGCCCGGAAAAAGCAAAAAGAAACGTCAAGTTAACAATCATTCACCCAAAAAAAAAAAATCAAGTTAAGAATTAACTTTAATCTTAACTAAAAATAAACAAATAAATAAACTTCTAAATTTCCCAACAGCATTTATTCTCAATATAGCCCTGATCTACTCAAGCTGCCGACCAACCCCGAAGTGGACTGTTTGATGGGCTCAACAGTTTGGACTTAGACTCAAGTTTATGTCTCAAAACCCTTTTTCATCAGTTGGAATGGATGTTAGCTTTGACCCTTATCATACTATAAAGTCTGAACCTTATCAAGCTTGAGCCTCTTATCAGTTTAATGGCCCATCTTATAGCCCTTACTGGGCTTGCTAGGATTCAAGTCAAAGGGTCTAGTCAAATTTGGACTTGGACTCAATCCTTGACTTACTTATTTGTCCTGCAATGAGGCCCAAGTAGGCTAACACAATACGGTCTGTTTACAGCTTATTGGTAATGTTCAGAAGTGTTTCATGATGAGCTGATCCCATATGAGGCCCAAGTAGGCTGACACAATACGGTCTGTTTACAGCTTATTGGTAATGTTCAGAAGTGTTTCATGATGAGCTGATCCCATAATTATTTCTCTGACTGTTTTGGTCCATTGACCCTTTCATATTTATTTACTCTGACAGGGTTCAATTTATGCTTGTCCATATTCCAAATGCACCAGGTTTAAATAGTTTGGTGGAGCATACAGGGCTCAGTAATTAGGGCCAGGCGGCCTGGACTCTGTCTAGTAAACATAAGGACCATTTGGGTCACTCATGTGTCAAGCTAGTTGACCAAATTCTTGGGCTTTCTGGAATCCATTGTTTTGGGCCTAGAACTCAGCCCAAATGTGTATGGGCATATGTTAATGTGGAATTACTGGCCCAGGGTAAAGGAATTATCCCATAATCTCTCATCTATAGAAATCCAGGTTAAGCATGAAGTTGAAGAATGTTATTAACCATCCAATCAATTGTCAAGAGGATTTGTTTTTGTGAGGGTGGTCAGGAAAGCCAATGTACAAGTATGATTTGCTTGGGAGAAATGTACTGAAGTTGGTGATTTTCAGCAATTCTGATATATCCAAACTGTTTCTTATTATATTTTCACTGCCATATAGTCTCCATCATGGAAACATGTTGGGTTTCGAAAAGACACCACCAATCCTGGGGACATATACTAACATCACCAAACTGTCAAATCAAAACTGTAAACATTTTCCTTTTATTGGACATAGTAGGATTTAAGAATCTCAAGTTTACTCCAAGACAAATTACACACGGCATATTTTCTGTAGAGTAATTTAATATAATGTTTTCAAACAAGTTCGTAGAATATAGTCTCTACACAATTTAATCTCAACACAATCTGATCCGAACACAAAATTGAAAACAATACAAAAATGATGTCAAATAGACCCTTCGTTTAGCCTAGTCTTTAATTGTAATGTCTAAGGTAGGTTTTTGTCATCCAAGAAGGAAAGACAAAGAAAAGAAAAGAAAAGAAAAAAGGTTAGATCTTGGTGAACATCTTTTTATTCTTTATTATATTATTATATTCTCTGCCCTAGAATGGTCCTAACTCTGCTTTATTCTATTCCACACTGGAAAAGAAAAAAAAAAAAAAAAAAAAGTTCTTCAGTAGCCTCTTTTTAGCTTTTATTTTTCTTACCCTTTCCCCACTCTTGTGTAACTGTTCCCTTTTTCTGTCACATGGATACATATTCTAGTTGGGTAGTGGATCAATTCTACTGAATCTGGTTCTTGTTTTCTTTTAGTGATTTTCCTTTGTCTTATTTTGAGAGGTTTCATCTTATTCTTTTCTTTGTATTTCTTTTTTTCTTTCCTTACCTGATGATTCCAACAAACTGAGCACAGAGAATGTTCCATTGTTCTAATGTGCGGTTGGTGTTCTTAGTGCATGTCTACGATGGCCCCATCAACATAAGACATGATTGGGCCATGTGAAAAGTGAAGTTGTGATGATTGTCACAAATAATGTTAATGGGTTATTGATTTTACAGTTAAAAAACTGGTGATTTTCAAAATTTAGTGCTTTGAATAGGTTGTCAGTGGGAAATTAGTGTGCAAGTGATATCATTTAGACAGTAAAAACAATAAGAATATAATTAAAATGCTAAAAATTATGAATAAAAACTGAGATTTTAGCAAATTTCACAAAATATCGTTATTAGGGTCGCATTATTATATTTTTTACGGTATTCACAATTTCTCATGATTATAACAAGCGAATAATGTTTAAAGAATAAAATGTCATTTCCAACGGTATTTTCAACTTGGCCGATCTCTATCTTGCCTATGGTTTACCCCCATTAGGTCATGGATTCGAGATATGACACCAACAATGAGAGAGAGGGAGAGATGTGATAAAGAAAACGGTATTTTCAACTTGAGCCCCAACCACTCCTAGTTGATAATAAAAAAAAAAAAAGATACTCCATAAAACACATGTTAGCGGTTACTTTATCATTTGTTTCCTGCTCATCTCACTTCAAATTATTTTACTCATAAATACAAATATACTTCTATAATTTTGGTCCTCAATCAAATGAGGTGGCTTGGCCGAATCATGAGTTAGCAAATTTTACAACTTTGATTGCATTGCAAGGCACACAAGATGGAGTGTATGGAGCTTGTAGTGTGACTTTCTTAATTAACATTAATGTCTACTTCTTATATTTATTTCACACTATAACATGAATATGAAGGTAAAATAATGCAAATGAGCCTTTTCATGCATTAGTTTTTTAGGCTTGTCTTTGGCTTCAAGAGAATTCAGTTTCTAATTAAGACAGGTGATGAAGAAGAGAGGGGAGGAGGGGGTCAGAAAATGAGATTCATCTCTTGAGAAAAATTAAAACTTGTAGAGCTCAGAATCCTCCAATTACACAAATATGCCCTTACTATGAATATTATTTATCAACTAATCAAAATTACATGGATGAATTATGATATATAAGATATTCATCATAATGATCATCTTTGCCAAAGTGTAGGGGTTGGAGCAAGAGATTCATTTCATTAGAAAAAAAAATGAAAGGATCTGACTACGTTTCAAGAATGTTGTCTGGAGATGTAAACACAGGCCAGCTCCATCATGGACCCAAACTCTGACCTGGGTTTAAATAGGGCTATTGTACTTAGACATGGACGCAGGCTCTGACAGACCCAACTAGCCCCAGACATAGTACTGGGTGGGACTCAAAACCCAAGTAGATATTATTTATTGTCATATGCAATAAATTATTAATTTAACGCATTATATTAATATGCAAGTTAAATAAGTTTCAAATTCAGGTGAGTACTAAATGTCAATCTGATGGAGTGGTGAGGGCGAAGGGTTTAGATTCACGGAGGTTACGTGGGTCCCACTAGCTAAGACCTCCATGCCTAGGATTTTGCAATTCTCCATAAAGACAGTTAAAATTGATGTATATGCACGTAAAACCTCATGTGAGCATTGTGTGCCTAAATACCTAATGGGACCTATCTGGTGATCCATTTGAATGGACCATAAAACAGGAACTCCCTTGATAGTCATCAATTTTGGGTTTGGCACCCATCTGAATGTGCTAAACCTTTGGATTGTCTGTGTATTCATGTTGTACGGTGAAAAATCCGTTGACGGTTAATCAAGCGGTTGGGATTATGATTCCAGACTCCATCACCTACACAATTAGGGTTTAGGGGGGAGGTTTGTGTGTGTTGGGCATCCGAAGGAATTGAACATTTGGATCATCTGTGTACTCATATTCGACGGTGGCATTGAACAAGTGGTTGGGATGATGTTTTACTTCTAATCTATGCTTAAACATCCTTCAACAGGATCCGGATAGGAACTGAACCCGATTATAACAAAGGGTCAATTTCCAGATCCGGGTCATGTCGGGTAGACAGATCCGGCTTACTTTTCACGTCCATATATAAAACAACCAAGCGATCTCTCTTTCTCTGATTGTCTTGGAGGTATCAAACGAAACGAAAAGCAAAAGCAAAAGCCAGAGACTGTCTTTTCAATTTCCCCGAGATTATGTTCAAGAAGTGAGTTCCCTTCGCTTCTCCTAATCTTTGTTAGGGTTTCGATTTCCGAACGGATTTCTATCACTAAATTACACGCGCTTTCTAGCCCTAATGGAAATGACAGTGCAGACGGATTTTAGGGTTTATGCGAGAGATAGAGAGTGGGAGATTTGATGGTATTCATTGTTTGGACTGTTGAAAGGCGCGATCTTTTTCTGTGGTAACAGCTCAAATCATCAGATTTATTGGTTTAGGCACTAGTTTTAAATCATGCACTTGAAATCATCTTTGGATCGGATGATTTATTCGTTTTACAATCTTTTTGAAAGCGGAACGGCACTCATCCCAAAATCCAAATCAAGATTATCTCTTGATTCAGCTGATGGTCTTTTTTTCCCTTCAATGCTTTGTACCAGCTTGAAGGGGCTATTTCCGATCTTCTACTTGTTTGGTGTTGGATACTCTGTTGGAGTAATTAGGTTGCTATGGTAAAAAGAACAAAAATGCCATCGCAATTTTTCTGGGTTTCACTCATCAAAGCATATTATTTTGGATTAAGAACGTGGTAATAGGTGTGGGAAAACTAATTTTTGGTAAAAAGGTTAAACTAGAAATTAGGGTCTTTGGTTTGCAAGTACTTACCATTGCGTTAATGAGCAGGTGAAATCAGTTTATGTGAATCATGGTCATGTTATATTTTAATTGTTTCTTCCCTTCTGGTTTCTATATTTGTTCTTGAAGAGAGAATTATTTTAAGTTTATAGTCTTAGAGATACATGGAATTGGGAGTGTGAACTAAGGTATTGTGAAGCTCTTAGATAATGGAATATGATTTCCAGTTTTGGGAGTGGAGTTTACGGGATGCGGAATAGGATTCTGTACAGAAATAAGGTTGCATTTAGAACATTGACAGCTTGTTTGGCGTAGATGAAGAAATGTTTTCTTCGATCCTGATGTGGAGCCTTCTCCTTTGGTTCATTCGTTTGTTATTTGTGGACTTGTTACCCCTTTGTTGTTGTGTCTATTAGGAAGTCATCGGTGTTTTTGAGGAAGCTCTGGCAGTGAAGCCACTGATAGAGAACTAACCATGTGTAGACAATTGATGAGTTTGTGTCTCTGTATGTGAAGCGGTTTAAGTAGGTTTGTCTTTCTACAAGATTTAACTATTCTTCTGGCAGGTTCTCCTCCGAAGATGTATCAGCACAAAATCAAGTGAAGGCATCTGTTCAGCGGAAGATTCGACAAAGTATTGCTGATGAGGTTTGATTTACGATGCGTTATTGACAGTCTCTATTTTATTCAACATTGATCTAGGAACTATCAAAGTGTTTCATGTATGCGCCTGATAGAAGTCCTGCTCTTATTGCAGTATCCAGGCCTTGAACCAATGTTGGAGGACTTGCTTCCAAAGAAATCGCCTCTCATTGTTGCAAAATGGTTATTTACAAATTTCATTATCTCTTGCATTCTTTCTTTTCTAACTTTAAGATCAGGAATTGATGATTTTTAATCATTTTGTGGATTTTTTTTTTATGATAAATTAGTATCTTTGGTTCCTTGTTACTGTGGCACTTAACTATGTCCAGAGTTGGGTGATTGATTATTTTGATATGAGAATCGAGCTATGTTTACCGAAGAACCCCCAAGACCCAAGTAATGAGCACTAGTCTTTTTTATTGTCATTTGCTTTTATTTCAACTGATACACAATTACTCGGTTTAATTCTTTTATGTCATTTTTTGGCAGTAAAGTTGCATGACACATGTTGCTGTAAACAGATTGAATATTTAGTTGCACAAAATGTAGAGTTGGCTGGAGTGGGTATATGCATGGGAACATTGAATTGGCGTTTCTTAAAATAATCTGTGATCTATAAGTGAATTTGAGAACATAGATTGTGCACTTATGTTTTATTTATTATAGCAATCAACTTAGTGAAGAATATAAATTATATAAAGTGCAAACTTTTAATATTGAATAGCTATTGCCTCGTCATCATCTATCTGTTGGAGCGGTTGGTTCATTAGTTAGATCCAACAAAAAAGTGTGATCATGGAACATTCTTGGCAACTTTTTGTGTGTTGGTTGATTATATGCCTTATGTAACTTCTGACATGATATTTTCTTTCCTTTTTTTCCCTGAATGGTAATATTTGTTGCATGCCTTTGTTTTATTTGCAAGAACACCTTTCAGCTGTGTGTTACATGATGCTATTCTGTGTTAGTTTCTTTTGTGCTTGTCCTTTAATGTCTATACTAGTGTATTGCTAAAATTGGAATCTAATGGCTGCATGCTTGTTTTGAGATTGGATCTATGTGCATAATGCATGTATGAGTTTGAAATTTTGCAATATTTTTTCTTCTACTTTCTTTTTGGTTGGACATGGCCACACCCACATGATGTGGGGAGAGCTGAATGGCAAGCATGCATGCCCTAGCTCTCGTTGCCCTCAGTTTTCAACAGTAAAATATTAGGGCTTGGTATTCTCTTAAATATTACTAAAGAAGGAGAAACGTTTTTCTCATGGACAGGATTATGCCTTTGAATCATATGTCCACTCTTGCCCACCTGTTTGCTTGGTTGTTTATCTTTCTGACTTGAATTGGTTCTGATGAGTTTCTTTATTTTACTTCTTCAGCCAAAATCATCTAAATCTGGTTCTGGTTAACAATGTACCCTTGTTTTTCAACATTCGAGATGGCCCTTACATGCCGACGCTACGCCTTCTTCATCAATGTAGTTCTCATTCTCATCTCATACTTGTTCCTTGGTTTCTATTTTCTTTTTATAATTGAATGGTATGATCATTTTGAGGTTTGCTAAGCTCATGTGAGCGATGCAGGAAACCATCTGTGTGCTGCTGCATCACATTCAAGCTGTGCACCAAGTGTACTCTACTGTGTAGCTGACCCAACCTGAAATTAGAGAATTCTTGAGCAACAAGTTTTATTAAGAAATTTACAGACTAAAAACCCCTTTAACAGTTTAACCTCATATTCAACATAATGTACTACTGATCGTCAGCTCCAAGTGTAGAGCCGCGATGTAGTAATAACTGGTAAGACCAGGTCGATCCACAGGGAGCTTTAGAAATAAGGCTTTCCAACTTTGTTACCTGCCCTAAATAAAATCTAATTTTAGTCTAAAATCTAGAAAAATACATTCATCACTCCTACTTTCCAAAAATTAAATAAATTACAAACCAATGAAAAGAAAACTTCTTAAATCTAAAGATCCTAAATTAAAAACTAAAATTGCTACAAAAGAACACACAAGTTAGAACATCAAGAATAAAAATTACCAAAAATAAAACTAAGAAACTAAACTAGAAATAAAAGAAACCTAAGTTAGAAAGTTAGTAATGCCATGTATGCCATGAGATATTAGAAATTTCTAAGTTTGAAAAACTAGTATGCAGGGCTGTTTTTATGCATGATTTATCCTAATCTAATGTAACTTAAAACTGAGTTTAATGGTTGGGTTTTGAACTACAATGATTCATGAATCAAATAAAAAAACGGAAGTGAAAAATGATTTAAAACGAAGGAGATATGGATGCATGAACATGACAAAAAAAAACTAAAACTGTGCAGAAATTCTGCATGCAGGTGGGTCCAACCAGCCATGTTTGAGCCACTGGTTCACCATCTTTCCAAAATTATTTTTGCTTGAAATTCTGGGGTTTGAAAATACAATGATCAAACTTTGATTTCCCCAAGTTTCATCGAAAAATAATGTGTTTTGATCAGGTTTCTAATCGCAAACGTTTCACACAAATCTGTCCTGAAATTCTTGCATCAATATGCTGAATTGTACACCTTATATTGGGATCCGAATTTTCAAAAATTATTTGGCCGAGATTATTGACTCAAATCCCTGATTTTTCTTGCTTATTCAATTTAAAAATCCGATTCCAGCAACTTAAACATGTCTAAACTCCACCAATATGAATATGCATGCAATGCTAATTAGTTCCAACCATAAATCATGCAAAAACCGACATAAATTGAATTGAATTGCTCAGAAAAATAAAGACAATAAACAAAAGTTCAAGAATTTAAATGTGTGGTGAAAGCAAGAAAAGTAAATGTGTGGTTTTAACAAAAATTTAAATGTATGGAAGAACATAAATTTAAATGTGTGAAAGTGTATTCTCCTCTTTCAAAATTCTTTTCTAAGTGGGGTCATAATTTGAATCATGCTCTTAGGGCCTTTGGGTCGTCAGTCCAAACACCAACAAGAAAAGAAACATAACACAAGCACCAATCACCCAAGGACAAGAAAGAAAAATTGACAGAGTAAGAAACAATTTTACTAATATGCAAAGTCTTACATAAGATATAAAAAAATAAACAATGACAATTACATACTAGGATGAGAAGCCTGTTCTAGATGAAAAACCCAAGGGTGTAGTGTGATTTCCAGCCAAATCTCCTTGAGGACTCAAATGGAGAGAAAGAGAGAGGAAGAAGATGGAGTGTAGTAGTAATTCTAGAGGGAGTTGGTCTATCTTCTCATGAGAGAAGAGGTATGCTTATGCCTTCAATATATAGATTTTTTGCTCTCTTTCCTTCCTTCTTTGGTCCAAGTTTGTAGCATGCAATCTTCTTTGTATGGCAAGTCCATTCCTTGGCCAACAAGTCTCCAAAGAAATAGCAAGGTGAGTGAGAGATTTTTGGTGCTTTCCATGTGCAAAATTGCAATCCCGAGTAGAAATTTTAGCACCAACCTCCAGAAGCCATATCTTCCTCGTTTTAGTTCCGATTGACACAATCTTGGGTTCTAAAGATATCTACTCGAAAAGATCTTTCCAACGGTGTGTGGATTGCATCAATCTGACGGCTGGATGAAAAGTTATGACCATTTTAATCTTGCTGCTTCTGAAAAATCCGAAAATAATTATGCACATGTGGAATGTTAATTGTGCAATGGGGTGTGTGGGACCCATGTGGACATCCAAAAGGGATCTTGGGATCTTTATTTCCTTGTTTCTTGACTCCCCTTCCATCTTTGGTTTGCTTCCAAGCTTCATTGATTGACTTGTCAACTCTTCAAAAATACCAAGATATGTGGGTCCACCTTGAAAGATGTCCTACCTTTGATCTCTCTCAAATTTCACCAATGTGGGTCCCATTCTTGATTTCTCCTACACAAATTAAAATAAATGGATTCAAGAATAATTTTATATACGGAATTTAGATGGACGATGCATGGGACCCTTCTTGATGCACCCAAAATAATTGATTTTCCAAGAATAAATCTCCAAAAATGGCAGGTTTCATGAATTTATGCAAAAAGTGTGATTTTTGAGCAAATTATGCATAAATGCACTACAATGGATAAAAAATGCATAAAATCATGATATGACACTAAATGAGGCTTTCTTGGCTTGATAAGTCCCTAAAATGGTCCAAAATGTGTATGAAAATGTGCACTTTTCAGGACTCATCAACTACCTACCATATTTTTCTTTTTTATGATTACGTCATTTGCACAGTGGACCTACCTTTTACACCTCTTGGACTTGGCCACATGGCATGGCATATATGACCCCAAAATGGGGCTGCACCTGAGCTTAGCAAACTCTTTGTCATTCTACATAATATCAGTTTTTCTTTTTGAATACTACCTTGGTTCTATTATTTTGGGTGAGGTTTAGAGTTAACAATAGGGCAAGACGTTGTTCCCAGATGTCCATTTTGTCTGACTTGCTGAGTCTCACTTTCTTCTCGTTATTTTGCAGATCCGGAGATTATGAAAAAATTACAAGTGGATAGAGGTGCAATTAAATTTGTCCTTGCTGGTGCAAACATAATGTGTCCTGGTCTTACGTCACCTGGTGGAGCCTTGGATGATGAAGTAATGGAAGAAACTCCTGTGGTATGAGCTATTGCATTTTTCGTCTGATTCCGGTGTACTAATATGTTTTTGGGTAATCTATACATACAAAATTAGCTCTTTACTGGAAAATACATATTTTGGGTAATCTATACATACAAATCTAGCTATTTACTAACATAATAATAATAATAATGTTTTCATTATTATTATTACTTAGTGAGGTATCTTTAAGCTACACTCCTTTTCTTGGTGGCTATAATCTTAATGTGTCAATGTTAGATTTTTCTTAGAGCTTTTGTTGATTTGTAAAACTGAAACCAGGCTGTAATGGCTGAAGGAAAACAGCATGCACTTGCAATTGGGTTTACGAAAATGTCAGCGAAAGACATGTAAGTGTACTATATCTCTGTTTGGTTGTTGCTAATTTTTTTTATTGGCAATAAATGTATCATGCTTTCAGTTTCCTAATGAATTGTTGGCCAGTTCATCTACGTGATTTTACTTTCATATTCTGCATACCCATTTGCTCATGAAAATATCTTTGTGTGTTTTAAGTTGTAAACAATGTCATTTTGCATGCACACCAGATATAAAAGTTTTTTTTTTTTTTTATCCAAATTTTATGTTATGAGGAAAATATCAAAACAACAGAAGAATAAATTGTGTTGAAAAGTCTCTCCTCTCATTATCTGAGATTGAGTTTATGATACAATGTGGATAACATATAGTACTGCAGAATATAGTGTGAAAGTGAGGATTGCAGTTGTACAGTGCACAGAGTGCGAGACTTGTATAGTTTCCTTAGAAAGGTGATTAGATTGTGAGGAGCACAACAGCTTTTATGAACACAGGAACTGTGAAGACCAGATCCATGGAGCCTTTTTTTTTTCTTTTTTCTTTTTCCTGGTTGAGATGTTTGCCTAGCAATGGGCTGAGCAGGGCTCAAACACTCATCCTATCTTTTAGAGGTAATCCCTCTACCACCAGGCTATGCCTGTGGAAGTGCCAAAAGTATGTTGGATTGCGGGGTTTGTTAATTATGACTCATACTGCTTTAGCTAATATTGACTGCTTTCAAAATTCTAGTTACAATACTTATTGTCTGCAAAAGTTCATAAAAGAAAGAGTAATGTTGTATACCCTTCTTAAAAAAGTTCAGTTGTGGTATACTTAGCAAGTTGATTGGGTATTTCCACTCCATTGAGGACTAAAAGTCATCTACCCCTGCCATGCATCTGTCACATATCAACAAAAAGGATTATCTCAATATTTTGTGAAATGTTCTTCTAAAATCTTCAAATTCTTAAATAGATTTTCAGGATATATATTTAATGATTTCTATAGTTTTAAGTATTATATTTCACCAAAGTTCTTTTTAATGATTTATTGAGCAAACCATTAGAATTTGAATACTCATAATATTAGTGCCGCCCTTATTGTACCATGAAGAAGATTCGTGTCCTGGCCAAGCAGGTTTTCATATACATGCATTGATAGGATGAGGCAGTGAGAAAGTACCCCCGCATGGCATACATTGTTCTTACAGCATGCTTAGCTTACTCCCTGTGGCCTTTTGGTATTTTAGGTAGGAATGGATGAAGTGTTTAGGATGGGTAAGTATCAGGTTAGTTTTTGCATCCATTACCCTGCTGGCGCCTGTAGCATTTTGTCTGACCCATTGGATTTATAATAGATCTTCGCCTCCCTTTACTGTCTGTGTTTCTTGCATATATTCATATTGACTTTTTGGTAATGGCTGGTTTTCCCAAATCAGTTACTCTTGCTTTGTGAATAGCTTATTTTATCGTCTTGTTTTTTATTCTCAAAGATTGGTGTGCTGGTAAATCGAGTAACTTTTGTCTTCTGTTGTTGCAGAAGGGCTGTCAACAAAGGAATTGGTGTGGATAACATGCACTATTTAAACGATGGGCTTTGGAAGGTGATCTCGATCTCTCTCTCTCTCTCTCTCTCTCTCTCTCATGATTATATTAATAAACGGAAAAAAAAAAAAAAAAACGAGCTATCCCCTAGGGATTAGTTCTCAGCTGTCCGGAATCAAGTGTCCCTCGGGCTCAGGGCCAAAGGCTCCTGGGTCAGGCGGGGCGGGGTGGGAGATACCCTGGGTTATCCAAAAAAAAAAAAAAACCAAAGGAAATAACTAATTGAGGAAGATCCAATTGGAAAGTTCCACACAGCTCTCTCTCTCTCTCTCATGAGCAAGCCAGAACCATATTGATTTTCCTCCCCTTTTGACTTTACATATAAAATTCTTTATTAACTTTTTGATTTATTATTATTATTATTATTTGGACAAGTAAAGGTCAGTATGATGGCATCTCATGGCTACATTTGGGTGCCCTTAAAAATGTGAAGGGCAGCTAACACACTCACGGTTGAGTGGTGTTTGCCATTAGGTTTTCAGGTTTTAAGTATTACTCCCTGACCAGTAGCCCATTGTAACAAGAAATAAAAAAATAAAAATTGCAGGGGACGCGTATTTAGTGTCTGATGCCTTTTGAATCAGGAAGACCATCTTCCTATTTGGTTCCTTTTGTCTTGCAATATTGCTGAATGCATCTGAAATTTTGGATCACTAGAACTACTTGACAACATCCTGACTTGTCTTTGTTGTGTTTTGCAGATGGAGCGACTGGACTGAGGCAATATGCCAATGCTGCAAGAAGAGTGTTTGTGCCATGTACTAGTTAAGTACTGTTGATGTCTGAGCAGGAAACATGTGGATCTGAAAGAGGGCTATTTGCTTGTTTTTCTCTTTCTTTTTGTTAGGAGTTGGGAAAATTACTTAATGAGCAGTTGCAAGAGTGATCATGATGTAAACATTAGCTCGAGCAAACATTTCCTTATTCCAACTAGCCTGTAATAGTGAGAATTTTCTCCTGTGCACTGTGCACTGTGCACACAGGAACCAGTGAAAGTTAGGCAGTTGTGCCTTTTTGACAGTTAATTTTTTTCCCGGGCTGTTAATATGATTGAAACCTTAAACTTCAAAATTGAAATATTGAGCGTCTGCCACGATCTCTTTGTCAAATCGACCTATATTGTTAGGGCTAGTATGTCAGACCCTTGCCCCCATTTGATTGCTCTACGTTTAAGCTTCCTTCACCAAATAATTATGAAGAGGGTTGGAGACTTGTGTCAGGAACCATAAAACTCTCATAGCGTGTTTGGCACTTAACTAGTTAAAGTGAAGTAAAGTGAATTCAGACAAGAAATGACAATGAGTCGTAATAAAAGTATATAATTTTAAAATTGCTTTCAAATTTTTCAAAAAAAGAAACTTCTTTTTTCAACTAAAAGACAAAAAAAGTTTCACTTTTCTGTACAGAAAGTTAATAAAAATTCATACCAAACAACTAAAAACAAAACATTATCATAATACTTTATATTTTATTCTCTCTCGATTGGATATTTCACCTCATCATACTTCAATTCACTATACATCCAAACAGGCTCAAAAGCAATATTGGACAAACATCTTAGGAGGCAGTACTTTGTCCAAAAATAGGGTCGTATGTCATCAAATGGTCCTACTTATTTGGTTTGCAGGTCATGCTTAAAGACCGAGTGGCCATATAGTTGGGGCAAGATATTCAAAACAGCGGGGCGTACCCAAGTGGTTGCACCTTTGTAATCTGAAAGTAGAAATTTTATTTTATTATTAAACTTTTTCACTTGTCCGTACCATCTAAATAAAATTCCTATTCCGCCGTTGGGAGAGGGTATCCGAAAAGTGTCTAATCCAATCTAATATTGTCTCTCACGTCAGCCTGCATGGTATGAAATTTGACCCATTGGTGCCCTAGGGGAATACTCGGCTCCCCTTGAGCCTGTAGGGATTAGTCCTACCAATGGGCAATGGGCTGGGACACCATTCGCTATAAATATAAAAAACCCGGCTATAATACGAAGTTCTTATAAATCAACTTATTCATTAATCCACCCATTCTTCCATAATAAAATTCTTAGAAAATTTTAATTTAATAAGATTTTTATTAATTACAATATTAATCATGTCCTTGGTTGTTTGATGGACGTGTGGTATGGCCCTACAGTACTCGGTCTTACTATGCGTTGAGTATATCATTGGAGGGTATGACATGCATTTTGAACGGTCAAGGTGGGCCATGAGGACGACATTCATTTTGAAAGCTCCGTATTATCAATAGGTGGGCTCTGCTGTAGAATTTTTACACATTGTGCGATCTACAGTTTCGATTGCTCTTGCAGGCTATCAAACAAGAACCAGACCCACTAAAACCCTAGTTTTTTCGCAGAAGCTAAAACCCTGATTCCCTGAGATCCATTTCTTGCCTCTGGAGAGAGAGAGAGAGAGAGAGAGAGAGAGAGATTTTTCTTCGGCTTCAGCAACAGCAGCAATGGTACATAACCTCTCTTCAAAACCCTAATTCCATCTTCTTCTCCTTCTCTCACACTTGATTCACTTCACTTTTTCTATCAATCGCAGGGTATAGATCTTGTAGCAGGTGGCAAAAGCAAGAAGACCAAACGAACTGCTCCGAAATCCGATGATATCTACCTCAAGCTCCTCGTCAAGGTCCCATCTTCATACATTCCTCCCTCTCTCTTTCTTTCTCTGTGAAATCGACGTCTAAATCTATACTCTCTTATCTCCTTTTGCAACAGCTCTACAGGTTCCTGGTGCGTAGGACAGGGAGCAAGTTCAATGCAGTGATACTGAAGCGGCTTTTCATGAGCAAAGTCAACAAAGCTCCCATGTCCCTCTCCAGACTCATCCGCTTCATGAATGGAAAGGTTCATCCCTTTCTCTCTCTCACCCACTTTCTAATTTGATGATTTGGACCTTTTGATTTGATTCGGTGATGGTTGGGAATCTCTCCAGATTGGAAGATCTTGTCCAATTTGATTTTTGGGCATTTTTGTGTCCTCTAGTGATGTAGATTGAACGATTTGGATTGAGAATTGTCTATTGGTTTTGGCTGGATTTACAGGAGGACAATATTGCAGTGCTGGTTGGTTCTGTGACTGATGATGTCCGGGTTTCGGAGGTTCCGCCGCTGAAAGTGGCCGCTCTGAGGTTTACAGAGAGGGCGAGGGCGAGGATTCTCAAGGCTGGGGGCGAGTGCCTTACTTTTGATCAGCTCGCGCTTAGGGCTCCTCTTGGGCAGAACACGGTATATATGTTTTCTTCAAATTGTTTATCAGTTATTACTAGCTCCATTTGACAAAATTGAAATGATTGTGATTCTTTTCATATTAATTTTGTTTATAAGTTGTTGTTATAGCTGGTTGAATTTTCAAATGTTTATGTGAAGGATGTGTGATTATGGAATCCATGCCTTCTTACTTGTCAAAATACTACGCCCAGGTATGGAAACAGAATATGGATTTCCTATAGGTAATATGGTGATTGATATTCGATATGATCACACAAAGGTTTTAAAAATCAGCCAAAACCAAGTTGTATCTTCTTGCTTCGGATTTGATTTGTTGTAGTGATGGCTGAGCAATTATTTCCTAACAAAAGAGAGACTAATTGATGGCCATTTGTGGATTTTCACTTGTTTGATTTTAGGCCCTTTCACATAAAGGTATTGCTTGGAATTCTCAACAATTCAATACCATTCAAACAAACTGACCCAAAGTGTGTGCTACTGCTGCTATGGCCTATGAGAACATTTCTTTCACTAACCTCTTCATACCTTACCTTTGATGCCTACTTTTTTCCAAACCAATCTTTTAACCCAAAATAATGTTGTACAACTTGACCTGCATTCTGATCTGTTCTAACTTCTAAGATATAAACTCTTTGCAATGGGATGCTTTAATTGGATTATTATAGGTTTGTAACTTGGGGATTGAAGCCTCCTGTATGTGGTTTCATGTGCTACTCTCCCTCTTTGCCATACCAAAGTGTCTCTTTTTTACGAAGCAAGAGTAGGACTTAGGCTCAGTTGCTCATTCGACCAGGTTTGACTCATGATGGTGCGACACTCCGTGATCACCACAGAGGTGAATAAAGAAATCAATTTCTATTTGTTTTGTCTGATCCCATTATAGATAACACATAAAAAAAGGTTTTTCCCCATTTCTATCTTCCTTTCTTTACATTATTTGATTAGTTGAAGAGTGCCATTAAAAATTCATTAAAAAAACTTATCTTTTTGAGTTTTAGAACTCTGAAAAAGAGTAGCCTGGTTTGATAATAAAATGGGTCTGACCATGGCAAGTGGAAATGATACATTACGGAACAGGACAAACTTTGTTTTACAATCCGGCCTCCTGATTTGTAGTCATGTCAAGTTGACTCGGTCTGCTAACGGGTCAAACAGTGTGATCTCAAGTGGGCAAACCAAACTTATCATGGGCATTGCATACTATGAAATTAGTATAACTTTGTGTGCTAGACTCATTAATTCTCATATAGAGGACTCGTTACTCATTCCCATTCACCTTTTGAACAAACACAATGTCCTGACGACTTAGGGTGGATTGAAGGAGCATTTTTTATCTGGGCTTGCAGCCTGGCTCATAGGCAAGTGTTTCCTTCCTTTAGGCAAGATAAATACCAGATTGGAACCTTGGTCTTCCCTGTGATGGGGGTGGTGATTTATTACTGCGCTAAGATTGGGTTGGTGGATTCAAGTTTAGCATATATTTAATGGGTGTTATAAGAACTGATGTGTTGCCCACCCCATGGGAACATTGGCATCCAGAAAGTAATTCAGCGCAGCAAGGTTGTCTAACTAATCCATGGCCATTGGCTTCATATGTTTGTGTGGGTTTGTCTAAAGTTGCTTTAACCTCTGGAAAATGAAAAATAATAATAACAGTAATGCTGAAGACGAGAACATATAAAACTCCCTCTGTTTTGTTACATTTATTTGCATTCTTTCCAATATAATCTATCTGTAATTGTATGTATCTTTTTTTTTTTTCCTTCTTTTTTTAGACTTCACATGAATTCTATTTGCTTTCTCTTTTCATGGTAAAATTTGAATGAAGTAATTTTTATTTCAAGAAAAAAAGGGGGCACAACTTTGGACAACTTTGAACTAGAGTGATTTCTATTTATTTGCATGATCTATGCATCATTACTGTTTGGAAGTTTGTTGCTGTAGAGGGTTGGGAAGCAAGTTTTTCATTATGCCATGTCATGTAACAGGTTCTTCTCAGAGGTCCTAAGAATGCCCGGGAAGCAGTGAAGCACTTCGGAAAAGCACCTGGTGTGCCTCACAGCCACACGAAGCCTTATGTACGATCAAAGGGAAGGAAATTTGAAAAGGCAAGAGGTAGAAGAAACAGCAGGGGATTCAAGGCTTGAGTAGCTTGCATGCCTTGAGGGTGGAGCAATCATTTGCTTTATTAGCTTGTGAGGATAGTCTAAGGTTTACTGAGTTAGGTTTCAAGTTTTGCAAGTTAGTCCAACAAGAGTTTTTTTCTCCTTTGCATATTTAATGTTTGTTGTCTGAACAATGGGTATATTTGTACTTCTAATGGTAATTTGGTTGTTGGCAAATTATGTTTAAAAAAGCTTTTCCATACATGCATGTGGATGACTATGGTGTGGCAATAGTAATGTGCCATTTACAATGATCATGATTCATATGAGGATGAAATTATGTAAATAACAGTCCATTTATCTGCCTATAGAACCCTTAGTTATATCCTGCAATTTGGGCGGTGCCAAGGGAGCACAGAATCATTGCCACTCTGAAATGTAGTATGATTTCACTGACTTCATCACTTTGGTCTGAAAAGCAGGTAAATTTAATTTTTATCCAATCAGAGGTTTTTGAACCTGGGCCACACACAATCACTGCGGAGAACCATTACAGAGGAAAGATGGCCTTAAAAGCATGCATTTAGAGGTGAATTCAGATTGGATTGCTAGCACCCAGGAAAGATACCCCCCAAGGTCCCACCTATATAAAATGCTCGAAATCAGTTAAAAGGCTCATATTTGAGGCCCGTACAGTACAGATTAGTCCAACATTAAATGCAAGATATGCACACTAATTTGGTGGACTTGATTAAAATATGCATGGCACGGAATGAGAGATTTTTTTCACTAGTTCCCCAATTTGTATATTTGTTGGTGTGGTGATAGAAACACCTTCCTTTACAGGATGGGTGTGTGCAACAAAGAGGACTCCTATGAGAATGGACTCACTCATTTTACTCCTTTTTGTCGAGTCCATAGTTGTTTGGTGTATCACTTTCCCTATGCCAAGAATGGACTCATTTTACTCAATAGAGGATTTTGATTACCAATGATGGGTGCAGGAAGGCTTTCTTGTAGAAATAGAAATTCACGAAGAGCGGAATCCTCTTAATGCACAACGGCAATGTTTTACTTTTTTAAAAATGCTATAAAAAATAATTTTCCGGAAAAATATGTATAAAGAGAAAACCTTATCCTATTAGTGGACTGCAAGTGCAATCCACCTCTATGGGGTTTACTTGGGACCGCCATTGATCAATGTATTTTTTTTTAACATTCACTACCCTCTCCATCTAGCACCTGACTCAATTTGACACTTCATTTGACTCTTACTCATGGTTGGATTTAACCCCTAAATAATCTTATATATAAAATGACCTTTAAACTTTAAGGCTATTAGATCGAAGGTCAGAACAACAAAATAATAACCCTGATTTGCTTTGGTGCAATGGTAAACGTCTCGGATGTCATGTATGACAATGCAGGTTTGAAATTTACGAGCCGCGACTTATCTAATACATGATAGATTATTGTAATAATCTGCTTAAGCCCCCCAAAAATACCTTTCTCTACTGCAGGGGGCTTTCTGCAAGTTTACACCTTTTACATTTGTTCCCTGGATTCTTCCTGTTTGACTGCCTCATTTGTGAGAGAGTAGCAGCAGCCTGCAGAGAGAGAGAGAGAGAGAGAGAGAGAGAGAGAAATGGCGGGTCTTTTGAGCATAGGGACTAAGATCGTCGCTGTGGGCAGGAACTACTCGGCTCACGCCAAAGAACTCGGCAACGCCGTTCCAAAGGTCTCTTTCAATTTCTCTCTTTTCTTCTGCGTCTGCCACCCAAGGTTTTTGTTTTACAAGATTTGATCTTGTTTACAAAAACATTGAAATTTCTCCTAAATCTAATCTCACACACAGTATTTGTGTTGGGTTTGGGATATAATCTGCTCTAAATCCTGCATGTGATCTGAATTAAGCTGTTGAGCTTTGTGGTGTTTGGGGGCAGAAGGGAAAACTGAAATTCAACTTAGTTAGAAATAAACTGCAAGTGGATATCAGTATCAGCAGGTGAAGTTGATTACAGTATACCTGATCTTGTGGTTTCTTATTCACATTCTGCTTGAAATATATTACAACCCGATTGGATTTGGGGTTCATCCAAAGTCAGATTTTAGTGTCCATCTTTGCTTGCAAGGAGATTCTTAGGGCATCAAAGTAATCTCTTGGGGTGTATTTGTGTGTGCGAGGTGTTTTCCACGGAAAATGAACATGTTTTCCCTGGTAGAATGTTTCTCCTTTGTTCCGTGTTAACATTTTTCTGAGGTCATGGCATTCTACTGAAATTAGATTGGGACATTTGGACCCAGGAGGAAGAAAACCATTTTCTGCTGTCAATATACAATCAGTAGAAAGTAGAGAAACTGGACCCAAGTGGTAGAAAACCATTTTCTGCTGTCAATATACAATCAGTAGAAAGAAGAGAAACTGGGCCCAAGAGGTAGAAAACCATTTTCTGCCGTCAAAATACAATCAGTAGAAATTAGAGAAACACATGTTAGTAAAATGTTTAGTGAAAATGAAGGTTTAATTTTTCATTAAGTTTTCATTTTGACAGATTTGCAAAGAAAATTTCATGAAAATTGTCACACACAAAGATGCCCTTATGTGCTATGCTTGTGGTTCTCTGACTTTAAATGTTGTGCTATTGAAAGGAGGGCTCCTTTTTTCTCCCTTCCTTTGTGTAGGTAATAACAGAGAATTTGACAAGTTTTATGGGGATGGGGAAGCTACTAGTAATACAGGTCTTTCATAACTAGTGTCAATTGTTGTCAATAACTGTTGGTTTCAGGAGCCAGTATTATTCTTGAAGCCAACATCATCTTATCTGCAAAATGGAGGAACTATAGAAGTTCCTCATCCTTGGGAGTCGTTAGATCATGAAGTGGAGCTAGCAGTTGTCATTGGGAAGAAAGGTCGCGATGTTGCTGAGGGATCTGCAATGGACCATGTTGGAGGTAACAACATAAAAAGTTTTTTTTTTGTAATCCTGTTAGTAACAGAAGTTCATACTTTGTAAATTTAGTTTTATTTATTTTAAGAATTGTTGTTTTGGCTTGTATTTGTGTATGCAAAGGATCTTTATGTTTTTCTAGTGATAGTATCTGACTGGATGTAAATTGTTCAGATCCACCGACTCTGATGGAATTTCAGGGTCTTTGACCTGAATCTTGCACAGTTGATCTAGATTTGAGTTGGATTTATTTGAGTTGGATTTGGACCCAGGTCCAGATTTGATTTAAGTCCCCCAATTCTTAAATTGCAAATTATCGACACTCACTTTATAATTTCTAGGCTTCTGTTGAAAGTTGAGACATTTGTTTTTTTTTTTTTTTTTTTGGGTCTTTGGGAAATGAGTATATAAACATACAATCTTACATATATATGTGATATCTTATACTTAATTTTACTTACGAAAATGCCTCAGGAGACGGGTATAACAAGGTTGTCGAAGGAAGAAAAGTGAAGAGAAGAAATGGGGCTTTCAGTTAGGCATTCTGCAATTAGATTCGCTTTAAGTTGCAGCATTGAAACTGATGAGGGTATCTGATAATACCTCACTTTGAGTTGGCTGTAGGAGGCACTCTAGTTTTTGAAAAGTAGATCATTATCCTGTAAATTACGTCTCTGGGACGTAATATGATATGAATTAAAAATCTCTACTATATTAATGTGTATGTTACACGAGTATCTAAGTAACCGTGTCTGGATTTAGGCCAGGTTGAAGCCCTTTAATAATGTCTGGGTTTGGGCCTTTAGTTTAAATTTAGGTAATAGGTATGGGTCCAAGTATATGCCCCTATTATTAATTTGGGTTCATATTTGTGTACATCGCTGGCCCGACCCAAACCTGACCTATTTTCCTCCCTGCTGAAACTTGACACACATCCAACTTGAATAATGTTGGATGGATATACTTTGACCTAAGATACTAGGTGGGGCCCACAAGGTGATCTACATATAGCTAAATGAGCATTTGTTCCAAAGTGAACCCACAAAAACACAGGCATGCAAAACACACACACACTGAATAACTAAATGAGAATTAGTTCTTAGGTGGATGTACAGACACATGCATGCCCATCACCTGCACACACACAGAGACACACTCACAGAGGAGTTCAAAGCAGCTCAATATGCAGCTCAGTTCTGAACTTCTGATGATGGGGATCAAAGTCTATTTGTCCTATCTCAAGTTCCAGAAGCAGGTGGAAGTATGGATGGATTAAAAGTGGGCCCTGTGTCTTCTTACTTGTGAGCTTCCCTCATTTGATCTTTTTTTTTTGGTTTTTTTTTTTTTTTTTTTTTTTAACTTTACACAATCTAAATTATTGGTATAGTCTGGATTTTCATTTTCTACATGTAATACTTTCCATGTTCTATTATATTCTGAAATAAGTAGTTCTTGTTGGCCGGTGAATTATCTCTGAAATATTTTAATATACTTTTCCATTTAAACTGATGCATGCTCGACATAAGAGTGTTTCTTGGGGAAAATTATGCACACATGCATTATTTGAGATACTTTATTTCCAATTTTGTAGGGTCACTATATGATTTTGCATGACATTGGTTATTTATTGGCTGTTTCTGCACCATAGGTTATGCACTTGCCTTGGATATGACAGCAAGGGAAATCCAGGCTTCTGCCAAGGTGGATAATTACTTCCTTTTCGTTTAGAATGATTATTAGGCATTGGAACCTTTTCTTCTATATACTAAAAAGCTTCCTGACATAAGGTTCTTTATTTATTTTTTCTGTTAGAAATTAGTATTTACCCTAATTCAAATTCTCAGTTCTGCCTATTTTAGTTAAACTGTTCGGTTATTGATGCCCAGGCTTTTTTGTGTCACTTGCTAGTCTGCAGGTCTTCCATGGACAGTGGCCAAAGGACAGGACACCTTCACTCCAATCAGTGATATGGTGAGAAGCGAGAATACATTTACTTTTGAACAGTCCCCCTAAAAAGCTTGATGGCATATGCTTTCGTCCTTAAGATTATCATCCCCTTTCTCTCATGAATACTCTAAAATGCTCCTTTACTTCCCCTTCATCTTCTTATCGGGCTCAGATTTGGTAAATCTTTGAAATGGCACTGGTTCCATCTCAACTGTTCCAAACATCTCTCTCTCTATTTCTCTCTCTCTCTCTCTCTCTCTCACATAAGCTTACTGTTTCTCTGCAGCTGCCAAAGTCGATGGTGCCAGATCCTGACAACTTGGAGCTGTGGTTAAAGGTTTTATAGTTTCATGGTTCCTACTTGAATTGTCTTGATTTTTATATGTTAGTTCCCAGATTGCGATGTCTTTTCTACCATGTTCAAGTGATAAAGAGCTGACCATTTTTCTGCCAGGTTGATGATGAAGTTAGACAGAAGGGTTCGACCAGGGACACAATCTTTAAGATTCCTTATCTTATAAGCCATATTAGTTCTATCATGACACTTATGGAAGGAGATGTCATACTCACTGGTATGGAAGTATTCATGGGAATGTTGTCTTCTTTCGTTCTTCGATATGTTTAGGTTCTTTGGGTTTATTGGAGGTCTTTATTAGGGAAGAAATGTTGACGAAAAGCAGGAGGTCCCACTTGACCTACCTACCTCATAAAATGTAAAAGCAACGGCATGCATCATTGGCATCGTAACTTACATAATAGATATTATTACTACTGAGCTTCGAAAAGAAAATCTTCTTGTCGCTTGTTTCTGGTAATCTATGTAAGAATTTGAGCAAATTTTTGGACACAAGTGCACAAAAGTGAACAGATTACGGTATTTACCATCACCATCTCACTACCAAAATACTTCATAAAGAAAACAGTCCACAGTTTTTTAATGGTGCTTTCTTTTGGCTTGTGCAGGCACTCCAAAGGGTGTTGGTCCCGTAAGAGTAGGTCAGAAGATAACTGCCGGTGTAACGGGCCTGATAGATGTTTACTTTGATGTGCAGAAACGCCGAAGGCCTGTGAGTTAGTTCGTGACAACCCAAATAGTGGCAGCTTTTGCAGTAAAACATATGATGGATGTTTGAGTAAAAATAAACTGAAATTTCGACGACATTGGTCTTTGACTGCTCTTGGAAATTGGTTTTATTTTTTTTATTTTTTAAGATTCAGCTATAAGTTTTTATCTTTAATATGTTCTCCCACATGCATTTTTCGTGAATAATCATTTCCTCGATTACCCAACTTTTCTTTAATCAGGTTGCAAGATGGTTGGCTAAAATGCTTAAAGCTTGCCTTGTAGTTGATGCAGCATCTCATCTTTTCTTCCACACTTGTGCTCTGGGGCATCTTAACTGTTAAGAGAGAGGCAACCTTAAGAAACCATTAATAATATCCTCTTAGATCACTCTACTAGTAACATAACTGCAATACAAGGCCATGATCACACATTGAGTAACAAATGTGCATCAATATCTGGTAATCTTAGCTTGGGGAAAGGCTTACAGACTTTATCTGCAAGCACACAATCTGCATTTTACTGGTCAAGCCAGGTACCATTACTTGGAAGATGCATTACAATAATCTTCAACCGACCTTAAATATGGCAAGCAGAAGGTGGATCATAACATCATTGACAGGACCTAGTGACTATAGTCATGGTTCAAAACCATATATGATCAGATGATCCTAGTTGCCTGATGGGAGGTGCCAAATTGGATAGTAAACCAAATTGGAAGGTCAACAGCTGGCATTTATTAGTGGGGCCTATGAATTAAGCATGACTGGTATCTTCTGTTTTTGGACTCTGGAAAAACTGTTTTCAGTTCCACTTATTAGGGAATGTAACATTTACCACAAGTTCTGCACAAGACATGAAAGTTGAAACTGGCTTGAGAAACATCTGGGACTGGCAACCATTTGGCTGTGGCAGTATGCACCTTCAAACTGTGTTGCTGGCTTTTTTCAGCTGGAAACTGTGAAACTCAGCAAGAATCCGGCAACAATATGAAAGATAACAATTTGGATTTAGAGGCAGAGGATACTATTGCATTGATATAAAGTTCATGATAAACCCATTATTCGACAGCTAAATTACGCAAAGGCAACAAAGTCGATTCCCAGAAACACAGTGCTTTGAAACAGAAAAACCAATCAGAACTTCTTGATAAAGTCATAGATGTGTGTGCTGATTTCATCGGCCCTCTCCTGGTTGAGGAAGTGACCAACACCTTCCATTACTACTACATCCTCCAGAAATGGAACATCCTTCTTAAACCCACCACTGTGTATGTAATCCTTGGCACCAAGAGTGTTATAAGTGAGGTCCAGATCACCCACAACAAACTTAACAGGTACTTTCACTTGCACCCCTTGCCAAGGTGCAGTGAGCTCCCAGTTCCTGCAGAAATATCAGCTACATTAGGGAGAATACACAGACTGGACATATAAAACCAACAACACTGCTTATTTCCAAGAAAATATGTTGGAATGTAGGTGTCTTATCTCATTAGTCAAGATCTCAAATGGCTGATTTTGTAGTTAAGAATAAGTTAAACATATTTCGTCGCTATTCTTATGTGATCTAGATGGTCAAGTTTGATGAGTTCTACACCCTCTATTTTTGCATGATTCTCTGTATAAAAGGTAGACTCGAAAATATAATCCCAAATTAACTGATTATATGTTCAGAATTTTAAAGCTTTAAAAGATGGTCATATGATTCTCGATACAAAGGTAACAAAGCTTTTGCAGCAATAAAGGGCTTAATATGAACTTCTACCACTAACTAGTGGTTAACCTAATGGATTCAGTGGATAGACAACATGCCAGAAACAGCCCAGGTTGGGGTTTCCTAGATATTCAAAAATGTACTCTCTTCTGGGTTAGATGTCAATTGTTACTCTGTTTTTTCACAGGAAGTTTATCCCCCTTTCTATGAATTGTTGGCTAGGATGTTGTGGAAAACCAAATTCCTCAACTTTGAATTTGATTTCTGAGCAGTCCACTCTTACCACCTTACAACATAACCAAGTACTCAAAACTATAATTGAAACCTAAGTTACATTAGTATATAGGAATTTTGGAGTCCAGCAGCAACTCAAGGTGACTGATCTGGCAAAATCCAAAACATAGAATTTGTGGATTCAGCATAATATTCAAAATAATTTAAGTTAAACCTATATGCAAATAGAACATAAAAAAAAAAAAAAAAAAGAATGTAATGTAGAAATCTTACTTTTAAGATAAGTAATAATTATATAATTTAGATTAAAAAAAAAAAAACATGAGATAAACTTCGTTAGTACAAATTAATACTTCAACTAGTACTAGAAGAATTTAGTTCTGTCGTGAACAATTCAACATAAGAATTTGTGTTGATACATGTTTGTCATACTGGCCATTGCTCATTTTGAAGAATCCATGTAATATATTTTAAAACCAAAGAAATCTCAAATGAATAAAGAACATGAAACACTTCATTCACCTTGTCAACTAGAAGAAATTGCTAACAGGTGTACTACAGATATGTTTCCAACTAAATTGGAGTTCATTGGCAAGTTACCTGTCTATATTTCTGTAGTAGTTCAGTCCTCCAGTAAAGCCTGTCTTTTCAAATTTACTGGCATAATAATTGATGTCTTCTTCCGACAACCAAGAAGGCAATGTGATCTGATCACCAGGCAAACTTCCAAGCCCTC
The DNA here is from genome assembly GCA_028538565.1 of Umbellularia californica. Lineage (NCBI taxonomy): Eukaryota > Viridiplantae > Streptophyta > Magnoliopsida > Laurales > Lauraceae > Umbellularia > Umbellularia californica. The sequence continues at coordinate 52,858,452 of JAPQWN010000010.1, forward strand.
CTTTGGGTACCATAAGAGGAGCTGGATCCCTAAATGTTAAAAATTTCTTCATCAGCATCGCGGTATCACTCTGAGCAAAGTCAGATTCTGCTGCTCCAGGTTCCTAAGCACAACAAAAACTGAAGTTGAAATGCAAGCAAAATCATACAATTCTAATATATACTATGAAAGTTATGACAGTCAATCAGAAGGATTGAGGCCTAGCACATCATTAAGATAGAACATACAAGTAAGATTTGGTATAGAAAACTACAAACCTACACAAGAAATGAAGAATATCACTTAACAAATAGAGGTGATTTAGTGCAGTACATTCTTATGAGAAGCATAGGAATTGCCTGGTACAAAGTCCAGATGGGTGAATGTGACATGTAGGTGTTTCACCATCGGCCCCAGAAGATACAAGGATGGGTTATACAAATACAAAAATCGACTCTATTGGCTGACGTTCTCTCTTTCATCTTAAGAGAATGAGATGGACAACCAAATGAATTAACTTTTCTTAGATTGAATGTTAACCATCCATCCCATTTCCTTGGACAAATTCCATCCATTTGATATAAGCCAGTTAATTGAATGGCCATTTGAATTTGCCTTAGAAGATTAAAGCAAACTTTATAAGGCTAATGGAACCTATCTGCATGCCACTGGTTCTCTTTTGGGTTAATATAGATCCTCTTAGGCTTTGACCTAGAGAAGTCCTAAGTTGACGAAATGGAACTACACATCATCTCAGTGGCAGACTCAGGATTTTCTTTTAAGTGAGACTAAAATTTTGCTAGACTTTACATAGAAATTTTGCTAAAATATTTGGATAATGGGAGTGGAATTCCATCTTTGGATCATAGTCGGGTAAAAAGACATGATAACAGAGATGGATTTGGTTATCTTTGGGTTTTTGTAGATACGCTCAGATTTGGTGGTTTCAGGCTTAACTGCTTAAGGTATGGATTAGGATTTGGGAGATCATTTTTAGAATTAGGATTTGGAAATTAATTGTTTTGATTTAGGTACAGAGTGATTAGGAAGGATTATACTAGATATGTTTGGTAGATAAAAATGTAGTAATCAAAGTACATAGGGATCGACGATGAGGAGCTTGATCGATAATTGGCACGAAGAGGTTTCAAAAGAAGAGGTCCAAGAAGAGGGAGAGCAATGTATTGCAGCAACACGTCTTTTTTTTTTTTTTTTTTTTTTCTCTCCTTTTTTTAACAAACGAAGATTTAAATATGTGGGGCTGTCTTTAGACATATGTAATAAGTTTAGACATGTGGGGGCATGCTCCAAGGCCCCATTCAACTTTGGTGATTTCAATTTTGATGTGGGGCGACTACCCTAGATTGTGCCCCAAATTACTCACCTCTTCACCAAGAAGCCATTAAAATCTATATAGATTTCAATTTTGACCTGGGTCAGTGAATACAATGTAGGTCCGCCACTGCATCACCTATTGAAAAATCAGAGCTGCTCAATGGGTATTCCCAAATTTTACAATACAACCGCCAATCTTATAATGAGATTGAGACCAACTTTCCTATTTGTGTAAAATTTGAGGATACCCTATCTAATGTGAGCAAGTTTATTTCAAGCAGCGGCATTGACCGTGCCATCAACAACTATACCATTTGTGATGTGGCATTTGGCATGACTGATGGGTATGTCAAATTTGAAGTATGAAAAAGGTAAGTTCCTTATATTATATTGGATTATTTTATGCAATGGACCCACAAGAATGCAACAATGGAAAAGTTTTTTTTTTATATGCCGGTCCACAACAAGAGAAAAAAATATAATAAAATAATAAATTTCACATATCAGGTGATTTACTTTAGTAGATGCCTATTAATAACCAATAACACTAAGGTAGCGTTTGGTTCACTTGAATGGTTTTAGACATGAATGAAATGGAGAGCGGAATGAGTTTGGAATGGAATGAGGCAGAAATAGTCATTTTCATTTCAGCGTTTGGTACGCTGAGGAATCAACCCACATAATAGAACTATGGATTTTTGTTCTTGCGTTTGGTATACTGGAATGATATCAGGAATGAAATAAAATTTACATAAAACTGACCAAAATACCCTTGTTAGAATTTTGGAATGGAATGGCCTTGTTAATATTAATATAAATTATATTATTAATATAATATTAATAAATATATTATTAATTATTATTATAATTATAATTATAAAAAATTATATTTATAATTATATAAATATTATAATTATATTTAATATAATAATTATATTATTATTATAAATATGATAAATAATTATATTATAATATTAAATATAATTATAATATTATTAATAATATAAATGATTATATTATTATTATAATAATAATTATATTAATATTATAAATATTATAAAATACCCTTGTCTTGGGTATTTCGGTATAAAAAAAAACATAAAGAAATGGAATGACCATTCCTCTGCCTCCCCAGTGGAATGGCCATTCCTCTAAATAGAGGAATGGTGATTCCGGAGGTAATGGTCATTCCACCACTTTTGTGCGAACCAAATGCCATAATGATTATTTCGTTGGAATGATAATTCCATTCCGACCTTCATTACAGCAAACCAAACACTACCTAAAAACTCGAGTTGTTAGTGAGGGTATAACAAACAAACAGAATGGAATAGACGTTATAATATGACTCTGCTACCAAGTTAATAATTAATAACACCAAGAGCTCCAGTTATTAGTGAGAGGTATAACAATTTATATCAACAATGTCAAATTCCAAATCTCCAAATTGCTACATAAAAGCCTTCAAATGTAATTTGGCATCTCCAAAATAACACATCCACCGAAGATGCTCTAAGATTATCAACAGGTGGGCCCCACTATAAACAGATGGCCCTGCGGCCATGGATGGAGTTCCACTCCTCCAACTCGAGACTTCTCCAAATTTGAAAGCCCTAAGAGGATCCGGACTCCTCCTGGGCGTAGGAAGGGTATTATGGTGCACCCAAAAAGAGGATCCTAAACGTGCAAGGACGATGTTACCTCTATTTAGTGTTGTGTTCTCAAACAAAGAGAACACCAAACAGAAAGAGAGAGAGAGAGAGGGAGAGAGATCCAAGTCATTTTCAAGTTTGATCATCTTTGATGAACTAAATATTAATGTTCTAAAAGAGACCCAAAAAGAGGATCCTAAACGTGCAAGGACGATGTTACCTCTATTTAGTGTTGTGTTCTCAAACAAAGAAAACACCAAACAGAAAGAGAAAGAAAGAGAGAGGGAGAGAGATCCAAGTCATTTTCAAGTTTGATCATCTTTGATGAACTAAATATTAATGTTCTAAAACAGCTTGCTATCAATTTTCCTCATAGTCTTCCCATCATTAACTTAGATTTATATTTATTGTGGTTGGCGCCTTGTTAACACCGAGCATCTAGGGCCCCCAGAAAATGCAAATCCCACAAAATGCCAAAACGGAATAACAATCTCCAAACTACCTACTCCTTTTCAACTCAAAGAAAAATATTCCTCCCAAGTCCCAACAAACAGACCCACATCATCTCTTTGTAAATACCTCCACTATTAATTCCTAATATCGCCCACACATGTTCTTTTCTGCTTTAAATAAACTAAAGTCTCAAAAGATTCTTTTTTATTTATGTATGTTACCTTAAAAATTTATGGTTGATAATCCCAAAGGGTGCATATAGAGATGTCAAATGGGCCGTTCCGACACTCAACGGCCCGCGACATTCTCTCTATCAAAGCATTTAATTATTTCACTCTTTCCAAGAAGTTCTTGGAGATCATCAAGAGACAAAATTAAAGGGGCTTTCAAATGATCCAGCAGAGTACATTAGTAGACTACACATCTGATTTTTTACTTTTTTTTCGTTGTAATTTGTAAATATATAAATTTTTTTTATTTTTTTTAGTTTTATTATCTAAAAAGATTGTAAGGTTTTGAAGGTAATCTTATTTACAAACCTTTAATAAGTAAAGATTCAATGGTTTTCTTCTTAGTGGAGTACGTCGAGTTTGACTGAACCACTTAAATATCTTTATTATTCTCCGTGCTTGTGTTTTAATTTTTAATTTTAATACCGAAAAGACAAAAAAACTAATCGAAAAAAAAGGCACGCCAAGCACAGAGGCACGACCTACCCGGCCTGCTAGATATCCCTAGGTGCCCATACGAAGGAAGTAAAAATAAATAAATATAACATTTTAAGAATTTGACTCAAGATAAATCATAATTGAGAAACCGAAGCCATCAAATTGAAACAAGGGCCTCGCTGATAATGATATGTTATGCTACAAAGAGAGAGGGAGAGGGAGAGGGAGAGGGAGAGAGGGGAACCTGGAATTTGCAAATGTAATAATCCTCTCCAAGAAGTGCACGTAGGCCATCAGTGGGCTTCACTGTTGGATGACGAGCCTTGTAGCAGACGCTCAGGTTCACCAGTGCCTTCACCTTATCCGGTCTAAACATGCATAGATACCAAGCCACAACAGCACCCCAATCATGCGCCACCACAAAAACCTATGCCCCACCACCACCATGATCATCATCATCATCATTATTTCCAATCCAACGGATGAGATGAAATGAAAAGGAAAAAAAGAAAAACACAAAAGGACCTGTTGTTGGCCAAGAATATCGATGAGGGCAATCAGATCACCCACTAGGTGGAAGATGCTGTAGCCATCAGCAGAAGCCGGCGCGTCGGTGTCACCATAGCCACGCAGGTCTGGAGCCACTGCTCGGTAGCCGCGCTCAGCGAGAGCCAGGATCTGGTGGCGCCATGAGTACCAGAGCTCGGGGAAGCCATGGACGAAGAGGACAATATGAGGGCCTTGGCCTTTCTCAGCTATGTGCATGTTTATGCCATTCACCTTCACAATCCTATGCTCAATCCCTTCCATAACTTCTTCTTCTTCTTCTTCTTCTCAAGTCAATTGATCTGTTGTAGTGTATAGCATAGGAAGCTGCTGTTTATAAATAAATGCTGTGTTTGGGTTTGAAAGGGAGAATCTTGATAAGAGATTTTTTTACTACTAAACTGAGTAACGCTAAAAAGAAAACGCACCGGTTGCATTGATTGGGACTGGCTAACGTTACCGTATATAGCCCAATGCTTCCAAAGATAGGGACAAAAAGATGAAGGTTTTGTGACTTTTGTCCAACCCTTGAGAGCTGTTTCTTTAACATAATTTAAGACAATTCATGTCCCTAAGAATTCCTAAATTCCCATTAAGCTTTATAGAGATATCCACTAGAAAACGAAAGGACTAGGATTCAAGGTTGTTTTCAAAATCAAATATTACATTTGCGAATGCTAGAGGAAAATCACGATCAGTTCATGTCATGATTTCCTTAACACCAAATTCTCAATAAAGATTTTAGTAAAGATGGACCTCATAAAGTTGATAAATTTTTTTTGGAGATACTCGTAGCTTTGATGGGATAAATTACTTTATAAGGTGACATATAAGATGAAATTATAAATTGTGGGATATTGCATGGGTATAATTTCTTTTTTAACCTAATAAAAGAGGATTCTTCAAAAATTATACAAATGGCAGTATGCCACAAAAACTGAACAAGCATATCCAATGGACGAGGACGGAGAGAGAGAGAGTGAAGTGACTTTTGATCAGGCATGTCTCTGTAACAATGAATGCACGGCCGGGGTGCAGACTGCAGAGGCTTTCTTGAATGCGTATTAAGTGTATCTTTGACTTTTTTGTTATTATTATTTTTAGCTTTTTATATTTACCCATTTAAGGTTTATATGAGTTATAAATAGATTCTTGAGGTTTTAAAATTTATAAATAGATTCCTATTTTTTCTTTTTAATATATATCATGTCCCCATAATCAATATTTATATTAAGAATGGTTAGCTATCATGAGCTCTATTTCGAGTTTTTATATAAATGACAGTTCTTACATTATATCTATTAAATAAAAATGAATATATTAATATTTAAAAAAAATATCACTATTTTATCCCAAATTCTAATAGTTTCTCTCAATAAAATGGCACTAATTCTCACGGGAGTCAGGCCCTTCCTCAAATTATAAAAACCTTGAAATCCTTTTAAAAGGTGGAAATGGGGCCTCACCAAAATCATTCCAATAGGATATGACTATGTCCCAATATTAAATCCAACCCCTTAGCAATCACCTACCCTTAAGAATTGTCATCATTCCCAATTTGGTACAAATTCTGTCATCAATAGCCATTGGATTTACGTAGAGGCCAAGTCATGATGTTATTTTGATATCAACTCTACCATCAATAGCCATTGGGTTTGTGTAGGGGCCCATTCATTATGTTAATTGGAAAAACCACGAGTACTCCTATTATTGTGAGAGGAGAAAATCTAGGTGTTTTTATGCCTGTAAGTTACTTATTTTATGAGAAGATAACCATTCCAGCTGCTCTCATTAAGGCTTATGTGTTATTATTGGTTCAATGAAAGGGGTGCCTTTGGGTTTTTCAACAGAGGGGCTTTTTCTAGTGTGCAGTATTCTTCTACATGAACATATACTTGCTACATTGGATTGTAGGTTACCACTGATGCGTTGAACTTGATGACCAGGGATTAATTCCTACCTGTGTTATACTAAGGTGCTACCACCACTCAACTTTAAGTGTATTAGCTGTAGAAAATAATATTTGATTTGAATATAATATAAAAAATAATGTTTCCGAGAGTGTTTCATACTGTTTTCTCATAGAGCAACCTAGGAACTAGGCCTGTCAATGGGATTGAAATGGTCACCCGGCTCGGCCTGGCCTGCCCCAAAGTCCGAAAATACAAGGTTTTAAAAAAATTTGAGCCTAGCGGGCAAGGCTTAGACAATATTTTTAAAGCCTGACCAAAATGGGTCTGGGATTGGGCAAAAACAGCCCAGCTTGTTCAAGCCGGCCAGGCCCGCTGCAAGATCATTATACTAATCATTTTATAAATTATAATAATCTGTTGATTTCATTTTTACATTACTTGACCCATATAGGATATTCATTCTCATTCATTTCTATTGATTTTCTGATTTTCTACTTTCATCGGCAAAAAAAAAAAAAAGAAAGTTTTTAACCGAGCCTATATTACTTTAACTTGAACCATATAAAATACTCATTCTCATTCATTTTTATTGATTTTCTGATTTTCCACTTTCAACAGAAAAAAAAAAAAAAGTTTTTAACCGATCATACATTACTTGACCCATATTAGATACTCATTCTTATTCTTTTCTATTGATTTTTTGAAAACTTCTACTGTAACCAGCAAAAGTAAAAAAGAATTTTTTTTTTTTAACTATGCCATATTGCTTGTTTTATTGCATTGTCAGTCCTAAGCCTGGAAAAAAGGAGGAGGGTTTAAAGTCTGGTTCACATCGGGTATTTGGGGACAATAGAAATAATTAGAGAATGTTTTGCTTATGTCCATGATCGGGCTAAGTCCAGGCCCGTACGGGACGAGATTTGATGTAGGCCCGTTCAATTTAAGACCAAGATTGAACAACACCCGATAAGCCCATCCTTTTGTTTTTATGACAGGATTGGACAACCCAAGCTCAGGCCCAGCCTGACCTATCGACAGGCCCACTAGGAACTAATCCCTAAGCCTAGAGGTTATCGCAAGAGTATTGTACCACTAATCCTTTTTTTTTTTGGGTAAAAAAAATAAAATAATGCTTTGTGGGTGCATGAGTTCAAGTACCTTGTAATGTAAAATAAAAATAAAAATTAGAAACGCTGCTGGTTTTTTAGTTCAATATATTTGCACAGATGTTCATAGGTAACCATGAAGGATATCCACTTCCATTTCCTATATTGGATGGTTTCCTTGTGATTTCCATCACTAAGGGCACGTTTATGTGAGCCATGTTATTTTTCCTTCTTTTGCGGAAACAACATTACATTGGAGACTCGTCATGAAAATTTTAATTAGACATGAAACACGGTGGTACCAACATTTCTTATGCTCTGCCATTATAGCAACATTGAATGGATATGATATTTACTGCTAATATTGGATGGCCACATTGATTTCTAACATTGAATGACCTCACTATTGGTTACAAATAATAATCACAAACATTAGATGGGTCCCAGTGCGACATTGTATGGTTTTGGGACCCATTATTTTCAGCATAGATTTATCCTATTTTAACTACACCTTTTTTGACTCCTTTTAATGAATCTAAAATGTTTACTAATTGGTGGGCCACGGACAATCACTTTTACTTACCACTCTAGTTGTTGTTTTAGGCCTAGCAATCTAGCATGGAGTGAAATCCAAATAAATATCCGAACACTTCAATACGACATAAATTATGTGTGGAGAAGTAAAGATAAAGTGAATGCTGAGTTATACAAAAAGTAAAAACAAAGAATTTCAGGTAAAAAGCAAATTTTCTCATAGACTTGACTTCGTTATATTTTATCATACTGTTTTTCATAATAAGAGAAAGAGGTTAAGAGAAAAGTAAAAGGCAAGTAGTATCACATCATTAATTTACCACTCCACTTTCTTATCTATAGTGGCTGTAGTAGATAGTGTTACTTGCTGCTATGTATCAAGCCGTTCTGAAAATGTTACTTTTACTCCATCTTTACCACTCCTTTTGCAAAACAGGATGACTTCTTGGGGATCAAGTCAATCACGTACAATAATGACATGATCTGAATTTGAGTCATTCACCTAGATTTCTCATTGATTTTTTATAAAATCATGAAAATCACATGTTTGGAAATTGTTAATCCTCAAGGATTTTGACCAATGAAAATCCTCAACTGTAAGGAAATTCAGGGCCTTTAACTATATTTCAAATAAATCATGTCAAATTTCCAAAAGCTGTCCCATGAGGTGGAATGCTTGGATCCTCCTCTCGGTTACACATCCAAAATTGCAAATATGCTTCAGAGGGTTAGAACTTGGGAATTTCAAAGGATAACCTGTTTCTTTATCAGAATTCTAAGAATTCTAAGAATTCATGTACGAGAGAACTTCAAATTATCCAAAAGTTGTCCCTTTAGCTGAAATTTCAAATCCCTTTTTTTTATAGAGGATTTCAAAAGGTCTTTTGGGTGGTTGGAATTTAAAACTCTAATTAAAAAAATACCGCATTGGGACAAGATATCACATCATATCATATCATTTCAACAAAGAAACACGCCTAAAAGTCAACTTTAAATGTAGTTGTAATTCAAAAGGGATTTTTAAATGCACCCACCCTATTCAATATTTACACCCACCCTATGCCTATGACCTGACCATTTGCTTTTCTTGATTGTGACCACATGAGAGAAAGACCATTTGCTTGAGTGACTGTGACCACCTGAGAGAGGGAAGGGGTATCAAACGGTCAGGTGGTCAATCAATGGGCCCCATTTGCAAGTCTTCAAACGGTGGGCCCCACTTGCTGGGAGGGGGTATCAAATGGTCAGGTGGTCAAACGGTGGGCCTTACTTGCATGCGAGTGAATTCCATTGACCATGAGCTGACTTGTCCAGAGGGGGTTTAAAATCATTAATGGGCCCCGCTGGTGGATTGAAAAGAGGCTGGCCTCTCATTCACAATATAGAGGATAAATTCTAGTGATAGTGTAGAATTTCTTTTTTAATAAAGAAAAAGATAAAAGGTCTGTAAAGTATTCATCTCCGAAAATTCATCATCCATCCTACTAGATTTAGGTACAATATTAACTTTTATTGGGGATGAGTTTCTTTGTATGGTAATTTGAATTCATAAAAAAGGAGATTGTTAGAGAGGATTAATATGAAAGGATGTTAAAACGGTAGGGGCGAACTCAGAAAATTCTCTTTTGGAGGTGTAAGAAAAAAATTATTGGAAAGGGGCAAATGTTAAAAAAAAAATATATATATATATATTAAAAAAAAAACATACCCTATATGGATGTGATTGTGACCACCTATATCTACCTCATCTATCTCTCTCTTGACTACTTTATATTTTACTACTTACAATCACACTCCATAAATCATGTGGAATACAACTCAATTGGCCATGCAACGTAAAAGAGAATGAAAAATGGATTTTTATTCGCCCCTTATTTTAGTATCAAATTTATCACTCATTATGTCAACTTGATTAGCTGGTAAAGGACAATGAATATCAAGATTCCGCCCCCCCCCCCCCCCATCCACACACACACACACATACATATGAGCAGGGCTCTCTTAAGCTGAAACTTACCTTATTCTAAACTGAAATAGTACTGATCCCACAAATCGAAGTTGATTATATCTGTTTTTCGGATGACAAAACTGAAAAATCCAGTTCTAATTAGATTTATCTTGATTTTGGAGACGATTATCATACAAAAAACAATGATAATCGACTTTGATTTATGGAACCAGCGCTGTTTCAGCTTAGGATAAGGCAAGTTTCAGCTTAAGAGAACTGGCCCATATGTGTATATATATATATAGGGAAATGTTCATATGCATCTATCCCTCACAAAAAATGGTGAGGGACACCCCAAAAGGGGAATTTCCAAGTACAAAAGCGTGGAAGTACAGACACCCCAAAAGGGGAATTTCCAAGTACAAAAGCGTGGAAGTACGTACTTCCACGCTTTTGTACTTGGAAATTCCCCTTTTGAGGTGTCCCTCACCAAATATGGTGAGGAATAGATGCATATGAATACCCCCCATATATATATCTATATATATATAGGTGCTCTAGTGAGAGACACTCTCACCAAGTTGGTGAGAGATGGGTGGGGGCCCTCACTTCCATATCTACTTTCACTAACTTAAATGCAAGGACCCCCAACTTAAATGTGAGGGCCCGCACCCATCTCTCACCAACTTGGTGAGAGTGTCTCTCACTAGATCACCTCCCATATATATATATATTATCTATATATTTAATTATTACAAAAGAAATTCTTAAATAGCTAAGTTGATTTCAATAAAGCAACCTTTGTTCTATCTTTAAATCATATGAAGAACTAGTTGTCCCCTCTTCAATCATATGAAGAACTAGTTGTCCCCTCTTCTAAGATTTTTTTTCTTTCCTGATTCGTTTTTACACCCCCATACACTTATAGATTGTACAAGGATGTATCCAACAACGGACACAGAAATTGATCTCAAGTTGAATGTGTGGATGGGAAGATGACTCACCATTGGGCTAATAGTGGATTGACAAATAGTTTATATATTGAGAAATATAAAGGTGTGAATGTGTGATAACAAAGAAAACAACCCCAATCAAGTAAAATAGGTCTTGCAACTATTTTCTTTTTCTACATTGGGTTATTGGAACTTTTACTTGAGAAATCCAAGATCAATCCTTAGTTACGTGTGTCTAATTATCATGCCACCACTCAGGGGAGGACCCAAGTGTTGTCACATCGGTGTAGTCACACTTGTGTGTGATTTGAAAGTCCCCTTTGTATTTTTAAAATTTTAATTTTATTATTTAACATCTTCATTGGACCATATACCAACATACCACACCATGCAAACAAAAATCATGTGTTCACCATTGCTATCACTCCTCCACCATTGAAAGTTTGTGTCATTGATTGTAAAAAGAAAATTATACGCTTCTTTAATTTCTTTCCTTTTCCTTTTAAAATGTCTAATCTAAATCACCCTCCGTAAATCTACACCATTGGACTAGAACTTCTAATTGCAATATGTTGTTTGCTTTCGTCCAAGACTCCCAAAGTACAAAATAATATATCAATCTTAAAACTTATACTATAAATAAAAAATACTCTATTCAACATATGATATTTGGGTCAGAGTTAAGTCATCATTAAACTGTCATGTTTTGGGGTCCGAGCTCTATTCTTTGGTTTGCGCTCTAGGTGGTCTAGGTTCAGCCGTCACCCACCTCAGCCCTAGTTTGACCTACCTCTGCAAACCAAGCATACTAATATAGCCTAGGGTAGGGTGGGTGCATATAGTAGCACCCAATTCAAAATTGTAGCAATGGTGTTTGGAAATGGGACAGCCATCTCATCGTTGCCCCCGGATTTCTACCAGAGAAATATGGGCTTTTGAGTCCGACCTCTGCCCTAGGATATGAATTTCATCATGTATAAACAAAGAATACACACTAACATAATGTGAAATCCACTATGAAGGAACCCTATTTCAGCAGCTAAAAATCCTGGAATCTGTAGATTATCCCTTGTTGCCCAACATGGGTTACTACAGAGTTTAGGTTAAGGATATCCATTAAAAGGTTCTTTGATGATCATATGATCATTTTCGTATTTCCTTTTTTTATAACTGTCTTATAAAAATAAGGCCTTTTAAATCCTTTCAATCAGTTGAGGCAAACAGGCCCTGATATGTATCTTCATAAAAATAAAAAAAAAGACTGTTCCTTTAATTGTACAATTCTGATTATAATAAAAATGGCTGTTAAACATGAGTCCAGATCAAACATTCATCATCACCACCACCTAATTGACACACAACCCACAATCTCATTAGGCCTGACATGCACCCAAACCTACTCATTTTCAGTCAGTCTTACTAGGCCCTTTGGCCAAACAAATATAAACAGATACCACTAATTAAAACCTCATTTAGAGGCAAAATCCAACCTATAAACAAATGAGATGCCCAACCTGTCCTATGACACTAATTAAAGGCCCAATTGAATATCCAAAGGCCCAAATCTGACCACAAGAGAGACCACACTCTCAGTATGAGAACCATAAATTTTTTTTTTTTTTTTTGGTCTAAAAGAGATTTGACTCTTGTATGTATATATATAAAAGAGGAATATATAAAAGAGGAAGTTAGACCCATTTTGGATAGAAAATTTGATTAAACAACAACAACAAAAGAAAAAAAAAACCCTAATTTCCTATTTTTCATTTGATATATTTCATATAGAAAGGAAAGGGCATTGAAATCATCTCCCACCATCAGTCAACATTGAGAACAAGAAATGAAGAGAAGACAAGGAAAGGAATTGTTATTGTTCCCTCAGACAAATAAATAACCATTCGTCATCAAACGAATTTCAGCATTAGCATGGATCGAATTACAAGCATCACAGGGAACACAACACACACTCACTCTCCCATAATCACATTACATATCAAACCTACAAATCAAACACATCACAAAAACAAGAAATCAAATGAAGGAAAGGGAAAACCAAATAGAAAAGATTGAATGAATGGATGCTCAGATGGTGTTATGATTAGATCTTTTCCTTGACCATTCCAACAAATGAAATGGTCTCATAATGAGCTGGGATTAAAAATACTATCATCATAGCATCCAAACATGTCAAAACAAAATCACATTCAAAGAATACCCAATTCAGAAATCAATACTCAAGGGAAAGAAGGCTCTGCTAAAACAAATATCAATCGAATGAGAAAGAGCCCAAGAACGATGAGCAAAATACGAGAGAGAGGAGACAAAAGGAATTGTTTTGAAGAGGAGGAAGATGAAAAAGAGGGCTTTAATAGGAAGAATTGGGGCTAGGGTTAGGGTTTTGTATCGAGTCGTGTACGCATCGCATCCAATATAAGTTGTTGTTTTCTGGGTACTAAATGGTATCAACCCGATAAATAAGAGGATTGGATCATTGGAGACAGTATCGCTCAATCTGGACCGATCAAATTGTGGGTCCACCTATTCAATGGAGGGATTTTGCTGGGGGCTTCAAAATGGTTTGATGGATCTGAACTTGGCCCTAGATTTTCTGTGTGACGGATGATCCAAGAGTGGTTTTTATGTAATTGTGTCGGGCTCTAAATGGTAGCGGACGCACACTGGTTCCAAAACAATTGGACCGGGCTCGAGATTTGCTGGGCCTGTGCAAATTATGCTTCCAACGGTCTATGCATTAAGGCTGTTAATGGGCCTGAATATGGGTGCATTTAGTCAGGCCTAGACATGTATTTGGGACCGATGGATGGAACTCAGATACATGTTTAGGGGTTAAAAATCCTTAAACAGGCTGCTTGTCCAGGTGTGGGGTCTTAACTCTGATGTGCTCTTATTAGGCTCATCATATTTTAATCATATAAATATTAGCGGATTTGAGATATTAATTCCCCTTAAGTCATATTCCCCCAATTTCATGACTAAAAACCTATTAATGACACTAGAGTCGCTTGACTCTGTTCCATGATTTATTTATTTATTTATTTTTACTTTTCTGTCCGAAATCCAATGATATCATGGGAGTTTAAAAACCCATGATATCATAAGATCTAGGTCCGGATAAGAAAACTGTCTACACTTTTTACTGTATACTTTTAACATTTGGATTCCATGACATCATGGGTTTTTAAACTACCATGATATCATGGGATCCAGGACAAAAAAAGTTTAAAAAAATGTACCAGAGTCGTTTGACATTATTAGATTTTAAGTCATGAAATTGGGGATGTATGGTTTAAGAGGGATTGATATGTCAAATCTCTTAAATATTAAACCAAACTTACATTTTTGCTAAATTGGCCTATCAGCTCGGAATGATACTACAGGCCTGAAGACCCAGAGATCGATCCCTAGGCATGTGTAATACTGAGGTGCCATGATGTGATGACAACAAAATTAACATAACATATCACCTATATACATCATATATAGGAAATGATATTTTCTTTTATTGACATATAACCTATGTACATCACATCCTATGGAAGAGGGTATTTTCTTTTATCATTTTGTTTTGTAGCCTTTTGATTTGGACCCAGATAAAGTTCAAATGTAACAATTGGCTTCAAAAGGGTGAACTCAGGCCTGCCCATTTCCGGACCACACAGTCCCAAGCACTAAGGTCTGTGTGTGACTCTGAAGTCTGAAGCACTAAGTTCTAAATCATGAGTGGACTCACTCAGGCGTGTATACATGTGAATATGGCCTGAATGCAGCCTATTGACAGTATGTAGATGTTCAAGGCTCTTTGAGGCCTCAAATGAATTATATACTACCTGGATTTAGGTCCAACAGGGAGAATCTGGATTCTAATTTAGTAAAAATAATTTCTTAATGGGCTGCATCGCAATGTTTGTAATTGGCCCAATTGATTCAAAAGAGGCCCATTTAGATTTCAGATTCAGGCTTTACATGACCCATTTTGAATACAGGCGAGTATTTACATTCTGACTTTAATAGGACACATTAAACCAAGGGCCTGTTTTTCTAGCACAATTCATGATAAGAATTTGTCATGTTGGGAATTTTTTTATATTCATTCGATAGCATGAGAAATCATTTGTACACAAGAATACTCCGAATTGCTGCAGAAGAACAAGGCCTAAGATTTGGACTGCACAGACTACCCAGACGGGTTGTGCTGTATTCAAGGTTTGGGTCTGGAGCCCTTTTCAAATCAGATGCGGATCCAGTGAACCCTTAACAAACTCATGCCTTTATTGGGCTTTCCAAAACCCTGATCAGATGGGCTGGATATAGGCCTGATTTAAACCCAAGATATGAAATCATTCCACTATTGTCCCCACCTATAATGATAATTGACACATTGTTCAAACGGCCATGTGGTGACACCTAATTTAGTGAGATTGTGATATATATGGTGGACCTTGAGTAGTAGGTTGGACTGCTTGATTGCATGGACCCCTTGATAGCTGGACCATTCGAAGTCCAATTCAATTCTGTATGCAACACTAGTCAGGCATGAGAGAATCTCCTTTTCCTCTACTCTCAAGTCACCAAACACACTAAGTGGAAGGAGGAAAAAGGATATGGTTGGGAAAGTGATATACACTACGGGAGTAGCTTGGCCACTTGCAAAGAGACTCTGAATCTTCCAATTGCTACTCATTACTTCTTAATTTCATTCCCCCTTGTAGTTGCTTCACAGATCAAAGGTTCATAGGTGATTTTGATCATTTTTTAAGGGGCCTCGAAGTTTAAGGGTTATATATATGTTTTTAAATATGAGTAAGAATGGAAGTAGATCAAAGGTTCATGGGTGACGTTTTTTATCGTTTTTTAAGGGGCCTCAAAGTTTAAGGTTCATACATATGTATAAATAAGCAGGAATGAGAGTATATTTAATCTAACATACTCTTAATCACATCATAACATAAATTTAGTCGAATTTTTATTTAAGATAAAGTCATTCTTATCACAACAAATCAAACCTTCTTAGGGCCTGTTTGGATGCACAAGAATACACAAGAAAATATTATTTTATAGAATATAATCTTTCATTTTCTAAAGAAGAGAATCTTGTGCATTTGGTAATTCAAGAAAAATTTAAAGAAAAGAATATTTTCTTTCAAAAAGCTCAATATTTTCTCCTACAGCTCCCCTTTGTTGAAAAAATTTTACAAGATAAGAATCTTTCAAAATAAAAATTAAAAAGTGATAGAATAAAGTAAAGACTTTAGTTCACCAAATCCATTATGATGTGTTTATTTACATATATGATAAAGTAAACTAAAAGTAAATGTCACGGCACGGTAAAGTTGGGGAAAAGTAAAGGTGGGATAAAATATTTGGTAAAGTAAAGTAGGAATGAATGGTAAAGTAATTTCTTTCTATTTGACTTTACTTTATCACATTTTATCATAGTTTTATATGGTAAATAAAAAGTGATTTATTTATAGGTGTGATAAAGTAAAATAAAGATTGATGTTATATCATAGTAAATGTGAGGCAAAGTAAGGTGAGATGAAGTATGTGGTAAAGCAGAGTGGGGGAGAGAGTTGTAAAGTAGTTGTTTTTTTTTTTATTGACTTGATTTTACTATACTTTACCATGGTTTTATATGATAAAAGAAAAGTAACTTAAGGTAAAAACATTGTAGTTGAACTTTAGTTTACCACACTGCTTTTTTTATTCAGATTTGGTAAAAATAGAAATTAAAATATTTAATAAAAAATTATTCTAATAATTTAATTTAATTTAATCATAGCAGCTTCCAAACAACTCAATTTAAAATCTGTAAAATTCTTCAAAAATCGCCAAACAGCAAAAATATTGTAATATTATAATATTACATTATTCTATTCTATACTATCTTATTCTTGCAATATTTAAATTTATAAATATTTTATTCAGTAAACATCCAAACAGGCCCTTAACCTGAATATTCTCTATTACAACCAAGATGATTACTTGCTTCTAGTGAAATCAAAGAAACCCTCCAATAGAGAACTTCTTGGTTCAGCCCCTTTTCTTGACACCTTTACACTTAGATAGTATCATTTGCGTGTAGAATAATGAAAATGAAAGGGTTGTTCACTAGAGAAGAGAATATTATTATAATCGCTGACACCTTACATAAAGCCTTTTAATACCTTATCATGTAGGTATGAATTATGGTTTTATATAGGGGTTGTCTCACCATTTTAGTTTATGGTTTTATATAGGGTTGTCTCACCATTTTATCATTCATTTTGTTTTAAGAGGAAGGTTTTTAACATCATCTGTTTTAACTTGTAACCTGAATCTTGTTAGCACAATAAAATAATCCTGCCCACTATGGATATAGGATAAGCTGTTGTTAGCAATAACAATCCTAGCTATCTAACATATTGAGAATTTTGATGTTGGATGTCTAAGGATTGATTTTGCTAAAAATATATTCCACATTCATGGTGGGCTGAATTAATTTTATTATGCCAAAAAATCTGGCAATATGGGTAGGTCCAGGCTACTTCCATGGGAAAGTAATCTCAAAACCTGATTTGATTCAGTAGGTCTTCTTATGGCTAACTACTTGTTCAATGTTGTCACTTTTTTTTGAGCTTGGACTAGCACATGTTGAGACTATGATTTCTAGACTCTCCCGAAATGGAGTCATATCTATTGGTGCTATTCAATAATCACTCGAACGATACATATAAATATATATATATATATATATATATATATATATGAGTAATGCTACAAACTTACCAAGCGTTTTTTCATCTTTTAGCCAATGAAAGTGTGACACATGTCATCAATGGTATACTTATCTATTCTCTCTCGTAAATATTCTCCTAAAACTATGGATATTTTATAAATTCTCTTAAATCATTTGTTAATAGATAGGGGCAAAAACTCCCCTTTTGAGATAGGGGAGTTTTTGAGAATTTCCATAAAAAGGAGAGTTTTTGAGAATTTTCATATATATATATTTCCATATATATATGGGAAGCCAAGATCAGGACTTGTGTGTTTCTGATGTGGGATTTATGCACCACAGCATACCAAGTCCTTTAGAGTTTCTCCGGCCCTCTTTCTCTAGGCGGATGCTTGTCGGACCCAAAGCACTTCTGCATGAGGGCCACGGGCATGACAAACTCAATAACATTGAAATTTCCATGAATTCTAGAAGGCTTGTTTAGTTCTAACTTTACATCTATGGCTTAGGAAAAGAACCAACTAAACGACTAATTGGAACTCACGTGTAAAGTAGTAGATGAGGTGGGATTACACCCAACACACCGCTAATCTATTAATTAATGGAGATATAGGGATTAAAAAGAGAGGATTAGAGGAAACTTCATGTGTTTCAAAATTGGGTTACTTGCAACAATGGGCGGATCATGATTAGTGCCACTAACTAATAGATTGACCACAATTTAATGAAGATAAAGGGAATTTTTGTTTTCCTTCTCCATAGACCCCACCCCATTTGATAAGTAGGCATCTAAATGGTCCCCACGAGTTGGACTACATATGAGAAGTATGCCCTCTGCTAGTAGGAGAACATACCCCTTTTAAAGGACCATCAAACGCTCTCCTTTTAATGAAAAACGAAATAAAGGGAGATATAAAAAGAACAACCGGCATCACCCTAATATATCAAATCTTATGAAAGCGAGGTCTCATATACATTTCTGCCCTCCATGGCTCTATCCTTCACCTCTACTATTACTTCTTCATAATTCAACAAGATGAAGAGAAAAGGGGTCTATTCATATAATGTTTGGCCACCTAGGGGTGCACAAAAAATCCGTCGATCCATAAAACCCATCTGATCTGATCCACGGATTTTTAACTGAACCGAAGGTATATGGAGTGACAATCTTGTAATTTGTTAGCAACGGATCAGTGACGGATTTCACCTTCAATCGGTGGATTCAATCCGATTCAATCCGTTGACATTAAATAAAAAAAAAACCCTTAAGGGGTCTAAATATAAGTTAAAAGGTACTCTAAATATAAAAGAAGAAAAAACTTCAGGGATCAAAATGTAATTTGCTTTTATATATAAGTATAACAAATGAAATCCTAGACCAAATTTCACCTGAACATGGAGAGCATGTTCTTCAAATTTTCTTTAACATAAGATTCAACAGATTGAATGGATTAAACCGATCCGATCTGGTCTGCCACGAATCAGATTGGATCGGTTTTTAATAGCCACGGATTAGTGACGGATTTCAAATCCATCAATCCGTAGGTAATGAATTGGTGACGGATTTGGCCTAATCAGAACCAATTCGATTCGTATACAGCTCTACGGCCAACCCAAGCCCATTCCAAACAAAAGACATGCTACAAATGAGATGCAAAACACTGAAAAAGGTGTGGTAACAACACTGAAGAAGGTGTGGTAACATTCTTTAGCTTTGGCTAGTTGAAATGAAGTGAAATGATGGTGAACAAAAAGCGTGACATGTAAATGTAGGAGAACATAAATCCTGTTCCATAATATATACAGATAAAAACAGAACTGTCTTTAATTAAAGGAATTGGGTAGATAGTGATTAGCTATTAGATTTTTTATTTGGCCTTTAACTCAACTACAGTTCTACACAGAATACTGTATCCATGTGGAGAAAAGTTACAGAAGTTTGGCACGGAACGGATAGATGTCCCTACCAATCTTCCACCAAGCTGCTTGTGCTTTTGTATGATTGGAACAAGTCCAAATGAACACACCATGTATTACAGAAAATGTCAAATCCTGTTACACATATGATACATCCCAACCGGAAACTAAATTTATTGGCATTGTGGGTGGAACCTTGTTGAAATCGTGACTGTGACCCATCCAATAATATCGCCTTAAGACTCTAAAAAAATTCAGAGATGTAGGAAGAAAGAAGTATAAAAAACCATAGGATCACCACTTAACAGCAACATCATGCAATGACTCAACATTTAACAACAAAAGCAAAGGACGCAGTCACCATTAATTGGTTGATTGACCCTTTGATTTGGCAGCATCTACTCTATAGATCATGTATATTATCTACATTTCTCACCCTTTGGAATTCCTGAAGACCCTTACTAGGTGGCCCCAGGTGAAATCTCCATGGGGTTCTAATAATTGACCAAGGGGCCAACATTTGAGAAAAGGATGCGCTGCACTTGATGAATGGTCTGATTTTCAAGCAGGAAGATGTGCACTCGATCTTAAATAGTGAGTAGCTTTAATCCCGAGGGGAGGGGACTGTAATTATTGTATAGTCTACCTGCCATGTGAGCCTACATCAAATTAAGCAATTGGCAATGGAGTATGGACCAAAGTTAATATCATGGCGAAGTCTTAATATGTAATGTTGTGATTGGAATCTAACTATTGAACAGTTTTTAGTCGGCATTAAACTCCTGTGACATTGTTCTTCATTAGTCAAGATATATGAGACTCAGGCGACTCTCCTGATTGTTTATTTAGAGATATTTACATCCACAGCAAGTTTGCAAAGTCTTTCTCTATGACTAGCAATGACTTCAATATCCTAGAGTAGCTCAGTTGGGGGTATGCCATTGTATATTAGCTTAATTAGCTTAATACTAGTACCACTAGTGGGAACTGCACCTGTCACCTGAACATGAAAAGTGGGCCCACTGCCAACTGTTCTACCACAAACGTTCACTATTCATTCGCCCATGTTCATGATCTTAATTTTCTACCTTAAACAATGATAATCCATGACATCAAAGGATATATGATAATTATGAAATTCTGCTTAGACAAATGCAGTCCGACCCATCAAGACAACAGATAAAGACAGACCAATCTCACGTGGTCCCTTCCACCATTCTCCACTCTTCATTGGCTACATTCAGTGCACGTCGGGAACCGTCTAAAACAGGTGGCCCCGTAGGCCAGGCCTCATGATCCAATCAATCTGGTGGGACTTTGGTTTAGGATCTATGGACCCATGACTGAAACATATCCCATATGGGTTAACTGAGTAGGTTTGGTCAGGTTTTACCACTCCAAAATTTTAGTGCTCCGATATGGATCCACCAGTCCCAATCAAGTGAAGAACCATTATCCTACAAGTGGCACCTGACACGCAGACCTCCGATTAACATGCCAACACTTCTCTCATTCTCCCTTTTTAAATTCCAAAACAATGGTCTGGATACTGTTGGTTTAAGGAGTGTCACCACCACCTGCAATACGACCATCATCTGCTAGAAACAAAGAAAATGCAAGCGAAGAAGAAAGAGGGAGTTTCCAACGACTCCTCTTCTCAAAGTCTCTCATCAATTTCAGATCATTGTCTGATTCATATAAGCCTCGACATCGTATCAGCTGCGAGAAGACACATCTACTTTCTTAGAACGATTGCGAATTTTCCATGGCTCCATCACCCGCCAAACCTTTCTCAAGCCATCCGAAGGTTCTTGCAATTCCTCCACTACACTCTTAATTTTTATTGTAAGATGATTTAGTCATTAAAGTTACAGTCTTTAATGATGAATGCGGATTTATACACAGATACGATGAGCTTTGGATGCCTTTGATTGCTGACCTCTGCCAAGGATCGTCAAAGGTGGCCATGCTTTTGCCCCCGCTCGACGTGCAATGGGTCTGGCACTGCCATTGCTTGAATCCTGTAAGAGAAAAACATTAGAAGAAAACAACCCATATCTTCTTTTGAATTCTTTGAGGAACCCAACATCTTAAATCTCATTTTCAGGTGAAATATCGGCAGTACTGCGCGTCGAGATTCTCGAAACTTATAGAGAAACCAGCCATCTTCGACGATGAGAACGAAGATTATGCTATGACCAGATGCGTGGAGGTTTGGTGCCTTAGATACCCATCTGAGCCTTTCGATCTCGAACCCATCTCGGATGAAGAAGACACAAGCTTTACCGACAACGATCTCTTTCAAACAGTTTCCAAACACCAATCTCTGTATTCGAGATTCTCCGAGCCTTACATGGCAGACATAGTTTATCTGATTGTTGCAAAAAACAGGTATAAGGGGTTCCTCCACATGTTGCAGAGGTTTAGAGAAGATGGGTACTCTCGTTTGGTGCCCACATGTGATATTCTCTTGATGTGGCTAACACATCAGGTGAGTAATTAATGAGTTGCTTTACCATCCCTTTCCGGGTCCCTTTTTTTTTTTGGGTTTTGTTGTGATTTGGATATTGGGTTTTGTACATGTTGCAGAGTTTTCCAAGCAGATATGAAGGGGATGTGAAGGATATGGAGGGGGATTTGGAGAGGGTTGCAGGGGTTTGGGATGCTGTCAGAGAGGAAGAGGTTCAAGTGACCAGGAAGCTGTGGGAGAGAGCGTTTGGTCAGCCATTTGAGAGAGCAGGAGCGACCTTTGATGGGATTTTTGCTAGGAACTCGCCGGTTTATTGGGACGTTTCAGATGCTGATGTGAACAGAAAATACAAGGGACTAGAGCCCAGATTCTTACTGGAGGTTAGTGTTTGCTACTGTCCTTTATCAGTAATCTATCTATATACAACAGTACTACTGCAGCAGTAGCTATTAAGATGACTAGAAAGCCCTTAATTATCATTCATTTCATTCTGCTTTGGTGGAGGAGAGCATGGTGAGTTTGGTCATTTGCCCAATGTAATGACTTCATGTGCCGGGAACTTGTCCTTTTTGGTTAGTCACGGATATGGTCAATGCTCTCAATACGAGGATTGAATAATTATCTGGCTCTTTGAGTCTTTGCATACATGGGGACCATTGGGATAATTAGGCCATTAATCTGATGGCCCTACTTAAAATCTGAGTGTGAAAAAGATGGTAGCGATTCAATTTTAATCCAATTA
The DNA here is from genome assembly GCA_028538565.1 of Umbellularia californica. Lineage (NCBI taxonomy): Eukaryota > Viridiplantae > Streptophyta > Magnoliopsida > Laurales > Lauraceae > Umbellularia > Umbellularia californica. Next base: position 52,881,404 of record JAPQWN010000010.1, read on the forward strand.
GTTGGTTAGTATGGGCTGTTTAGTTGGGAGAATTCTAAGGATTCCTATTGCAGAGGATTCATGTTTCATGATTCCTCCCAAGTCCAGCTCCTTTTAAGTTCCTCAAATCCCTCGTACAACATTGCATTCGTGATTCTGAAATTTGGAGAAGCTTGAAGTCTGAAAATGCCATCTAAAATAGTTGTAGTACTCCAGTAATGAAACCAGGAATTCCAAGTATTTCGAGATTTGTTTGTTTGTTCGTTTCTTCTTTTTTTTTTTTTTCTGGTTGAGATAGGCCTTGATAGAATCCTTTTAACGTTTGAGTGGATATGATTATGGAACCCAACACTCACTCGGGATTGTGTAGATCCAATGGTGGTTTTTCAACAATGAAAAGTCTAATAAATAATATGAAATCTAATAGTCTTTGGATTGATGGGTGAATTCAATTGTTTTGGTACTAGATTATTTTGTCCACATATATCTCCATTCAGTGCTAGTGCATTACTCATCACCAGTCTAGATTTTCTAAATAACGGGGCTTTACATTTGCCACCTGTTTTTTTGGATTATAGCGGAAATTTCCACAATACATAAATAATTTGGCCTTATTTGACTTAATCTATGGAAAGAATGAATGTGGGAAAACTCCTAATGTGTCTGGGAGAGTTTAACCAATGAATTATTGATTGACTGATTTCAATGTGACTCACGTTTTCTTCTTCATTTGCCATTCTCAAGGAATGTTTGACATTTTCACATCGTTTAGATATGCGAGGCAGCAAGTGGATTGGTTGTGGTAGGGTGACAGATAATTTACAAGGGAGTATGACCAAAGATACATCAGATTTTCCCAAATGCCAGAGAATTTTTCTTCGGAATAGAGAATGCAAAGCTATATACAATCAATAAGTTATAAAATTTGTATCATTTTCTGTGATAAAATTATATCGTTTTCTTTGTTGGTCATACTCATCCATTATGTTCCGCCTTTCAAACGTCTCCAACCTCTCCACTTTTACATGTTTATTCCATGAAAATGTTAGATGGCTCCCCTTCACGTATGTTGAATTGCAATCAATTTGGTGACCCCAACAATTGATGGTTAAATTTGGAATGAAGAAGTTGAAAAATGCAAAGGGACATTAGAAAACGGTTTGTATGCATACCCTGCTGTAACGAATATTGGCATGCATCTGTCCATCAGCTGCAGCTCAGCTGGATAGGGATGCGGGTGTGTGAGTAGAGTGTGAGTTTGATACAACCCCAATGTAGCAGCAAAAAAGGGGGCATGGATGTTGAAATTGAGTACATCCAAACTCAATTAAACTGGAAATTCTAGCCTATCAAGTGTCTGGTGCAGTCAGGTTCGGTTGTTTTATTAGTATGGATGTTGAATTGGGATTACATCGAAACTCGCTTACACTGAATGTTTGAGCTCATCAAGTGTTGAAGTGATTTTTGTTCAGCTCCATTGCAATGGCAGGTTTGTGTGTTCATGAAAGGAAAAATTGATGCTGAGGAAGAGAAAGATATAAAGAACACATTCCTGCGACTTCAGACCGTGAGATGTCACAGAGAACTGAAGATGGACAAAGCCATTTCTGGGATTTCAACAGATTCTTGGCAAAAGATGTGGCATCTATACTGTGAGTTTGGTACGCGGGGCATGATGCTGGAGGTTCGACGAAGAGGTGGTTGTTTAGGCAAGAGTAAATTGAAAAAGGTACTAGTATTTCTGTGGAATGATTTGCTACGTGCAGACTCCCTTACTCTAGTGAGAGATGTGGAGTGGCAAATGAGAGCATTGGCCTCTATCACGCCTCCAGTTCAGGCACCCTACCTGTTGAAGTGTGTGCCAGATAGAGTCACTGATGACACAGGGGCCATGATATCAGATGTGATATTGAGGATGAATCAGTACCATCCACAAGAGGGGCGTTGGTTGTCTCGAACTGTTCTTGACCATGCTGGAAGAGAGTGCTTTGTGATTAGGATAAGGTAATCTTTTTGTCTTCTCTTCCTCAGTTGTGACTGTCCTTGCACTGAATTTTGTCTATAGATTCCATGCAAGTAGGGCTACAGCACAATCTGTTGTGAAATTTCTCTCTTGCAGCAAATTCTTGTCAGAATCTAGCAATTAATGTAAGAATTAAGTTGCAGAGTAAGTTCCTGAGGGGTGTTTGAATGTCGGCCAAATCACCGGATAACATTTCAGTAAATTGGATGTTTCTCTATTTGATCAAGTCTCGAATTAAAAAGTATTTATCTAGAATCCATTTTAGTCAACTAGATTAGTCCTAAAGTAGTTTTATTTTGCCGTTAGTTTTCATTTTCTTCACTGTCAATTTAGGTTAAATAGCCTCTCCAATGTGTAAATACCAGCATAGGATAATGACATCAAATCCTTCTTGTTCAATTGAAGATTTCCATGTTAATTAAGTGATGAGGGTCACTCACTGTAAAGTTCACAAAATTCTGAAAATAAGTAAACCATACAAATGCCTATCAAGGAAGATTTGCAGCAATTAATGTATACTTTTCTAACTTGTGGTTGTGCAGAATGGGTGTAGGGTTTTGGAGGAGAGGAGGAGAAACTCCAGCAGCAGTGAAGTGGGAAGAAAGGATTATAGAGATTCGTGAAGGTTCATGGTCCTATGTTGCAGGGTCTATTGGAACTGCCCCTGGTAAGAATTAAGAAGAAACCTACTGTAAGTTCATCATAATGTCAATTTGCAATGACTGTCCTTAATGTATATAACATTTTGGACTGTTGTGGTGTAATGTAGAGAAGGTGGTAGGAACAGCAACACCAAAAGAGGAGAATCCTCGAGATATGAAAGCGACTTGGTGCCTATCAACTGGAGATGTGTTGACGATAAAGTGGGAAAGTGGACTGAGTTTCCAACTCGAGAATGAAAACTCTGATGACCTGGTAAGATGAATTTCTTTCCCTATATATATCTCTTTCCTTCATTTCATATACCTCACATAACCAAGGTTTTGAAGTCAAAACTCATGCCGGGCATTAGATTACAAATAGGTTCTATCAGATTCTCTCATTGTTCTCTTATTGCCCTCGACAAGAAGAAATTCAAGTTAACTCAGACCAACTCAAGCAAGGTGATAGTATTTTTTTGTTGTATTGCAACTAGGCCTGAAAAGCGAATCATCAAAGGTCGAATTCCAACAATTGGGAGGACATGCCCTGAGAAAACTTTGAAAATCTCCAATAGGGTAATCCCATAAAAAAATTGCTTGTGGAGCATAACCAGAGGTCCTATTTTCTGGATTTATTACTGGTTGGGAATTGGAATAAGGTTTGATTATGATGCCTAGGGATGTCTTGGCCAAAAGAATAGCTGTATGACTTGTTTTTGGTTGCCTGAGTCAGGGCTAATTTTCTTGACATGATAGGTTGCCAAGTTATGGAAGTCTCAGTCAAGTTCACCAGAATTTCTCACATTAAAATTCAAATTGAGTATCCAATTTTAAACATTGCCACATTGGCCCAAGCGTCTAACATCATTTCTGGAAGCATGCTTAAATTAGGCTTGAAAAGTAAACATGCGGGCTTAGAAAAACATTACCATTTCTTCATGCAGTTTCCTAACACATTGTGATCTAAATTATACAGTAAGAATATGAAACTGTGAATACCATGAATTGATCTTCTAAGCATTTCAGTGGAGGTATGCTTATATAGACTAGAAATGAACCTGATTGGACCATGCATCAGAACATGTACGACATATCAAATAAGCTAACGACTAGGTGGTGCAGGTGAGGTTACTGAAAGGGAGACAATTGCAGTATCAAGTGAAAGACATGTATTCAGAGAGGGAGGATGGCGATGAAGTGGAAGAAGGTTTTGTGACACTTGTGCGGTCCACACCGGGAAACCCAAATGGCAAGGCCACAGCTTTATTGGATTGGAAGCTTTTCGCAGTGGAATTCTCACCGGAAGAAGATGCGGTGCTGGTCCTACTTTTGTGTATGGCTATAATTCGAAGCGTATCTGAGATTTGGAAAGAAGATGTGGGGAGATTGTTGGTGAGGAGAAGAGAAAAAGAAGCAAGACTTGGGAGAAGAGATTGGGGCTCCGTAGTACTTCATTCATGTTCTGATTCTCCTTCTTCTCACCTTCAGCCTTGGTACCGGAATGCCAAGGAGGTATTGTCAGTGCCAGCAATAGATTATTCTAGGCAACCCAACTACAACTATTCCCCTGCAGATGGTGGGGATGGATTGTACAAACGAGGCATTATACCATGAATTTGAAGAGGTGTTATTTCTTTTTCGACCTTTTGAATCATAGGTACTATAGTTTATGAATCATTTCCAATATTGAGAGGTGTTGACAGTTTTGATTAGTATAGATGATTGTAGTACATTATGATAAAAAATTGCAATGCCATTGACAGGATGTAAAATCTACCTTTTGAGTTCTTGACCCAGAAAAATCAAACCTCTTACCTTCCTCATAGGACTTAAATGAGCTAGGTTCACCATGGAAATTAGCATGGACAATTCCAAAGATAGGCCTGAATGAGGATATACTAACCTCTGTATGTAAGGAAATTACCTTTAAGTCCATTACTTGGACCACAAGTCCTTTCCTTTCCCGAATTGTAGTCATTATAGGAAATCCGTTTTCATAGGACATATGCTATTAATTACTCAAAAAGGTTTCTTAATGAGATACTATTCTCTACCTTGATGGATGGTTGAGATTAAGTCTAAGGAAACCCTAATTAGAAATTCGGTTCTCTTTTCACCTATAAAACAAAGTCTTTCGTTCATCACAAAGGCATTCACGAAAATCAACACATTAAGGTTTTATAGGGGATGAAAGAGAAACCGAAACCATTCACCTAGTCTCTTTCTCGACGGATCACAGCATCAATCAGCAATAGCACCAGACTGTAGGATCAGAAAGCTCTCTGCATCAGGATGTCTGGAGGTACTCTTTAATTTATTTAAGATTAAATCCTACACGTGATTATTATGCTGTTCACGATCTTAGGGTTCATGTTAATAATAGTATAACATGTGGTATTAGAGCTATATCCAGTTCAAGTACCCCCAATGTGAACTCAACTTGCTCTTTCCATTCTGAGAAGTTGGTTCCATTGAGCTTAGTGACAGATGTAGCATGCGAAGTCAGATTAGTGGTTGCAAGAACTGTAATAGAGATATAACAATAAGGCTTTAATTAAAATAAGACAACACATGCATAATATATGAATATATACGACAAAATTTTAGGTGCTCCTGTGGGTAGTCACCATAATTTCTACACATTATACCATCTAAGGTCGTCATATTCAAGGTGGTGTAAATGAGTGATGTTACTCTTAATTAAGAACAAACACTCCTTAATTATTGTTCAATCGTATGAATATAATCCGCCTGTGGGCGACTAAATGCGTCATACCCGCTTGAACAATATGTAATGTAAACATCATGATGGTACTTTTAGGGCCAAATTTCAGTGTTTAATCGTTAGGGTCGCTGTGGTGAGACTTAACCTTAGGCATAAAACTTTGGTGATAAAAAACTGGCTTAAGATGAATATAAACATTATATATTGCATGCATTCATGATAGATCATTCGTTATATAAAAAGTATTGATAAAGAAGGCCGAGCCCCGGAGGGCTGTCCTCCGGCTCTTTGGGGCTGCAAGCCCCATGCCAAAATATATCAGCTATTTTAAAGTTAAAGCCTAATGACATTTACCCCCTCAGCTTTTTTTTTTGGTGCCTACTGAATATCACTACTCCATAACATGTCGAAGACCAAGTGTATTGAGAGATTTATTTGGTTGTGTAGTATATTGGAGGATTTATTTGGTTGTGTAGATGATGACCATCTTGGCAGTCATGATTGTTTTTTTTTTTTTTCTTATGTTGCTGGATTTGTGAAATTATGTTGTTAATTATATGATTATTAGTAAATGGATACCAGAGTTGATCGATTAACTCAAGAATCTTGGATTAAATCAAGCCTTTCAATGAAGGAAAGGATGTGGAGAAGTCTCAGCACCAAGGAAGAATAAAGATGTTAAAGCAAGAGCTGCAAGACAACAATGAAAAATTTTCTTTTTTCATTAATCTTCGAAAAGATATACATTCCACTAAAAAGAGCTTTGAGAAATTGAATAGACAAAATAATTACCAGAAACAAGCATTTAAACAGAAGGAGAAACATACCTTACTAACATGAAAAATGAAATGGACATCTTGTGGGAAGCACAGAGGGCATGTCGTGGACTTTTTATTATGGATATTGGTTGGGCTTTGGTTATTTGGACCCAATATTTGAGTGGTTGGGCATTTTAGGTTGCATCAGTTGTTGCACCTGGAGAAGAGGCAACTTCATAGTTTCTTCAGCACATGGAGACAAATTTAGTAGGAACAACAAGAAAACTTCTATGGACATTCTTTTGGTAGTTGTACGTGGAAATTTGAAAACTTGTGCACTGGTCCTTCACTGGCCAAGACTTTCCATGCATTGGTTGACAAATACAAGTTTACCTACATCTGCGTTTTTGCATTGAAAGGAATTAGCGAGGGGAGAATTCCTTTGATTTTTCGTATAGCCCTTTTTTTTTCCGTTTGACATATTTTCCTTGCAAAATAAGAAAGAGTTTTTTTTATTTTCCTCTATAAAGAGGATTTTGATTTCCTATATAAAGAATAGGGTTTCATAATTCCACAAAAATAGTAATCATTGGAGAGTAGAATCCTCTTGCAGTACAAGATGCACCCTAGAGGTTGAAGGTGACACAAACTTCATTAATCCCACACAATACGTGGAAGTTAGTGATCTGCCAAATTTCAGGGGCATGATTCTTTTTCTTTTTGCAAGGTTGGTCTCTTGGCCAGGAGCGGTATCGTCCCTTAAAACCACGGGACGCTTGGATTTATCCTTAGACATGTGTGTCATACCAAGGTGCAAACACCACTCGATCATAAGCGTGTTGGTGGGGCATGAACATTTCCTCTTGCTTATTTCTTACCTTTAATCATATTTATAGGGCCATGCATGTATACGGTTTATTAATTCTCAAGGAATTCATAATGAAGTGTGTTCTAAACGAATGTGTATTAAGATGGTGAAGAGTAAAAGGCCACTATGCGGAATAGAACTCCAAAGTGTGGCCCTCCTATTGAATATCCATACCGCTTAGAATAAACAATCTCCCCTCAAGTGGATGGTCCCATCCTAAGATTGAACATATGACATTTTTTACTGCATTCCCAATCGTACAGTGGTATCAACTCCTATGGAAGTAATTTGGAGAAAGCTTGATGAAGGAGAGGGACTTCATTTTAGTGGGCAAGATTTTCAAAATGCAAGTCCCACTATGGAGATCCACTCCTCTCATTTTATCATGAGTGAGTCACTCAAAAGTTGAGGTTCCCACCCCACGTGCCCATGGTTGGCCAAAATAAGGGAGAATTTCAAATAAAACCTTAAGTTTTTATCTTATTTCAAGAAAGTACACAAGTTTTAAAATTTTCAAATTAGTCCCTAAGTTTTCTCGAAAGTTTTCAATTAAGGACATTGGTTCATTTAAAGCTATTTCTCGACAATTTTTTCTATCGATTTTTTTTAAATACTCAAATTACCCTTCACTGAAACAAAATCATTCTTCACTTTCTCTATATTCTCCTTATTTCCTTCACATACGTCTTTACTGTAATCAATGACAACCAGCGTTCCCACACAATTGGCTGCATGTAATGGTTGTCTGAATCAAGTCATGGTTTTAAATGAAGGGTAATTTGGATATTTTAAAAAAAAAAATTAAAAAAAAAGTCGTCAGAAAACACCTTTTAATGGCTGGATGTCCTTAATTGAAAACTTAGGGACTAATTTGAAAACTTTTGAAACTTATGTCCTTTTCTGAAATAAGATAAAAAGCTAAGGCCTTAATTAAAAATTTTCCGAAAATTTATATACTCATGGCCTCTGAAGACTCCAACTTTAATATAAATTACACTTATAGTTTTAAGTTAAAGAGTTCGACATTTTTTCAACCAAACTCATCTCACCTGCCCAGGATCAATTCCTAGGCGGGTAGGTCATCACATGAGCATGGTACCACTCACCCCATTTGAAAAAAAAAAAAGGAGTTTGACATTTAGCATTTCCATTTCCTTTAATCAAAGTCCATGAAAACCTAATTTTTATCTGTTAGGAAATTCTTTCTTTTTTTTTAATGACGTTGGTATCCGTCAGAAGATTCACATTAGTAATTCTTGTTATCTCATAGTTTCAGATTTTAATATTTTTGCTGTCTTTCTCAGGATTAGTAAGATTCCACTAATTTTTTCCTCCAATTGAAAAAAAAAAGATTCATTCTTGATCACATTATGCTCCTGTATTATTCTTTTCATTGTATCACATTCATGTTTCTTTTGATTTAGCACAGACTATTTATATATCCTGTATTCCATTGTGAAATGATAAAAAATGTTGGACCCTATTTTAAATCTGTCTATCCAGTATCCACCAATAAAGGAAAAGAGATTTCAGATAATGCACCAGCCCAGCTTTAGGCAGGTGTGATGCGGAGAACCGTGGGCAAAACCATGGGCTTTCTGCAATTCTACTTCTTCCTTTCATTTGTCAAAACAAGTGATACCCAATTGCCAAAACCAGCAGCAGCGCCGTTGAAACGCGCCCATCTATTTGTCACTGTTACCTATGTAATCTCTTCAGTCAACCTTCAAAACTCATCTTTTTTGACGACATTGACCCCTCCTAGGGCCCACCTGCCTGGCTCACACACACCCTCCTAAGATCTCACCATCCTTCAGATCTGTGCGGGTTTAACCTAGAGAAATCCTAAGTCAAAGTTGGCACTTGGCAGGGGGGCTACCTAGTTCAAAATAAATGTCTTCTGGGTGTCCTTAACATCTTAGATGATTGGAATTTTTTTTCTACCATGAGGAACCCGCTGACCTATTTCGGTTGATTATTGGTAAAACCCTGAGCACACAGAATAATTTATCGATTTTCTCACTATTAAATTGACGGTTTGATATAAATAAGAAGCAACTAACACAATGTGCATATTCATTCTCACAAATGGTCAAACCAAATACTTTGATAAAAGCTCGGATTCATGTCAAATTTGAGAATACCTCATATATTTGGATTTTAATAATGTCGACCCCACCAAGAGTCCCACTCTCTTTTAACTCAGTGTTTATCTAGGTTAAAAGCCAAAGTATCCGGGCTCTATGACAGCAGAAACCACCGTAAAGTGGGCCATCCTCTTTCTATTACGACTACAGACATGCACAAATTTCTTTTGACCATGGCCCACCAGGTGACACACCACCCACACGTGTGCTTTGGGTGTTGTTGGATGTTTATTGCCCTCTTTTCTTCTGTTAAATTTCCATTGCATTCCATCATCCATGCCATCCATGAAACAGATGAGGTAAAATATGAGGAGGTAAAATAATGCAAGATAAAATAAGCGAAGTGAGAGTGAGTGGTAAATTAGTTGCTTTTTTTTTTCATATTGAATGTACTTTACCACACTTTACTTTGATTTTATGTGAGGGTGGACTTTGCTCTAGCACATTAAAATTCTCATTAAGACATAGCCTCTTGCTAAATAATCATGAGAGAAAGAGCTCTTGCATTTATTTTCAACATGTATATACATAATACAATTTACAAGTGAAAATGTTGAAACAAATTCAAATGCAAATCAACATGAAAGGAAATGAAAAACTAACAACAAACACTAGAGATTACAGAGTCTCAAGCACAGAAGCTAACAACAGTAAAGATAAGCTACAAACATTTCCCAAATCTAAATTAAAAAGAAACCCATTACAGGCAAGAGGAAATAGACTTTCTTCTCTGTTCTTTTCAGAAAGCTGCATTTGAAGAAGCAGCCATGTCGCTTGCAAGAACATCATCACCAACAAAGTTCCATAGATCTCCAATATCACTCTCCTGAACCGGATTCAGCGCCACCTGTTGTTGCTGTTGTTGCTGCTGCTGCTGCTGCTGCTGATCCACACCACCATCCATATATGGAATTTCAAACAACTTGATGAACGATTCAAACGCCGATAGCTCCTCCGACAGATTCTTCACCCGAGTCTCATCTACCACAACTGCCTCCTCCTTCATTCCTCCCATCACCACCGGCACATCTCGACCGTTCAATCCAGACCCAGATGTCAAACTTCCAGATGGAACAGAAACGCCATTGTTACAGCTCTCAGCTCCAGTTTGAGTGAAATTGGGAGCACCCATGAACCCAAAATCTAACTCTTGGGGGACATTGATGTTATTACGATCATAACCATTGTAATAAGACCGGATGGGTTTTTGCATTTGCACGTTCATCTGGGTGGTGGTGTTGTTGTCTAGTTGTTGTTCTCCTTCGTTTGGGAAATTGACTTTTGCTTTCTTGCCTCTTATCCTACGCGCCTCCTTATCGTAGGCACGGGCGGCCTCTTCGGCGGTGTTGAAGGTGCCCAGCCAAACACGAACACCTTTTCCGGGATCTCTGATCTCAGCTGCCCATTTTCCCCACGGGCGCTGTCGTATTCCTCTGTAAAGATTCTTCCTTTTTCTCTTGGTCGTCTTGTCCTCTGCTATCTCTTCCTCTGTAAATCAAAAAACAAAACAAGGGAGAAGTGCTAAAACTGGGTGACTAGGAAATAAGCAGGAGGAAAGGGTAATCACCAGCACCATCAGATCTCAAGAACATAATCACAGTATCACATGAACATAGGTCAAATCTGTTAAGGAGAAGGAAAGTAATATTACCTGAAGAGGAAGGAAAAGGCTTGGTTTGGGGTGTGGACAAGAAGGAAGGTTCCGGCCATAAATCGGAAGCTGAGACGCGGCGAGATCGGTTGCGGGGGATGAAGTCGGCAATGATGGCACCACCGCACATTTTAGCAACAAAGGTAGAGAGAGAGAGAGAGAGAGAAGGAGAAAATGGTCTGATGGAGAAGAAGGGAGAGAGGTAAGACGAGAAAGATTAGGAATGCTTTGCAGTAACAACTACGAATGGTTGATGGTGAGAGTTGGGAGGGGTTTGAGGGGGTTTTTGTACTGGTTGGGGTTGGTTTACAGCCGTTCATCTGAATAGAAGTTTCTTGGATACGCAATGCTCTCTATTCTTGGCAGTCTTCGGTGATGGGTGGGTCCCACTACACGTTTTCCAGAGGGGTGGACTGTTTGGATGACCTTGTCGTTCACTCGAATTACGATTTTGTATGATGCTGCTGCCGACTAGGGCACACGTGGGTGGTTCGGATTGGTTTAACATTAAAACCAACAACCAAATTAAATTTATCGGTTTCTTAATTAATCGATCCGATCCCACTAATGGAGAGGGCTTAAACTAAACCGAACCAATCGAACAGTTCGGTTCGGTCGATTAAACCATTGTTATTTATTTTATTTTTTTTGAAAATCAGACATTGAAAATTTCAAAATGATGATATCCCGTCCTTTGCATTTATCCCAATGTTTAGTGCAAACATTAAAATCCAACATTCCAGACTGGACTAAACGCATATTAAAAATAATTCTACTCCAATTAACTTGGATTAAACGCAAGCGCACAAAAAAAAAAAAAAAAAAAAATCATCAATCAGCTTGCAGTGAAACATTCATTCCACATGATACCATTTGGAATTACAATAGAATAATAGTTCATGTCAATAAAAGTCACACACAAACGGAATCCGTATCAGAACCCACGGTATTTTTAAAAAATGAAGGTTTCTTAACACATTGGTTAGGTGAGACCAAAACCAGCTATCAAAAGGTTCGGTTTTACTGGCCTTTATAGCATTCTCAAGAGTGCAGCGTTCTGATAAAAACTTCATTGAAACGAGGTAGGAATAATGATGAAAGAAAAACATTCCGTACAGTAATCTCTCCATCCGCAATGAAGTATCAAAAAGCATTTGAGAGATTAGAGGAGATGCACTAAAGCAGTGTTGACGGTTGAGTTCATGTAAGAATGGAGTTGTGGAATGTAACTTTGAAAGTAGTAAAAAACGAAACCGTAAGGCTAAAATAGTAAAAAAGTAATATTAGGTTACTGCATACGGTCAGTTCAGTTTAAACGGTTAACCGTGGGCTTAAACCGATAACCGACTGATGTAAGCGGTTTTTATGATTTTCAAACCATTAACCAAACCGATCTATTATAAATCGATCCGAACCACCCGGTTCGGTTGGTTCAGTTCGGTTTTGTGGTGATACCGGATTATTTGTGCAACCCTACTGCAAACTTAGATTAGATTTGAAAGAGGATTCTAATCTCCTAATATGGAAAAGACCCAATTGGAAATAGCTGAGGGTTTTCATTTTTTATTGAAACAGACATACCAAACAGTATAAAAATTTCCTATTTGAAGCAGTTGTACTCCGAACTAATCTAAACAAATCAATTCTATTTCAAAGAGATCTAACTTTATCAATGAATTCTATTCTTTTTTTTTTCTTTTTAATGCTATGTGATAAAGTGTAAAAGCTCCTCTCTATGAACCCATGTATTCATATTATATCTTGTTAAATTTTAGAGGGTTTTAGGTAAATAAAAAAAAAATTATCCTTGGATAGCCATGCTTGAAAATGGACGTCATAGTTTTTAGTGCACAAAATTGGTCTTTCCACCGACTTTAACTTTTTTTTTTTTTATAACCTTTTTGTATTGAGATATCATCCCTATTTCAATTGAGCAGCGACAATATCACTACTCGTGTCTTCTTCCTCTGCAAATCCATCTACTCAGGGCCTCCTTTTTAATTAAAAGATGTTACTGAAATTATTTCACCTAATTTTTCAAGAGAGAGATGTCTTTAAGAAGATAGGACTTTCTACCAAAAAAAAAAAGAAAAGGGATAGAACTTCAAATTGTTAATCCCTCCAAAGTGTAGCAATTAGCAATGGCATTCTTGTGAAATTAGCAGCATGATGGGTTTTAAACTTTTATTCCATGTAGGGCCTATAGACTATAGCAATAGTGAAAGTGAGACAATGTTGAATGGAGATTATTGATAGGACTCGATGTTCACCGACTAACAGGATTTGATCCGGTTCATGGGGCCACCTGGATACATAATTGAGGTAGAAAAGTCTCTCTATGGACAAGGGTCACCTAAAAAATCAATTCCATCAACTTATCCATGCTCTTGATTTAACAACTTTAAAGCTTAATGATCTTTTAATCATAGAATTTTTTTTTCAGATTCAATCTAATAGTAAATGAAAGTTTGATGCGTGTAGAATTGAAACAAAGTAGGAGAGTAAGGAGGATTAAAGTGTGAAAAAAGAGCTGTACTGATCAAAAGCGGGCACAAGTGGACTCCACAAAGTTAGGTGGTGGGTACAGTCCAGCGTTAATAAAAAAATTCTCCGGATAAGATGATCTTAAAAGGTTCCGAGAACTAAGAGTCAGACAGCCAGTCAATGTAGCACTATATTAAAATTAAGTGATTAGGACAAATAACACTGGGTCATTACTTTAATTCAAGTGGCAGCACTAGCTGCCTACCCAAGGAGTAACCTTCTTTTAATTGGTCCCACGACGAATAAATAACAGTTTTGTGTTAACGTATGATGATGTAGATGCTGAAAATTGATCAGATTGTTCAATTGACCAGTCAAAGACAGTTTTTGATGGGTCCCTCTGCATCTTGTTTTATGAATGCCCCCATCAAATGACTGATCCTACGGTTGTGGACTTTCAGTGACACGAATTTTGGATTAGGACGTTGATTGGAAGATGGCAAGGCAATAAAAAAGCTTATGAACTGATGGTTACCAAAAACCTTGATAAAAGTCTCAACCATTTTCCTGAATATTTGAAAATCTGCATTTCACAATTGTAAATTGTCAAGGATTTTAGGTAGGTGGAAATTCTCGTGTTTCTTTTTTAAAGTCCCCTTTTAGATTTTTAGGTCCCATCCATCTGCCCTAAGTTTTGGAAGTTCTTAGCTTTGAAAATTGACGCATTGATACCTATTTTCCTCATCCATACGCATCAATTCTATTTGATATCTTTAGCTATATAAGTCCTTAGTGAGGTATCCTCAAATATGCAATAGTGGGGAATTCACAAACCTATAGCACATATTTCTTATATGTTATCAACTTATAATATATTAAAACCAACGGTTTTGGATTCAATTTTGACCACATTCCTTTCAATTCAATTCTGACTTTGGATTGAGCCTCGGTAAAATATAAAATTAAAAACAATATATTACAGGATTTGAGCTCATGACATATTGTCTCTTTAAATAACTAACCTAATCACTATACAATACAATACTCATATATGGTTTCTTTAATAAAAAAGAGAGTCAAAAGTAGTTAGACCCTAATCGGCTTCAGGAAGTCAAACCATTTACAGCCCCAAACTCAGTTTTTTTTTTTTTTTCCTGCCAACCTTCAATCTTCAACCTTCAACCTTGGACTGTGACTTTAACTGCAGCCTGGCTCCAAAACTGGAAGCACATGGTCTGGGCCTATCAACGCGGTTCTGAAAAACACCTTGAGAACTTGTGGGGGCACAAACGGAGGGGTTTCAATATAAAAGTTTGAGAAAGGAAGTGTTTTAGTTCAACTTTGGAGCAACCATTTCCAAGTGCCGTAGGTATTTTCGACTTTGGCTTTGATTCTATTGGACAATGCACATAAGGACCTGCTACAGTAACTTTGGATACTCTGGGATCAGCCAGTAAATCCATAATAGGTGGGACCATCCATCATACTTGAAGCACTCCAATTTACTCCCTTCCTCTACCCAAAAGAAAAAAAATCTACTCCCTTCCTCACTATCAGTGATGGGTCACCAAATTCCTCATCAATCATAGTTGGGATACTATGACATTGTTCACTGGTAAAACCTTCTTCTTCTTGTGTTTGGATGTCATGGTACAATTGCTTAGAGGTGGCAAAATGTTATTGAACCTGCTAACTCGATCCTAACCCGACTCGGTCCTGACCCGTCAAACCCTACCCGTGAGAAATACGAGTCGGTCACGGGTTAGGATTTTCTAACCTATAGAAAAACGGGTCGGGTTGGGGTTTATCCACCTAACCTGACCATCAATTGAGTAGTTTGAAAATCCAGAAATATTAAGACTTGTTTTGATTTTAATTAGTTTGTCGTCTAATTAGTTTTTGATAAACATTTGTATAAAAGAGTCGGTTGGTGTAATGGTAGAGATGCTCCTGAAAATGCAGAACATTGTGGGTTAGAATCTTCTAAGCCATATTCTTTTAGGGCAAGGGGTATTAAACCATACTATACGAGTTAGGTTGAGCCCAATTTGACCTGACCCACATTTAATGCGGTTTGTGCGGGTTAGCCTGACCCGAATCAAAATGGGTGTGGGTTGCAAATGTTTTTAAAACGGGCCAGGGCCCAAAAGATGGGCGCCACCACTAACCCTACCCGAATTAGCCCGGCTCACCTGACCAGCTAACCTGTTTCCCGGCCCGACAATTGCACACCAATTTATGAGGAACGATGGTTTCGAGCAGTTTAGATCTCTTTCTCAACTTTCGTAGATTCAAATGATTTACAAATACTTCATTTAGATTCAAATCATTAACAAATACTTCATTTTGATCTCAATCAAATTAACTTAACCCAAGCATTTTTTGGGGCATTAGTAGAGGCGGCATAAATACTTTTCAATACTCTTCTTCATGTGGAGCCCACCCTCAACACTTTCCTTAGATGGAATCCGGTTCGTGCACTTTCAGCGACATGCATTTTTTTTATTCTTTTGAGATACCTGCTTGCTACTATGGCCACTGGCCTACCTGATCCTACAAAGTCATCCCATAACTGCCCATGGTCAGCTGGCTTGAATGAATGGGAAGGGTGAAGAAGGATGGGTAGCTACCGAACGGCCACCCAAGGTCTGTTTCCTGTAATGCTGGCAACCTGTTCCATGGTTGCTGAGGGGTGCTTGGGCTGATGGGTGGTTGGTCAACTCAACTTGGCTGGAGGATGGGGAGGTGAACACCTTGTAAGGGAGTTTTCCATGTGAATTGGGTTCCAAACATAATTTTACACTGGGGTCTTTGAGGTTGCTTCATACATAAATGGGCCCATTCTCACGGTGTCTGTGACTAATTCAGATGAAACATGGGTTTGGTGGGTCCTAATGCCTGTCCATTTGGTGTTGTGGGCCGAAATGACCACATACAACTTGATACAAAAGCACTTGAGTTGATAGCATTACACTGATGGTCTCAAAACACATTGTAGATTATCGGTCCTATGTGCAATTTATTGAGCAAAGGCCTAATGAAGACATGGGTATTGTGGAAAAAGGGTTGATTGAACTTGAATCAATACATATATGCACATGTGAGATGGTTTCATGGCTTCACTCAATAATCATCGGTCACAGGGTGTTGGGTTAAGGTCCAAATGGTTACACTCATAAATAGGCTTGTCCATGGGCTTGGGCAGTCCGGGCCTGACCAAGGTCTAGTATGCTTTGGGCTGGGCTTGGATATATAATATGGGCCCGTTTAATAATTGGTTCCATCTTGGATTAAGAGCTATAAAGCCTAAAGCCCGGTCTGTCCCAAACAATGACTGCTTATAATTTAGTGATATTCTATCTAAACCATTATTTGAAAGATCAGCTCGGCCGGGCCAGATTGAATAAATGGACGGGCTAAGGCCTGACATTTATGGTCCTGTTGGGCTTGGGCCGGATGTGGGTCTATGTTTTCAAAGCCAGTCACGCCTGGATGTGCCTTGGCCTGGACCTGTCCGGTCCATGAACAGTACCCCTTCTATGAAAATATGGTCTGTTGTGTTTGGGCTCGACAAGTCATTGACAATACATGGGTATGGTTCATCATTTTAAAATAGATTTTTTGACTCTGGACTTGAAAGTGTGCGGGACATTGTAGACAGGCCCTTGGTCCCCTAACTTGCCATGGTTGCCTAAGTCATACTGCATGATTTTTTGCGTAGGCCCATTAGAATCATTAAATGAAGAAATAGGGCTGACTGACATAGTGGGCATGGTCTTATTCGTCGAATGTCTTTTATTGGGCTTAAACCTGAAATAGCCATAACATAACATGGGACACCACAAGAGTTCATTTAACTGATGAAACAGAGGGCACAGGAATGGCACAACAATAACTACTTGTGCTTGGACCACTCATCTAGTGCGATAAGGTGCATTCAACTCACGTCGTCCCAATGTTACCCCTTTACACACCTACCCACCTCCACCTCACCCAATTAATTGCCACAAGCAAAAACTTGAGACTTTGAATCGATTGTTACTCACTGGAGGATTGAAATCTAAAAAATTGGTGGGTCATAGATCAATAAGGGTTTTTTTTTTTTTTTTTTTTCCCGGTAAAATTCCATTAAAGAGAACAAGAAGACAACAGACAGAAAGAAAGACCCTAAAAAGGCTACATCCCATCCATACCGAACAAGCTGATGTAATGGGGTTAATTTACACACCATTAAGTAGGAGATCTTTCCATCCCCACCTCTATCATGATTATTATTATGGCCCAAAGTGGGCCCAAGGTAGGTTCATGACACCAGTTGCAATAGACATATAAGACACATGTAGCTAACCAACTGAACTACGACCAGAGACCTGGTTCGATGAATTTTATTAGATGAGCTGTCAATAGAATTTGTTTCAATTATGGCTCCCCTTTTCATTTTTTTAATTTTTGGAATGAGGTCACTCCTCGGTTGCCAAATTCGTGAAGCATTGGAGAGGACGAAGTTGGCAGTTATATGCTGTTTTGTCAATGATGAACATTGTAGAGGAGGTGGTTAATTAACAAACTCTGTAGAAATGCCATCTTCCTGCATGCAACTTTTATTTGGTCTTCACATCTCAATAATTTGTTGGTGGGTTTTCTCTGGTTTTCTGGTGTCTTTTCTGCCGTGGTAGAATTGTTATTAATCTAAAATATGGGTACAAAATAGGAATGCCACTTTCTCCTGTACGGGATTATTTATTTATTTATTTTTAGGAAGATTGGAGAGAACTCTATACAAATAGTATTTGAAGATTGACTTACTTTTAGATAAACAGCCAGTGTGTTGAGGTCAACGTCTACCCTCGCTCTTGAGTGGTCATAATTGTAGTCGAGCCCTCGCCCCACCATAAAATCATTATTGTGCCGTTTTCTATCACCAATTGGTTTTGAGATAAGTGGTAGTTTAATGGGATGTAAGATCATACAAGTGGTATTAGAGCCTGATAGGTCGGGTGTTTGAGTCACATGATACTTGTTTTGCGAGTTCGCAACAAGAGTCGCAGTGGGTGTGCCGTTGAGGGAGGGATTGTTGAGGTCAACGTCCACCCTCGCTCATGAACGGTCATAATTGTAGTCGAGCCCTCGCCATAAAACTATTGTTGTGCCGTTTTCTATCATCAATTAATTTTGAGATAAATAGTAGTTCAATGGGATGTAATATCCTACATAGTACTTGCTGATGGAAGACAAGATCACGTTCCATGTACTCAAGTACACACCAAATGCCAATATCGATTGTAAAAGTTAAATTTGATAGAATAGCTTTGTATATATTGAAGAAAGCATGTCCCCCACTTATTGTAGTCTTTTCAATGGAGAATTGCACTCATATGATTGATGCCTAGTTGCATAAATAGATCAACCCACTTGATACTGGGTACATGCATCTTCCCCTTTAGACCCTTTAGTCATCACTCATTTTTCAATTTTGATGTATAGGCAAGATGCTATGTACCGACTTTGTTTTAATAGATAAGGACAACAAGTCAATTCCTTCTCTCTTATTCGGTAAGTGCCTGAAAAAAGGATGAAACTCATCCATAACATGATCCCAAAACTAGTAAAAGCATCCAGTTTGATGACGGTTATGTAACACTGAATTTACTACATAGCAAGCGACAAAACCATGATGACAAGACTGAAAACGAAAACCCCATAGCAGAAGCAAGACAGAAATCAGTAGAAAAGATGACGAGTCACCACGTCGTCCGAAAACCAAACATCTACTGAGTAGTCACTAGTCACTGACTCGCCCGATTCATCGTCCAATCCGAGAAACGATTCCAAACTAGAGATTCGCTCGTTCCATCCAACATCAGTATCCATTTCCGAGAAGCTTTGAAATGATGGTGGGATGGGTTCTTCCTTGGGAAAGGACAGTTGTTGATAGAGATAATTTACATTTGGTTGAGTGAGGCTGTTTGGATTTGGGATATCCGAGTTTGGAA
The DNA here is from genome assembly GCA_028538565.1 of Umbellularia californica. Taxonomy (NCBI): domain Eukaryota; kingdom Viridiplantae; phylum Streptophyta; class Magnoliopsida; order Laurales; family Lauraceae; genus Umbellularia; species Umbellularia californica. The sequence continues at coordinate 52,900,673 of JAPQWN010000010.1, forward strand.
CTGAGTTAGTGGGAGTGGGTTTAGTGAGTGGGAAGTTGAGTTTGGCCTTGTGGCCTCGGATTTTCTTTGCAGCGTGGTCGTAAGCCATTGCAGCCTCTCGGGCAGTGTTAAAGGTCCCAAGCCAAACTCGGGCGCCTTTCACAGGATCTCGAATCTCGGCCGCCCATTTGCCCCAGGGTCGCTGCCTTACTCCTCTGTATAGATGCTTGAGTGCTCTCTTCTTCTTCTCTTCTGCTTCTTTTGGAACTCGGTTTTTTGAGGAATTGTTTCCTTGCTTTCCTGCATGCACCCATCAAGGTTCATAGGTTATTCAAATCAAGAAGAAGAAAAAGAAGAAGAAGTAGTAGTATTTCCAGTGGGGATCAAAGAATGTAAATAAGCTAAGCTGACTGCCTGAATGTCTGAGTTATATTGAATCTATGAGTGCTAGTTCAACGGGGTTAGCTGTGTATGAAGATTTGATATTCATAGTTGGGCCCAAAATGGCCAACTAGAAAAATTTGAGTTCTATGGTCTTTCCCATCTAGTCTTTACTTTTGGAGTTTCAGCTTTCGCATTAGTATCTCAAGAAAGAAAAAAAAAAAAACTGTGCACCTAAAAGTGCCACTGCCCACTTTGGTTATTTGATCAAATGATATACTAACTCTTAGTTATGTTGTAGTTAAATTCAATGGTAGATAATAGTCAGATTAGTGACGAGTGTGTCTCAAAGGATTGGATTGATTATAGATCGCCCTATGATCAAAATAGATAACCAAAAGGAAACATTATGGATAATTTATAGTCAGACTTCTCCATCAGAGCCATTTAAGACACTGCCAACCATTTTTTCATATTGGCCCCAACGACATGCTCAACAATCAAAGTATGTAGGGAAATTAATGGGTTTGGATTTAAAATACATATGCTCACTGTTGTCTGAACAAATAATCTTAGCTTTAATTTTGATCCTTTTTCTGGATTTTTTTTAAGCTAGAGTGTCCTTAATGTTTAAAAGCTATGTATGAATTGTTAAAATTTATGTTATAAGATTTGACAGTGGCTTATATATGCCTAGATCAGTGACTGATCAAACTTGTGTCGATTCAGAGATGCAATTGTTTCTTTGTTTGGAGTATTTTTTTTAGCAAAAAATGAAATGATTTCAAAGGGAGAAAAGAATTTCCACCATTCTATTTTAATAAGTTCATTGACTTTTATTTTTCAAGAGGGAAGCTCTCACAATCAGTGTAGATAGCATATCCATACCAAATAAAATGCAAACTCTTTGTCTTGAAAACAAAATAGAAACACAGTTCAGAGCAGAAAAAAAGTTATGCACATCAAATAATACAAACCAATAAACAATTGAGAACAAAATCCTCAGTTTTTCATTTTCCCAAGAATTTAAATTTTTTTAAAAATAAAATGTTGTTGGAAAATATCATGCGTAAACATGCTCTTATCATAGGTCAATTTTACAAGTAGAATTTAAAGTGATTTTCTGAATTTTCAATAAAAGGCCAGAGTTTTCTGAAGCTATCAAATTCTTATGTTTACTTATATTAAAAATGGTTCTAGTAATTCAGAAACCCCTTCTTTGTGGATAATTTCATGCATGAACAAGGCCCTATTGACAACAAAGCTAAGTGGTGACCACTGACCATGTTCCATGTTCCTATGCTAATCAAATCTAACATCGCTCTGTTTTGTGAGATGAGATGTGAGGTCAATCACTACCTGATGAAGATCCCTGGTGATAAAGTATGGGCCTTACAATAACCCAACGTTCTCATATATGATATGTGGCAAAAAGATTAGTTGGACCCAAGTCTCATAACAGTTGGATTCTTAGATCATATGAAGTTATGAACTGGTAGTCACATAAACACATAAATCATGCTAAATCATAGCCTACTAGTCCACAATGGAAGATGGAGAGGCAGAAAAGGAGAAAAATCTAACCAGCAGAAAGAGATTTGATCAGTCCCTCCGGCTTGAAGCTGGTCTGATCTAAATCTCCACAAGCACCGTTATTATCTTTGAAATCCAGCAGCAGGAGATCAGAAATGATAGCTCCTCCACACATCTTTCCTTTTCACTTTAGCCTAATCAGAGTCACCTACAAGTCGAGAACAAAGAAACAATGCACACTCCCAACATCTCCTCCTCCTCTATTTATAATAATACTTTCCCAATCTCATCTCTCTCTGATGATTGATTGATATGTGAGAAAAAGACACCGGCTTTCATGTTTCTACCAATGTGACCATATTCCTGCAAAAAATTACTGAATGGAACAGAAGGGGTAAGTTGAAAATGTGGCAAAAATTTGTAAGTGATCATGCTCTCTGCCGTCCATGTAGAGTGTCCATTATACAGGGATGATGTTACCCTGAGAGAAGTTTGTGTGTAGTGGGGACACCTAAAGTGGAATACTGAATTTACAGATGGGATCATCATTGTATGGTGATGGCCTCCCATGATTATATTGTGGAGGATGAGACAAACATAGAATGGAAAAACAAAAAAAAAAAAAAAAAAAAATCATATTATCTTCTTCAACAGTTGCAAAGAGTACTCACAAAAATTCCCACTTGGCCTTGGGGCAGTGCACCGTACGATT